>JAYKKT010000088.1:9442500-10045000 GCA_036023115.1 Brasenia schreberi
GCATTTAGAAATAAATGAATATGTGGCACTGCATTTAAACAACACAAGTTAATTCATATAATCAAATAAAATGTTTGTAACTATAGGACACATACCAGGTTCTTACCCACTTGCAACATTCATACAACCTCGACCTCAAGTCCTCTGCAGTTATCCCTGCACCACTACTCTAACCTGATAGTATCATTTGTTATTTCCTTGAGAGATACTTATTATGTCGATGTTCTAGGTGGCTATAGTTGAAATATTTGAACCATGAACTTCAACTCACAAATTGCTCGGATCAATTTTGAGGCATACTAGTAGAAGGATTGAGAAGGTTGAGATGTATATTCTCTTAGTGGATAACCTACACTTCTGCATGTATGGCAACTCAACCTCAATGATACACTGTTGTGGATTACTTAGTTTCCTCACAAGTCAAGATAGTAGTCTCGATTTGCAAAGCTCAATCACATGCTTTTCAAAATTTCCATACATTATGTCCACCCAATCGGCCAGATATGATGTGATCCAATTCTTTTCTAAATTGTCTAACTTTATTACATTTATCATTCATGGTAGGCATATAATTTACCAATTGAGTGAGTTCATTTATGTACTTTCAGTGATTTGTCCTTCTACCACAACCAAGGGAACTCTTTGTCTATGCACCCTAAGGCATTGAACACCACCACAAGATGCTCAATCTAGTTGTTTGGGGCTAGGAGATAGTCTCTTTTGACGTGAGCACATCCTGAGTCTAGTAGTTCCTTCAAATTGACTGGCTTGCAACTACTAGTAATGGATTGTGTTGGGGCTCTCTAGGTCCCTCGCTCAAGCTTTGGCAATCTCTTTCATATCTCATATTGGGTATAACATGATTGAAAATTTAAATATCCCAAACTAATGCTTTAACTACTAGTATTCTACAAAAAGAATTCAAAATTTTACTATGTATGTTATGATTTAGTTTGTTTAGTATCACCACTTTGGGTTATGCATAAGATCTACTTAGGCTCTAATATCACCTATTTTGATGACACGCAAAACTCATATGATATGGACATAGGGTTTATCAATGTTGTGTGGCTAGATTCTATAAACCATTGATAATTCAAATGCAACCAACCCAATAAGCTCAAAGATCTAGTTCATATCCATTTATTTATATGCCATAAAAATCCAAACACTAAGTGATACAAGTAGAAGAGAATAATTCAACAACAAGAAAAAATCAAGCTATTTACAAGATATGAAATCCGACCATATAGCAATTAAAAGTCAAATTTTTGTCCTTTGAGTGTTTCAGTCTTCTTAGCATCTCTATTGACTAGCCTCATGTAATACTGAATAAAATATGTTCATAAGTGGATGTGATCTCTCCACATCCAAGGTGCAGTAAAGACATGCATGTTTGAAGACATACATCACATAAATGCAAAATTCTATATCATATTTTATATTAATATTATCATCTCAAACATACATGCATAATGAAACACTTAACAATAATGTAAATTTAGTTTTGATATCAAGACCTCTACCATGTTCAACTGCCAGCTACACTCTAGGAGTCTCTATAACCCTCATGTCTGGTTGTGTGGCCTCTAATGGCACACTCAATGTATTGGGCTGAGGGTTTTGATGAACAACTCACCTGCTCATTATGTCCAGACCCTCGGGTCTATATGACAATTGTATTTAGATATCGTATAAGTTGGGATATGCATTCACATGATTAAGCTAAAAAAATCTACATATACATCAACATGAGGATGCCTCCCATGTCCCTCAGTTCCATTTAAGGACACCTCCTACTCCTTATATCTCTACATCAATCATTCTTATACGTTCAATTTAAAAACTAAATTTTCACATCCATATCTAATATCAAACCTGTTTTTATTTTAAAACAACTCATAACTCTCTGTAGCTTACCCTGCTAGTCTCATGTGTCTCAAATATATACATGTTGATAGGACATCATGGACATCTAAAATTTGAACCTCAAATTTGATCTCCGCATTTAACTTGCACCCAAACTGGATGTATATTATTTTTTTCTATGATAGTTCAAAATCACAAAATTTCAAATACTTTGTACTTTTTATGAATTTCTAAGTAATTTTACTTTTCAATACAATTTCTCTAAATTTTTAACTTTTAAAGAAAAATTTTAAGTGTTTACCCTATTCCTTTTGTTGGAGATCTATTGGATGAATTATATGGAGCATGTTGTTTTTGTAAGCTTAATATAAAGATGGTTATTACCAAATTCACATTACACGTGAAGATATACAAATTGTATTTTCTACTCATGAGGGTCACTATGAATTCGTGGCTATAATTGTTGGTCTTACTAATGCTCTTACCACTTTTCAAAGATACATGAATGAGACTTTAAAGGGCATTTCACTGGTTTGTTTTGGTCTTCTTCAATTATATTTTGATTTATTATAAATGGTGTGATGATTATGTATCTATGTCTTGGCTAAACTCCACAACAATCACATATTTGCTACAATGATATTTTGTTGCAGTATTCTTGGGATCATATTCTTCACTGAATACTATTTTTTACACTAAGCTCCTTGAATTCCTTGCATCATATTTTCCACTATTCTTAGATCTTAAGCACTTAACCTTCAAACCTATTTTTGTTTCCTCCAACATACTCTATTTCTTAAAAGTAGAAAATACATCAAACTTATTTTCCAATAAATGAATTTATGTTTAGCACATTCTTTATTGCTACTATCTATCGGGTTCTCTTTTCTTTTATACTCTTTTTTTTTCTGCTTATATTCTTTGTCTATATTCTTTTTCTTTTTTGAACATTCTCTCACATAATCAGATGTTTTTATTTTGAATTTGAGGCTTTTCTCTCAATCCATCTAGTTAACATAGGATTTGATCTTTCTCTTAAATTTCATTTATCTAAAAATAAAATCACCGAAAATTGATTCATAAGTTGTTGCTAATGGAATTGAGGTTACCAAAATTTGAAGAGTCAGTATCAATTTATGCCAAATTGCTCTCCATACTTTATCGAACCACACTTTCCAAGCAAACCAAACCCACTGGTACCATGAAAAAAAAGAATCTAATCGGTCCATGTATTCCATATCAAACATCTTGTTGAGATAGAAATGAACACACTATTTAGCAACCCGGTATTACAACACTTTCTTAATTTTATGGATTATGTGGATGAACTAGTGCAAAATATCTCAGATAGTCTCTAATCCTCATTTAATTTCTTTGAAGGAATTGGAGCATTTTCCTCATTTAGGAATCTCCTGCCTTCTTTCAATCCATCCTGAAGTATCTACGTAAATCTTAAACATAAAGATAGCTTACACACTCTTTTAGTGAATCATGATCCATTTGTATCCACCTTACTTAGATCTTTTTCTCCTAAGAGGTGGTTGGAAGGTATTGGGAATGAATTGTAATTATCATACACAAAAAAATAGATTCAATCTTTTAAGTAGTTTGACCATGGAATTCTTTTGTCGGGCCTATAATTGCCTGTGGTTTAGGTGAGCTCCATTGTATCCATGCCCTTTACGTTAGCATGGAGTTTACTGCCAGTAATATAGCCATCCCTACCCTCTTGTATCAATCCCATGAGCCTCTTATCTTATTGGATCACGAAAATTGAAATTGATCTATTTTTCATTAGTAGATTTTTCTTTTTGATTGATCTACCCATCCTCAATAGATATGATATCTTCTAGATTGAGTAAAAATTTACTTGAATTTAATTATATATATACATCAACCTCTAACCCGGTCCTTAACAAATGCAAGTGACAAAGCTTTAATCTCAATCCTCATCACACTACACTGGAGGAGATGCCACTTTGCGTCATAAAGGCAAACCTTCTAACAAATTACTAAGAGGGAGTTGTTTTTATGAGAGCATGCAAAGAGGAGTACTAGTTGAAGAATTATTGATAGGAGTCGGAGAAGTGGGTGTGTGCCGAGTGCATAGAGTATCTCTTAGATGTAGTATTTCTTCTTTAGGTAGTTTTAACCCTATATCCTATGTTGCACATGATTCTATGGCCCCCTTGTGTTGATATATCTTGTGATAAAAACTACCGAAAGGTTAGATTTTAAAAAATATAACAAGATGAAAATATATTGGTTTATGAGCCCATATATTGATAGATATGTGAACGTCCTAGGAGATGGTAACTATAGATAATGTGTTATTGAAGAGCTTTTAGGAGAGGGTGAAGCTCATAAATTATAGAGATATGTATTCTACGATCTTTATAGAGGGAGGAGGTGTTGGTGTTGTTCTATGACACATTGCATACTGCGAGGATAGTCAATATTCTTTTGAAAGTTAGATGTCGATGCGTGACATGGTTGGGCTATATCTAAAGTATGAAACATTACATTAATACAACTCTAAAGGATTCAATCAACAATTATTCTTTCCATTAGTAGCAAACAATGGCTAGTCAGCTATATGACATGTATGGTATATGTGCTATGATGAATCATGATGACTTTTTCTAGTGATAAGAACATATAATAAAACTTCTTCTATATTGGTTATCTTGTTTGCATTGATATGTTATATTGAGTCTGATTATTTACTTTGTTTGTATTTTCTAAAGACACATATGGTAGATGGGTTGGGTCATATTCTTGTAGGAACACCCTATTTTTTTTCAAGATCCTCCTAATGTTAGAAATCATTTAGGTAGATTTTGTAGAATAAAACATAGAAGACTAAGAAAAGTAGCTAAGGACATTGGGCATCATTGGAATTCGACCTATCAAATGACAATGCTCTATATAGACTTGTCAATCTAGTCTACATACCTTCATGTTCCGTAGTAGAATTTATTTGAGTCTAATTGTGATGTTTGTACGAGTCTTTTGGATATCCTGCCTATTTTTAATAATGCTATAAATGAATTATCTAGTGTTTACTATCAAACTTATTATTTAAGTATTTAACAATTTTGTTAGTGGCTTTACTTTATCACATTTTCATGAAACTTAGTTTTGAGTACATAGGAAATATAAAAATGACTTCATTATTATACATATCGTTATCCTATTTGTTTAATTGTTCTTGCATTAGACCCTATATTAAGATTAAAAAAGCTTGGAAGAGTTATTGATTGCTCATTGTAATGCCCTTTTATCAATATTGATAGCATAATTAATGATAAAAGAGTAAGCATCAATCAATTATGTATTGATTATAGTTCTATACATGATTATTTTGTTCCAAAGGTAGAAGAAGAAACTAGTAGTAGTGTAAGGTTTTTTGTCATATTTTGAAATTGAGTTTTACAAAGTGTCTAAAATCTATGGATTCAATTAAGTTTGAAGTATATAATGCTACTTATTATGATCTTTGTGAATTTGAAGACGATGAAAGTTGAGAGAAGTTGGAAGCTTTAAAATAGTGGCAAGAGAATCAACTTATCATATTTTATTTTTAATTAATAAGGATGTGTTTCTTGTTCCAATCTCAATTATAGGTTTTCCTCTATTTAAGACTATCTCAATTTGTTCTCATATGGGCTAAACTTTGTATAAAATTAAGATGATGATTTCACTTTTGCGCTTTAAAATTGACTTTTCAAAACTAGTTTTTTAAAATAAAAGTTATATCTTCTTAAGAAAAATTTGGGTGTTTACATGCAGACATGAGAAAGTCGCTATTTTTTTCATGAACATGATAATATATTGAAGAGATTAGAAAGAGAATATCATTTAAACTCAATAGCACGTGAAGATTCAACTTAGATAAGGACTACCAAAACTCAATAACGTATATATTTTATAATTGAAAGTCATAACCACCAAAACCAGCTGATCATATCAAGCACTGACCGAAACTTGCAATTTACCGTTAGTTACATTTCCTTTTTTCAATACTAGGGGCATAATACCCACCATAAATGGTACTTTGGACATTTGAGGAGAGCGTTAGCTAACCAGTAGGGCTCTCTGATTGCCACCCACGGGTGGCGAGTTCGATTCGCAGGAGGGTGGATGTGTTAGGCTTCGAGATCCCAATTTAACCTTAAGAAAACTTTCACTGTAGGGGCATATGTTAAGATTGGATTATGTGAGGGTTACTTCAGATAAAGAACATGTGAAGGAAGGTACTCCCAATCGTCTCCCTCTCTGCATTCACCGTTGAGGGTTTCAACCCCATTTTGGTCTTCTGACAGCCGTTGTTGGCGCTGCTTTAACAGCCAAGATCCACCATTAATGGCGGAACCGAACAACTAACAAACCAATAACATGGGAATATTAGGAATACAAAGCAAGAACGCATTAGAAATGTTTTGCCAATAGCTATCTATACGTTCGTCCATCAACTAGTATGACTGTCGATATGTGGTTATTTTATCGTGGACAGAAGCAAACCTTGATAGATCAGATTTAGTCGAGTAAGGACGATTGACTCCCATGAGTCAGTCATCAAGGACAAATAACCATAGACGATCAAGAATGTAGAACTCGAGCGATGACCACAGGGGAAAATCGAGACAATAAGCAAGCGAGCAAGAGGCCGAAGTTATGATCGAGAGCATAAAAGAGAAGCTCCCATTTGATGGAAAATAACACAAAAAAATTAGAGAGTTTTTAAAATACAAACGTCATACAGTCCCTTTGACAACCAATATGGTAGATCGAGAAAAAAGTATTTTCAATCGAAAGCAAAACTATGCTCGATCTTGTGATCCACGTCGAGATCAAGCCCACAATTAACCTCGCGTTGATATCAATGAATAAAAAATTCACCAGATTCCATCGCAAAATAATATTCACCTTCTAATGAATCCAATAGACCTATGTTGGACAGTCAACATCTACAGTCAAAACACGAAGGAAGAAATATTAGAGGGAGAGAGCAAGGAAGATGGCCGAAATATTAGGGTTGCAGCTAAAAGGAAAAAATTACTATATAGATTATCCCAACATAATTAAAAGGAAAAAATGACTCTATATAAATTATCCCAACATAATTTCTCCCATCAGTCACATATTAACACTTGATTAAGAATAGTTTAATCTCTCCACTCACAATTAATTAATTAACCGTACCCAATTCTCTAACTTTGTCTAGCAACGACATATGAAACAAAATTGCCACAATGAGTTTAAACCCGATTGATTCTTGGTTTAGTATTGTGTGGGTTAAAACAAATTGCAATTATATCTGTAGTTAGACAAATGATTTCGTTAATCCAAAAAAACCCAATACTAATAGCAACTAGAAGCCACAAGCTATGCATGCGTCCAACTGCCGGGTGCAGTTTCCCCCAGTAACAGATGAAGCAAAGAAAAGAAAGCCCCAAGAGTAGAGACTTGATCATCATAACAGATACAAATGGTGCTCAATGCACGTTTGATTAAGGACAGTAGAGGTTATCTAATGCGGCAGTGGAGGAATGCTCTGTTCATTTCTAAAGAAGTTGAATGGATCAACCTTGCTCTTCACTTGAGCCAACCTCTTGTAGTTTCCCTTAAAGTACTTGAGTCCCCATTCCTTAGATCCCTCATAGCTACTGCTTCCATCCACATCCATGCCTATATCAAGGTCTCTGTAATTTATGTAAGCACCTCTAGGATTTTGGGACACATAGGGAGCCATATATGCATACAACTCTCTCATCCAATCCAACTTTGCTTTCTCGTCCTCTTTGGTCCCATTCCATACATCTGTATACTTGATGTGGTAAAGATTATCATATCTGTGTGGAAATGGAAGCTCACCGTCCGGCACGCCGCTCATTTTCCCACCGTGGGGATCGAGCATCACGGTGGTGGTGTCGTGTGGTGTCATGCTATCCAATATCCACCCGAACACTTCTTGAGGAATTGGTGCCTTGACAAAGTCAGACTTTGCCTTCAAGTAAAGCTTCCTTGTGAAGTTTCTTTCCAGCAAGACATCCAATGAAGCGTTCGGAGATATGTGGTTGAAATACAAGAAAGATTGTATCCAACTCATCTCTTGACAGTCCTCATACTTCAAACCCAACTCAGGAAATTTCTCTTGCATCAACGCTACAAGCTCTCTGGCAGATCCAAGAAACAGAGAGAGGAATGCAACAGTGGCAGTACTCCGTGCACTCGGACCCATTTTTGTTGGGTAAATCGCGACTCTGATGAACAGTTCATCAGGAAGAGTGTGAATTGTGTGTTGCCATCTATCAATAACATGCAACGCTTCGGTTCTCACCGGTTTATAAACCGTAAACACAGTTACAGTTTGAGGAACCGGTACCAACTTGATCTTCCATGCAATGATGACACCAAAACTTGTTAGGCCACCTCCTCTGATTGCCCAAAACAAATCCTCGCCCATTGATTTTCTATCATGAATCCTTCCATTCGCATCAATGATCCGAGCATCGACAACATGATCGGCAGCGAGGCCATACTTTCTCGACATCAAGCCGACCCCACCTCCTGCAATCAAACCACCAACTCCAACGGTGGAGACTTGTCCACTATGGAAAGCAAGGGTGCTGCTGTTCTTCTCTGCAATTTTGTAGCAGACTTCGCCCAGAGTGGCTCCAGCTTGGGCCCAGACTGTATTGTTAACGGTATCAACCTCTACGTTTTTGAAACGGATGAGGTCCATTATTACAAATGAAGCCTTTATGGAGGCATAGGACAGGCCTTCATGGTCATGGCCACCACCACGGACTCGAATTTGGAAACCGTGGTCTTCACAGCATATGACTGAGGCCGAGATTTCGGCCTCTGATTTGGGTGTGATGATGAACAGGGGCCTGATTGTGTCAGGTGATGTAAAACGAAGGTTTTGCATGGAGAAATAGAGGAGCGAGGAGTAAGAGGTAGTGTTAGGAGCAAGGAGGATGCCATCAGTAGAGGTAGGTACAATGGAGGAATGGTGTAAGCAGGAAAGGAAGGTGATTATTGGGTCTGGAGTTGCAAATAGAGGTGAGAAGAAGACGAAGAGAGAGAAGGCTCTGAATGCTGAAGATGCCATGAGCACATGATGCTAAGATGGCTGGCCTCTGTTTGTATTTAAGGGTGATGAAAACACCCTTCACATAATTCGTTCTAGTTCTACTTTCTAAAATACTTAGTTTCTTTTATATAAAACTTTGATAATTCAGTCCAATTAGTTTCTATGCAATCTTAACAACTAGTTATATATGAATTATAGTGACAACATGGATTGAGATGATACGGCACCAGAGAAAATATTTTTAGAACACCGCTGCTTATTGGCTAAAAAAGGCGCAACTCTTGGGAAAGGACACTCAGCAGGTGCAGTGGGTTTGGACACATCGTGGCATTATAATCTTCGGGTTGGCTTTCATCGTGGACATAACTTTTGGTTGGTAGTGATATATCTGTAGGGGTGGGCCTAACCCTGGTTGCCTCTCGGGGAGGGGATTGGGCTCAAGAAAAGAGTTTTTCTCAGTAAGATTATCTTGAGATTTTACCATCACCAAATAACTTTGAACTTGCCCACCAAGTTATTTAGCAGAGAGGCTCCGTATTGCCGGTCGGTCGTATCTGTTAGGGGGTCTGTTTTATAATGTTAAAAAACTTGCCCTTTAGAAAGAAGACAATGTTCTCAACCTGCACAGCCTTCATAATTGTAGGTGTAGCCCCTATCGTTCTGCTGCATCTATCAGATACAATCCAGTCTATCACAATAGATCATTTAACAACCACGTCTTTTTTTATTGTTTTCCACCTTCTTATACTTTTGCAGGTCTTAGCTGGACCTGATCAGTATAGATTTTCATGAACCAGGTGCAACTTTATATATTAGTCGCATTTTGTCGTTAGCCCAATACATACTTAAAAAATTCGCATACTTAAGTCCCATGTGCCAATTTCCACTATTAATTAATTATATATGTAAAGAATGGGTGTGCTAAGATTCCGTTCCCACGTTCAGTACAGCTGAAGCGTGGAATTTAAATAGTAGTAAGCTTGAAAGTTGGCAAATCCGTCCATGCCGTGCCATTTGAGGTAGGCCCAACCATGTGAATTTGTCCACCAACTCTCGAGATATTTACATGGAATTTATTTTTTTTTACTTTTCGGCGAGAAACGAAACCGAGCCCTGACAGCCCAACAGAAACGGAAAAAAGAAGCAAGATACGGAAGGTGGAACAAAACTTTCGCAGTTGGCATAGAGGAAGTGGTCTAATACGAGACAATGGGTACTAAGAAAGGTGTTGAACTTGATAAGCAAGCCAATCTGCATACGTGTTCCACCTTTCACAGGGAAGAACCATGGGAAATCCTCAGTGATAACTTGAATATATAGAGTAAGGGGAGAACACAAGAATGCAATCGATTGACTATGGCAGACCTAAGTTGAAGACCGTAGCAAATAAAAATCTGAAGAAAGATCAAAAGACTTGTCTCATTGCAATTGTGGAAAAAAGGGCGCTTAAAAAGAAACTGCAAAGCACCGAAAAAACACCGAAAAAGAAGAAATAAAAGATGAAAATGCTACTACCGACTATATTCAAGATGCCTTACGTGACAGTTTTGTAGAACTATAGATACTGGATTCGGGGTTCCACTCTACCTCAAAAAAGTACATAGAGAATTAAAATTTTGGTAAGGTCTATCTTATTGATGGTATGTTTTTAGAAGTTAATAGCAAAGAGTACTGTTAATAAACCAGACTATATGAAGGCGTAAAGTTGTTCTACATGTACCTAGCCTAGAAAGAAACCTTACAGCTGTTACAGTATGTGGCCATTCTCGGCTCAGGTAACGACTGGACTGGCCATCGAGTCCGTTACCTTAGGATAGGCCTAGATCTGGCAACGGACGACATCCGTTACAGCTCCCAAACGAGGGAAGCCACAAGCGGATAAGCACGACGAATGGGAGAGCGTTTGCCTATAAAGGCAAGCACATACAGATCAGAACAGATAGAGAAAACACTGTGAAAAACATACACGGTATTCATCTGTGTAAATCCCTGTGTGGGAACCTCGTGTCCTCATCCGCATCATTCCGCTGCATCTTCAGAAGTCTACAAGTCACAGAGGCCATCACCGGTTCCCTGCAAGAAGAAAAGAGAATCAGGTACTTGGCTCACTCTCTAAAGTGCTATCAGAGCCTCGTTCTCTGCAAGAAGAGTGAGAGAGTTAGCAAAAAAAAGGGGAGAGACAAAACAGAAAAAAAAAATGGAAGAGAGAATGCGGCAGTCAGTAGAGGCGGCGAAGGCAAAGCCCACAAGGAGGCACAACCAAAAAGTCGACGGCAAAACCCTGAGGTAGGCCGAAACAGGCACGACCAAAAAGCCGAAAGTAAAGCCCAAAGGCAGGCCGACAAAAGCCCAAAGGCAAAAGCATGCCGGTAAAACTCCGAAGGCAAAAACAAGACGGCAAAAGCCCAAAGAAAAAGACAGGTCGGAAAAAGCCCGAAGCCAAAGGCAGGCCGGAAAAAGCCCAAAGCCAAAGGTAGGTCGATAAGAGCCGAAGCAAAGGAAGAGCGGCAAGAGAAGAAGCGAGGAACCCGTCGACAGCCGACGAATGACCAGAGCATCCCCTCCAGCCTCCTCTCTCTGGCACCCTCCCTCTCTGTTTCTATCTCTCTCTCTCTCTGAACATTCTAGAGAGACTTTCTCTTTCCCTCTTAGTCTCTCTCTCAGTGTAAAACACTTTTAAGCGTTTCTATACAAAAAAATAATAATAAAAAATAATGGCTTCAGAAAACCGCGGCAAGAAAACCAACGGTTTTCCAAAAATCGCTAGCGGTTTTCTGAAACCGCCAGTGGTTTTTGAAAACTGCCTAGGGGTTTGTGTCAAAAAGACAAAACTACTCCTATCCTTTTTTGGATATTATGCAGTTGCCATAGTAAAAAGATAGTTTTACCCTTTGGTTGTTTATGAAATTTACTGAAAACCAGGAGCTACCAATTTACTGTTTTATCCAACCCGGTTTGAATAATTTCAGTTCTGCCACTTAGCCAAAAGACAAGTTTACCCCTGTTCTTTTGGAAAAATTATAGATTTGTCCTGAGGGTTAAAATTACGGTTTTAACCCCGATCAGTTATGAATTTTACAAGACAAACAGTTAGAATATTACAATTGCCAAAATTACAAAAGAGGACAAATAGATAAAATTATAGTTTTATCTCTTGGTATCCTTTTAGGGGTTCAGAGGCAGAAAACTCCTTAGAAAATTTTTCAAAAGATTATCTGCTCATATTCTGCATCACTTTAACATGTCTCTTGCTATGTGTGCCTTTGTTTTTTGTTACCTTTTAGACCGCTTCATTGTTATTTTTGCCAAAAACTTAAAAATGAGTTTTAGGATACGTGTGTCCGAACTGACAAAAATAAAAAAATTAAATGGTCTAAACTTCCAGACATGGAAGAGAAGAATTTTGCTGGCTCTAACACTAGAAGGTGTAGAGTATGTCTTAAAGGAAACAGTGCGTCCTCCACCGTCAGACGCAAGTCAGCAACAATTAGAAATGTATACAACATTTCTAAAGGACAATACCATAGCAAGGACAATCATGTTAACCTACATGGAGGATGATCTTATTAGGGTCTTTGAAGAATATGAGATTGCAAAAGAGCTGTTTAACTCACTAACAGCTAAGTATGATACAACTGCTAAATTACATGTGCAGTTGCTACTATAGAAATACAACTCCTTCAGAATGAAAGAAGGAGAAAATATAGTAGAGCATGTAAATCACATGCTAATGATGGCTAGAGACTTAGCCGTAGCAAAATCAGTCATCTACGAATTGATGCAGATATCAACCATACTGAACAATCTACTTCTATCATGGAACATGGTCACCACTGCCCTAAGATTAGGGCCTGAAATCAACCTTTCTAAGTTGCTCCTAAAACTACCAATTGAGCAAGAACATATGCTCAAAAACAAAAAGAAGAAATTGCTAGTGGTCTAGGATGAGTTAGCGTCTAGCTCCAAATCTAACCAGAAAAAGAAACCAAACAAGAGGTTTGACAAGAATAATAGGAAAGGCGGTTAAAGTTTTAAGAAATCGCAGGAAGCCACTTTTCGGATCAAACGTTTCAATTGTAGAAAGATGGGACACTACAAAAGGGACCGCCATAACAAGAAAGGTGGAGAAAATAACCCACAACGCGGACAGTCGGAGAAGCATAATATAATCTGTGTGATTTCAGAATACCTATATTTGGACCGCCCAGTGACAGGTTGATGGACAGACTCAGGAGCTACAAGACACATCTCGAAGACCAAGGAAGAAATATCAACCTGGAGAACATCGTGTGTATATAGGAAACAGTACTTTCTCAGATGTTCTGGGTATTAGATCCTTCCGAATACTTTTACAAGGCAAACTAATTGTACTGACCGATGTGTTAATTGTGCCATCTATAAGGTGCAATCTGGTTTCGGTCCCTGCCTTAGTTAAGAAGGGTTTTGAAGTTAGGTTTATATCTAACAAGGTGATTGTGGGCAAACGTGGGAGAATCTTGTTCTCAGGAGAATTTGATGTAGAACAAGGACTGTTCAAGTTATCAGATAATGAAAGTCATCCATCTTCTACTTATATTGAGAGTGCATTTTCCATTGATGTGAATATGTGGCATAAACGCCTAGGGCATATAAGTCTGGAAAAGTTGAGGAAATTATCCAACTTTGACTTATTGCCCGGATTTGAGGAAAAGACTTTTAACAAGTGTGAACTTGTATACAAGGAAAAATGACAAGGAAAGTCTTTTCCAAGGAAATAACAAGGGTAACAACCCTTTTGAAAATTATTTACACTAATTTATGTAGACCTTTTAGAGTAAAAACATATCGGGAGAAGGGTTATTTTATAACCTTTATTGATGATTACTCTAGATATATGTATACATATCTCTTGGCACATAAATCAGAAGCACTTGATACTTTCAAAGAATATAAGCAAGAAGTGGAAAATCGATTAGGGTATTTGATCAAAGTCTTGAGATCAAATAGAGGAGGTGAATATACCTCGGCAGAATTCTTGAAATTTTGCAAAGACTTTGGTATTAATAAACAAAATACAATACCCAAGACACCTCAGTAAAATGGTGTAGCTGAAAGATACAACAGAACCTTGCTGAACATGACAAGGTCTATGTTGATTGATGCCTCTCTTCCAAAGGTATTTTGGGTAGAAGCATTAAGTATAACTGTTTACGTAGTCAACAGAGTACCTTGTAAATTTGTATTCACTACACCATATGAGATATGGTTTGGAAGAAACCCAACCTAGGTCATCTCAGGAGGTGGGGATCAATTGCACATGTCAAGATCCTTGATCAGTCTAGAGATAAGCTAGATAGCAGGTCCGTAAGATGTATATTCATTGGATATCTAAAAGGTTCAAAAGGATATCGGTTTTATCATAAGGACCACAGACTCATTGAAAGCAAAGATGTTGAATTCTTAGAGGATACTAAGAATGACATCCTGGAAAATGATGAGGAATGTATTGATGATTTGGTAGATTTACACCAATCATCTTTTGAGCCCATAGAAGATCTTCCTGATACTTTCGATACCTTAAGTAGAAATAAGAAGTCAAGAGTCATTCCGTCCTACTTAAAGGATTATCACACTTATCTTGTGCAGGAAGTGTGTGATTCAGTAGATTTGGATGAGTTAACTGATAACTTAACTTATCAGAAAACAATGAACTCATCAGAAGCAACAGACTGAGAAAAAGCCATGGATGAGGAAATTGAATCCATTAACAAAAACCAAGTCTGGGAATTGACTGATTTGCCAAAAAGAAGAAAAGCTATAAGCTGTAAATGGGTTCTGAAAAAGAAATACAAGGTCGATGGTACATTCGACAAGTTTAAAGCGAGGTTGGTTGTAAAGGGCTTTTCGTAAAAAGAGGGGATAGATTATGTTGAGACATATTTCCCAGTTGCGAAATTTGCATCCATACCGATAATCCTGGCAATATCTGCATACTATGATTTAGATTTACATCAGTTAGATGTAAAGACAGCTTTTCTAAATGGTGATCTAGAAGAAATCATATACATGAATCAACCCGAAGGATTTGTGGTTGGAGGCCAAGAAGATAAAGTATATAGGTTGAAAAAAATCCCTATATGGCCTGAAACAGTCACCTCGCCAATGGTATTTGACTTTTCAAAATGTCATTATAAAACTTGGGTTTGTGGCTAACAAACTTGATCATTGTGTATTTGTTTGGAATAGTGGGAGCCACTTTGTCATCTTATCATTGTATGTTGATGATATATTGTTGACTAGAAACAACAATGAGATGATTGTCGAAACAAAGTCATGGTTGAACTCCAAGTTCGAAATGAAAGATATGGGAGAAGCATCCTATATCCTGGGTATAAAGATCTCTCGAGATAGAGGATCTAGACTCTTATGCCTGAGTCAGGAGAGATATATTGACTATATCCTCAAGAAGTTCAAAATGGGTGAATGCAAGTCTGCAGATGCACCTGTTGCAAAAGAGGTGAAATTGAGTAAGGCTGATTGTCCCGGTGAAGGAGACGATAAGCCTAATGTTCCTTATGCACAAGCTGTTGGCAGCTTGATGTATGTTATGTTGTGTACAAGGCCTGATATTAGCTTCGCTATTGGTCTTGTTAGTAGATATCAAAGTAATCCTGGTTGGCAGCATTGGGTAGCTGTGAAAAGGATTCTAAGATATTTGAAAGGAACAAAGGACTTGAAACTATATTTTCAAGCAGATGAACTGAAAGTGGTAGGATAATCAAATGCTGACTTTGTTGGGAGCAAAGATGACAACAAATCAACCTCGGGTCAAATATTCTTATTTGAAGGTGGTATTGTTTCTTGGGCATGCAAGAAACAAGGTTGTGTAGCGTTGCATACATAGGAAGCCGAGTATGTTGCTTGCTGTATGGCTGCAACAAGTGTTGTCTGGATTAGCCGCTTCATATGAGATTTGAAGCTAGAGATAAGAGACGAGCTCGTGGTTATATATTGTGATAACAACGCAGCAATTACTCTTATTAAGAGTGGAGCAGATTGCTCAAAAAGCAAGCATATAATGGTAAAATACCACTATGTTCATGATATGGTTATGAGAAAGAAAATATCCATCTCATACATGCCAACGGAAGGTATGTTGGTAGACCCCTTAACAAAAAACATAATAGAGGAACTCTTCTCAAAACATGTTAAAAACATGGGTTTGAGATATGTTTGATTGTTGTATAGATAAATAACCATACAACGGATATACATTGTTGTATAGGTGTAAACACCTCGAAATCCCACGAATTTCTCGAATCAACCTGGTTTTGTAAAAGCAGCCCCAAAGGGCTATTTTGAGTCTGGAAACCCAGGAGCCTTCTAGGCAACCCTATACATATGTTTTAAACTTTATATGTTTTAAATATGTATAATATAGTTTTGAAAACTTTTTAAAATACATTTTCAAATCCCACGAAGCGGCTTGGCCTAATCAAAGCAGGACCAAAAGAGCTAAAGAGAGCCCGAAACCGGAGCACAAGTCGAGCCCGGCACAGCAACTCTCGTGTTGAATCCACCCCCAGGATCTCAAACGTCCAAGACCCTGTTATCAGCAAACATCACTTGAAATCATCTCCGGAATGTGAAAACAGAAGCAGACGACCATGTTTGTAAAGACCCAACGCAGACGGAGTACTAATACTATCAGACCCCGCACAAACCGTTCATTTCGAACACAGCTGAAAGAGTCAAAATTCAGTTTGGATTGGATCTGGACCATATATATCCAAATCCCAATCCAAACCTATGTGTAGATTTGGATTTGGATCTAGAGATCCAATCCAATATCCACATCCATGACCCACATCACCTTCTCATAAATGGAGGTGGGGCCCACTTGAAATTCACGTGAGATTATGGGCATGAGAGAGAATGGGGAGGATAAGATTTGAGGGTAATTGTAATTAAGCTTGACTTGTTTGTCAAGTTTGGGGGTTAATCATGTGGGTTAGCCTAATTAGTATGGGTTTAAGCTTGTATTAGCCAAAACCTAACCTAGGGCTGCACCAACATGATGCAATTAAGTCTATGGGTTATGCAAAGGGAGCTCCCTAACCCAATCCTAAGCCAAAACCCCTAATCCTAGCCTTTTACCCTAATCCCGACCTAATCCTAGCCTAATCACCTAACCCACTTCCCTAATCCCAGCCTAATCCCAACCTAATCACCTAACCCACCTCCCTAATCCTTCCCTAAACCTAGCCTAATTCCCTTAATCCTAACCTAATCCTAGCCTAATCACCTAACCCACCTCACTAAACCTCACCCCAAAATCAACCCACCTAGCTAAACCCTAAACCCCTAAAACCACCCCACCTAAACCTAGCACATCATATCCCTAAAACCCCTTAAAGAAAAATATCTGGCCCCCTACTCAAAACCAGCCCACCTTATCACCACACCACCACCACCTAAACCACCTTACCACCCTCCAAAAACCAGCCCCAACCGCCCTTCAAAAGTCTATATAAACCCCCCCTAGTGGGCGGGTTTTTGGGGATCCTCTCCCATCTTCTTCCAGCCTACCCTTGTGCCAGCCGAACCTTCCACCTTGCTCCCTTCTTCCACCTGCACCACCACTACCCCCGGCCAGCTCCACCTCGCGCCACCACTTCCATCCAGCCTGCTCCACTCCACGTCGCCACCACCTCCCGGCCGAACTCTATTCACCCAAATCACCCGGCTGCCCTCCTTGGACACCAACTCCCTTCATCCATCCGGTTAGTATCTCAACCCAACTCCATCTCCTCTTCGCTCCCCCTCCACTCTCAGCCACCCATACCACCACCACATAGCTCCATCATAGCCTTCCCGCCACCCTTCCCCATTCGGCCAGACCTAACCTTTTACATCACCCGATCCTATACTTTCCCTTTAGTGATACCCGGCCATCCTACCTTGCTCTCTAGACCTGCCCCCCCCCCCCCCTCCACTCTTAGTCACCCATTAACCCCACCTTCCACAGCACCCTAGCTAGCTCCCTCGCCATTCCCAACTCCCCCTAGCTACCCCAGTCGGCCACCACTAAACCATCTCTAATCGGCCAGCCCCAGCCGACTGCCCCCAACCCATTCGGTCAGCCACCCCATTTTCCTTAGACATTCCCTTTAGGCTCCCCTTAGCGCCACCTTCCCTAGCACCACCCTATCCCTTAGTGACCCTCCTTAGTCACCTTAGCCCAAAGCACCACGACAGCCTCCCCCTAGCAGCCGGCAAGCTCCAAGGCGCCACTCCCGCGCCCCCTTGTCACCCGGCCACACACCTTTGCCGTGCCATTTCAAGGAGCTCCCTCTTGCAGCCCAAGGCGAAGCCAAGCCCACGCTCAAGCAAGTCACCTCCGGACCAGCTATAAGTAAGTGCCTAACTCGGTCCTTAGTTGTAGACTTGCTTAAGTTAAATTAAATTTGATACGGGGTTGTAATAACGGACCCTTGTCTCCCCCCGCTTGTAATAACGTGGCTTGGCACACCCACACACACGTGCACTTGAGCCTACCTCGCTCTTAGTTGTGCACGATTTTGAACACACACGGGCCTAATCAGCCATTTAGATATAAGTTATGTATATACTTTAAGTTGCATAGGGTTTTGCTTGAGTTGGGTGTGTTGTCTTTAAATTCTCGCACTCACACACAATGAGCTTCCGCTCTTATTTGCAAGACCCAAGTAAAGGTCGTGTTATACTATCCTTGGGTTTAATTTCATGTCGTGTGTGTAGTATTTCAATTATACACTCACACACATTGAGCTTTCGCTCTTATTCCCAAGACCTTAGTTAAGGCCATATTGTTTTTTATATTTGGGTTTAATTTCATGTTGTGTGCGTGGTACTTCAATTCTAGCACTCACACACATTCATCTTTCGCTCTTATTCCCAAGACCTTAGTTAAGGCTATATTGCAATTTATACTTGGGTTTCATTTGAAGTCTTGTGTGTTGTCTTTACATTTTCACACGCACCCACATTGGCCTTCACTCTCATTTGTAAGACCCAAGTAAGGGCCCATATATAGTATATACGTATTTCCCTTTTGGCTATGTCTTTTCAATTTGGGTTTTCAGGTTCAGTTGTGTGCGTAGTCTTTCCATATATACACGGCACACACTTGCACAATTGAGTCTTTCCGCTCTTAAGATATAGCCATATTTCCCTTTTGCAATTTCCCTTCGGCAATTTACATTTACAAGTCACTTTCCTTCGGCAATTTACATTACAAGTCATTTCCCTTCGGCATTGTCTTTTAAATTCGGGTTTTCCCTTTGGAGTTGCGTGAGTTTGCATTGCATATACGCCATACCACGAGTTAGGATGCATATTGCATCAAAGCAAACCCCATACTCCCGCTCAAAGTCGTCACATTTTAGTGGAGTATTCATAACACACACCTAGGTGGCCCGAAAAGGGATAAAAAGAAAGAATTAGGCACGTGCAAATCCACGTGAACTAAAATCTAAAAATCATACCAAAAAGATCCGAATCAAACACCTCAAACCGCTTTCGTAGATTCTTACACTCAAAAACTCGATTTTAAAAGCCTACAGACTGACCCTTGCGTATCGATGCAAGAAGGTCTGCGACGACAAGAGCTTGCTTGCTCACAGTCGCCACGTTAGAAGTCAGGTTTCAACTATATCTTCGCTAGCTTAAGTAAGCTAGCTGGCACGCCCTGTTTGTTTAAATAGGACTTAGGCACACGAAAAGGTTCGCTTTAGGCCTAAGAACCAGGAGCGGGAATTTTCTGCGTCTATAGTTATTTGGCACGCCCGGTGGGACGTGAGTCTTTTAAAGTCGAGTCACTCTAGGAAACTTGCGAAAATATTTTCAAAGAGGTGTTGTTTTAACTCTTTTTTCTTTACTTGTACTTAGGAATTTTGAAAAAGGCTTGAAAGCATGTCAAAATCCAACCCAAGTGAAGTGTCGAGCCAAGGCTCATGCGCATCAAGTTCTCACTCTAAGAGGGTTTTGAAAAATAAGATCAAACTAGACAAGATAGAGGACTTGAGAAGGGAATTCGAGGCCAAAATCGATGCTCTCAGCCAAGAGGCTAAAGTAGGCGATTCATGTTCATCTAATGGTGAACAAAGGGCCAAGAAAAAATCTGAAAAACCTCGCAAGCACAAAGAGGCCTCCGTAATGGAAGGCAACCAATACCACGAGTCCTTCACACAAAAGGACCGTAGAGCCCTACAACCGCTGCTGAAAGGGCAAAATAAAGAGAAAGGAGTTACGCCCTGTCTGATTTCCTTCCTATGGATTACGAAACAGACAGTGACGATGAAATACCGAACTTCCATCGGTATGATGGCATGGGAGACCCTAGGTCTCACTTGCAACTTTTCTCACGTCGAGCCCATAAGAAGAAAAAGGACTCGATGAAATGGGTGTATTGGTTCCCTTTATCCCTTAAAGGCACAGCTGCCAAATGGCTAGCTTCCTACGATTTAAGCCAGTTCGCTACTTTTGAAAAGTTAGCGAACTGCTTCATGCAAAGATTTGCACATAACGTAGAAGTCACGCCGACTTTAAACACTTTAAGGGATACGAAGCAAGGCATGAACGAAGACGTACATGCCTTCATTATTCGATGGAGGTCACTTTTGGGCCAAGTGCGAGAGCCCATATCCGAAGGATGCGCAGTCATGCTCATCCTGGATAATTTTAAAAGCGAGTTAAAGACCCTTCTCTCACTCCATGAGATGTCAACTTTCAATAAGTTAATTAAAAAAGCATCCATTTTCGAAACAAACTTAAAAAAGGGGATATACGATCACTTATGAAAAGGAAGTGTCGTTTCTAAAACCCACTTGGAAAAGCCCATCACTTATGGGCTACCCACAATGGACAAAGGGGCAAAGCCCCATAAAATCACCAATGTCCGGGTGGATCCAGGCGTGGCGGGCACTTCCAAAAATTTTGAAAAGCTAAAAAATAGAAGGGAGAGAAATTTCAAAAAGCCGATTGAAAAACGGGAGTACACTCCGCTGGGGCAACCTGTGTCGGAGGTCTTAGACCTCCTACTTGCCCAAGGCATGATTGAACTCCCCGAAATCCCCGAGGGAGTCACTTCCAAAGGGGGGTATTTAAATCATTTTTGCAAGTATCATCGGCTCAAAGGCCATGATACAAAACGTTGTTTCTCCCTTTTGAACAGAATCGAGAACTTGATAGCGGAGGGCCTGCTCCAAGTCACTACGGAACCTGAGCCCACTCAAGCTATCCTCAAAGAACCCTTTCCCAAGCACGCCAACAGCAGTGGGAAAGGAAATGAGGTATGTACCCTCACCTTTTCAAAAGAACTAGCGCAAAAATCTGAGTTTGGTCGACCCACTTGTGTGCCCACTCTTGTATTGCATAAGAAGCCCGCCCAAGTCGTCATCCGGGCACCACCAAAAGCTGAATCCCCGGCTAAACCAGTTTTAAAACTTCAAGGTGCTCCTCAACTCATAATTAGAGCCAATTCTAGTACGAACCCTAGGTTGGTCATGGGGGAAGTGACTAGATCCGGAAGGATCTATCAACCCCCGCACCTACAAAGTGCTAAAAAGGTGGTCAGTGTGCCTGGCCCCTCAAAAGCATGTATTCCTAGAGTTCTGCCAAAAGCAGACAATGGGAAAGTCGTCCTAAACCCTTATGATTTCGAAAACCATCTTTCAAAGATTCCTATCCACATGTCCATCCTAGAGCTTATACAAACTTCGCCTAGGCATAGACTCGTGCTAGAGAAAATTCTAGAAAGAGCCAAGGTTAATTCGAACATAAGTCCGAAAACCCTATCTAACCAAGTGACATTAATAGGAGTAAAATCGTCTCTCACTTTCTCGAAAGATGATGTAGATAGACCCTACGAGTCCCACAACCAGGCCCTGCATATCGAGGTGGTTCTGAACAACCACTCTCTGGATAGGTGCCTAGTCGATGGGGGAGGAGGGCTCAACATCCTTCCACTTCATGTGGCGTATCAAATCGGAGTCACCTTCACTTCTGTAAACCCAAGCCCCATCATTATCACTAGATACGATGGGAATGCGTTTAGGCCTTTAGGATCGATCGAACTCCCAATGGAAACGGGAGGGATCACACACACGGGGGTGTTCCATGTCTTGGACATCCACCCCCATTATAACCTGTTGTTGGGAAGGCCCTGGATACACAGCTTGTGCGCTATGCCATCCACCTTCCACAGGTGTGTCAAGATCCCTTTCAGGGACCAAGTCGTGGTGATCCTAGGTGAGAGTCACCCACAGCTTCAGGGGATCATAAACTCCCCTTGTTTGTCGAGCTCCCAGGCCCATGAGGCTAACCTGGGGCAGACCATGGTCAAGCCACCAAGGCTCGTGTTAAACAACCCTAGAAAGGTTGTGTATGTGAAGGGGCCGCCCAAAGCAGGCCCCCTCCCGATCCTAACCCTTCTAGGAAGACCCAAGCATCCCCGATTTCCAAAGCCCCTGGACAAAAGGTCATACGAGCACGATATGGATGATAGCAAGTTCCAGGACCATGATTTGTATCACACCTTTTCAAAAAACAAGAAATCATGGAACATGCTGTTGAATATGGGCTACACGCCCTACAAAAGTCTAGGGGCACAAAACCAGGGTCTCCTAGAGCCCATCCTTCCTAGGGCCAACCCAAGCCGATACGGGATCGGCTATACTCCCAAAATACCGCCAGAGCCACCCCCTGTGACCACCTGGGTCAAGGGTGCCCTAGAGCATACCTCGATCATTCTTGTGGGCTATAGACCCGAGGGAATTTGATGCGTGATTTTTCAAAAGACCTGGTTTTGTACTTGGATTTTCAATTGATTTCGAAATTTTTGGTCTGGCTATGCAGACGACGTTTCTTTCGAAATCTTTTTCCAAAGTCCTACCAGGAGCAGCTATATACAAAATCTTTTTGGTATTTTCCAGATTTTTGATTTTTTTGGGTTTTTGTGAAACAAGAACTTGAGGAACTATACAAACCACTCTCTTTTCGAGTTTTTGTTTTTCCATTATTTTTGGTTTTTCCTCTTTTTCGATTTTAGGAGATTTCATAGAGGTAAACCTAGGGAGTGATTCCAATCCCAAAACCATCAAGATAGGCACATGTTTGCATGAACATGAAAGATTAGCATTCATTGCATTTCTATGAACCTATTTAGATGTGTTTGCATGGACGTATAAAGACATGCCGGGCATAGACCCCAGCATTGTCGAACATCGTCTTCCCTTAGATGCGGATGTAAAACCCGTAAAGCAGAAGCTTAGGAAAATACACCCGAATGTACACACGCAAGTCAAAGAGGGTTTAGAAGATCTATTAAAAGCTGTATTTATAAAACCCATTGCGTATTCTCATTGGTTGTCAAACATCGTTGTAGTTCGAAAAACCAATGGGAAATTTCGAATATGCATCGATTTCAGAAACCTGAATAAAGTCACTCCAAAGGATAATTATCCTTTACCAAACATAGATTTGATAGTCGATAGTACTGCAAATCATGAAATGTTTTCATTTATGGATGGCTATTCAGGCTATAATCAAATCAAACTAAATCCACGAGATCACGGTAAGACCGCCTTCACAACCCCATGGGGCACATACTGCTATACAGTCATGCCCTTTGGTTTGAAAAATGCCGGCGCGACATACCAGAGAGCCATGACCACGATCTTTCATGATCAGATTCATGAGCTCGTAGAAGTGTATGTAGATGATCTCTTGGCAAAATCCAAAACCTGATGCACTGATATTGAATGTTTGCAAAAGATTTTCGAAAGGCTTAGGCTTTATAAAGTAAAGCTAAACCCTCAAAAATGTGTATTCGGGGTAGAATCTGAGAAGCTTCTAGGCTTTATGGTAAGCCAAAGGGGTATAGAAGTTGACCCCTCTAAGTGTCGAGCCATCATAGACATGGCTCCACCCTCCAATCCCACCCAAATTCGTAGCCTCCAGGGTCGATTACAGTCCGTTCACTGATTTATATCAAATCTGGTGACTAAATGCGAACCCTTCAACAAGTTGTTGAGGAAGGGCATGAAATTCTTATGGGATGACGAATGCCAAAGGTCCTTCAAGAGGCCAAAGGCATACCTGGTTAATCCCCCCGTTTTGAATCCTCTGAAGCAAGGAAAACCGCTTTTACTCTACATCTCTATGCATGCGAATGCTTTAGGAGCCCTATTGGCTCAATACGAGGATGACACCCATAAGGAGTATGCCATCTACTATATTTCGAAAACTCTCTTGGCTTATGAACGAAATTATCAAGCCATGGAGAAGACGTGCTTGGCCCTAGTCTGGGCCTGCCAGAAATTCAGACACTATTTCCTAGATCATGAGATATGGATAGTGTCCAAGCTTGATCCAATCAAGCACTTGTTCGAAAAACCCATTCTCACGGGTAGATTGGGCAAATGGCAACTCCTTCTAATAGAGTATGACCTGAAATACCATCACCAGATCTCCATTAAGGGGCAACCCCTGGCAGATTACGTGGCTGAGTTCCCCTTGGAGGACGCATATCCCACGCTTGATGAAATGCCTGATGAAGGCATATTACAAAACCATTTCCAAAACCACATTTTGGCAAACAATTTCGAAAACCAAGTGTGGAAGATGCACTTTGACGGGGCACGAAACCAACGAGGAGCTGGTGCTTGGGTCATCCTCATCTCCCTTGAAAAGGGCGAGATTCCTATAGCAGTCTGCCTAGATTTTGAATGTTCCAACAACGTAGCTGAGTATGAAGCACTCATACAAGGCTTAAGGATTTTGAAAACTCTAGGGGCATCATGTATCGAGGTCTTTGGAGATTCGCTCCTTGTCATAAACCAGGTTTTGAAAATTTGGCAAGTACGTAATGAAAAACTACTTCCATATCACGAGTTGGCCACTCGATTGGTCCAGTCATTCCAATCATGTAAACTCACACACGTGGGAAGAGAGGACAATGGCATTGCCGATGCCCTCTCCTCCTTGGGATCAGCCCTAAAGGTCGATCCCATTTTAGGGACCCGATCTTTAGAAATATGGCATGCGCCCAACCCATCCACACACGATTTGGATATTTGCCAAAATAACCCAGACTCTATTGAAAAACCCTGGTTTTACTACATCAAACATTTTCTAGAAAATGGGGGATTCGCCGAGGATGCCACATCCAAAGATAAGGCATACATCCGTAAGATTTCGACCTGATACACCATTCTAGGTGGGGTTCTATACAAAAAGAGTTTTACCAGCATCCTGCTTAGGTGTATCGATCTAGAGGAGGCTAGGATAGTGATGCATGAGTTTCACGATGGAGAATGTGGAGGTCATGTTAATGCCAACATGATGGCAATGAAAATACTTAGAGGGGGCTATTTTTGGGTCCACCCTGAAAAAGGATTGTCACGATCATGTTAGGAAGTGTCATCCATGTCAAGTGCATGGGCACGCCATTCATATCCCCTCATCTGCATTGCATTCTGTGGTAAGCCCCTGGCCATTCACCATGTGGGCATTTGACATCGTAGGACCTATATTTCCAAAAGCCTCGAATGGGCATCGATTCATTTTAGCAGCCACTGAGTATTTCTCCAAGTGGGTGGAAGCCATTTCTCTAACCAACGTGCTGGGGCAACATGTGGTGGCTTTCATTAGGAGGAATATCTTGGCTCGATTTGGGGTTCCACGAGACCTTGTGTCTGATAATGGCACCCCATTCAAGAACGAGCGGATGGTTAAGTTGTGCAACACGTATGGCATAACTCACCACTTCTTTTCGCCCTACTACCCTCAAGGCAACGGCCAAGCCGAAGCCACAAACAAGACTCTCATTAGCATAATTGAGAAGACTTTAGAGAAGGGTAGGACGTAGCATGAGAAGCTGGATGAAGCCTTATGGGCTTATAGGACTTCCATCCGGACTCCCACGAATGCCACACCATTCGAATTGGTCTATGGCACAAACACCATACTTCCCATTCATACTCAACTGCATTCATTCCATACATCCATAGCACTCGACCTCCCCCTAGAGAC
The DNA here is from genome assembly GCA_036023115.1 of Brasenia schreberi. Classification (NCBI taxonomy): domain Eukaryota; kingdom Viridiplantae; phylum Streptophyta; class Magnoliopsida; order Nymphaeales; family Cabombaceae; genus Brasenia; species Brasenia schreberi. Next base: position 9,468,524 of record JAYKKT010000088.1, read on the forward strand.
GCTTCAGCATGCTAGGATGGCCGAACTAGATTTGCTAGATGAGAGGCGACTCCTTGCCATGGATCATGCTCGTGCATACCGGCAAAGGATAGCCCGACATTATGGCAAACACATGAGACCTCGCCACTTTGAAGTGGGGGATCTGGTCTTGAAAATCATCCACTATCGTGGCCCACATCCCCTCGGAAAGTGGCGCCCCAAGTAGGATGGACCCTATGTTGTACGGGCAACCACTACGAACAACTCGTATTGGTTGATCGATGTAGAAGGTAGGAATTTAGCAGATCCTATCAATATTCAATACTTAAAGAAGTATTATGTGTAGGATTTAGATTAAATTCCCCATTTTTGAAAATTTTAGGGATAGCTGCCCTGAGACCTGAAAATAAGGTGCAAAGGCAAATCGTGTGACCCTAAGTGAGAGAATTCACACTTATGAAAGAGTGGAGTCTTCAAAATCGTAGTTACATTTCAAAATCCTTCTCCTTACAAAGAAAGGCCTAGTTCAATATAGCAAGATACTTGCAAGTAGTTCGTGCTATTTCTAAATAGGCTGATCTGGAATGGATCGAGTGTGAGCTTGGGATAAGTCCTCCCCTCTTCTCTTCTACTTCCAAAAGGAAAACAAAGGCCCAAATAAAGGGAATTTCCCATCCAAAGTCTCTTCCCAAAAAGAAAGAAACCAGAATTTAAAAGGAAAATCGATTCTCTTGTGAAAAAGAGGGATTAAAGAAAAAATACTCCCAAAGGGAGACCCTCTATGAAAAAAAGGAAAAAGAGGCCAAAAGAGCAGTTTTCCGCCTTCTGTGCCTTAAACCACGGGATGCTTCAGAAGGGACCGTGGTATCTCTTTCCCATCCCTAGCTTATCCCAAGCTAAAATATGGTTCATTTCGAGGAATTTTAAAGTAAAAATAGGATTTACTTACTTGAATTTCATCTTGTTTGATAATTCGACGTTTCGAGTAAGACGTAGGAATTTGAAATATAGCTTGTTTTCTTATAAAACCTCCGCTAGATAAGCGAGTGTCAAGACTCAAGCAAAGGCAAACATAAAGAGCTCGAGATCCTTAGGATTGAGACTCAAGACAGTTGTCCCTTTTGTAAATAGATTTTTGTAAATAAATTTTGAAAATCGAACATCGAACAGCATAGGATTTGCTCACTTGGAGCAGTAGGCCTTGTAAGTCCTGAAAGTTCGACCATATCTGGTCTCTGGGAGGTCGCCACTCTTGGCACCACACCCATGTCATGCATCTACATTCCACGCATGGCACTTGCATAAACATGATCCCATGTTAGGACCAGATTCCATACATATCCCTTTGGTGTGATATCTCCTCCTACTAGGGTTTTAAAACTGAGATTTTGCTAAACATTGGGATGATCCCATATTTTCGTGGTTAGATCTAGGGAGACATTGAAAGGGGTGTTTATCATCTTTGCCCTTATCCAAATCGATTTGGACAAGGCCAAAGAGGGGCATCTGTAAACACCCCGAAATCCCACAAATTTCTCGAATCAACCTGGTTTTATAAAAGGAGCCCCAAAGGGCTATTTTGAGTCTGGAAACCCAAGAGCCTTCCAGGCAACCCTGTACATATGTTTTAAACTTTATATGTTTTAAATATGTGTAATATAGTTTTGAAAACTTTTTAAAATACATTTTGAAACCCCACGAAGCGGCTTGGCCTGATCAAAGCAGGACCAGAAGAGCTAAAGAGAGCCCAGAACTGGAGCACAAGTCGAGCCCGGCACAGCAACTCTCGTGTTGAATCCACCCCCAGGATCTCGAACGTCCAAGACCCTGTTATCAGCAAACATCACTTGAAATCATCTCCGGAAGGTGAAAACAGAAGCGGACAACCATGTTGGCGAAGACCCAATACAGACGGAGTACTGATGCTGTCAAACCCCGCACAAACCGTTCGTTTCGAACACAGCCTGAAGGAGTCAAAATTCAGTTTGGATTGGATCTAGACCATATATATCCAGATCCCAATCCAAACCTATGTGTGGATTTGGATTTGGATTTGGATTTGGATTTGGATCCAGAGATCCAATCCAATATCCACATCCATGGCCCACATCACCTTCTCATAAATGGAGGTGGGGCCCACTTGAAATTCACGTGGGATTATGGGCATGAGAGAGAATGGGGAGGATAAGATTTGAGGGTAATTGTAATTAAGCTTGACTTGTGTGTCAAGTTTGGGGTTAATCATGTGGGTTAGCCTAATTAGTATGGGTTTAAGCTTCTTTAGCCAAAACCTAACTTAGGGCTGCACCAACATGATGCAATTAAGTCTATGGGTTATGCAAAGGGAGCTCCCTAACCCAATCCTAAGCCAAAACCCCTAATCCTAGCCTTTTACCCTAATCTCGGCCTAATCCTAGCCTAATCACCTAACCCACTTCCCTAATCCCAGCCTAATCCCAACCTAATCACCTAACCCACCTCCCTAATCCTTCCCTAAACCTAGCCTAATTCCCTTAATCCTAACCTAATCCTAGCCTAATCACCTAACCCCACCTCACTAAACCTCATCCCAAAACCAACCCACCTAGCTAAATCCTAAACCCCTAAAACCACCCCACTTAAACCTAGCACACCATATCCCTAAAACCCCTTAAAGCAAAATATCTGGCCCCTACTCAAAACCAGCCCACCTTATCACCACACCACCACCACCTAAACCACCTTACCACCCTCCAAAAACCAGCCCCAACCGCCCTTCAAATGTCTATATAAACCCCCCCCTAGTGGGCGGGTTTTTGGGGATCCTCTCCCATCTTCTTCCAGCCCACCGTTGGGCCAGCCGAACCTTCCACCTTGCTCCCTTCTTCCACCTGCACCACCACTACCCCCGACCAGCTCCACCTCGTGCCACCACTTCCATCCGGCCTGCTCCACTCCACGTCGCCACCACCTCCTGGCCGAACTCCATCCACCCAAATCACCCGGCTGCCCTCCTTGGACACCAACTCCCTTCATCCATCCGGTTAGTATCCCAACCCAACTCCATCTCCTCTTCGCTCCCCCTCCACTCTCAGCCACCCATACCACCACCACATAGCTCCATCATAGCCTTCCCGCCACCCTTCCCCATTCGGCCAGACCTAACCTTTTACATCACCCGATCCTATACTCTCCCTTTAGTGATACCCGACCACCCTACCTTGCTCTCTAAGACCTGCCCCCCCCCCCTCCACTCTTAGTCACCCATTAACCCCACCTTCCACAGCACCCTAGCTAGCTCCCTCGCCATTCCCAACTCCCCCTAGCTACCCCAGTCGGCCACCACTAAACCATCTCTAATCGGCCAGCCCCAGCCGACTGCCCCCAACCCATTCGGTCAGCCACCCCATTTTCCTTAGACATTCCCTTTAGGCTCCCCTTAGCGCCACCTTCCCTAGCACCACCCTATCCCTTAGTGACCCTCCTTAGTCACCTTATCCCAAAGCACCACGGCAGCCTCCCCGTAGCAGCCGGCAAGCTCCAAGGCGCCACTCCCGCGCCCCCTTGTCACCCGGCCACACACCTTTGCCGTGCCATTCCGAGGAGCTCTCTCTTGCAGCCCAAGGCGAAGCCAAGCCCACGCTCAAGCAAGTCACCTCCGGACCAGCTATAAGTAAGTGCCTAACTCGGTCCTTAGTTGTAGACTTGATTAAGTTAAATTAAATTTAATACGGGGTTGTAATAAAGGAGCTTTGTCTCCCCCCGCTTGTAATAACGTGGCTTGGCACACCCACACACACGTGCACTTGAGCCTACCTCGCTCTTAGTTGTGCACGATTTTGAACACACACGGGCCTAATCAGCCCTTTAGATATAAGTTATATATATACTTTAAGTTGCATAGGGTTTTGCTTGAGTTGGGTGTGTTGTCTTTAAATTCTCGCACTCACACACATTGAGCTTCCGCTCTTATTTGCAGGACCCAAGTAAGGGCCGTGTTATACTATCCTTGGGTTTAATTTCATGTCGTGTGTGTAGTATTTCAATTATACACTCACACACATTAAGCTTTCGCTCTTATTCCCAAGACCTTAGTTAAGGCCATATTGCAATTTATATTTGGGTTTAATTTCATGTTGTGTGCGTGGTACTTCAATTCTAGCACTCACACACATTGAACTTTCGCTCTTATTCCCAAGACCTTAGTTAAGGCCATATTGCAATTTATACTTGGGTTTCATTTGAAGCCGTGTGTGTTGTCTTTACATTTTCACACGCACCCACATTGAGCCTTCGCTCTTATTTGTAAGACCCAAGTAAGGGCCCATATATAGTATATATGTATTTCCCTTTTGGCTATGTCTTTTCAATTTGGGTTTTAAGGTTCAGCTGTGTGCATAGTCTTTCCATATATACACGGCACACACTTGCACAATTGAGCCTTTCCGCTCTTAAGATATAGCCATATTTCCCTTTTGCAATTTCCCTTCAGCAATTTACATTTACAAGTCATTTCCCTTCGGCAATTTACATTACAAGTCATTTCCCTTCGGCAATGTCTTTTAAATTCTGGTTTTCCCTTTGGAGTTGCATAAGTTTGCATTGCATATACGCCATACCATGAGTTAGGATGCATATTGCATCAAAGCAAACCCCATACTCCCGCTCAAAGTCGCCACATTTTAGTGGAGTGTTCATAACACACACCTAGGTGGCCCGAAAAGGGATAAAAAGAAAGAATTAGGCACGTGCAAATCCACGTGAACTAAAATCTAAAAATCATACCAAAAAGATCCGAATCAAACACCTCAAACCGCTTTCGTAGATTCTTACACTCAAAAACTCGATTTTAAAAGCCTACAGACTGACCCTTGCATATCGATGCAAGAAGGTCTGCGACGACAAGAGCTTGCTTGCTCACAGTCGCCACGTTAGAAGTCAGGTTTCAACTATATCTTCGCTAGCTGAAGTAAGCTAGCTGGCACGCCCTGTTTGTTTAAATAGGACTTAGGCACACGAAAATGTTCGCTTCAGGCCTAAGAACCAGAAGCGGGAATATTCTGTGTCTACAATAGGTAAATAACCATACAACTGGTTCTGATTGCAATAGTAATAAGGAATCGACATAACTAGGGAAAACCCCTGAAAAGTGGGAGGAAAACCAGTATGTCGGTACACTTGGCTCGAATGGTCAAGTGGGAGATGTTACAGTATGTGGCCATTCTCGGCTCAAGTAACGGTCGGACTGGCCATCCAGTCCGTTATTTGAGGATAGGCCCAAATCTGGTAACGAACGACCGTACGATCATCCGTTACAGCTCTCAGACGAGGGAATCCACAGGCGGATAAGCAAGACGAATGGGGGAGCGCCTGCCTATAAAGGCACTGTGAAAAACATACACGGTATTCGTCTGTGCAAGCCCCTGTGTGGGAACCTCTTGTCCTCACTCGCATCATTCCACTGCATCTTCAAAAGTCTGCAAGTCACAGAGGCCATCACCGGTTCCCTGCAAGAAGCAAAGAGAATCAGGTACTCGGATCACTCTCTACAATATCAGTGAGGTAACTTGATTTTTAAGGCTATTTGAGTATGTTTATGGACGGTTCTTCAAAAGTTATCAGAAGAGCTATGGTTATAACATGTGGCAACAAGCAGCAGCACACCTTGTATATAACAAGAAGTACTCACTCACTAGTAGTTGTAAAGTTTGGATCCAATCATATCGAAGTATTACGTAATGATCTTACTTCAATATCTAAATCGGATTTATGAATCTGGACTTCTGATCCAGTTTCAAATCCACATTCAACATCCAAAGTTCACTAAAAATTCAAAAGTCCAATTCAAGTCATATTTATCTAAAAGAAGGGACCAAGTTAAACCGGGAGTCCAACGATATGAAGACATGAAATACATAAGAAGAACAAACTTTTACTGGCAAGAGGACTCTATGAAGATGCATTTCCAAATTCTCATCAGGATAAGGAACAAACAATTTCCAACATTAATAGGTTCCTTTTTAGGTTTCCTAATTATTTTGTGTAATTAAGTCTATAAATAGGGCATTGGTCTCATTCTAAACCTGTGCTTGAATATGGAACAAAATCCCCTCTTAATTCCGGCCATTGGCTGTGTTCTTTCTCTCAATTTCTCAAGATTTTAATCGTGTCCCCCAAGCTATGCTCCCTGTCTCTCTAGGTCTCTAGCTCTCGTCTACTGAAGAAGCCACAACAGCCCATGCATGAGCTATGCGGCACAGCTCGTCTCAGCATCGTGAATATACTGCTTCTCTGGCCTAGTTGCAACCAACAGGTTGCTCTCCTCCAAGGCACCTGTACATCCTTGCATTATTTCCTACAGATACCTCCGAAGTCAATCGACCACCCGCCGACTTCTGTCACCGACCAGCCGGCCTAATTCCTACTGGTCAGGTCTACCAAAGGTGGCCACACGAACATCCCTACCCTTCAACCTTCCCTTCATCTTCATGGATCTTTATTGTAGATTGTCCTTTTGATCGGTCCAAATAGTTGGATCCATTCCAATCTGTCCTGGACACATACATATTAAAACCTAACCACAAACCAACATAGGCTTAGGAAATTGAACCCAATCACACCTAGTTGGTTCCCTTTGACTGGACCCACTTACCTTTGATCAACAAGCTGTTTGCAACATTGCTGTTCTCAAGATCATATTCGTCCTTGTGTTCTCCACTACCTTGATTTCTGTGTGCCACTCAATATTGCTTCGAATCAAATTATTTCCGCAACTCATGCATATTGGAGTGCATTATCTGGTATTGGAACAGCTCAAAGGTGCGTTTATATTTTTCCACAATCTTGATGAATTAGAAGGCTCTATAAAATTATTAGTAGATGGGGATTCTCCTATAGTTCCAGTATTGATGCGGTATTTATGCAAAAGATATTTGGATGCTATTCTCTTTTGTGATCCATATGAACCTAATTGCTATGACACGTATTATTGGATTGGTAGAACTATGAGGTATTTTATTTTGGTAGAAGATCGTTCAATTGAAAGATTTTATATGGAACGTAAAGTTTTTGGGTATGATATGGAAGTTATGACTCGAGAATCATCTCAAGTAATGATTGAGCATGAAAAATTGTTATACCAAAAAAATATATATGTGATATCTGAGGGTGAATCTCTTTGGTTCAGTGAGATGTAGAAGCATTTCAATTTTTCGAGTATCCTTAGATGACTTGCGATACCATAAGATGGCCATTCCAAGAAACTCAGATGAATATCTTCTCTTGGATGAACTTGGTCTCACAACTACACAGAGACCAATTTCAGGAACTTCAGCAAATAGTCTATGCTGATTGCAAAACAATTGAAAGTTCGAGTATCAAGACCTTTTCTCTGTTATATAATGGTTCAGAAATTACTTAAAAAGGATTTGTCTTTGACGAATTTATGCTACGAGGACCGACACCCTATCGAGGAACCTAAGAACCAAGAAAATCAGAATTTGCTCATAAGGAAACCATCTAAAATTGAGGAAGATGGCAAAATTCGGAAATTCCACAAAAGGAAACGTCTATATGTGGAAAGTCCATGACTGAAGCCCCAAAAAGAAAATACTATTTCACTGAGGAGAAAGATGAATTCCAAATGGTTCTCAAAATGCACAGAACCTAGGAAAGTTTAAAAGTCTAAAACTTTCCGTAGATCTCCTACCTAACATGGAATCACAAGTGCCAATGGAAAATTTTACCGAGGAAAGCAAATTGAAAAAGGAGACTTTGAGCACTAAAATCACAAACTTTAGATTCTTGTTGAGGAGAAACAATTGAATCGATCCAAAGTAGTCGTGCAGTCTCTACAAAAGAAGGAAAGAAAATAGTCTTTCTACGGCACAAAAAATTTCAAATAAAATATCACGTGTGGTATCTTTAAAAGGTTTTTTCTAGAGCATTAAGTTTTTATGATTTGATGTCTTCACCATCCTACTCAAGAAAACAAGGTATTCTACTATCTTGGAGTTATATATGCAGAAAATTTTATATGCTTATGATTGCAATTAGTTGAAGTCTGTCTATGCAAACTTCTGTCATTGATTTATACATTAAGAAGTAAGAGATTGATTCTGACTCGGTAAATGACCTATGATCGAGAAAACGAATCCAACTAATGGAATTTTCATTGGTGAGATGTTTCGCTTGCAGTGGATTTGACCTAGCTGATCTTTGCTTAACTTCAATAAGCCGAGTAGAACCACCGGAGAATAACTTTCCAAATGACTTGAACTGCTGCTCTCCAATTCCATCATGCCAGTTTTTGCTCGAGACGACCAACACATGCCATCTCCTACCTAGTCCTCAATGGAACCACAATAGCCAGCCAGAGCTACCTGCTACCATTGCCCTTACTGCCTAGCTCCATTGAAGTTCTCTATTCTATCGGTTCATTTCCAATCGGCTAGCGTCCACCATCTGAACCAACAACCTATTTGAGTCGTTTACCTTCACTATTTCCTGTAGCTACCTTCCTTCGACTACTCGGCCTAATCCTTACAGTTCAATGCTCTCCAGGTCACAGAACTCCCCTACCCTCAAGTCTTCTTCTTCCCCTTCGTCTTCATCGATCTTAACTACAGCTTCTGCCCTTTGGATCCATTCCGATCCGGCCCATACTCGTTCATATTAGAAACCTGACCCAAGACCTGCCCAGGCTTCCAAATTAAACCTAGTCCCACCCAATTGGTTTGCAAAGACTAAACCTACTTAACCTTGAATAGTGATTTTTTCCTTGTTTGTGATTGAAACCCTATGAATATATAGTGTCAGAAAACTTTTGATGAGCTCTTTGTAATGGTGCCATTCTCATGATCATATTTGACACTTTTGCTCTGGAGTACCTCGATTTTCATGTGCAGCTCAAAATTGGTTTGAACCAAATTATTTTGAAGCTTGATGTCACTTGCAAATAGGGATGAGATTGAAGCTTTATGTCACTTGAGTTCGTTAATGACTGGGTTAGAGGTTGATTTATATATAATTGAATTCAAGTACGTATCATATCTATTGAGGATGGGTTGGATCAATCAAAAAGAAAATTCTAATTATGAAAAATAGATCAGTTTCAATTGTTGTGATTGAATGAAATAAGAGGCTTGCGGGATTGATGCAAGAGGGTAGGGATGGCTATATTGCTGGCAGTAAACTCCATGCTAATGTAAAGGTCATGGATATAAACTATGCCTTGGGGCCTACCTAAACGACAGACAATTATAAGCCCGACAAAAGAATTTCATGGTCAAACTACCTAAAAGATTTAATCCATTTTTGTGTGTATGAATCGATATGATTATATTACAATTCTTTCTCAATACATTGTACCTAATGTAGGCTATTGTGAGTTCTAGCAATCTTTTCATGTTTATATTTGTATAGTTGAAATCATAGTTAAGAGTATTATATTTACCTATCAAATCAATATTCCACTAAAGTTTATTATTACATGATCCTACAAACTCTATAAGCAATATGACCTCCAAAGCTAAGGCGAAAGAAGATCAGGGAGCTCATTGTTGTCACTCTATACCCTACCTTATTCATTTTTTATACTATCATCTCAACATATACATCATCATCATACTCTAAAGGACTGACTTTATCACATGATACCAATCTAAAGAATAATCATCACCAACATGTCTATCTAAGGAGATCTTTTCATCTTCGCAGTTGTCTTCTATGAGATATGACACTATGTCATCTCAATGATGCAAAATAACATTGTGATGTACTACTCATCCTCTATGTGCCGTACTTGAGGATGAAAAAGAATAACGAGTTCCAAATAAATGTGAGTTTTATATCGAGATAAACATTTTCAAAGACCTAATACATATATAATATAAATTGATTATATATTCATATATAATATTATACAATAAATACATATATAATATAATATTACATAATATATATGGGAGATGCAATAGTGAAACATCTTCTGATCTACAAAGACGAGGTGTAGCCATATAGCCACCCAACTCTAGGCTTATAATCATCAGTCCAACAACATCAAATAAATGAAAAAGAAAACACAATGAAATCTACAAACATACCTCTAAAATACATAAAAGGCCTTTTCCTGTTCTCAAACCTTGTCTTCTTTTATTGAAGAAGGCAACAAAACTTTAGTGGAATTTGATTGTGCGTCATCTTATGTTATCAATAGCGCGCTATAGCGTTTTAGCAAACCTAAAACTGCTATAGCGGGTAGCCCTTAGCGAGTGACCCGTCAAGGCGAAATTAGCGTCGCAAACAGTGCTATAGCGGTCCGCCATAACACTGTAAGTGGACAGTCGTTCGGATCCGATTGGGTCGGGTCGATCCAGATTGACCCGACCCAAATTATATAAAGGGACGAACGAGGGTTTCTCGTTTGTCCCTGCGTCTCTCGATTCTCCCTCTCTCCATCCTCTCCTCTGGGCCGCTCCCGCCTCTCGTCGCCACCATCTCCAGGTACGCCTCTCCATCTCTCCTGCCTCAGCCACCTCCTCCTGTCCCGCCTCTTCCTCTCTCTCGCCTCTCCTTCTCCTTCTCTCTGCCGCCTCTCTCTCTCTCACCACCGCCTCCCCCTGTCCCGCCCCTCTCTCTCTCCCGCCACCATCTCCCTCTCTCCTGCCTCAGCCACCTCCTTTCCTGTCTCTCCCTCTCTCCTGCCTCTCCTTCTCTCTGCCACCTCTCCCACTCTCGCCACCGCCTCCCCCTCTCCCACCACCATCTCCCTCTCTCCCGCCTCAACCACCTCCCCTGTCCTGCCTCTCCCTCTCTCGCCACCACCTCCCCCTGTCCGGCCCCTCCCTGTCCCGCCACCATCTCCCTCCCTCTCGCTACTGCTAACGGTACTACACCTACTGTTGATCTTTTTTCAGGTATGTGTAGTTGTTCTCTTTTTCTTCTTTATCTTTGCCATGCAGCATCTTATGGATTGATTTGTTTCCTCTGTTTAGCTGATGAACCTATCAAGCAAGTTATAATGAATGACAATCTTGATATTCTATGTTGTGCATCAAAGAACTTGTCAATAGCGGCTGCTGTTTCAAAAGTAGTCATCCTTGGATTAATTGACCAATTGACCACAATGCAAAAGAAATTTGTAAGGCATCATATTACAACAACATCAAGTTTTGTTCCGTTGAATTTTTGTTCCCTTTTCATATTTGTTCACTGAACAGTTAACTAGTACTTAACAGATGCTAGTCTGGTTCTTAAATTCATATCTTATTAAAATTAGGAACTTAAATGCAAGAAATAAACATTTTTCCCAGAAATACGTATGTTGGAGAAGTGTTCTGTCAAGAAAATCTTGCTTTTGCATCTTTTCTTTCATACTTTATATTGAGGTACATTTGTAAAGTACAATTCGATTATTGTGTGGAAATAACAAGATCTGAGATACTATCTTTGAAATTTAGCCAACTTATGTCATGTAGAGGATTGACAGTGGTGCTCAATTGGTGCAGAACTTCTATATTGTTTTGTTCTCATTATAGGGTACCTCTGTTTTCTTTGGTCTGTTCAACTACTGTTTCCATTTGCTTATCTTCAATTCGACCTAGGAGAAACAACCAAAACCAAGGGAAAAACATGGAATAGGGCTATGCCTTCTTCCACTTGTTATGTGTAATATCTTAAGATAATGTATTTGACAAAAACACCCCTTACAAAGATTACAAGGTTGGAATGCAATAGGAAACCCAACCCAAACCAAGTATGATAACTATGGTCATCTTTTGTTAAACCCAGTTCAGTTGGGGATGAATGCATCAATCTTCCTAAGGTGTTCACAAGTCATAAATTTCTTATTTCTTGGTTTTTTTGAAATTTCTTTTTTAATAACTTGCAAAAACAGTTCTAATGAACTCCAATGTGGTTTATGCTCTCAGGATTTATACTGGATTTGTGGCTATGTTAATAGTGTATCTACTCTCACTAGAGATAATAATGGGAAGAGAGCTTAGTTTCATTTTATTCTAAATGGACTTGAACATGATGCTTTAACCGATACAACCATGCAAGGTTTATATCATATTCTAAATGGACTTGAACATGATGTTTGTGTTGACAGTAATGACTCTGGGGCTTATTTGTGCGGGGAGCCCCTTCGCTAATCATTGTTTTATTCTGCTAGGAATCCTATATGACTTTCTTTTCATGAATAAGATGAATCTTAGTAGTGAAGGTTTTATGGGCTTGTTTCATGAACTAAGTCTCTCAACTCCAAATTGTGCTAGTTTTTTCTTCACACTGACAAACTGGAGAGCGTTGCTGAGTGAGATTCAACACCACATTTGTGGATATAGTTCTGTGGCAGACAAGGTGTATTCTCTTTCCAAGTACCATGAACAGACATCCTCCATAAGGCATGGCTTGATTTTCATGTATCTTATGGTTGTCAAATTTTATCCTTTGAGTTCATCAAATAAAGAGGTGGACCTTATTCAATAATTATTCTATAAAGGATGCACTCTACCAAAATAGATATCACAGACACATGATTCATTCAACAGTATGGAGTGGACCAACTTAAACAACTAAGCCTTGCAATTAATGGTGGGGTTTGCCGAATGCCCTCGACAGGGACCGTGGCATGGGAGGCGAAGAGAAAGGAGGAAGACCGCTCACAAAGTCGGCGAAGGAGGGCAGTCTGATCAGTCGGGACCGGTTCCCCACTTAAGGCCCACCAGTCGAAGAGCCAAAGTAAATAGGTAAATCTACTTTCTCTTAGGTTATTTTCTTTATTTGCATCAGGGTCTTTGGCGTTTCTCTTTATTCATCATTATCAATGGCATTTGCTCTTCAACATGAAGCAAATAATCACACCGGAGTAGGTATGTGCACCACATGTTCTATGTGCATGTTCTATGTTTCTTGTTTGGTGGATGTTGAAACAATAAGAGTTAAAGTAAATAGACTTTAGAGAGAGGAGTGAAATGTAGGCTACCTTGAAATGCCTATGATTTGCTCCTACTATTTAGCTGAAATTAGTTAAGAAGTTGTTGTGTTTCTTGATATTTCTTAGAAATTATATATATATATAACTTTTTAATCGTAAATAAAAGTGTACCGCTAAATCTGCTATATCCCTGCTATATCCCCACTACCACTATATTAAGGTCGACCGCTAACAACCTGCTAACCTTTATTGATAACATAGGCGTCATCCTATTGCAAGAGAAGGAGATAGAGCATGCCGGATTGGCGATAATGAGAGCAGCTGAGGTTGAGAATTCATAACATAAGAGAGACAAATGGTTGTTAGTTTGGGTGTATTGCAAGTACATGAAAATGGATAGGGTAATTTTGGACGCCATGGAAAAAGAGTGTGGGCATAGGAATTTTGGGTGTGGCAATATCAATTATGAATATATACCAATGTTGAATATCTTATTTTATTATTCACACACCCTTGAGTCCCTTTATACCAAAACTTCGCTCCTATTCTTTTTCTCCTCTTTGAACTTTTCCATAGGTTAATTGCTCTCTTTTTATTTTCTTGCATAATGCTACTATTATTCACAGTTTGTTGTTATCATTGATTTTTTAGCAAGAAAAGTCTCTCCTCTCCCACTTCTCTCACTCTCTTTTCCTTCCTCCTTTTTCCCATCTCTCCCTTCCTTTCTCAACCCTACAAACTACGTTTGTATAGTATAGGCACATCCACCATGTTAAGTGTAAATCTGCTTCTAGGCATATCACTACTTGCTTTCAATTGTTTTGTTTTGTTTTGTATTTATATTTCTTTAGGTGTTTATGATAGAATGTCAAACGATGAAGGAAAATATGGACAGACTATGGACAAATAAATCAATTGTTATATATAGATAGATGCATTGATTGAGTGTGAGGATGATGGAGTTGATTATACATTTGCTTTTGAAACATGATAGTATTTTCTTGTAGAGATGAGTTGATTTGACATACAAGAAGGGTTTAAAGGCATTATAATAATTTGTTCAAAACAAAAAGGTAGAAGGGGTAAAGTTTGGCATAGATGCTATGGAAATGGTGAATATAGAAGTAAGAAAGTAATTAGTGTTGAATGCAAATGTTGGATTTGTAAGAAGAAAGTAAGATGTCTATTTTCATTACGAGGAACTGTTTAGGTAGATGGATTGTAGAAGTTGATTGTGACTAATATGATGTATGATCATCCTATTGGGTTCTACTTAGAAAGACATGCCTTTGCATGCACATTAACTAATATTAAACTCAAATAAACAAAAGAGATGACAAACACAAATGAAGTTGAGTAGTAACTTTAATGTTAACATAATCAAACACATTTATAATGCGAGGTTGAAAATAAAGTGAAAAGAAATAGGTGGTCTAATAGTATTCCAATGACAAACGAAATTGATTGTCATCAATATTACACATGACATCGAAGACTAATAGAGAGAATATGTGAGTCACATTTCATTTGAAAAGTCTACTTCAATTTAACATTTACATGCATTTTTAAAGGTATTGGAGATTAATTGTGTTTACAAAAAATAGGTATAAGATGCCATTTATTGAAGAAAATTATGTAGTATTTTCTTTTACATTCATTTTTGTGGTATTTGCTTTTATAAGTATAGAGAAAGAGAAAAATTATGTTTGGATATTGGGTGTTTGAGGAGTTATTTACATAGATCATGAGATCAAATAATTTTTTTTGAGTCAATACAATTCTAATAAATATACCATATTGATCAAAATATTCAAGGTCATATTATCTAACTCATGAGAAGAAAGAATATACCACTATAGACATATCCCCTATTGGTTTTCCTGGAACTAAAAATCATAACAAAACCATCCCTTCAAAAGTTCCAGGTCGAGATTTGGATCTGGGCCTATTTTTGGATCTGGGTCAGATTTTGGATTTGGGGTGGTTTCGGTTTTGGTTTTGGTTTTGAGGTGGGTACGGATCCATTTTTTAAGATAATATATACTTACATAGTATAAGTATATATAACTACATAAATATTACATATATATATATATATATATATATATATATATTGCATTAAAAATGGCATAGTTACATATATATGTGTGTGTGTGTGTGTGTGTGTAATCTTGTAACCTATAAGTATTAGATACATGATATCTTATATTTGAAAATATATGTAATAATGAAAGTATGTATGTGACATAATTATGTAAGTATGTATGTATATATGTAATGTATTATGTAGGTATTACAAATATTACATTATATATAACATAATAAGACATTAAACGTAAGTTTTAACCTTATAAATTACAACTATACAAGATACACTTTGTCAATACACATCTAAAATAAAACAAATAATGGGCTTGATTATAATTCACTTATCTTTGAATTATGCCTCCTATGTATCATAAGTGACATTCCTATGATATAAGAAACAGATATACTAGAATGTAAATTGAGTGACATTCCTATGGAAGTAAATTAGAAATTATTCAGTGGTGATAGTGAAGAATTCAGAGACACTCACAAATATCATAAGTTGGTAGGCAAGCTCATATATTTGACTATTAATCGTCGAGATATTACTTATGCAGTCAATATTATGAGCAGATATATGCATTCTCCTACCAAGAATCATATGGATGCAGTGTATAGAATTCTTTAATATCTAAAGTCGACATCAGGAATGGGTTTACTTTATTCTAAATCATCTAATTTGCAAATTGAACTTTATTCTAATACTGATTGGGCAGGTTTACGTGATGATCGAAAATCAACTATAGGTTATGTTACAAAACTCGACGGTAATATTGTATCTTGGAAGAGTAAAAAATAGACAGTGGTTGTCAGATCTACAACAGAAGCAAAATATAGGGTCATAGCACAAGCCATGTATGAAGGAAAGTGGGTATCTTCATTGATTAGTGAACTGGGATTTCCATCTAATCATTCTATACCACTATATTGTGACAGTAGTGCAGTAATTCAGATGGCTTCCAATCTAGTGTATCATGAAAGAACCAAACATATAGAGATTGACTGTCACTTCATCAGAGAGAAAATAATCAATCAAGAATTCCAACTAGAATATGTTCAGAGGGATGATTTCCTAACCAAAGTTACTACCAGCAGACAACTAAATGAGACATTATCCAAGTTGGGTGTTATAGACATCCTTCACCCAACTTGAGGGGGAGTGTTAGAGGATGTTGTTTTATATTTCACATTTTAAGTGTACTTTTGTGTTATATTTCTTTAGTAATAATTAGTATTAATCAGGGGCAGTTTAGGAATTCAAGTTAGATAGGGTATTATAAGTAGTAGTGATTAGGGTTTCTTTAAAATAAGAAAAGGTGCAGGGCGGCAGCACAAGTGGGCCGACTTCCAGCTCTTGGGCAGATTGGAGGAATACCTCCAATCTGCAGTATTTTGTACGTGATTTCTCTTGGATTAATAAATATTTTTCATGCTAACAGGTAAGAGATGTTGAGAGAAAGCATAACA
The DNA here is from genome assembly GCA_036023115.1 of Brasenia schreberi. Classification (NCBI taxonomy): domain Eukaryota; kingdom Viridiplantae; phylum Streptophyta; class Magnoliopsida; order Nymphaeales; family Cabombaceae; genus Brasenia; species Brasenia schreberi. The sequence continues at coordinate 9,484,977 of JAYKKT010000088.1, forward strand.
TTGTTATCATCATTCTTCTTTTAAAAAGAAAAGCATAAGAAGTAACGTATGACCTAGGTATGAAAGAAGTATTGTATGTTTTAAATAAAATTCTTTGGTCTTATATCGACCTAAAAATTTGTTTGCAAAAATTTTGCATGAGCATGCCAGCAAGTTTACTCAAACTTGTAAAGTGATTTTCAATTGAGCGATTTTGGACAAGTAGATTTTTATCGTCATAGGCCTTCTTGAATTGACACTCAAGGGTTAGCCTATATGCTTAAGAAGAGTGATTTATGATCCAGGATTTTTCAAAACAATTTTTAACTAAAATGATTTTTCTAAAACAAGATGTCATTTATTTGGCAAAACTGGTTTGTGGCCTGTAAAATAGAATCGGTTATGTTTTCCAACAAAGGAAAAATTCACTTTTTTGGGTATTTATAGGGATCCAAAAATCCCAAAACTTTTACCTAAGTAAGACAAGTATGGAACTTTATTGATAATTTTTATTTATATTTTTGGTTCTTCGGTAATCAAAACTAAATCCAAGAAGTTTCATAACCAAATGTTATTATGAAATTTAGAATAGTCTTTGTGACTAAGAAATAGAGGCTTAGTAAAATAGTTGTATCTCTGCATGTAAGACTCAATTTTTTATCAAATCAGTCACGTTTGAAAGCTATGGATATCAGCTTTCCAAAAAACTATTTCATGATTTTTGGGTGTCTACAGATAAAGTTATGAACGTCTTTCAGTTAACATATAGTCGATGGCCATGGCAACATCACGAAGAGGAGCATATGGAGTCACCACAAGCAGATTGTCCTATGATAAAGCCATACTTTGAGATGAATTATGCCATAACGTCTTCAAGATACCACAATGAAGTTAGTCATTTAGCCTTTCATCGCAGTGAGTACCCTATACAGGGTGATGATAATGTCACTTCTTCGATCCTAGAGGTACTTCCTAGCTTTGTAGGTCATATTGCATATTTAATTTAATAGGAGCAAGTAATTAATTTCATCAATTGTAAGTAAAAGATCTTAAATATGTCACTAACAAATATTGTATGTAAATGTGTAGGAATTGTTGAAATTGGTGATGTGCTATACAAGATACAATGCTTTGCTTGAGTGACAATTTCCACAAGTAGTAGTACCAAGTAGTTGGCAGGATATTGTACAAGAATATATGTTATCTAGGTTGGGTTTGCTGTTTCAGACTTTGCATCAACCAATGCTCACTGCTTTTATTGAGAGATGTCAACCCAACACTCACAACTTTCATATATCATGGGTGAGATGACTATCATTCTTAATGATTCTCAAGAGATTTTAGGTCCTTCGATGGATGACCACCTTATAGCCTTCAAACATGTGATGGATAAGAGAGATATTATGGTTGAACTGATCTATATGAACTATGATGAAGTCAAGCTGCAAATGAAGTTTGGAGATGTGAAGTTCTAGAAGCTCCAAGTACATGCTTAGAGAAAGGGATTATACATGAGCAAAATGCATTATTATTTTTATTGTATCATATAGGTATATAGTGTACCAAGATAAGTTGATAGATAAGGTACTTGTATTATATTCAGTTGTTCACTTTTGCATTACTAAGGGTCAATGAGTATACTTGGGATACAACTACATTGACCTACTTATAGAGATAGCTTAGAAAGGCTTCTCATATAAAAGTACACTAGATTAGTAGCCATAGTATTTTGCTACAAGTAAGAGGTTATACATTATATTTGTTTTAAGTTTAGCAATAGATGTTGGCCTCCTTGTTTGTTTTAGAGATAAATATTTTATGTGTTGTTTGCATGGATTTTTAAGTACTTTTAGGCCTTTGGAGTTAGGCAAAGGCCCAAAAGTACTTAAAAAATCTATGCGAACAACAAATTGAAACCTTATTGTTGGAATAGATATATGGACAACACCTATCACTTGTTCATATTCCACATATGCATTCAATATTTGGGTATTGTAGAATTGTATGCAATAGACTGAGTTGCTCTTCAATTTGGTCAGCATCAACAAATCCCCGTTGAACCATTAAGGTCCATTGTAGCACATATGCCAACAAAGTCTCATGCCCATGTGATAGAGTACTATATACAAGATGTGTAGTGATATTTGCACTAGCTTTCTTCGTAACATCTTAGTATCTATGCATCATACCTGCATAGTGTGATGACTCATATATGAGCTAGTATGTTGCATGAATATATCTATCTTTATTGAGAGATTTGCGTCGATATGGATACCTTCATCTTACATCAAGCAACCACCCTTCAATGTCAAGGATGATAGATAAGGTATTTGTGAACACCCTAAAAATATTTTCAAAGTTATATCAAAACATGCCCTCGAGTCTTTGAAACAATGGGTTTATTTTAACCCCTGATTTAAATGCAGCCTGAGAATTTCATAAAAACAAAGATTTTGAAATTAAATGTTTTCAAATTTGAAGTTATGGAATTGAATTTTGAAATTTAAAAGGATGTTGAAAGATTTAAGCTAGGTCAAGCAGAGATAAGAATGAATTTACCCAACTGAAGATTCAGGATGGAAGCAAGGTTCAAGGTAATGGTTAAGTCAAACATGCACCCATGAAGTAAGGGAATGGATATTGAGCCTCAAGTGGGCTAGAGAAGAGGACACCTACCTGGGCCAGACTACATCAAGACTTGAGGTCAAACTACTATGATCGAGCCAAGCAAGTGGGGGTGGGTTGAGCCCACCTAACCGAGCCCAAGAAAAGATGCAACTCGTGTGGGTTGCACCAAACTCCCATGGGCTAAAGAGAGAGCACCCTCCTAGACAATGTGCATCAAGAGAAGACCTTGGAGTATGGTGAAGAAAGATGGCACCAACGAAAGCAACGACTACACCAAATCAAGCCTAGTCGGACCATATTCAAAGGAACTTAACCGCATCATACTAGATCGAGCTCTTTGGCCGACCTAGCCACATGAGGCTGGGATTGCCTTGACCAAAGGGGACAACCATAAGCCCACATAAAGGCTTTGGGTCCAGCCAAGAGTTGGATCAAGAGTGAGGCTCCAAAAGCCCATCCAACCCAAACTATGGAAGGCTCCAGATCTTCCCCCTTAGGCCAATAAAAGGCACCTTGGGAGCACCTTGGGGGTTGGTTTCCAGCATTAGAGGAAAGAGAGAAAGAGAAAAAGAGAGGGAAGGAAAGAGAGAAGGAGAAGAAAATAGAGAGAAGGAGAGGAAAAGAGAGAGAAGGGAGAAAGAAGGAAGAAGATGATCCCTTCCTAACTCGTCCACACTCGGTGAGAAGGAGAGCTCCCTTATAAGGTAGATCTTCTTCACTCTACTCTAATCTCTTCTTCCATACTTCCATTCAATTAAAAAGGGGTTGTATTACAGGAGCAATCGACTCCCCAATGATGTAATAGGTAGAGATGTTGCTCATTTCATTTCGTTATATTTAATGCCTATTACTTGTTTGATTTCAAGTTTCCTCTACTCTCTATACATTATAATCCTTTATATCTCCTAATCTCCTCTATGCTTAAGCCATAAATATATTTCAATTCATTTCCTTCAGTCATTTATATTCCAATAATTGTGATTTGTCATTTAATTTCGAGTGTGATACATTCATGTATTTTCTAAACACGAAAATCAGTTTTAAGCATCCTACATCTACTTGATGATTTATTTTTAATTCTCTACCCTCCACTTCAAATCATCTAAACTTTGTACACCAAATCCCCACACATCAACCCACTTTTTATAAAATTTTCAATAATTTTAGGGCCGTACAATCACATAATTGAAATTGGGGAAAATCGAACAAATCCATAGTTGAATCTTTAAAACCTGTGTTTATTACAATAGATCTTGGGTTATGATCCCATAACTCTTTTTGTAATGAACCAATTTAATTGAAATTGTTTCATTAGAAAGATGACATCCCTAACTTTCCAACAAGATCAAGGTCATAAAGATATGATCTTTGTACACCGAGATACGGATGTTTCTTTAAACCTCTCTATTTCTATCGTGAAACTGTTTTAGATGTCTAAGTAAAGGTCATTCCCTAATTTAATTGCAAACTGTCACAATACCAAAATCAGAATAAAAAATAGTTTATGAACCTCCATATGATTCTTTATTCACTTTAAAATTTTCGTAATTTTTGGAGAATCAGAAGCTATTTAAAAAAAATCCGATTCAGAACTTAGAAAAAAATTCTTCTAAACACATAACTCACGAATTTGGTTAAGTAATTTGGGTTTGAAAAATGAATTTTAAAAACACATTTGATCAAGATTAATCCTCAAAGCGTCTAGGCTTACCCTTGAGCACCGGTTCAAGAAGGCTTAAGTCGAAAAGATCCTACTTCCTCACAATTGCCATTAAAGTAAGAAAATACAACTTTGCTAGTTTAAGTAAAACTAGTTGGCACATTCATGCATGACGTAATGTGTCAAAGCTTATTTCAAGTCTCTATATAGACTTCAGAGTAAAATTTCCACATCTATAATATTCTAGTATTCTTTTATTTGTCCTTCATTTTATCTTTATCTGTGAAAGTATTCACCCATATATTACTTTTGTTGTTATAGTATATTCATGATATTTAACGAATGATAAGACCTTTTATAAAAGAAAGAAGAGAGAGAAAGTATGCGATAATTTTAAGATCTTTTATAAAAGAAATGTTTTGTAAAAAGGGTACATGAATAGCAATTATGCTTGTGAATTTGTATGTTTTAAGCACTAGTATCACCTTTCTCGAATGAAAGCATGGCAATGCTACAAACAATTTCATCATTGAGTTCATAGGAACTCTATGCGAGCAAGGGTCCTAGCATGAAAGCGTACCTCTCGAAAGATGGATTCTCTAGGTTAAAAAGTTCCTATACTTGGAAGAGCACAATATGAATATGATATGAGATTAAAATATGAATATGAATATGAGATTAGGTCACAACTTGGTCAAAATTCATCGTCAAGAAACGTCCCAAGTGGTGGGGTTGGTGTGCAATACTAAGTAATTGTCTTCGTCTATTTAACAACATTCATGCATATGATGGTCAAGGACAAGAAAACTAGTCATATATGGCAAGCAAGTTGCTTATATAATAGTTCTTGCAAATTTCTTATGATAATTAATCATCTACTAAAAAAGGGGGATGAGGTTGATACCGAAGTATCTAAGAATGGAAGCAAAGTTACTGTTGCAAATTCCTTTATTTCTTATTCTTTCTGCGTACAAAGTTCAGATAAAAAGTACATAAAATAGTAAAACCCCCTTTTGTTCTTTCAGACGAACATTCCTTACAATGAATATGCTGGTTAACACTCAGCGCGTTTGCCCTCAGACCGTGTGTGTAAAGGGTTTCTCCTCTCGTTGTAAAATGAAGAAATTCTCGTTCAAATACCAACTCATTCAACCGCCAAGTTCGTGAAAGTCAGTAAAGACGTCCTAGTCTTCTCACCAACTTCTCCTTTGTCCACAGGTGGGGGGGCCCTCTGACGTCTACTCGCTGGCGGTGAGTTCGGTTTCTTTACAACAAATAAATATGCTAGTTTCAACACAGACCGTGTGTGTTCCTCTCGTTGTAAAATGAAGAAATTCTCGTTCACATACCAACTCATTCAACCGAAGTTCGTGAAAGTCAGTAAAGACGACCTAGTCTTCTCACCTACTTCTCCTTTGTCCTTTGTTTCTTAAACTTTCGCTATTATTGCCGTCATTTTTCTATTATTTTATAAGGATCGAGAGCGTCTTTTACGTGCCTTGGCTATCTTATCAACTTCCCTTCACCTGAAACTGTGAACGCTGCTATGAAGCCATCCATGTCGTCTGACGATCACTCGCTTCTTCTTAATGGTTTTGTTTTTGTGGTCGTGGTTGTTGGCTTAGCGAAAGCTCAGGTTCAGCCTGTCACGGATCCAAGAGAAGGTCATTCTATCTCATTAAAATAGTGGAAAACTAATTTTTCTTGAATCGTTGAGCTCTGTGTGTCTGAAATGCAAAAACTGAAAAGGCCGGAGCTCAACTGTTTGATACAAATAGGAACGTTCAGATTGCATCGTGTTTTATTCATCCGGAGATCGGACGGTTTATTTGGTGGTTGCTTCATACAACTTTTTGGGATCGATTGAAGCAATTTCCTTTCTTTGTTTCTGTGTTAATCATGCTTTAAATCATCATGGATGGTAAAAGGCACAAATTCTGAGGACTTGAAGCTTCAGTTCTTACCGAGTTTTACCATTCGCAGCCTCATCATCGCCACCATCCCCGTTCGCTGTAATCACCACATCAACCAGCGCAATTACCGCCAGTTTCAATATTCCCCCATCTACAGCATCACCACGATCACCTGCCGCCCTCACCACTGGCGCTTTTCGTTCCGCCACCATGTACTACTAAGAAGAATTTATGCAGCACCCTGAGCGTCAGCTCAACTGCAGGGCGCTTTGATGCCATTGTCTCTGGTGGGGGAGTTCACTCGCACTTATGTGCTCGTTGGCTTCGGCCCTTTTGTAACCTGTAATGTTAAAAGAAAAAGGATCTTTTGCGACGCATCTTTCGAGTTTCTAAAATACATTATTACTAATCGATGGTTTAAAAATTGCATCCAAACGCGCCTTCACTCTCTACTTTTCAGGGGTGTATCTTTTTGTGAAGGCAAAACATTTCTTAAGGGCACCTTTTTCTAACTAATGTACTGGATGACTCTTTCTTGGTTGATGAGCAGTGAGCGCTTTCAGAAGCATATCAAGCCATTGGAACCTCACACCCCAAGTTTCGTGGAATTTGACTGAACCATGCAGTGGCACTGCCCTTGATTCTTCAAAAATTGAAGACTATAATCCTGCTGTCAAGTGTGATTGCACTGCCAATAATGGGACTACTTGCCATATCACTAAAATGTATGGTTGTTCGCTCTATCATCATTCACAGTTTTTCTATTCCTTTTCAATCGGTTGTAGCATTTTCCCTCTCAGATCAAGAGAGAAATCCGTTTAATTATTTGTATTTAGACCTTCATATGCGTATCACAGGGTGATACTTTGTTTTGCTTTCTCCCTTTGTTTTTGAGTTGAACGATTTCAGTTTCTAATTGTTTGTCTTGACAGGAAAGTATATGCATTGAGTGTCACGGGAACCATACCAGAAGCTCTAAAGAATCTTACATCACTCAATTATCTGTAGACTCTTTGTGCTCTTAAGATTTATCTCTTTGTCCCATCCGGCTTTCATAATTTTGGCCTTAATTAACGTGTAATATTGCAGAAATCTCGATCAGAATTATCTAACAGGGCCAATGCCAGCGTTCTTCGGCAATTTTACGTCCATGGAATACTTGTAAGTGTTTATCTTCCTCTTGTGCCCATGCCTCTTTGTATGCTTGAGTTTTAGTTTATTTGTTATGTTTCTTGGCATAAAAGTCATTCAAACTTTCTGTTTGTCAAAGCGTGCAGAGACTGTGCATTTATCCCTGCTTCTTCATTTTCTTTTCTCTCTCATCAGGACTTTCGCCCTTAATGCTCTTTCTGGAACGGTTCTAAAGGAACTGGGGAATCTGAAAAATCTGAAATTACTGTAAGCTACTTGCCAGCCAAAACTCTCTCTCTCCCTCACCCCTTTCTCTGTGTGTGTGCGTGCATACATGTGCTTGTGCAAGCATGAATGATCACAAGATTCACAACTTCTGGAGATGACTCAGAATTCAAATCCAGCTGCTGCTTTTTACCAAATTTGAAAAGGATTGGGCAAGGTTGGTTAGTCAAGAATGGATCGTTAGATCATAGATAAAAGAATGTGACCTTTTAGAGGAAGAAAATCAGCCACATGCAGATGGTAGCCATTCAGAAGCTGCTCTGCCACAGTTCTTACATTTTCATGGTTAGAGATGTTCAAGCAAAAGCTATTGAGCAGTTGCTTGGTCAATCCACATGATTGCCCAAGCAGATTTTTACACACCTACACAAAGACCTAGGTGCTGACCTGTATCGATTAGGAGACCCTGGTGGAAACAGTCTTTTTTTTAATGTAAACCTATCCATGTGTTTCAATCGATCTATTCTATAGAAAACCTGCAATACATTAGGCACTGTTTTTGCTTACAGGTGTTGTTTAAAGAGATGATGAAGAAATGTTCTCATCGTTCAAAAACCAGATTACTAAAAATTTAAGTTCTATTGTGAAAATGTTTTAGGGTAGACAATGCATCCAATGAACAAACCACAAAACATTTTCTAAGGGTTCATATTTAGAGGAAAATCTTTCCAAAAATGGTTTTTAGTAGGACTTACCGATGACCATGAGCTAAGGGGTTGGACCCCTTATCAGCCCTCCTTGTGTTTTGCAGAACAGGCACCTTGTTAGGTTCCATAAAGATATTATAATGCACTATAATAGCCACTATATTGTAGTATTGATAACATAGTAACTACATCAATCCTTATACACAAAACTTCTTGAGGATGGTTCACTACATTTGGAGGAAGATGTGGAAGCTCTTGCTTAAACATTCAAACAACTAAGAGGAGAAGCTCTAAAAAAACTCTCGTAAGTTTTAAAATCCATAATAGAAGGTCTGGCTGAGTTTTATTTGTGTGGCAGCTACCTAAAGCAATGCTCCTCCTTTCTCTTCTAGGCTGGGGATCAACAATGTCTTGAAAAAATTAAAATATCAATTTGTTGCCAACTTTAACACATCAAAATATTACATAATGGAACTTCATTTTTGTTGTCCCAGCTATGTAAGGCTACTTTCTTTTCTTGCAAGCCTAGAGACTAAACCATCCGTTTATAAATTAAATAGTTGTAAAAATAGCACTACAATCTCACCAATGATGACCACAAAGACAAACACAAATGATCTCATAAGATCTTTCACAAGCCAAATCACCAAACACTTAGTGCACAAGATAAACCAAACAAACAAAACATCAAACAAGCCAAGTGAGCACCAAAATCTCTCTTTAATCATCTATTCACGACCTCTATTTATAGAGGTCTATATTACAAGTAGAGAGTGATTAGTTGGAGCTACTGCTCAACGACTAGTAGTGGTCATTGGGAATGGAGGGCCAGTCCCAGTTAGTCATGCTGGGCCCTAACGGCCCAACTTCTATTACAGTTTAACACTCTCCCTCAAACTTGTGATGCATATACCTAAGAGTTGACAAAGATTTTGTGAAGAAGCATGCTGGTTATAGTTATGGAGTAACATAGCATAATGTCAGTCTTTTCTTTAAGCATTCATATCGAATATAGTGGTAGTTCATCTCAGTATGTTTTGTTCGTTCATGAAAGATATTATTTAAGCAATATACATGACACTTTTGTTATCATAAGACAATTCTGTATAATCCTCCAATGCAACCTCCATGTCTGTTAGACGTTCAATAATCTAAGATATCTCTTTTGTTGTAGTAGTCATGGCTCTATATTTTGTCCCCATAGATGATAGGGACACCTTGTGCTCCTTTTTATATCTCGAAGGAATAAGTGAGTCACCAAAAAATACACAAAATCTATGGTGGAATGTATATAATTGACGTTCCCACCTCAATCAGTATCAATATAGACTGCTAATTTAAGGAAAGATCATGAGGTTAGAATGATCCCCTTTCAAGCGTATCCTTTATGTATCTCACCGCATAACCACACTCATGTATATACTAGTAGGAGCAAGCTGAATTGACTTGCTACATCTATTGGCAATGTCATGTCGAATTATGTAAAATATGTTAAGGCTCCTATCATTTGTCTATAGGGAGTGAGATCATCTAATTTTTTTCATCTATAGTTCTTAGCAGTGTTGTTCGATGCGTATCGTATCGTGTATCGTTTTGGTCCACGATACAATACAGATCGTATCATATCGATCTATATCGTAATTTAATACTAAAAATTTAGTAAAAATAAAAATTTAGAAAAATAGGAAAAAATTGATAATTACAAAGAATTCATATAATATAAAAGTTTAGTACATATTCATCATTCACCATTCAATAATTAAAAAAAAATTACATATTTTGAAGCAAAATACTTAAAAAATACAACTTCATAGTTAAAAAATACATTTGTACATTGTAATAAGGATCATCAACTAAATAATCTTCATCTTCTCCTTACTAAAGATCCTCACCACCTTCTACTTCAAAATCAAAATCCTCATCCCCTTTATGATGTTGCGCTCCTTCTAAATTAATTGGATCAAATTGGTTTTCTTTCCAATTTAACTTTTTTAATTACCTATAAGAAAAAAGGATAAGCAATTAGTAAATAAAATTAACAATTGAAGTCAAACAAAATATTAAATTGAATCTTTAAGTAGTAACTAATATAAGATTAATTCTATCAAAACCACATGTTATAATGAATAAAAACTAAGTCATTGAGCCACTTATATTCCAACATGTTGTGCTTTTTTGTGTAGATGTATTTAAAGGAACCCCAGTAGCATTAACATAGATCTCCATCTCTCGATGTATAGCATATGCTCTATTCTCATCAGGAACTAATGTGTCTATACTATCAATGATACCTCAGTTTACCTCACCGTGCCTTTTAAAGCTTCTTGAATACTGGAATGCTAGGTTTAGGTAATAAGGTTTTGCATGAATAGGCTGATGCAATTGTTTGTTCCTTCTGTTATCTATAATGTTTCACACATGCACATAATCCCTTTTTTCTTCCATTGAAATTACTTCCAGTGACTTCTTTTGTCTTATCCATGATTCATAAAGATAACCCATTGATGGTGTTGTTGAGATGCAACCCAAATAGGAATAATAATAAATCAAGAAATACCATCAAAATAATGCAAGGAGGTGTTGACATCACCATGGGCTGTCGCCCCCTCTCTCTTAGGGCATTCACTTAAAAAACATGGTACACTTAGGGCATTCCTTATACTAGTTTATAACTTAAAAGACCTAAATGCCCCTATGAGATCCGTACGATCCAAATACAAGAAATAAATTCAGAAACATAAACCAAAGAGAATCTCCACGTCCCCTCAAGTTGGGACTTGAATACTTGAAACACGCAACTTATCGAGAACTTTCTTTAATGCATTTGCAGCTACTAGTTTTGTAAGAATATCAGCTAATTGGTCTTCAGAATAAACATAGATGATGTTGAATTGAAAATTTCTTGGAAAATCTTTTCTCAGATAAAATGATAGTCAACTTCAGTATATTTTGTTCTCTCATAAAAGACTGAATTAGAAGCCATTTGAAGTGCAACTTTACTATCTGTAAAGAAATTAATTGAAATAATTCTTCTCCTATCAATTTCTTTTAATAGCGATAAAATCCATAATCCCTCACATATACCAAGAGTAATCGCACGATACTCTGCTTCAACACTAAATCTGGCTACTATTGATTCTTTCTTACTTTTCCATGAGATAATATTATCCCCTAGTCGTATAATGTACCCAGAGGTAGATCTTCAATCATCCACATAGTCAGCCCAAATAAATTTCAATACTGAGAGATGAATGAGGAGAATAATATAAACCATGAGGAATAGATGATTTCAGGTATCTGATAATATGTATCCATCTACTTATATAGCTTACTGTAAAGCTTATATCTGGTCTTGCAATGGTGAGATATATGAGTTTACTAACTAATCTCTAATATCTACCCACATCTTCATATAGGTTCTCAGAGTCTCCAACCATCCCTCTTTGAACTTTAATAGGAACAGTACATTTATTGCAATCTTCCATCTTAGTCTCTTTTAACAGATTCATAATATATTTATGCTGGCTTAAGAATAGATAACCATTACATCGAATAATTTGAATGCCCAAAAAATAATGTAGTTTTCCCAAGTCTTTTAAGTCAAAAAGTCTGTCCAGATCTCGCTTCAAGTCTGTGATTCCTTTCACATCATTACCTGTGATAATAATATCATCAACATATATAACCAAGAGAATAGTCTTCTCACCATGCACTCGTGCTGCCTTTGAAACTCAGGCTTAAAACACCTTTGCTGGTATAATCAATCTCACAGGATTGGCTATAATCTTTAGCCACCAACCTGACTTTGTATCTTTATATATTCTCATCTACTCGATACTTGATGGTGTATATCTATTTGCAACCAATGGTCTTCCTCTTTGGTGGTAACTGTGTAAGTTTTCAGGTGTGATTCTTTTCCAGAGCTTAAATTTTATCTCGCATAACTGTCTTCCATTTTGCACATTGTTCAACTTCTTCGTATGTCTTAGGTATACAAGCCTTATTTGCATTCATCACAAACAACTAATATTCTTTTTGATAATTAGAATAGGATACCATTTTATGAATAGGATAGTTGGCTCCTTTCTTTTTTTCTTTACGAAGAGTAATAGGTAAATCATATGAATTACAAGAAGAATTTAAAGGATTTACTTGAGTACTTACTCGAACTCATTCATGAGTTAAATCTTGGTTGAGGGTAGCATTAGGATTTGGTAGGACTATCTTTCTTTCTCCTCTTAATAAGTTTGTCATTTCTTTCCTTCAGTCAAATCTGTTGTCTCTTCATTCTTTTCTTTCATTGGCAATATCGGTGAGACGATACTATTAGGAGAATTTGATAATTTACTGCCGTCTATACCAAAGTACTATAAGTTTTCATAAAATGTAACATCCATGATGATATACCACTTCCCTTTTTCAGGGTCATAACATTTGTATCCCTTATGAGTAGAGGAATATCTTAAGAAAATGCACCTGACAACCTTAGCATCAAGTTTGTCTTTCGCATACAAAAATATGTATAAGAGCTATGGGAAGATGATTAGCTGTGGCTCAAGGATAAGTGTGGTTGTTGTTTTGTTGGTAGTAGGACAGAATCAAGAGTATGGCTTGTTCTTCAAGTATGTCTGTAAGGGGGTTGTGTGATGAGGAATTGCCTCACGTTTTGGCTGTTGATGACAATCTCATCGACCAAAAATTCATGGAGAATCTGCTCAGGAGTTCTTCCGAAAAGGTAACTACAGCCGAGAGTAGAGCAAAAGCATTGGAGTACCTGAGACCAGTGTTGTCTGACGCGTATCGTATCGTGTATCGCTGGGCTCCACGATACGGGCGTATCGTATCGTATCGTATCGTATCGTACTTTAATATTAAAATAATGTAAAAATAATTAAAAATTAATAAAAAATAGTAAAAAATCGAAAAAAATCAAGAAAAAATCAGGAAAAATCTGATAATTGCTTTAAATTCATATAATGTAAGTTTAGTACAGATTGAGCATTCAACATTGAACAATTGCATCCAAATTTATATATTTTGAATCCAAAAAATAAAATACAGACATAGTTTACACTTTACAGTACACTACAGTTACATATAATGTTACATTTTACAAATTGTAATCAGGATCATCAACTAAATAATCTTCATCTTCTCCTTGTTGCAGATCCTCATCATCATCAGCCACGCCCACACCTTCTTCTTCAAAATCAAATTCTTCATCTCCATAATGTTGTTGCGCTCCTTCCAAATTAATCCAGGCAACGTCTTCTTCTGTTAGGAGGGCATTTTCTTCAGTGTCTTCCATAACCCAATCTTCTAATATATCAAAATTATCCAAACTTATTGGATCGAACTGACTTTCTTCTCTATTTACTTTTTTTAATTGCCTACGACACAAACAAAGATAAACAATTAGTAAGTAATATTAACAATTGAAAACTGAAGTTAAATAATATCGAATTGAAAATTTGAAAGTAATACAACATTACCTTTCACGAAGGCGCATGTTACAACGAATATAAACCAAATCATTAAGCCTTTTGTGTTCCAACTTGTTGCGCTTTTTTGTATGGATGTGTTCAAAAACACTCCAATTTCTTTCACAACCTGTTGCACTACAGGTTTGGCTTAAGACTCTACCTGCAAAATCTCTAAGGTTTGGACAATCACTTCCAAACCTGTTCCACCAAACATCTGTAAAAAAAATATAAACATTAGAGACATAATAATCCACAGTAATGTAAGATGCAACTTAAATATGAAAATAAACAATGTACCTGGACGCATCGTAGAGCGGTTGCGAATTGCAACAGGCAAACCCATCAAGTGAAGAGCATTATCATATATCTCCATCTCTCGATGTATCGCATCTACTATGCTCTCATCAGGGACTAATCTGTCGATGCATTCAATGATTCCTCGATTAACCTCACCGTCCCTTTTGAAGGTTGCTGAGTACCTCAATGATGGGTTTAGATAGTAGGCTGCTGCATGAATAGGCTGATGCAATTGTTTATTCCATCTACTATCAATTATTTTCCACACGGGCACATAATCTCTTTTTTTTCCATTAAAGTTATTTCTGATTGCTTCTTTTGCCCTGTCCATGGATTCATAAAGGTAGCCCATAGATGGTTTCTCCTCGCTGTCAGCCAATCTCAAAACTTTCACTAAAGGACAAGTAATTTTCAATAATCTGATACATGCATTCCAAAATGAACTTCTAAAAACCGTTTCTGCAATCTCATTTAACTTTCTGTTCCTTCTGTTTTGTGGCAACTCTGCAAATTGTTGCCACTCATCTGAGGAGAACATTCTCTTTAAAGCTTGCTTCTGTCTCACAATACTCTGTACAGATAAGAAGTTTGTTGCGAACCGAGTTGCAGCTGTGCGAAGAAGCTCTGCACCTTCTGTGTATCTCCTCATCATACATAAAACAAATGCATGGTTGTAAATAAATTTTGTAATATCTTGGCAACACTCAGTTGCTGCCTTTATTTCATCCATCTCACCGATGTCCTCGAGGATGAGATCTAAACAATCGGCTGCACATGGTGTCCAGTAGAAAGTCCCATAAATATCAGCTAACTCCTTTCCGGCTGCTTTGTAGTTAGCTGCATTATCTGTAATCAATTGGACTACATTTTCTAGCCCAACCTCTTGTATAACCTTATCAAATTCCTCTCGTAGGATCTCTGCAGTGTGCCTCTCCTCTGACATATCTAGAGATCTCAAAAACATGAGTCCTTTAGGACAATATACAAGAAAGTTTAGCAATGTCCTTCCTCGCCTATCGGTCCATCCATCTGCCATGATAGTGCATCCTGTTTCCTTCCACGATTGTCTCAAAGTTGAACAGTATTGCTGCACTTCAATCACGGTCTGATCTAATATCTTCCCTCTCAACTTCTGATAAGAGGGCATCCTGTATCCTGGACCAATGTTAGCAATTGCATCTGCCATTGCTTGAAAATGAAAACTGTTTGCTGCATTAAATGGAATGCATGTATCATAAAACCATCTGCCCACTGCAAGGTCTGCTTGATCGTGCAGTTGTTCTGAAGCCATAGCAGCACGAATTCCTGGCTGAGCACCAGGTGTAGTGGAAGGAGGAAAGAACGAATGTATGCTAGAAGAAGAAGCTCTTCCTCTACTCCTTCCTGAACTTCCTCTTCTGCCACCTCCAAAGTCTTCAGATGTAACCCTCTTTCCTCTGCTAGGTGCTCGCGAACTGCTACTACCAATATCTGTTCTAGCATCTGAAGGCAAACTATCAGTGAATCCAACTCCAGTGGCAGTAGCATCATCAGCTTCTTCACACATCTGGAAATCATCCTTTTGTTGTCTCCTTTCCTGTATGCTCTCAATCATCTGCAAGCATTGCCATTTAATACCTTCTGGCACACTTCTAACTCTGCCTGTGCATGGAGCAACTTCTTTTCTGGTTCCTGCTAGGTGGTGTTTCAACCTTGAAATTCCACCACTAACCACCTTTTCACAAAATAAACATCTGATTTTTAACCTTGAACCCTCAACTGGTATACCCCACTGCCATGCCGGATCATCAGACTTTGAATGAGAGTCTCTACCACCCCTTCCTGCCATCTCAATGGAGTACTTTAATTCAAACAAAAACCTGAAAATAAAAGCACTTCGTAAATCCCCCAATCTTCAAATAACACTCAAATCGAGTGTCTCCCACTTCATGAATGCAATAAAAATCGTATACACACTTAATAACTTCATATTTTGTCATTCAAAAAAAAAAACCCGAAATAACACAAAAAACAATAAATATAAAGGAAAAAAAGGAAAAAAACATTAAAAATATACCTAAATCCGAGTTTGGAGGCTTGGACGGACACCGTAGGGCACGATTTTAGAGCTTTGAACACCAAGGAGGCGAAAACCGACTCTTAGGGAGCTTGAAGAACCCAAAAGGAGAGAGGAAACCTGCGAAAAATCGCGGGTTTCCCTCGGGCCGGGACCCTTTATAAGGGTCCCAGGGCGTATCACCCGTATCGTACGATACGGGCGATACGCACCATATCGTGCGATACGGGCCGTATCGCACGATACGGTGCGATACGCCCGCACCTGCGATACGGGGGCCCGTATCGTATCGTGGTGGCCCACGATACGATACGTATCGCACGATACGGTGCGATACGGACAACACTGCTTGAGACAGGACGCTAAGGGTTCTAAGGTAAATCTGATAATAACAGATTATCAAATGCCTGGCATGACTGGATATGATCTGCTAAAGAGAGTAAATGAATCTTCAGCCCTAAAGGAAATTCCAGATGTCATCATGTCATCTTATAGCGTTCCCATAAGAATCAACAAAGGTTTAGCCTAAGCTTATTTCATGACACATTCTTATGCAACAGACTCATAGAGTTCTTTGCAAAATCTAATGATGTGCAAATGCCCACAAAGTTTTCTGTATTAGGGGTATTTTGGTACATTTTACAGCTCCTTATATAAGGCTGATAAGTTGTATTAGGGTTTAAGAGTCTGTGATTAAGAAAGAGAGAAAAAGAGGGAGGGCAGCCTCCATTGGAGGTCCGCCACCTCCTACGATCTCCACATTTCCTCTTCAATACTTGTTTATATATGTGATTTTAATCTCCGTTGCGCATCCATGTTTTCAACATGGTATCAGAGCCTATTTCGATTGTTGGGAGCAATAGGAGCTATGGGAAGACGATTAGCTGTGACTCAAGGATAAGTGTGGTTGTTGTTTTGTTGGTAGTAGGAAAGAATCAAGAGTATGGCTTGTTCTTCAAGTATGTCTCTAAGGGGGTTGTGTGATGAGGAATTGCCTCACGTTTTGGCTGTTGATGACAGTCTTATCGACCAAAAATTCGTGGAGAATCTGCTCAAGAGTTCTTCCTAAAAGGTAACTACAGTCGAGAGTAGAGCAAAAGCGTTGGAGTACCTGAGACAGGACGCTAAGGGTTCTAAGGTAAATCTGATAATAACAGATTATCAAATGCCTGGCATGACTGGATATGATCTGCTAAAGAGAGTCAAGGAATCTTCAGCCCTAAAGGAAATTCCAGATGTCATCATGTCATCTTATAGCGTCCCCACAAGAATCAACAAAGGTTTAGGCTAAGCTTATTTCATTACACATTCTTATGCAACAGACTCATAGAGTTCTTTGCAAAATCTAATGATGTGCAAATGCCCACAAAGTTTTCTGTATTAGGGGTATTTTGGTCATTTTACATTTTACAGCTCCTTATATAAGGGTTGATAAGTTGTATTAGGGTTTAAGAGTTTGTGATTAAGAAAGAGAGAAAAAGAGGGGGGGCGGCCTCCATTGGAGGTCCGCCCCCTCCTACGATCTCCACATTTCCTCTTCAATACTTGTTTATATATGTGATTTTAATCTCCGCTGCGCATCCATGTTTTCAACATGGTATCAGAGCCTATTTCGATTGTTGGGAGCAATAGGAGCTATGGGAAGACGATTAGTTGTGACTGAAGGATAAGTGTGGTTGTTGTTTTGTTGGTAGTAGGAAAGAATCAAGAGTATGGCTTGTTCTTCAAGTATGTCTGTAAGGGGGTTGTGTGATAAGGAATTGCCTCACGTTTTGGCTGTTGATGACAGTCTCATCGACCAAAAATTCGTGGAGAATCTGCTCAGGAGTTCTTCCTAAAAGGTAACTACAGCCGAGAGTAGAGCAAAAGCGTTGGAGTACCTGAGACAGGACGCTAAGGGTTCTAAGGTAAATCTGATAATAACAGATTATCAAATGCCTGGCATGGATATGATCTGCTAAAGAGAGTCAAGGAATCTTCAGCCCTAAAGGAAATTCCAGATGTCATCATGTCATCTTATAGCGTCCCCACAAGAATCAACAAAGGTTTAGGCTAAGCTTATTTCATGACACATTCTTATGCAACAGACTCATAGAGTTCTTTGCAAAATCTAATGATGTGCGAAATGCCCACAAAGTGTTTGAGAAGATTCAGCAAAGAAATGTGTATTCCGGGAATGCCATCATCAGTGCATGGATTTATTGACGATGCACACCAATTATTTGTTGCAATGCTTGAGAGAAATGTAGTTTCTTGGAACACTACAATTAGTGGGTTTGTTCAGGGTGACTACGTTGATATAGGGCTCGTACTTTATCAAGAGATGAACAGGGAAGGATTTAGAACCAGTCATTTTAGTCTTGCTAGTGTTCTTAATGCAGCTGAAAAACTTGGAGATTTTCACATGGGAAGATAGTGCCACTGTCACATTGTTAGAGCTGGCTTTGATTCAAATTTGTACATTGAGAATGCGCTTCTTTGTATGTATGCAAAATATGGGTTTTTTGATTGATGCATACAGGATATTTGATGGGATGACTCAACCAAATGAGGTATCATGCACTGCGTTGATAACTGGGCAGGCATTGACAGATCAGGTCATCGAGGCATTACATATGTTTGGCAAAATGCATAGGACGACGGTATGTGTTTAGATTCTGGTGCTCGAACTGCCTTAGCATTTGTTACTACGCTGAAGTAATGGTGTGCTAGTGTTTTTAGCCATGATGAGAGTCGTGTTCTCCTCCCTGTTGACAATTATGATCAAAACGTTTATGTGGCGACTGCAATGATTGACATGTATGCAAAAACTGGAAGCCTTGAAGCTGGCCGAGTATTTGCTTCGACGTCGATGAAGAGCTCATTTGTTTGGATTTCAATTATAGCTGGATATGCAACCCATGGCCACACAGATACCTGTTTGTCATGGTTTCGAGCAATGGTTGATAGTGGCGTAGAACCTGACTCAATCACATTATCTTTTGTCCTAACCTGCTTCGAATTTGTGGACAACGAAGGCCTTAAGATGGTAAAGAGTGCAGCCCCTTAGATGATAATTGTGGTGTCTCTACCGCACATCAAATGTTTGACGAAATGTCCAAGAAGAGAAATATTCAACTGCACATCAAGTGTTCAATGAAATGGCTAAGAGAGATGTTTATTTGCATATCAAGTGTTCGTTGAAATGCTCAAGAAGATATATTTACCTATACATCAAGTGTTTGAAGAAATGTCTAAGAGAGATGAAAATTCAGGAAAAGAGTAAAGAAGAGATTAGTACGTGATGATTGTCTCTATTTGAAAAACAACATGAAGAAAGTTTATAGAGAAGAGATATATGCTAAAGAGTGCCGTTATGAGGACTTCAAAAATGTTTTTATTCACAGCCAATGAGGTTGCAGGAATTTGTTGTTATGAAAAGCTGGTTGAAAAGAAAAAAAAAGGTTGATAAAAGTTTGTTGCAGCCATAGATGCTGCTTTAGATGACAGTCAGGATGGTTGCTTTGATGTTGTGACAGCCAGGATGACTGCTTTGATGATTGTGACAGTCAGGATGGCTGCTTTATTGATGTGATAGCTAGGATGGCTTTTTTGATGTTGTGACAGCTAGGATGACTGCTTTATTGATGTGACAGTCAGGATGACTGCTTTGATAATGTGACAGCCAGGATGACTGCTTTGTTGATGTGACACCAAGGATGGTTGCTTTGTTATTGTTACAGCCAAGAAGGCTGAGTTGATGTTGCAGCCAGAGATGCTGCTGGAGATGATTAGCCAGGAAGGCTAAGTTTATATTGCAGTCAGAGATGCTGCTTGATATGATCAACCAAGAAGGCTGAGTTGATGTTGCAACTAGAGATGCTGCTGGAGATGATTAGCCAGGAAGGCTAAGTTTATATTGCAGCCAGAGATGTTGCTTGATATGATCAGCGAAGAAGGCTGAGTTGAAGATATTGCAGCCAAAGAAGCTGTTGAAAATTAAACTAGTGATGAGGACAGATGAAGAACGTTGCAAGCAGATATGAAGATTTTTTGGCAAGTTTGGAGTTCGAAGTATCTCACTCCCAACTTGAGGGGGGGTGTTGAAGAATATGTTTATCTAGTGTCTTTGTGTTAGTTTTATGTTTCTAAGTATTATTGTACTCGCCCGAAACTGTAGGGGCATTTTGGTAATTTTTTGTACTATGGGCTATTTTGGTCATTTTATGTTTACAACTCCTTATATAAGGGCTGATAAGTTGTATTAGGGTTTAAGAGTCTGTGATTAAGAAAGAGAGAAAAAGAGGGGGGCAGCCTCCATTGGAGGTCCGCCCCTCCTACGATCTCCATATTTCCTCTTCAATATTTGTTTATGTGTGTGATTTTAATCTCCGCTGCGCATTTACGTTTTCAACACAAATAAGTAAAACACCAAACAAGTCAAGTGAGTACAAAAGCTCTAATTTAATCATTTATTCACATCCTCTATTTATAGAGGTCTATATTACATGTAAAGAGAGAGAGAGAGTTTACAGCCGATGGGAACAGTCCCAGTTAGTCATGCTGGGCCCTAATAACCCAACTCCTATTACAGTTTAACAATAGTAACTTTGTGATCTTTTTTGGTGGATTTCTTTTTTCAGTAGTTTTGGCCATAACAACTTCTCAGGCTCTCTTCCTGCTGACCTTGGCAACTTGGATAACCTAGAACAATTGTAAGTTGCATCATCTCCTCTGTCATACTTTATGCTTGCATGCTAACTTTTGTCCTTACTTTCTTTTTATTTTTGAGAATCAAGCCCGCAAGGTTTCCATTTGTTTTTTTGGCATGTAATAAATGTTATGTAACTTTTATCAAAAAACGAATCTCAAGGTACTTAGTGAATGAGAAGCTGGTCATTTATTCCAGAAATTGGTAATGATGCTTGTCCAGTATTCAGAGAGGAACAGCATAATTCACTCTATTCCTCTCTGTTATTGGGAATGGTATTTATGTTGCTCTTGAGTTTACAACTTACTTTTTCTATTCACTAATATGGGATCTGCTTGCATAATTTATGTCAAAACGCAGGTATATTAATAGCGCTGGTCTTAGTGGTCCAATTCCTTCAACATTTGTCAATCTAAAGAACCTGCAGACTGTGTAATGAATTATTTTCTCATGCTGTTTGTGCGTGTATATTTCAGCCTAATTCTAGTGAATGGAAAGAGTTTATGAAGAAGCTTCTTAACATAAACTTGGAGATGTTCTTTACTTTCAGATGGGCACAGGACAACCAATTTACTGGAAAGATACCTGATCTCATTTGCAACTGGACAAACCTTAAAACTCTGTAAGAAACTTCACAAGAGTGTCTCTTTGACAATCATACGAAGCTTAGTTGTTTTATTATTTAACTGGCACAGTTTTATTTTCAGTATTTCTCTGGTGTGGGAATTGTTGAGAAAATATATAAAAGATTTATTATTTTACTAGCAGAAAATAACAAAGACAAGTTGAAGGAGACACTTTCTATAGCTCTTTCTCTCTCCTCTTTCACGTTAGTCACCTCTTAGGGTTCATTATGACATATATAAAGTCCTAGGTTCTTTAAGAATATAAAGTCCTTTTCTCAAGCTATCATAACCAAAGATTTTTTTGTCTTTAGATCCTATTGAAAACTTTGATGTTCGATCAATTAGCTCACCGATAATAAGTTTACAGGAAAACTAGGGACATGAAGAATAGAAGGTAAATTGATCAAGCAGTTGAAATACTTCCCTTTCTAAGCATAGAAGTATAAGAGCCATCATTTAGCTTAATTGGTTTTTTTTGTTATGGAGGGACTGGAAATTAGATAGACACGATCTCCAACTATATGATCAATAAATCCAAAATCAACAATCCGTATTCTAGCTAAAGGAGTAGGATTACGAGTCAACATAAAAGAGTAATGTTTTATAGTGGCATGGGACTTTGAAGTAGATGGTTGCTTTCCAAGTCATAACTCTAAGCCCTCTATCCGCTTCATTAATTCTGTTATGGTCCTATATATGAATTATTTGATGGAGCTTTTAGTGTGTTTGCTTGGTATGCCTTATTCTTAATGAAGTTGGGCTTACCAATCAAATCTCAACACTTTCCTTTTTGTGACAAGACTTACTAATGAGAGTACTTCAATTTATCTTTTTCATCGGAAGAGAAAGCTCTACGTCCTCTCCTCGAGTTCCATATCCGCCTCTCTCTCGATTAGATAAGTTCTAATTCTTTCCCATGAAAGCATCTTGTCTAAAGTTATTATGTCTTCCTTACCAAGGAGAATAGTTCTTATCTTTCATGGATGTTAACCTTAACTACTTCATAATTAGAAGATATTCCTCATAAAAGATCAAAGACATTTCTTTTTCAACCTCTTAATTCCATTCTTTGAAACAAGTAGTTACTCAATTTTCAATTTCCTTTACTATAATGCACTCTTTATTGATAATCAAGAAAAGATATAGCAACATATCTCCATCAAGATTTTCCTTGAGCACATGCCTCTCTCCTTGACTGCACAACTTAGTGTTTCCTCATCTAATCACCTAATATTTATAAGAGTTTTTTTTTAACTTGAAAGACTAATCTACTCTTACACTAAAACATAATTAACAAGCAATACTAAAATGCAAATAATTAGATCAAAGAAGCAGGAACCAATCTAAAGATTCTTCTTAATACTCTCCCTTCAGTTGGGAGAAAGATGATCATGACTCTTTGTTGAAATTTGGAGTCACGATGTGAAAGATTAAAACAAGAAATATTACTCATATTAAGGAGGAAAATATGCGAGATTTAAGGAAGGGGTGGACCTCCAATGGAGGCCACCCCCCTCTTTCTTTCTCTTTCTTACACACAATGTCTTAAACTCTAATACAACCTACCAGCCCTTATATAAGGAGCTGTAAAACAGAAAATGACCAAAATACGCTCAGTACAGAAAATTACCAAAATGCCCCTAGTATTTCGGGCAATTACAATAATACCTAAAAACATAAGAAATTATAAAATAAACACAAAGAACACTAGATAAACATATTCTCCCCTCAAGTTGGGAGTGAGATACTTCGAACTTCAAACTTGCCAAAAAATCTTCATATCTGTTTTCAACATTCTTCATCTGTTTTCATCACTGAAACATCTTTAACAGCTTTTTTGGTTGAAACATCTTCAACTTAGCCTTCCTCACTGATCATCACAAGCAGCATCTCTGGCTGCAACAATAACTCAGTCGTCCTGGCTGTAACAACAATATAAGCAACTACTTTAGCTGCAACACACATTTTAGCAGTCCCCATGACTGTAAACTTCACAAGAATCGACAGATTAGAGACATTCCATCCAACCTGTCCACAACTCTACTTCGGTGCCCACACATGGCTACCTCTCTTTCTTTCTTAACTCATCATTATGACAATCCATACAATCTCACTCTTTTGCGACATGTACTAAACTCTGTACTCTTTTCCTGAATTTTCCAGTTTTTTTTCCTAAACATTTCCACAAATACTTGATATTCATCAATCATCTGCTCACACGCTTTTCAACACAAGCTACTCATTTTCATCTTAACATACTTCCCATCATATGAAGAATCACGAAAAATTCTTTTCTCATCACCAATCACACAATCTCGAACAAATCTGTCAACCTTGTCATTAAAGTCCTGCACCACCTTTTTTGGGAATAGAATAGTAATATGTAATGAGTGTACAACCACCAGCCATAATGAGTGTGTAGTAATACAAATAGTTCAATAAATTCAGCCACAAGCTTCTTAATGTGCAATAAATGCCTTGCTATCAATACTCCAGCACTATAACGTTACAACCTTAACTAATAAATGCAGCCACCAAGATTTAGAAACTCTCCTGCACCAATGCACTACAACCGCATGTATTACGTGTGCAGCCACCATCCGTAAATCCAGTTCACATTTCAATAACTGCAGCCACCATTCCCATTACTACTCAAATAAATGCAGTCACCATTCCAATAAGTGTAGCCGCCAGCCCACATTCTAATAAGTGCAGCCACCATCAATCCACCTAACTTCGCTCACATAAGATAGAATAAAGAAGGAAGAAGGATATCGATGCCATTCATTTCCAACACAGAGAACAGAGTCTGGCCCAACATCATCATGATATTCTAGACATTTGTAAATTGTTAATGGTGCAAAATACCAATCCAACAGAGAAAATGTCCAACCATGAGAGGCACACAAAATCAAGCTAAGCACCATGGGCCTGAATACCTTATCTATCATGACAGTTACAGGATTATCATCTGGCATATGTTTATCCCGAAAGAAATCTGGAAAGGTGTCAATAACAGCTGCTGCACAGATCAAGGGATATATAGGATATAAGAACCTCTCTTCTTTATGGGGCTGTAGCATTAATGATGGATGTAAGCTTTAATGAGCACACTCCTGAAATGCCATAATGATGCTCCCCTAGTATTTAATGGTCCATATGCCTTCACGGTCAGACTGTTTCAACCCATAAATGGCTTTATTGAGTTTACATACTCTATTAGAAGAAGACATATTTCTGGTCATTCCTGGAGGTAGTTCCAT
Organism: Brasenia schreberi; assembly: GCA_036023115.1. Classification (NCBI taxonomy): domain Eukaryota; kingdom Viridiplantae; phylum Streptophyta; class Magnoliopsida; order Nymphaeales; family Cabombaceae; genus Brasenia; species Brasenia schreberi. Next base: position 9,509,635 of record JAYKKT010000088.1, read on the forward strand.
GTATACTTCTTCATTTAAGTCTCCCTGTAAGAAAGCATTCTTAACATCTAATTGCCATAGGTCCCATCCCAAATTTGCTGCCATGCTAAGAAGTATCCTGATTGATGTAAGTTTAGCCACAGGTGCAAAGGTCTCTGTATAATCAATGCCATATAACTGACTGTATCCTTTAGCAACCAATCTAGCTTTGTATCTCTCCACTGTTCCATATGCCTTATATTTAATAGTAAACACCCACTTGCATCCTACTATATGCCTATTAGAAGGCAACTGTGTGATGGTCCATGTATTGTTTTTAACCAATGAATTTAGTTCTTCGTCAATCGCAGCATTCCATAAGGGGCACTTGATTGTTTCTTCGAATTTTGAAGGAATCTTTTGTTTTGCAGCATTCATAACGAAGGATTGATAGCTCTGAGAAGTATTGACATATGACACATAATTAGAAATCGGATATCTTGCACATGCACGCTTACTTTTGCGAACAGCAATAGGAATCTCAAGGTCATTGTCCACTCGTACTTGAGGATCTGATTCAGGAGAAATCTCTTTAGCACATGGGTCTTCTTGAGTGTACACAATCTTCCGGTGTCCTTTCTTGTACGTCAGAAGCTCTTTGGATGGCTGGTGGTTGTCACGCTGACTATCAATGATCTCAGGATACTCTCCCTCACTAGGAACTAGTGGAAGGACACAAGGAGTAGGGGTTGAAGTGGCCACTGAAGGAGAATAATAAGGTGTAAGTTCAAAGAAAGTAACATCCCGGGAAACATATAGTTTGTGAAGCAAGGGATCATAGCATTTATAGCCCTTTTGAGAGGTCGAGTAGCCCAGAAAAATACACTTATCGGACTTTGCAGCAAGTTTATCCCGATGAGGAAGAGGAATATGTACAAAGCAGGTACACTCAAAGAGACGAGGAACAAGATGAAAAGGTTTGGAGGCTTTATCAAGAGTACGAAAAGGACTCTCCCCCTGAAGAGTATGACTGGGCATGCGATTTATAAGATAAACAATAGTAATAACAGCTTCACCCCAATAGAATTTGAGAACATTACTTTGAAGGAGAAGAGTTTGGGCAACCTCTAGAATATGACGATTCCGTCGTTCAGCAAGACCATTCTGGTGAGGTGTATAAGGACAGGTAGTCTGATGAACAATGCCCTGGGCTTGGAGATATTTGGCTAACTCAGTCCCAACATATTCACCCCCATTATCGGATCGAAGAATTTTAACAGTGGCATTGAATTGAGTAGAAATAAATTTATGCACAATGGGAAAAATAGAAGCAACTTCAGATTTAGATTTCATTAAGTACACGATGGTAAGTCGAGTACAATCATCAATGAAAGATACAAAATACTTATGACCAAACAAAGAGGTGACTGGACTAGGACCCCATACATCAGAGTGAATAACCTCAAAGGGCTGAGATCGCGAGAATCACTTGAAGGATAAGAGACCCTCTGGTGTTTCCCGCGTTGACAAACTTCACAATGGAACTGTATTTTATTGGATGTGACGCGAAACTGAGGAACAATATATGGAATCTGGGACACTGGGAGATGACCAAGACGAGAATGCCAAAGACGAAGAGCGGTATCGGGAGCGGGTGATGGGGAGGAAACACTGCAGGAGGTGGAAGGAGGAGATGAGTCTTCAAGAATGTATAATCCTCGCTGTAATTTACCATGTCCAAAGATTTTTCCCGTCTTCAGATCTTGAAAAACACAACCAGTAGGATGAAAGGTCACACAACAATTTAAGGTACGAGTTAAAGAGCTGACGGAAAGTAGATTAAGCGGGAAACTGGGAACATGATATACGGAGGATAAATCTGAAAGACATGTCATGTAAGTGAAGGAACCATATGCCAATCTAATGGGTGCCTGATCTGTAAGAGACTGGTAAGTGGAAAAATATTTTGAGTCACCCACCATATGATCTGTAGTCCCGGAATCAATTATCCAAGATTTGGAACGGGAAGGAGAGGAGAGAGTATCCGTAACGGTATGGGTAGCCTGAGCGATTATAGCATGGTTGAGCGGAGCGGAAGTTGTTTCAGAGAATCGTTGTTGAAGACCCTCTAGTCGTTTGAGAATCTCCTGGATGCCCTCAGTGCTGGGATTGCTGTCTGCAGAGTGGAGTGATGGAGGGCGAGATCGATAGTAATCTGGTTTACCATGTAATTCTCAACAATGATCTCTGGTATGACGTGATTTACCACAATGGGAGCAGACCAGTTTATTTTTATCATCTGAAGTAATTCGTCCACGGCCACGTCCACGACCCTGAAGACCCCCTCTGCCACGAAAGTGTGAAGTATCGTCTCGAACTTTAAGGGCATGCTGGTCTGGAGTAAGAAGCTGATCCTTCTCCAGATTTCTGCGGTCTTCTTCGCGGATTAATAATGAGTAAACAGTGCCCAAAGATGGAAGTTCGTCTCTGCCTAAGATATTCAGTTTAACCCATTCAAATTCTGGATTGACACCCCATAATAAATCAAATACTTTCTTTTTCTCAAGCGCAGCCTGTCGTTCAGTATAACAAGAACACTGGATATTGGTATAGTAGAAGAGTTCATCCCAAAGGCCATGGAGATCTGCATAGTATGTACTGATGCGCTTCAGAATCTCATATTATTTGGTAACATTCTTCTTTCGGGAATAAGCCTCAGCAACAACACACCAAATGGCATGGGCAGAATCTAAAAACATAAAAGTTTTAGCGATAGACGGAATCATGGACTGGAGCAACCAGGAGGAAAGTAAGGCATCTTCTCATTTCCAGGTGGAATATAGGCCGTCATGTGGCGTTGGAATGGAAGAGTGACCCATCAAATGTTCCATCTCCTCCTTGCTACAATGGCAAGTTCCACAGAACGTGCCCATTCCATGTAATTTCGTCCATCCAGTTTAGTCGTGGTAATCTGAAGATGGTCCGATTTCTCAAAGAGACCAGAGGATTCACCAATATGAGAAGAAAGATCAATGCCCTTACCCTTGTCAGCCATAAAAGACAAAAGGAGAATGAACAAAAGCAAGATCAGGGTACAATAGAAATGAAGCAAATATGCGGCGGCAGCAGCCACTGCCTTATGCAGTGGGAATGATAATTATGCCCGCAGGCAAGTGTCCCAAGTTCAGCCTCGTGAGTATAGTCTTCCTGCAGATGAATAGGCACATCCACGAAATGCAGTAAGATGGCAGAATGAAAATCAGGGGCCACGTTGACAGAAGACAAGGAGGCAACAATGAAAAAAAAAATTTTGGCGGCCAAAGGGAAGGCTCGAAGCAGAAAAAAACTTCACTGCGGCTTTGCAAGGAAACAGAGTCACGCTGCACAGGGCTTCAATGATGAAGAGGCTTCAAGAACAGCTCAAACAGCATCTGGATGTCTGATACCATATTGTAAATAAACTTCATATCATTAAATATAAAAAGGGCTTACAATGGACGGCTGCCTTCAACCCAAGAAATCGGCTGCTTCTGTGCAGCCGTCCCCCCTCTTTTCTAATTCTGCTCTCTAACCCTAATCACTTACTTATACTCTATCTAACTTAATTTCCTAATCTACCCCTACTAACAATTAACTATTTCTAGTATAACATAAGACTCAAAATGACATACGACAGGACGCATTTACATTTATTGACACTTTCTACATGCTAAGACTACTTTCCTTAACAAGTTTTGCTACCGGTGCGAATGTCTCCTCATAATCAATCCCATATGCTTGACTATATCCGCGGCCTACTAACCTGGCTTTATACCTTTCTAATGAACCATCTGCCTTGTACTTAATTGTGTACACCCACTTGCATGATACTCTTTTCAGTCTTTTGGTAAGTCATTGAGTTCCCAAGTTTGATTCTTCTCTAATGCTCGAATTTCAGACTCCATAGCCTCAACCCACTGCTTGTCTTTAGATGCTTCGAAGTAATTTTTAGGAATTTGATGTACCTCAACCTTTAGCACAAAATTATAATAACTTTCTGATAATTTATTATAGGAAAGATATTGAGAGATTGGATATTTCCGGCATGATCTCTTCCCTTTTCTGTGTGCTATAGGAATATCTAAATCATCTAAGTCCACATCTCTTGTATCTTCTACACTTTCTCTTGAATAAGAAGTTTCTGTTCTTCTCCCTTAATTTATTACCTCTTTTTGTCTATCTATAAATATATTTCTCTCCCCCTTTTTGTATATTTGCATGCTCTTTTCTTGTGGGATTTGATATGTATTGTCTTCCTTTAGTTCTTCACTCACACTGATTTGTGGTAGAACAACTGTTTCTTCAAAGATAGAGTCAGATACCTCATTCGACCTTTTGTAGTATGGAGTAGTCTCAAAAAAAGTTACATCCATAGAAATATATCTTCTATGAGTGTTAGGATCATAACAGATGTATCCTTTCTTTTCACAAGAATATCCAATGAAAATGCATTTTATTGCCCTGGGATCAAACTTATCTCTGAATTGTTGATAAACATGAACATAACAAACACATCCAAATATTCTGGGAATCAAATGAAATGAATTATCTCCAGGTTTAATTACCTTGAAAGGAGACTTTCCTGCAAGCGTCATAGTTGGAATTCTATTCATAATATATATTGCTGTGAGAATTGCTGCTGGCCAGAAGTATTTTGGAACATTGTGTTCAATAAGTAAGGTTCTAGCAATTTCTAATATATGTCGATTCTTTCGTTCTGCTACTCCATTCTGTTGTGGTGTAAAAGCACAAGATGTCTGATGTCTGATATCATGAGTTTGAAGATATGATTCCAACTGAGCATTATAATATTCTCGGCCATTGTCTGATTTGAGTGTTTTAACAGTATAACCAAACTGAGTCTTGATAAGATTATGAACTAAGGGAAAAATTGAAGAGATTTCCGACTTTGATTTCATTAGATAGACAAAGGTAATTCTTGAGAAATCATCAATGAAAGTAACAAAGTATTTGAAATTTCCAATAGAAGGTATCACACATGGTCCCCAAACATTAGAATGTATTAATTCAAATGGAACAACTGATCTTGATTCACTACTAGGAAATATGGCTCTATGATGTTTCGCTCTCTGACATACATCACACTGAATCACTACATCACTCGGAATAGAAAAAGAAACAAACTCTCTTAATTTTGAAACAGGCAAATGTCCTAATCTACTATGCCAGATCTTTATTTCTTCTTTAGTAGTACTAGCTGCCAATGCTCTTTTCTGCCTTAAAATTTGATCTCCAAGTAAGATATATAATCCATTGCGTAGTTCACCACGTCCAAAGATTCTTTCCGTCTTCAGGTCCTAAAAAATACAACCATATAGAGAGAAAGTAACTGTACAATTCATGTCTCTAACCAGTGAACTTACTGAAAGTAGATTGACTGGGAATTCTGAAATATAAATTACTGAGTTAAGCTTGAGGTTATCTCTCTGAATTATTCCCTTTCTTTCCATAGGAACCAAGGACCCATTTGCTACCTTGACATATTGAGGAAATGGAGCTACTTCATATTGTATCAGATTAGACTTATTTCCTACCATATGATCTGTGGCTCCTGAGTCTATTATCCAATTAGAAAAAATCACAGAATCTTTAAGAGAGCAATTACCGCTAATACTGTAGGAAGTAGGAGGGCTCAATTCTGTCTTTGACGAGGAGGTTCAAGGTTGATCCCGTAGACGTGTTTCAATCTCTGCAAGCTGTTTCTTCAAGTCTGCCATTTCATCAAGAGGATTCTTTTCTGTTTTCTTCTCAGATACTGTTTCTACCTGACTGCCATAGTCTTTGTATTCTATGGGCTTTCTACCATACGCTTTATATTCTGGTGGTTTTCCATTTATTTCCCAACAATGCTCTCGTATATGTCCTCTTTTCCCACAATGTGTGTGTTGTAATCTGTTCTTATCCTCATAACTCTTATTTCTTCCTCCGTCATAATTCTATTCCTTCCTCTTCCTCTGCCTCTAAATGAGTCTCTTCCTGTTTGGTAACTACTCTGTCCTCTGCCAATAAATGCAGATTTCTCAACCTATATATGTTCACCTTTCTTTAAATTCTTCCTGTCTTTCTCTCTTAGCAGAAGTGAATAAACTGTTCTAAGAGAAGGAAGTTCTTTTTTGCTTAAAATATTCAACTTGATTGATTCATAATCTGATGAAATTCTCCAGAGTAAATCAAACACTTCTCTAATTTCACCTTTACACAATGATGACACTTATTTTCCACATTAAGTCTCTGTTCATTCCAGAGTTCTCTTAATTCACCATAGTATTCATTGACAAATCTTGTCCCTTGGCGGCATTTTCTTATTCTTTCAATAATCTCATATTCCTTTGCTATATTTCTTTGTCTGAAATAGGCTTCTTCCACTACTGACCAAATTTCAGTTGTTGATTCCATATACATAAAAGTCTTACTGATAGAAGGATTCATAGATTGAATTAACCATGAGCTGACTAGGGCATCGTCTTTAGACCATCTTTCATACTTTGCACTGCTTCCTTCTAAAAGATGTGGGCTCTGTTTAATAATAGACATCTTTCCTCTGAATCGTAATACTAATTCAATAGACCTCGTCCATTCTCTATAATTTCTTCCATCAAGGCGGATATTCGTAATTTGGAATGGTTCCACTTTCTGATCATTTCCACATGTAGGTAATAGTGGTTCTTCCTTCAATCTTCCTTCCATATTGATTCACACTTACTTGAACTGAAGTTTCTTCTTTCAATTGATAGATAAAACTGAACCTGTGCAAATATTTATGGAAAAACCGACTTAGTTTATTTTTTGTCTATATGTAGATCACTTTTGATCAAGTAATGCAAGACTTAGAATTTCTTGATGCTGATTTGATTTCAATCCCCAACGGCTTCAAGATAATCTAGTATTTTGCTTACTTAAACCATAGTACAGAAAGTGTGTAAGTGGTGCACGTCTAATGTATGCCAACGATTCGCCTATTTTACAGTATGTTTAATGAATCAAAAAGTCTGTCCATGATTCAGATAACTGAACAATTCAGTGAACTGCTCCAGATGGTTGTCCACGATATTGATTTTCAATCAAGGAGTCTCTCAATAACTTGTACCACGATATTAGAGATGCCGATTTATATAAATGTCACAGTCACAACTGATTCGACTGTATGAATTTGATAAACTTCAATCAAATATGTTATACCACAACTACAACTCTGGAAAACGTGTTTTCAATCTGTGATTTGATTCACAATCTGTTGATTCAGCCTTCTTTTCTAATGAAATACTACAGAAATTTTAATCAATCTTTTAAAGAACCCACAAATGATTACTTGTAATTTTCCAGAGATAAACCAATGCGACAAACTGATATATTCGCGTTCAAGGCTCTGATACCATGTCGACTGATGAAGAATTATTAGATATTGCAATTCAGATAATTGAGGAATGAAGGAATAGGTTAGTCGGCCCTTGCATCCTGCCGCCACCTTCTTTTTATTATCTTTCTTCATTACAACCCGAATGACAACACTCTATTATATAACCCTAATCTAACTTCAAGTACTAATATACCCTTAATAAATATTAACCTTTACATCATTAATCACGGGTCCGAATTACAAGAACCACAATACAAACTAACTAAAAACGAAAAAGAATACAATTACATATACTGATACTTTTATCTTTAACTATACATATCTAGACTCATACTAACAGTTTTCCAAATCAATTCAAGAAGCTATAAGAGGGACATAACTGCCATATTTTCATGCAATGATATGAGCATATAATCACTCTTATGGTGAATTAATAACCCATAAGTTTGTGTAGGGGCGGACACAAGGCTATGATCGTATATGTTTTCTAAAAAAGCTATCCTCCTCGAGAGAGATGCCCTCAGAATTTATATAGAGATAAGCACCTCTCCAAACAAACATAAGTCTCCAACAAAATTCTTTAAATGATCATTAAATCATTAAGGATCAAATCACTTACATCATTAGTTTCTATAAATAAAATTCTATAGATTTTAGCATCTTGCACGAATCATGTCTGATCATTGAATTTTCTAGCCTCCGTATATCAAAGAAATACAACAACAATTAAGCCTTTTCCCATACTAGACGGGGTCAGCTACATGGATTTTTTGTTTCCACAGAGCCCTATCATGTGCCATGTTAACAGTTAACTCACAATAAACTAGATCATTCTTTATTGTTTCTTTCCAGTATTTTTGTGGTCGTCCTCTACTTCTTTTAATACTTTCCAAATTTAGTTTTTTATACCTTCTTAGAGGTTCTTCTTTTGACTACAGGTAAGGTTGAGTAAAAAAATCAGTAAAAACCAAACTTAATTCGAAACATAACCTCTCTATGCTAAAATTTCTGCGATAAACCTTAAGTAAAACAGTCATAAGTCAGTCCGTAGGCAGCCAACAATCTTGAAAACGGTTTCGTTGGGAAGTTAACATCTATAGCTTTCTAAATTAACCAACAACAACAACAACAACTAAGCCTTTTCCCATACTAGACGGGGTCGGCATTCTTTGTATCTTGTGCCATGTTAGCAGTTAACTCCCAATAAGCTAGATCGTTCTTTATTGTTTCTTTCCAACACTTTTGTGGTCGTTCTCTACCTCTTTTAATACTTTCCAAATTTAGTTTTTCTAACCTTCTTATAGGTTCTTCTTTTGATCTTCTTTCTATATGTCCAAACCATCTTAAACGATGTTCTCTCATTTTATCCTCTATTGGTGCCACTCCTACTTTGTTTCTAATAACCTCTTTATGTATACGGTCTTTTCTTGTATGACCACTCATCCATCTCAACATATTCATTTCTGTCATAGACATCTTTTGTACATGTTGATGATTAACTGACCAACACTCAGAACCATAAAACATGGCAGGCCTAATTGCTGCTCTATAATATTTATCTTTTAATTTTAATGGTATCTTCTTATCACAAAGAATACCTGACGCTCCTCTCCATTTTAACCAACCAGCATTAATTCTATGCGTAACATCTCCATCAATTCTTCCATCACTCTGAAAAATTGACCCTAGGTATTTAAAACTTTCCTTCTAAGGAATGCAATATGTGCCTATTTTAATTTTTATGTCCTCTGAAGTAACCAAATGATCAAACTTACATTCCATAAATTCTGTCTTTGTTCTACTAATTTGAAGGCCTTTGCTTTCTAATGTTTCTCTCCATAGTTCCAATTTTCTATTAACTTTTTCCTTAGACTCCTCCACTAATACAATGTCATCTGCAAATAACATACACCAAGGTACTTCATCTTGAATATGTTTTGTTAACTCATCCATCATCATTATAAATAAGTATGGGCTTAAAGTTGATCCTTGATGTAACCCAATATTAACTTCAAAGAAGTCTGCCGTTCCTTCATGAGTCCTCACACATGTTTTTGCACCATCATACATGTCTCTTATAAGGTTAATATATGTCAATGGGATACCTCTTTTTTCCAAAGTTCTCCAAAGAACCTCCCTCGGTACCCTATCATAAGCTTTTTCTAGATCAATAAATATCATGTGAAGGTCTTTCTTTTTTGCTCTAAAATGTTACATAAGACGTCTCAAAAGGTGAATCGCTTCAATAGTAGATCTGCCTGGCATGAACCCAAATTGGTTCTCTGTTGTACTTGATACTTGTCTTAACCTACGTTCGATAATTCTTTCCCATAATTTCATAGTATGACTCATTAACTTGATACCTCGATAATTCTCACAATTTTGAATCTCTCCCTTGTTCTTATATATGGGTATAAGTGTACTTTCTCTCCATTCCTCGGGATATGTTAACCAATTTCATAAAAATCAGAATCCTACGTAGAAAGATATGAGCATTTTACTGAGACTCTATTTCTCAGTCACAGAGACTATTCCTAATTTCAGAATTGCATTTGGTTAGAAATTTTCTCTGGTTTAATTTCGATCATTCAAAGAACCAAAAGTAATCCTCAATAAAGCTTTATGCCAAGTTCTCAATTAGATAAAATTTTCAGGATTTTTGGATTCTAAGAAAACAACCAAAAAAATAAAAACTTTTGTTAGAAAACACAACCAATTCTATATAGTATGGAAATGAAAAAGCTAAGGCAAAGACCACAATGCACCCACGGACACATGGTATCTAGTAATGATTAATTAATGAGTAATAGAAAATATAAAATATTTTCTTTATGCAACAAACATAAGAGAAAAAGAAGAAAAACTTAGCACTTAAGTGAACGTTTTTGTGAGTCAATTGACTCAAATCAAATGGATTATCAATTTCCCACGGTGCATGAGAATTGAAATCCCAGGGGGTGCTGAATGGGATGCTCATCCAGTGAGAATTCATGACCAATGTTCAGTTGTTCACTGGGGGTTCCGATTCCACCATGTTTAATCAATGGCTGGCTGCAAAACTCAATGGAGTGCACATGAAAAACACAATTATTGTAGCACAATTGTGTGCATCTGAACATCAGGATCATGATTAATCAATGGTTCCTCAGAGAGGGAGAGACAAAAATGAGAACCTTTAAAATCTCTGGATGATCGTTGCTTTGGCGGTGATCCTGCCAGTGAATGGTCAACCTTCTCCAGCCAGTGATGGGCACAGGGTGCACAGAGAGAACACAGCATCCAGCCACATAGGGTTAGAAATTAAGGGTTTTACAATCCTTATTTTGAAACTTGGATCAGATTGATCCATCTCCATATGGGTCGACCTCATCCATGGTACCAGATACGGGTACCTAACGTACCCAAATTAAGGTATGCGTACCCAAATACATAAGGGTACGTGAATTTAAAGCAAAGCATTAAAATTGCATACTGGTATACATACCGGATATGGATACATCTAGTGCACGTACCCGTCCATCATAGGCTTTGAGAGATTCAAAGTGTGCATAATTGGTGAACCTATCAACAGTGACATTGATGGTCTCACACCGAATAGGGAGGAAAGACCTAAAAAATTCCATAGAAGTTGACTCCCATGCTTGAAATAAAATATGCAAGGGCATCAAGCCATCAGGAACCTTACTAGACAATACTTTTGTGCTTAGAAGTCGTGCACTCTCTTACGATTTGGGTAATCCATTTTTTCGTCCTTTCCCAATAAAAATTAGACTCAACTCTTTGGTAGGTTTTGTAGCTTATGTTCCCAATGCATGAGCTGCAGTATGCTGTGAGACTTTCATCAGTTTGAATCTTTTGTGACTTGAAACAGGAGGCTTGAAGGCACCTTTTCTCAAGGTCCAATACCAGCAGGGTTCTCTAATTTAACTTTAATGACTGAACTGTGAGTATTTCTCCATTTTTTCTACTTGTTATGTCCTTCAGTGATAATACTGATTCATTATTTCTCTGTCATTTGTAGGCATATAACTGATCTATCAAATGGGAGCTCTAACTTGTCATTTATTAAAAATATGAAGTCCTTAAACATGCTGTAAGTTCTCCATGGTTCTTTTGCGCAAGCTACTGATTGTTGTGGAATTTTATCTTTGATATACTTGTCACTTTCTCTGACAGTGTATTAAGAAACATTATGATGTCTGGTAACATTCCGAATGATCTTGGGAATTATAAATTGAAACACTTGTAAGTAGATTCCTATTATGATATTGTTCTCATTATTGAATTTTTCATTTTTTATGTTCCCTCATGTACTAATTGAAATTCAGTTTGTAATGTCAAATAGTTTTTCATTTCATAAACTCAAGAAAGAGACAAATATTTAGAAGTAGGTTTCAAGAAAGAGAAAATATAGTAAAGTAGGTCTAAACTGTCAAAGATATTCTAGGATATATGCACATCATGAAGACATGACAATGGGTTCCGCTTCATTGTGGTAAAAAACCTAAGATAGAGGCAGGGCCTTACCTTGTGTGAATCTTGAAAATTACAGAGATAGAGTATGGATTTCTATTTGTGCCACGTTATCAAACTAATGTGCAGACTAAAGTGAAACAATATATGCATATCAAGCAATCCTTTAAAGGTATACTTCTGTTGAAGTGTAACAAACAATATATATGTAATATAATGCTTTACAATATTAGTTAGTTAGGTTAGTTCAGTTCTAGTGAGGTTTTAGTTCCTCCAAATGCTCCGAATTTAGCTTATGAGGCTCTCCGACAGTTAGATCCTACCCATTGGGGCCTTTTGGCCCTCTTACCTCTTGTATTATGGTTGTATATTGTAAAGCTCTCTTTATATTTTCTTTTTTAGTCAGCCTAGCCTCCAATGGCTAGAATTCTAGCCATTGAAAGCACTCCAACAGCTAGAATTGTAGCCGTTTGGAGGCTAGTGTGATGTTGGCTCTCTCCTATTTAAGCCTCATTTTGTACATTGTTATGCCTGTATGGCATTGTAAGGAATGGTATTTTGATATTACATTTAACTCTGTTCAGTTTGCTATTGAGTTGAGCTTTCTTGAAGCATAAACCAGTTATATTTGTGTTTGTATCTTTGAAATTGATATTGGTGGACTGTGGTAGCCATCATTGGATTATTCAAGGATCCATTTCTAACATGGTATTATAGACTTATGTGGACATCATTACGTGCATCATTTTGCACACCGATTGGAAAAAGTCCATACAAGTTGCTGATTTTGTTGAAAGCTGAAAATTTTTCTTTGCCGAAGCTTTCTTTGAGATTATCAATGACTTCTCAAATGTTGATCAAGGCGTGAAAGTTTGCTTGCTCCTTTGAAATCTCATAAGATTAACATTTCTTTACTATCATATAAGACAAAAGTGAACAATTCAACTTTTTTTTGACAAGTTCCAATTACAAAATAAGGCCTAATCAATGGAGAATTATCTCTACTTCAAAAAATTATGGGCTATTGAAGCAGGATAAAGGTGGAACCATCTATCAATGCAAATAAAGAACAAAAGGATAATACGGAGGCCACAAAATCACGTTGTGGGTTCTTATGAGTAAAAAATAGGTGTAACGTTAATCTTATGATGTCTTTTATCTGTTTGAATGCTTCAACACTCCCCCTCAAGTTGGGTGAAAGATGAATGTTACATCCAACTTGTTATATAATCTCATCAAGAGGTTTCTGTTAAGTGTCTTAGTAAGGATATGAGCACACTGACTTCCTGACCTCACATGTTCTAGCTGAAATTCCTTAGTATGTATGCTGTCTCGTATAAATTGGCAATCAATTTCAATATGTTTTATCCTCTCATGATAGACTGGGTTAGAGGCTATCTGTGTTGCTGCTTTACTGTCACAAAATATAGTAATAAATGTTGGAAACAAAACTTTGGTTCAGTATTATATGTTGGAGTTCAAGTTGTGTCTGTGTCTTTAAGTCGTGTATTCCATTTATGTTTGAGTCCATTTTGTATCTAGAGTATGATTAGGTGTTTGGGTCCCAATGGATCAGATTTTGATCCGTTGGGAATCAGGTCCTTAAGTAAGGGTATTAGTGTCTTTTAAGTTAGATTAGTGTTAGTATAAAAGCATGAATTGTAATTAGGTCACGATTAAGTTTTGAATAAGAAATGGAGAGGGAGGCGGCAACCATGTAAGGGCTGACCTGCACATCAGTTTTTCATGAAATTTGATTGTTAATCTCAGCTATTCACACACGATTCAACATGGTATCAGAGTGGGATTGCAAAGTTTTTGGACTCGGTGGAACGAAAAACAATTTGTAGATCAATATACATTCGTGGCTGCAGAGAAAGAAGAAAAGAAAAAAAGGAAAAGAGAGGTATTTAATCAAGTTGCTGGTCTTTATTGTTGTGTTTAATATAGAAGTGGATAGGCACTTTCGTGATAGAGGTAATCACGTGGCAAAGGGGAATCACATGGTCTTTTAAGTGGATAGCATACCAAGTATTGGTAGCAGTGAAACAGTTTGGATACTGTAAACACCCCAAAATCAAATGATTTTTCAAAACAAACACCTGGTTTGTAAAACCATTTCAAAACCAACTTTGAGCTTTCAAAAACCCAGGAGTTCAAAAGCTTTAAACTTTTCATCAAGACCCCTTTCGAAATGTAGGTTTCTTAAACTCGGGCCAAGTCCCAATTTTGTAAGCAGCCAAATCAAACAAGTGCAGCCTGATCGAAAAGCAGCTCCAAAAGTAGGTCCAAAAGCCCATAATTCAGCCTAGCATGATAAAAGCAGGATAGAAAAGCAAAAGGAGAGCCCAACCTAGAAGCAGATTTCAACCCTGGAACGTGAAATGCAAAGCCAAAGCACCAAGCAAAACTATCAGAAATCCAAGCCCAAGCTTGAAATTCTAAAATTCAGACGAAACGAAGTCTAGAAGGTGAGAAGGAGATCGGACGAAAAGGTTGGGGAAAACCCAGCCTAAGACGGAGCACTAATGAAGCCACGACCCATGAAAACCGCCCGTCTTGAAACGCAAGGACTGAAGAAACAAAAATTTGGATTGGATCTCGATATAAATATCCAGATCCAGACCCAAATAATGTTTGGATTGAATTTGGATCATAAAAACCAAATCCAAGATCCAAACCCAAGACCCACCCCCTTTGCCTATAAATAGAGGTGAGGGGGTGGTGCAAGTTCACGTGAAATTAAAGTGGAAGGCTTGGGAGAGAGTGCATAAAGTAGGAGAGAAAAGAATGGTGGGCTTGATATTTTCAAGTGGGCTAGCCATGTGGGCTTGATCAAGGGTGTGGGTTCAAGCCTTGTATGGATCTAGACCCAACCAAAGGGCTGCACCAACATGCAAATGGCGTGGATCAATGGGCTACACGAGGTGGACCGGCTCCAAGAGGTAGGTCTCTCAACCTAACCCTAACCTAGCCCACTTCACCCAACCGACCCCATTAAACCTAACCCAAACTTAGCCTAGACTTAGCCCATTTCACCTAAACTGACCCAAATTAGCCCCAACCGACTCCCTTAAATCCCATCTAAACCCAACCCAAACCGCACCCTAGCTGGACCGTTTTCACTCTAAACCTACCCACCTAACCCACGGCTAAACCTACCTCGAACCGGACCTAGGTAGGTGTTGGCTGCACCTAGTTTAGTCCCTTGAAACCTCACCACCGACCTAAACCTAATTCCATTTGACCTAGCCCTAAGTTCATAACCGAGTGCACCTTGCACTCGGTTTTAATCCAACCCCATCAACCTGCCGCGCGCCCTACACTCCCTATACCCGGCGTGCCACCGTGCTGCAGACCCCCTGCAGCGCCCCGGCGCACATGCCGCGTGCCTGCTTCGCGCCCATCTCCTTAGCGCCTAACCTCATCACCCGCGCACCTGCCGCATACCTGCCATGCCATAGCCTGCTGTGTCATACCCCATCCGGCACCCTGCACCCTGTGCCGTGACCGACCTAAGCCCTGCACCTAAGCCAGCCGAGTGCACATAGCACTCGGCCAAGCCTGGTTGGCCGTGCACCAACCCCTACGTACCCTAACCAAGCTAGGTGCTGGCCGCACCTAGCTCATACCCGTTCACCAAGTCCCAACCTAAACCTAACTAGGACCAACTCCCACGGCCCAGCCCGACCTCACCTAGCTAGGACTTGTCTAACCTACACCTTGCCCGAACCCAATCCATCCTAAAGCCCCCAAGCACTTGGCTGCCCCCAAGTAAACCTAAGCCTAAACTCTCACGTCTAAACCCACCTAGGGAGACCTAGCTCGTAGCTGCCAAGAAGGACTGACCCGGGCAACTTGAGAGGAAAAGTCTACCACGTGTAAGTGTTTAAATTCGGTTTTTACCTTACTCATTTGAGATTAAATTCAATTTGATACGGGGTTGTAATAATGGAGCGTAGTCTCTCCCCGAAATGTAATATTTATCCTTGATACACAAGCCACAGTGCCACACACGCACACTTGAGCCTTATCGCTCTTAATCGTACACAAGGGATACCCACGTGCACTTGAGCCTTTTCGCTCTTAATTGCACACGATTGCACACACGTTGAGCCTTTCCGCTCTTAAGCTAAAGTATATATTTCCATTCGGGTATTTACTTTAGTGAAAGTTGTGTGAGTTGCAATTCAATTCGGGTAGTTACATTAAGTTGTGTGAGTTTGTCATTTAAATTCCACACTTACACACACGTATTGAGCCTTTCCGCTCTTAAGCTAAAGTATATATTTCCATTTGGGTATTTACTTTAGTGAAAGTCGTGTGAGTTGTCATTTAAATTTCACACTTACATACACATGCATTGAGCCTTTCCGCTCTTAAGTTAAAGTATATATTTCCATTCGGGTATTTACTTTAGTGAAAGTTGTGTGAGTTGTCATTTCAATTACACACGAGAAGCACACAAAAACACTCGAGCCTTTCCGCCCTCCACTCTCACACACATTGAGCCTTGTTGCTCATAGGATATAACATATTTATATACTTTCAAGTTGTGTGAGTTTACTTCACGTCGAGTTGCATTTCCCTTTGTGTGGATTTACATTAAGTCGTGTGAGTTGCTTTATATTTCGGATATTTACATTAAGCTGCGTGAGTTTCACTTCAATTTCGGGTATTTACATTAAGTTGCGTGAGTTGTGCTTTCAATTTGAGCCTAGCTCACATCATCATCTCAAAACCCGAAAATATTTGTGCATCTTTGCATTCGTTAAAGCTTTCAAAAGCGCCCCGAATCTACGCACAAACCACGCTGAAAATAGGCCACTTGTACACACACATATCCGGCTTAAAATAGCTAAAAACTCCAAAGACTTAGGCACGTCCAAAGTCGTAATAAAAACTTGCAAACTAGGCATACATTGAGTTTTTCAAACACTGATCTTGCAAAGTTTTGTAAAAATGAAGTTTTAAGCGTTTAAATTGACCCTTGAGCATCGGTTCAAGAAGGTTTAAACGAAAAGATCCCGCTTTCTCACAATTGCCAAAAGAAGTCAGAATACCGCTAGCTTGAGCAAGCTAGTTGGCACGCCTTTAGAAACGACATAGGCACGAAAAGGTTCATTTTCGGTCTCAAGAACCAGAAGTGAAAATTTTCATGTTTATAGATACTCGTGCAGTCGTTCAGTCAATTTTTTTTGTACTTCATCAAACAAGTTTCTTACTTTACTCAACCTGGAAATTTTAGTGAACCTTCATTTGGTAATAAAGGCATTTCGGCTGATTGAAGTTGTGATTCATTAAAGATTAGATTCCTGTGTCATTATATCCCAGAAGTATATTTTAATAGAATTCCATTTTTCTACAAATAATGGAAAGATCAAAGAAGGGAGATCGAAGTGAACACCTTTCTCTAGATAAGGGAGAGGAAGAACTATCTTGAGTGGGCCCGATCAATAGAATTGGCCATAATGACAAGGGGGCAATAGGATTACTTGACAGGTGACATACCTCAACCCCTAGTTACTGATATACTTTATTCACGATGGCGTAAAGAGAATGCACTAGTTAGTGCATGGCTTATTTAATCAATGACTCCATCAATTGGCAGCACATTTATGTTCTTAGAAATTGCTAAGGATATTTGGTTTGCAGTTCAGGATGTCTATGCACAAAGAAAAAATATTAACAAGAAATATGATCTCATTGAGAAGATTAGGAAGTGCAGGCAGGGAGGAAGATCAGTAAGTGAATATTATGCAGAACTTAGAGGTTTATAGGAAGAGTTGTAGTTCTATTTAAAGACTAAATGTCAAAGTTGCCTATAGGAACGCAATGAAGAGTTTGAAGAACGTAAAGTATTTGACCTTCTATGGGGTATCTCTTCAGAGTATGAGACAGTAAAGAATAATATTCTTAGCAGAGAAGAGCTTCCCTCCTTAAGTACAATTTACTCTCTTTTACTTCGGGAAGAAGACAGAAAACAGTTAGAAAGAGAAACCAAGATCAGTTCCGAGAATGCAGCCTTTGTGGGAAGAAATACTTCTACTCCTCAATTTACTCGTGGGAGAGGAGGTTATGGAAGCGGCAGGGGTAGATCTTTGCTTACCCCTGCGAAAAAGAACAAATTAACTTGCTCTCATTCTGGAAAGTTGAGACATCCTAAAGATACATGTTGGGAATTAGTGGGCAGACCTACTTATTTTCATAATAGAACCAATAAGGCCTATTTCAATAGTGATCAGAGTGATAGCCAAAATACTGACAACGGTGCTATATCTTTGGCAGATATAAAAAAGGAGATCGAGTTACTCAAATCTTGTTTAGTTGATACTCATCTTCCATCCACATCGTCTCATAATGATTCTCAAGCGACAATGGCGTATCCATTCTCTTTTATGGCTGAGGGTAATATTAGTTTTTTTCATTCCTGGATATGGGTCATTGATTCTGGTGTAACTGATCACATGATCAGGAGAAAAGATTACTTTGATAAGTATGAGTTGACTCATTAACAAATTAATATTAGACTGGCAGATGGCTTACACACTCCTATAGTGGGAAAATAAAGCATTATTACACCTTTTGGTGTTTACAGAATGTTCTTCATGTTCCTCATATTTCAGTTAATCTGTTATCAGTTTTTGCCATAACTAAAGATCTGAAATGTCGTATAATTTTTTAATCTACTGGATGTTTTTTTTAGAAACAGAGGACGAGGAGGATCTTTAGTCGGGTTAGTGTGAGAAGAGGTCTCTACTTTTGTGAGAAAAATAAGGGCGTGGCCATGCAATCATCAGTCATCACAAAGAAACAAAAAGTTGATATATCTCATTGGCACCAGAGACTAGGACATTTACCTCTATCCAAAATTAGAATATTATTACCTGATTTTAGTTATTGTAATGATTTGAATTTGAATTGTGAAACTTGTCAGAAAGCAAAACATCACCGTGTTTCTTTTCCTTTGAGTGAAGAAAGATCTTCAACTCCTTTTGAGACTATTCATTCTGACATTTGGGGACCTTGCTCTACGATTTCACTGCATGGGTACAAGTATTTTATATCATTTATTGATGATTGCACTAGATTCACCATGATATATCTTATGAAGACTAAGGATGAAGTGAAAAATATTCTTCCTATATGCTGTCAGTTTATGCAAACTCAATTTTAACATACGATTAAAGTTTTTCGTAGTGATAATGGTGGTGAGTTTTTGTGTGCTTATTCTCCTCAGCAAAATGAGGTCTCTGAAAGGAAAAATCGACACATTCTAGAGGTAGTTAGAACTTTGTTAATTGGGTGTAATGCCCCTAAATATTATTAGGGAGAAACAATTTTGAGAGCAGTTTTTCTTATAAATCGTATGCCTAGCCGAGTCCTCAATGGTGATACTCCTTTCTATCTATTATTTCCTTCTCAGAAACAATTTCATCTACTCCCCAGAGTATTTGGATGTACTTTCATTCATATTCATCAGGACTTAAGAGATAAACTAGATGCAAGATCAATAAGTGCATTTTCTTAGGATACTCCTCTTCTCAGAAGGGGTAAAGGTGTTATGATCCTCTGAGAAGGAAAGTTTATGTTACAATGGTTGTTACCTTTCATGAAGATTCACCATTATCTAGTCTCATAAGGTGATACCTCTTCCTCCATTAATGAGGCTTTATTTAAAGCTACCTTTAAAAATATTACTGAAGATATATAACTATATAAATATCTTAATTATAAAAACAGGTTCTATAGATAATCTTCAATCACGTTCTGTACATGATCTCGGATGACCTGTAATCATTAAGTTCCAACACTCCCCCTCAAGTTGGGTGAAAAATATATGTCACACCCAACTTGCTGCACAATCCCTGAAGTAGATTTCTACTAATTGCTTTGATCAACATATCTGCACATTGATGTCCTGACTGCACATGTTCCAATTGAAATTCTTTTACATGTACAGTGTCCCGTATAAAGTGACAATCTATCTCAATATGTTTTTTCGCTCATGATATACTGGATTTGAAGCTTTGTGTATCGCTGCTTTGCTGCTACAAAATATAGGTATAGGTTTTCCTACAAATAAGTTGATTTCCATTAGTAAAAACCGCAATCACTTTCCTTCGCACATACTTAATGCTATTGCTCTATATTCTGCATCACTTGTCGATCTAGCTACAACAAATTGTTTCTTACTTGTTCATGATACTATATTACCAACAATCAATGTTATATATCCTGTAGTTGACTTTCTATCCTCTGTGGAATCTGCTCAATCAACATTTGTATAAATTTCAATGTTAGTGTGATCATTGACTTTATAGGTGATCTCATGTCCTGGAGTTGTCTTCAGATATCGTAATATATGAAACACTGCATCCATATGATATTTCGATGGTGATTGCATAAACCGACTTACTATGCTTACTGCATAAGCTATGTCTGGACGTGTGATGGTTAAATATATAAGTTTTCCAACCAATTGTTGATATCTAGTTACATAAACTCTTTCACCTCCATCTTCCATATGTAACTTATGATTTACGTCCATTGGAGTATATGTAGGTCTACAATTTTCCATCTTGATATCTTGCAACAGATCCAAAGTATATTTTCTCGCTCTTTCAAGCTTGTCTCTGAATTGTTGATGAACATGCACATAACAAACACATCCAAATATTCTGAGAATGAGATGAAATGGATTATCTTCAGGTTTAAACACCTTAAATTGAGACTTTCCTGCAAGAATCATAGTCAGAATTCTATTCATGATATATATTGCTGTAAGAATTCCTTCTGGCCAAAAATATTTTAACATTGTGTTCAAGAAGTAAAGTTTGAGCAATTTTCAAAATGTGTCGATTCTTTCGTTCGGCCACTCCATTCTGTTATGGGGTATAAACACAAGATGTCTGATGTATAATATCGTGAGTTTGAAGATATGATTCCAACTGAGTATTACAGAATTCTCCACCTTTATCAGATCTGAGAGTTTTAATGGTATAACCAAACTGAGTCTTAATAAGATTATGAACTAGAGGAAAAATCAAGGATATTTCTGATTTGGACTTCATTAGATAAACAAAGGTAATTCTGGAAAAGTCATCAATAAAAGTAATGAAATACTTAAAATTTCCCAAAGAAGGTATCACACATGGTTCCCAAACATCAGAATGTATCAACTCAAAAGGAACAACTGATCTTGATTCACTACTAGGAAAAGTAGCCTTATGGTGTTTTGCCCTTTGACATATATCACATTGAATAACCACATCACTCAGAATTGTTCCTGAGACAAACTCTTTTATTTTAGAAACAGGCAAATGTCCTAATCTACTATGCCAAATTTTTATTTCTTCTTCAGTAGTAATAGCTGCCAATGCTCTTTTCTGCCTTAAAATCTGATCTCCAGATAGTATGTATAGTCCATTGCGTAGTTCACCACGTTCAAAGGTTCTTCCCGTCCTAAAATCTTGAAAAACACAACCATACAAAGAGAATGTAACTGTACAATTCATATCTTTAACCAAGGAACTTACTGAAAGTAGGTTTACTAGAAATTTCAGAATATATATCAATGAATTAAGTCTGCGATTAACTCTCTGAATTGCTCATTTTACTTTCATAGGAATTAAAGAACCATTTGCTACTTTCACATACTGAGGAGTTGAAGTCACTTCATACTGCATGAGATTAGATTTGTTTCCTACCATATGATTGTTAATGATTATCCATCTAGTCATGTAAATGTTAAGTTATGTAAATGTCAGTAATGTTAAGTCATGTGATGTCGTAATTTTGTCTTAGTTTAGGCTATGTTTACTTAGTAATAGGTAATTAGTCTTAGGGGTAATTTAGTCTTTCAAGTTAGGTAGATCATATATAATCAGATTAGGGCAAATCGTAGGTTTTATGAATGTGGGACTTGACGGCAGCCAGAGTGTTGTTCTCTTGGTGTTTGGGACAGATTGAAGGCATGTCCTTAATCTGTCAGATTTTGTAAGTTTTCTTCTTATTATTAAATCATTATATCTTATCATGGTATCAGAGCCTAGAAGCCCTGTAAATCTGTATTTTTTTGTTTAAAAAGTTTGATTAGTGTGTGGGAAGCGTCAGGGAGGAATTGCCCCTTGAACAATAGAAAATTTGCACAGTGAATTGCCCCTTGAACGACAGAAAATCTGCACAGTAGACGACATCTATTATCATCAGAAATTTACGTTATCCAAAAACGTGAACACTATTTATGGTAAGAAGTCAACGCCTGAGATAGTTTGGGTTTATATGCATTCGGGTATTTTGAAAAGAATCTAAAGATGGTTCTTATTCTTATATGATTGGACAGGGAAGTGATCTACATGTTTTTCAGATTTAAAATCAGTATATCATGTTCTCAGTTTTTCGATAAATCTCCTTTTAATGAGCTCTCAGATTTAAAATCAGTATATCATGTTCCCAGTTTTTTAAAGGCATCGATGATTTTAGTTCTCTTGATGACTACTCCTATATTTTGTTGTAATTATCGAGAAACACAGCGGATAATAAACAATAGAAAATATTGATAAAAAAAAGAGTAACAATGGAGATCGGAAGAGGGTTGGAGGTCCGCTTCCCCTCTTTCTCTTTCTCTCTTAATCACATATTCTCCAACCCTAATACAACTTAGCAACCCTTATATAAGGAGCTGTAAAACATAAAATGACCAAAATACTCCTAGTATAGAAAATTACCAAAATGCCCTTATGACTTTAGACAATTACAATAATACCTAAAACATCAAATTTACTATCCTAAACATCAACCTTACTCAAACTGACTCTAAAATTCATATTCTTCAACACCCTCCCTCAAGTTGGGAGTGAGATACTTTGAACTGGAAACCTATGTCACACGGGTGCGGGATACGGTAAATTTCAAAAATTTTGGGTGTGGCGACACGGCTAGGGTATATAATATTATATATTATATATAATATTCAAGCTGCATAAATCAATCATATTACAACTAGTATTTGCTAATTTTGGGTGCACATAGGTATCAATTAACAAGTTCCCTCATAATGATTTGAAACATACAATGATTTTACCAGCTGCAAAATATTCAAGTTATGGATTCAAAGAGAAGATCTTTTATAGGATATAACATATACTAGTATTTGTGCTAAGATGGGATCCACTAGTGATGTCATACTCTTCTGTTCTATTGATCTTGCAATGTTTCTGGTCTTTAAATGTGTTTGGTGGCAGAGATTATTTTGTACAAAGGCATACAGTATGGAGTCAAGAATCCAATCAGATTGAGTAATAAGAATTAAGAAACCAATTGTTCGCACCCAAATCATTCAAGCTAATATTGTATACAGCTAAAATAGTAAGTACAGAACTTTATATTAAAGCAAAACATATAAATGGTAAACAACTACTAATTTCATCATAATACACATTTATTCGTGAGTTACAAAAAAATAAAAATTACAAATTTTCTTTTTTGGCCATGCCACACCGACACGGTGTCGGTGTCGCACCAGTGTCGAGGTCGACACTCCACCTAGTGTCTGTGTGACTTAGCTCCAAACTTGCCAAAAAATCTTAATTTGTCTGCAATATTCTTCATCTGTCTTCATCACTGGTCTAATCTTCAACTGCTTCTTTGGTTGCAACATCTTCAACTCAGTCTTATTGGTTGATCATATCAAGGAGTATCTCTGGCTGCAATATAAACATAGCCTTCCTGGTTAATAATTTCAAGCAGTATCTACGGTTACGACATCAACTCAGCCCTCTTGGTTGATCATCTCAAATAGCATCTATGGCTACACCATCAACTCAGCCTTCCTGGCTGATCATCATGATGACTTTCTTCATCACACGTGCACTAGTAATTTCTTTGAGGCTTCTGGAAAATAACTTAAACAATGAAGAACACATGGGTAAAACACGACCCTTCTATTGGTGTCGGTTACTCCCTCTCTCTTTCTTCTTCTCCATAAAATGATTTGGCAGCTACACTTAAAAGTCATGTTTCTTCTACTCTTCAGAGAGCTGATCTTTTGTGATAGGAGGTACTACTCCACCATACACATTTCACATGGCTTTTCCTGCGCCTCTTCACATAGTGGCTACAGCCGGTGTGTTGGTTGGGTGCCCTCTCTCTACCACTCAAATAGCAGAATACAGACATCTGCCCATACTAGCCGGTCTGCGCCCCTTCACATGGTAATTGCAACCACTTTTCCAGCCCTCCTGGTTGTTTATTTTAGCAACCCAAGGTTTTAATTTTCATGCTTCTTGGTGATACTGCTACATTTTATATCAAATTCTTCTGGCCTCTTCTATGATTTGATTTGTCATGCATATGTGGTGACAAGTAAATTGATTTTCTACATCTTTTCTTAATTTTACAACCCCTTTGCTGTCCATTTTTCAAGTAGCCTTCTTTGCTATAACACCTTTTTCAGCAACCGTCATGGTTGCTTATCTTCAGCAACTTTATGGCTTCGATAATTATCAGCAACTTCATCGCTATAACACTTCTTGAATTCAACCTTATGGCTGTCTTTTTCAGCAGCTTTCATTGTTGTAAATTCCTGCAACCCCACTGGTTTTGATGAATCGTATAATAAGATAAACGAAGACTAGAACCATAAAAAAATTCCACAATGTTGATGATGTCCAACTGATCTATGTAGCAGAATGTATCCCACATGATGCTAGACTCTGAACTGCATGATTTCTCATCTATGAATTTCATGGTTTCCATAATTCTCTAGCTGCATCTATGACTGCCGACCCTAACCAACAGAGCAGATAATTCTCACAAATAGCATAATTAATCTTGCAATCAGCATTATGCCTTCATCACTATGCAAAACAGTTCACTACATCAAACCATGAACTAGAAGTATGTCCCTTCTGTCAGTTGTGTTTTTATGCATCTCAAAATTACAACCATCTCTTTCCTGGCGCTGATCTTCTGAAGTCTTTGAGTGCCTTTCTCAGCAGCATTGTTACATAATTCATTTGTGACAAATATTTTCTTGATGATTTGAGACCTTTCTCACTGGCTGATGTAGTGAAAGAGTATAATATCAATGATTGGAATTCGGTACTGAATCTGGGCTATGAGATACTGCTTCACATCTTCACAACCCAAAGAGTAAATAACAGGACAACATATCTGTCTTACAACCATCACGCTCCTACAAAGATGCCATCACACCATAAATGTACATATTATAGCATATGTTGCAACACAATGGCATCCCTCATATTTGCAAAGCAACACCATAAAATGGATAGTTCCACCATGGATCGGCACAAGAATAACTTCTCAAAAAAAACTTGGCAAGTTCAATGAATTGTTCACAATCCCACCGATTATAGCCACACAATGCATATCTACATAAGGCTCTTCTCCAGTGAGCAATTTCCACATGACAATGTCTAACGAGTACAGTCACCATGAAACTAAAGATATGTTGTCGCACCTTTCTCAAGCCCAAGTCTCCAATCTTACATACAGGTCTGTGAGGATCCTTTATATTCAACAATAGGTTTTCACACTTCAGATCGAAATGAACAATCCCCTTTTTTTCATGCAAATATTCCATTCCAAATGACACATCCATGGCAATAATTAACTGCTTCCGCCTATCAATTGTTCTGTCTTTCTTTTGTAGAACCTGTTTCAGGGATCCATTACCTCTAAACTCTGGCACAGTAACCACTGATCCTCCAGGGCTATCACATACACCACCATAGAAGGAAATAACATTTGGATGATGCAAAGTACTTAAGATCTGAGCTTCTCTTCTTCATGGCAGAATGGTGCAATAAGGAGCTATAATGATAAAGAAAAAAACTTCCTCCGAAATTTGTTTAATCTTTTACCAAATTCAGCAATAGAGAAGCTAAATATTTGGTGCCCATCATCAACCAACTTTAGAAACGATTAGGACGAAGAGCACCCAACTTGGTATTTGGGCAGTTACCAGAGACCAGAAAAAAAACGTGGAGAGTTAGAAAAGATTATTTTCTGTCTTTCCTTTTTTATACTTGCTTTATTCAGATGATGGGCAGTTTCTTCCTTTTCTAAAAACGTGGAGATAAGTCTTCCTTTTTTATCTCATCATTTTCACTAAATCAGGAAGATGGGCAGCAGTAACACTTTTCTTCATTTTCTAAAAACGTGGAGATAAGTCTTCCTTTTTTATCTTATCTTTTCCACTAAATCAAGAAGATGATATTCCATAACTACCTTTCTCGTTTTCTGTCCCATAAAATCAGGAAAGTAATCTATCTTATTTTTCCCAGCTCCATTATTTAATATTCAAAAGATTGAAATCAAATATTTCTTTCCAGAATTTCTTGTAACCAACACTTTCCCTTCTTTTTTTTTCGTCTTCCTTGCTCAATGTCTCATTTATTGACATAAAAAAATTACAAAATCAAACACATACCTTTCTCAATCATCTTTTTTATTTTTAACCATGAATCATCTAGTTTGAACATTTTCTTCTTACAGTCACTAAGGGTGATAATCGGACAGCAATCACTGAACCACATTCACAAATTCATACTCAACCAGAGATAGATTGTTGTCTTCCTTGAGGTAAAATCGGCAGGATCAGTGAATTCAACACAATCCTATTTGATAACAGCAAAGAAAAATAATCGATTTCTTACACAACGAGAAATAGCTTAACTGGCTAGAGGGTTGACTCACAAAGTTCAACGTCATGAATTTGATACTTGGGGCATGCATGTGCCTGCAGCCTCCCCTCTCATGAGATCAAGATGGTGGTTAGCACTTCATTGGCTTTTGAATGGTTGTTAGCCATAATCAAACAAACAATTTCATCTTGAGATGTCATGCATCTTGAGAACTTCTTAAGCCCAATTCAGATAAATGTACAGGATGGGTAGAAAGCATTCTAAAACAAGAAAAAACATCTGCCAGCATGCTACCTGGACCACGATCTTTTGATTATGGTGGAAGGTTTGTCATGGAAATGCCCACAGTAGATTCCATGCTTTCCGGTTGAAAAACTCAAAGGTTCATACTTACTGGAATTCTCAACTGGAGTATACATTTGTCTTTTTCTAAATGGGAGAGTCGATTCCTCTTCTTCTAGCCTTCTTTTCTTGTTCCCATCCATACCAATAAGAGATGATATATCAACGTGGTCAAATGAAACATGTACATCATGTATATCATCAGTTTCTCACATAATCCTTCAACTCAAGAACCACTTGAGCATCTAACATAAAAATAAAAAACGATCCATCTTGTTGACAGTTAGCATAGGTCTGATCCTCTCTCCCAGAGCTTGCCGAAGAACAGATTATGTTTGGACACAGACACCCTCAACACAATCAACCACAACAAGTGCTCCATCTGTGATACGTAGAGTTGCTGCTACGAGGGAATCAGTCAAAGTAGACTTCCCATGGTCAACATGTGCAATAACAGACATGTTACGGATGTTGTGTTTAAGATCCATAATCCTACGGAGCTCTTCTACTGGTAGCTTCACCATTTTGGCGATTCTGGGAGATCAACAAAGAAACTATATAACAGAGACTCACCTGCTATTTGTGCATCCACCATAGCATTTAGAAAACCTGTTGCTTGAACACTAGCCGGAATGTTTATGCTTCTTTATCAACTTCAAGGAAATCTAGATCTTATCTCCATCAGCCACGATCTCATGGCTCTGATACCATGTTGTAATTATCGAGAAACACAACGGATAATAAACAATAGAAAATATTGATAAAAAGAATAGTAACAATGGAGATCAGAGGAGGGGGCAGACCTCCAATGGAAGCCACCCCCCCTCTCTCTCTCTCTCCTAATCAGTGTTGTCCGTATTGCACCGTATCGTACGATACGGTGCGATGCGTATCGTATCGTGGGCCACCACGATACGATACGGGCCCCCGTATCGCAGGTGCGGGCGTATCGCACCGTATCGCACGATACGGTGCGTATCGCCCGTATCGTACTTGGGACCCTTATAAAGGGTCCCGGCCCGAGGGAAACCCGCGATTTTTCGCGGGTTTCCTCTCTCCTTTTGGGTTCTTCAAGCTCCCTAAGAGTCGGTTTTCGCCTCCTTGGTGTTCAAAGCTCTAAAATCGTGCCCTACGGTGTCCGTCCAAGCCTCCAAACTCGGATTTAGGTATATTTTTAATGTTTTTTCTATTTTCTTCCTTTATATTTATTATTTTTTGTGTTATTTCATTTTTTTTTGAATGATAAAATATGAAGTTATTAAGTGTGTATACGATTTTTATTGCATTCATGAAGTGGGAGACACTCGATTTGAGTGTTATTTGAAGATTGGGGGATTTACGAAGTGCTTTTATTTTCAGGTTTTTGTTTGAATTAAAGTACTCCATTGAGATGGTAGGAAGGGGTGGTAGAGACTCTTATTCAAAGTCTGATGATCCGGCATGGCAGTGGGGTATACCAGTTGAGGGTTCAAGGTTAAAAATCAGATGTTTATTTTGTGAAAAGGTGGTTAGTGATAGAATTTCAAGGTTGAAACACCACCTAGCAGGAACCAGGAAAGAAGTTGCTCCATGCACAGGCAGAGTTAGAAGTGTGCCAGAAGGTATTAAATGGCAATGCTTGCAGATGATTGAGAGCATACAGGAAAGGAGACAACAAAAGGATGATTTCCAGATGTGTGAAGAAGCTGATGATGCTACTGCCACTGGAGTTGGATTCACTGATAGTTTGCCTTCAGATGCTAGAACAGATATTGGTAGTAGCAGTTCGCGAGCACCTAGCAGAGGAAAGAGGGTTGCATCTGAAGACTTTGGAGGTGGCAGAAGAGGAAGTTCAGGAAGGAGTAGAGGAAGAGCTTCTTCTTCTAGCATACATTCGTTCTTTCCTCCTTCCACTACACCTGGTGCTCAGCCAGGAATTCGTGCTGCTATGGCTTCAGAACAACTGCACGATCAAGCAGACCTTGCAGTGGGCAGATGGTTTTATGATACATGCATTCCATTTAATGCAGCAAACAGTTTTCATTTTCAAGCAATGGCAGATGCAATTGCTAACATTGGTCCAGGATACAGGATGCCCTCTTATCAGAAGTTGAGAGGGAAGATATTAGATCAGACCGTGATTGAAGTGCAGCAATACTGTTCGACTTTGAGACAATCGTGGAAGGAAACAGGATGCACTATCATGGCAGATGGATGGACCGATAGGCGAGGAAGGACATTGCTAAACTTTCTTGTATATTGTCCTAAAGGACTCATGTTTTTGAGATCTCTAGATATGTCAGAGGAGAGGCACACTGCAGAGATCCTACGAGAGGAATTTGATAAGGTTATACAAGAGGTTGGGCTAGAAAATGTAGTCCAATTGATTACAGATAATGCAGCTAACTACAAAGCAGCCGGAAAGGAGTTAGCTGATATTTATGGGACTTTCTACTGGACACCATGTGCAGCCGATTGTTTAGATCTCATCCTCGAGGACATCGGTGAGATGGATGAAATAAAGGCAGCAACTGAGTGTTGCCAAGATATTACAAAATTTATTTACAACCATGCATTTGTTTTATGTATGATGAGGAGATACACAGAAGGTGCAGAGCTTCTTCGCACAGCTGCAACTCGGTTCGCAACAAACTTCTTATCTGTACAGAGTATTGTGAGACAGAAGCAAGCTTTAAAGAGAATGTTCTCCTCAGATGAGTGGCAATAATTTGCAGAGTTGCCACAAAACAGAAGGAACAGAAAGTTAAATGAGATTGCAGAAACGGTTTTTAGAAGTTCATTTTGGAATGCATGTATCAGATTATTGAAAATTACTTGTCCTTTAGTGAAAGTTTTGAGATTGGCTGACAGCGAGGAGAAACCATCTATGGGCTACCTTTATGAATCCATGGACAGGGCAAAAGAAGCAATCAGAAATAACTTTAATGGAAAAAAAAGAGATTATGTGCCCGTGTGGAAAATAATTGATAGTAGATGGAATAAACAATTGCATCAGCCTATTCATGC
The DNA here is from genome assembly GCA_036023115.1 of Brasenia schreberi. Classification (NCBI taxonomy): domain Eukaryota; kingdom Viridiplantae; phylum Streptophyta; class Magnoliopsida; order Nymphaeales; family Cabombaceae; genus Brasenia; species Brasenia schreberi. Next base: position 9,539,503 of record JAYKKT010000088.1, read on the forward strand.
AGCAGCCTACTATCTAAACCCATCATTGAGGTACTCAGCAACCTTCAAAAGGGACGGTGAGGTTAATCGAGGAATCATTGAATGCATCGACAGATTAGTCCCTGATGAGAGCATAGTAGATGCGATACATCGAGAGATGGAGATATATGATAATGCTCTTCACTTGATGGGTTTGCCTGTTGCAATTCGCAACCGCTCTACGATGCGTCCAGGTACATTGTTTATTTTCATATTTAAGTTGCATCTTACATTACTGTGGATTATTATGTCTCTAATGTTTATATTTTTTTTACAGATGTTTGGTGGAACAGGTTTGGAAGTGATTGTCCAAACCTTAGAGATTTTGCAGGTAGAGTCTTAAGCCAAACCTGTAGTGCAACAGGTTGTGAAAGAAATTGGAGTGTTTTTGAACACATCCATACAAAAAAGCGCAACAGGTTGGAACACAAAAGGCTTAATGATTTGGTTTATATTCGTTGTAACATGCGCCTTCGTGAAAGGTAATGTTGTATTACTTTCAAATTTTCAATTCGATATTATTTAACTTCAGTTTTCAATTGTTAATATTACTTACTAATTGTTTATCTTTGTTTGTGTCGTAGGCAATTAAAAAAAGTAAATAGAGAATAAAGTCAGTTCGATCCAATAAGTTTGGATAATTTTGATATATTAGAAGATTGGGTTATGGAAGACACTGAAGAAAATGCCCTCCTAACAGAAGAAGACGTTGCCTGGATTAATTTGGAAGGAGCGCAACAACATTATGGAGATGAAGAATTTGATTTTGAAGAAGAAGGTGTGGGCGTGGCTGATGATGATGAGGATCTGCAACAAGGAGAAGATGAAGATTATTTAGTTGATGATCCTGATTACAATTTGTAAAATGTAACATTATATGTAACTGTAGTGTACTGTAAAGTGTAAACTATGTCTGTATTTTATTTTTTGGATTCAAAATATATAAATTTGGATGCAATTGTTCAATGTTGAATGCTCAATCTGTACTAAACTTACATTATATGAATTTAAAGCAATTATCAGATTTTTCCTGATTTTTTCTTGATTTTTTTCGATTTTTTATTAATTTTTATTTATTTTTACATTATTTTAATATTAAAGTACGATACGATACGATACGATACACGATACGATACGCGTCAGACAACACTGATTAAAAGAACATTACGTTGGAATGTGTCGTCAAGGTAAATGGATGTATCCAGTATGCTAGTCTGCTCTCATGATCTTTCTTAATTATTGAAGGATTCTGGGACAAGATGGGCTATAGCTCTTACACTAAACAAGTTCTGGATTTGATTTTCCAAGGCATTGGTTTTGCATCCCACAACTATATTATCATGTATGTTGAGTTCATGAGATCTTTGTTTCACTGTCAATCAATTTGACAATCATTCCTCTGTATGTTGAGTTCATGAGATCTTTGTTTCACTGTCAATCAATTTGACAATCATTCCTCTGTACTCTGACAGGGACCTAAGTTTCAACAAGTTTACCGGTGAAATCCCAAGCTCTCTCTTCAATATTGACTCACTTTCTTACTTGTGAGAAATTTGGCACTCTAGATGTTTCATCATTTTGTTGTCATACACCAAAAAATGATATAATGACTTCTTTCTTTTTCCTAAACATCTGTTTATTAATGTCACAGGTATCTTGGCAACAATCTCTTATCTGGTTCAATACCATCAAACAAAAGTGTGAATCTTCTTAATATGTATGATACTCAAGAACTTCATCTGATGTAAATCTTTGAAGTGTTAAAACTTCAAACATGTGGTTCTTTTCTTTACCCATCATGATTAATGGAGAAATTCATTCTGATGAATCAACCAGGAAACATACGCAGAAGCTTAAAACTGTGTGCTTATTCTGTTTAAAATAATTTCATTTTGAAGCTTATGAATTTCAAATATAACAACAATAACAAGTCTTTCTCCATTTTTAAACATAGGCAGAAATTCCTGCTTTCTCATCCTGGCTTGGAACAGTCCATGGTGGAGTTAAGCATATGAATTTCAGACAAAAGTCTAATATCTTAAACTTAATGGGTTTGTCCTTTCTCGTTATTTTTCTCCATTTTTACAAGTTATCACATCTTCATTCTGTACTTATTTTCACTGTGCGCTCATGTGAAGCGTGGATCCATATTTAATTGTGTCACATGAAACTCATTTCTCTAATCTTATGCTGATTCAGATCATCATATAAAACATAGATTATAGATTGTTTTGATGACCTCATTTGGATGACATCGACATCCTTTGGCCAAATTGTCATGTGGGGTTATCCAGCAAAAAATACGGAATTCAGTTTTAGGGTGTGCATATTAGCTTTGAAAGCCTGTATAGTGCATAATTGGACAAAGGACATGTTAAGCTACAACAACTGTAGATGTTTCTGTATGATTCTTCAAGTTTTGGCATAACTTAGTGTGTCAACGTTTCTGAGCATTCCAACTATGATATTTTATTAGCATCTTGCATGAGACAATAGAACAGCCAAAAAAGGAAGGGAGCATTATTTCCCCTCATCGATTTTCAAAATATATTGTTAATTATCAATTTAAGCCCAGATAAAGGAGGAGGGTTGTGTTAGGCTTCCGACAGCCAGCGTAAAACTTTGTCGGACATATCTACCATGGATTCTACAAATTATGATAGGGCTCAGTAGAAACAAAAAATCCATGTAGCCGGCCTCATCTAGTACGGGAAAAGGTTTAGTTGTTGTAGTTGTTGTATTGTTAATTTTCAATTTGAGACTTTTAACAGCTAAGATTTTGCGTTGTGATGATTCTTTATCATTTAGCAGAAGCTGCACATCAATGAAACTTTGTTTAAAAGGAAGTTAACGACTCATCTTATCTTTAGAATTGAACACATACTACTGGTGTAATTGTTACCTTATTTATGCACAGTTGAAGAATTGCACTATGTTTTTTGTCTTCCTACAGAGATCTGTCATACAACAATTTATCAGGAAACTTTCCTTCTTGGTTGGATGAAACAAGCTTACGGATGTAAGACATCCACAATCTTAGTAGTTGTCATTTCCTGGTGATTTGTGATATACGTATCAAATGAATTGTTTCTCTTTTATGTGCAGCAATTTGGTAGGGAACTCCTTCGCTATCGATGATTCTAACAACAGGTTCGATATATAGTCATACCTTAAGTTTTTGTGGACAGTGAAATAGTAATATTTTTCATTTAAATCGTTAAATAGTGTCAGATTGCTAAATTCTATTCATTTATCACTGCCATAACTTTTACCTTATCAACACAACATTACTTTGAATTCAGGGCCTTGCCTTCAGGATTAATATGTCTTCAAAAGTGCTTCTCATGTAATCGGGGCAATCCTGTTTGTAAGCTTTCATACCCTACTTCACTTCTTGCACATCTCTTAGTGTTTCACAAGAGAGGAAAAGAGAATACTTCTCTACAGAAGGAAATAAGTTCCACTTTATTATGAATGTACACGCATGAGAGAGAGAGTGAAAAGTCAATTGCTTGTCAATTAGCTGTTGGGTATCTGCTCAAGGAACCCAACATCCATATCAACTAGTCAAAAAGAAAAGAAAATACATAAAATAGGTTATACTTTAACGGGATCCTCTTCAAGAACTAGTGTTTCTCAGTCTTTGAGGTTTCCCTACACATCAATGATCTTAAAATAGTCAATAGAGCAAATATTCATCAAGAATATGCAAATATGCAGTGGAATCAAGGTTAGCTAAGCCAATCTTTTAGCTTATCAATAAAAGTTATCTATGAGGAAGAAATAAAAAATGCTTTGAGAGCAAAGGAGGTCAAGTCAATGGGTCACTGTTCTTTCAGAAAATTTTTTCAAGAAGCAAGTATCAAAAGTGTGGTGGCAACTAAACTGAAATGAGAATCCAGATAAGAGAGGTTTCAAGTAAATATTCATTACTTTGTGTTGTGGCTGCATGTTAATGGAGTTGAAGCTCCTCTCTCTAGTATGTTGTGGGTTTGTGACCACCATTTTCTGTTGCAGAATTTTTAGTATGTGTTTTGAGATTTCAGTCTTTGAGACTGCACTCTTTGAGGCTTCCAATTTGCTGACATGGTATCAAAGCTTTGACAATAGATGGGCCTTGGTGGTGTTAGCCACAATGACAAGGGGTAATAGCAGTGGAAGACTTTTTCGTTGTGGTAGCTGAAGCACCTGCTGGTAGAGATATTTTGCTCGTGAGACTGAGCAGTTGCTGATGGAGATGCCTGGGTAATGGTGGTTGTTGGAGATGAAGTTGGAGTTTATGTTTCTGTTTCTGTTATGTAGCTGTATTTGTGATTATGTTTATAAGTGGTTTGGATCCCAATGGATCATAATCTGATCTATTGGGATTCGTGTAGGATTAGTTACTAATTAGGGGTACTTTGGTCATTTATGTTAGGTATGTGCTTATATAAAGTCTTAAGTATGTAATTAGGGTGATCTTTACTGTTGTGGAGTGAGAACCAGACTCTACGTGAGGTCTTCGTTGTTAAGGAAAGTCGTGTAATGAAAGTCGGGTCCTGTAGATACATATTCATGTCATTTTGAGTCCTATGTCATCTTAGAAATAGTTAATACTTACTAGGGATAGATTATGTAATCCCATATCCTGGTGTTGTCTTCAGATATCGTAATATATGAAACACCGCATCCATATGATATTTTGATGGTGATTGCATGAACCGACTTACTATGCTTACAGCATAAGCAATGTCTGGACGTGTGATGGTTAAATATATCAATTTTCCAACCAATTGTTGATATCTAGTTACATCAACTTTTTCAGCTCCATCTTCCATATGTAACTTATGATTTACGTCCATTGGAGTATATGTAGGTCTACAATTTTCCATCTTGACATCTTGCAACAGATCCACAACAACAACAACTAAGCCTTTTCCCATACTAGACGGGGTCGGCTACATGGATTCTTTGTTTCCACAGATCCCTATCGTGTGCCATGATGATTTTACGCCAAAAAGTTATGCATTTCATTCATTGAAATAATTACTAAGCATGAGGTAGAGAAGAAGGGGCAGGTCGGCACCATTGGCTGCCGCCCAAAGCCTCACACGTTTTCTCTTATTTACTAAACCCTAATGACAAGACTCCTTTTTATAATACTACTCTAACTTAAAGGACTAAATTACCCCTAATTAGTAATACCCATAATTCAGGTCCTGATCCATTGGGATCCAAACTATAGACCTACATTACACTGAAACTAAATATCATAAAGTATAAACTTAAACTTTAATCACACACGATCAACTTGTATTCTTCAACACGCCCCCTCAAGTTGATTCCTGAAGGTTGGTAATTCTCAGCTTTGCAAGTGCTTTTTGAAGGCTATTGAATGACACTGGTTTGGTGAAGATATATGCCATTTGGGCTTCTGAGCGAACATGAATCAGATTGAAAATTCCTTTGGAAATCTTTTCCCGGATAAAATGGCAATTGATTTCAATATGCATAGTTCTTTCATGGAAGACTGGATTTTGTGCTATTTGCAAGGCCGCTCTACTGTCAGTAAAAAATGGGATTGGAGAGTCTTCTTTAAATCCGATTTCTTCTAGAAGTGATACAATCCATTGTCCTTCACACATACCTAGAGCAATGGCACGATACTCAACTTCTGCACTAGACCTGGCTACCACAGACTGTTTTTTGCTTTTCCAGGATACTATATTTTCTCCCAAACATACCACATAACCTGATGTTGACTTCCGATCAGTTTTTTAGCCTACCCAATCAGCATCTGAGTAGATCTTTATATCCAAGGTTGGTTGTGGAGTATATAGTAAGTTATAATTTAGTGTGGATTTTAAGTATCTGATAATATGAAACACTATACTCATATGGTATTTAGAAGGATTATGCATCCACCTGCTTGCATATCCAACTGCAAAACTGATGTCTGGTCTTGTGATAGTTACATATATCAATTTTCCTACTAATCTCTGGTATTTACCAACATCTTCATATTGTTCAGCTGACTCATGATTATTGTCTCTAGGTATTTCCATAGGAATGGTGCATATTCGACAGTCCTCCATTTTTGTTTCTTTCAGTAAGTCTTGGATATATTTCGTTTGACTTAAGAATAAACCATGATCTTTATGAACTACTTCTATGCCCAAGAAGTCACGTAATCTCCCCAAATCTTTTAGGTCAAATAATGTATGCAGTCTTTTCTTCAATTGAATTATGCCTTTAGTATCATCTCCTGTAATAACAATATCATCCACATATACCAGTAACACAATGGTTTTTTGGTCTCGTTTGATGAAAAGTGAGTGATCACTAACACTTTGCTTAAAACCCAATTTCATGACTCCATCACTGAATTTTTCAAACCAGGCTCTTGGCGATTGCTTCAATCCATAGAGTGATTTTTTTAACTTACAAACCTTGTTCTGCATATTTTCCTAATTATACCCAGGAGGTAAGTCCATATAAATATCTTCCAGGAGGTCACCATGAAGAAATGCATTCTTAATATCTAGCTGCCATAATTTCCATCCTTTATTAACTGTTAGGCTTAGAATAATTCTGATAGTGTTCATTTTTGCAACAGGGGCAAATGTTTCTGTATAGTCTATACCAAATGACTGGCTATACCCTTTAGCTACTAGTCTAGCTTTATATCTTACTATATTACCGTCAACCTTATATTTGACAGAAAATACCCATTTACATCCTACTGTTTTCCTTCTACTAGGCAGGTCTATCAGTTCCCACGTATTGTTCCTTATAAGGGTTGCAATTTCTTCTTCCATTGCTGCTTGCCACTCATAATGTTGTCTTGCTTCTTCGTAGGTTCTTGGTACAAGAGTAGAGTCTGCATGCATAATGAACACCTGATATTCTCTAGGGTAATTGGAGAAAGATGCCATTTTTTCCAAAGAATATTTTGTTGTTTTCCTTTTTCCTTTTCTAATAGTAATAGGTAAGTCATCAAACTCATTATCAAAAGGATGAGAGATTTCCTGAATTTGATGTGAAGTTGATTCTGGGAAGGAATTATGATCCTGAGTTATTGATATCTTGTGGAAGTGGCATAACATAAGGGGTCTGCATAGATGAAGGACCAACTTCTAATGAATTATAAAATGAAGTATCTTCACGAAAAGTGACATCCATTGTAACATATAGCCTTCTTCTAAGTGGATCATAACATTTGTACCCTTTTTGTCTGGTGCATACCTATGAAGATACATTTAATGACCAGGGATGCAACTTACCACGATATTGACTATGGACTTTGAACAAAGGCAACACGGCCAAAGACACGACACGGTAGATTCTTCATGGTAGGGATGGAAGGGAAGAAGGAAGTCATGACACACGCAGGACTTGCACGGGAAGACCATCCAAGACACGGGAGGCAATGCGGTTTATCCAAGTATACGTGATTAAGACGGACTTCCCCCAATAAGACTTAGGAGACGAGACATTTGGAATAAAAGAGCTCTTGCAATTTCTAGGAGATAGCGGTTCTTTCTTTCTGCAACCCCATTTGTTGGGGAGTATCAACACAAGTTAATTCATGTAACACACCATGGTCTTTGTGGAAATTTGTAAAATGGTGATTCACGCTATTCCTTGCCATTATCGGATCATGCACTTAGTTTTATGGATTTTCCAAGCTGGGTTTGAACCGTGCGATAGAAATTCAAGAATATTTGAAACACTTGATTTATCTTTCATAAAGAAAGATCCATGTGATTACTAGTGCAGTCATCAATAAAGAAAACAAAGTACTTATATCCATGCACAGATGTGGTAGAACAAGGGCCTTAAATATCTGAATGAACAATTTCAGAAGGAATAACAGATCTGTCTTCACTTAAAGGAAAGGAAATACAATGATGCTTAGCCTTTTGAAAAGTCTCACAATTCAAATTCAAATTATTACAATTCTTAAATTTTGGTAATAACATTCTCAGCTTAGATAATGGTAAATGTCCCAGTCTTTGATGCCAGCGAGATATATCCTCCTTCTGTTTCCTGGTGGTCACAATCGATTGTAGGGTTGCTCCTTTATGATTTTCGCAGAAATATAAGCCTCTTCTCACACTACCCTGTCCAAAGATCCTCTCCGTCTTTATTTCCTGAAAGTAACACCCAATTGAATAAAATATTATACTACATTTTTTATCTCTAGTCATAGCAAAAACAAATAATAAATTGACCGATATATGTGGAACATGCAGGACATTCTTTAAGATGCCAAATGAAGTAGTGATACTTCCTTTTCCAGCTATGGGAGTATAGGATCCATCTGCAAGTTTAATATTAATGTTGTCTTGGGACAATTCCTAGTTATCAAAAAACTCTCTTCGACTGACTATATGATCTGTCGCTCTTGAATCAATAACCCAAACTCTTGAATAAAAAGAACCAGTATTACCTTGATTCAGGAATAAAAAAGGATATGCCACCATGGCCCAAGACTCAATGTGGGAGGATGTAGATGCAGATTCTGAATCAGTTAGCCTTGCTTTAAGAAGTTCAATTTCCTTCTTCATATCTGCTAATGAAGTCGTACTATCATCATTTATGGGTTTTTCTGTCTGATCACTGCTGAAATAAGCCTTGTTTGATCGATTCTGATTTTGATTCTGATTTTGAAACTGAGTAGGTACTCTAACTAGTTTCCAACATGTTTCTTTAGTATGACGTGATTTTCCACAATGTGAATAGATCAACTTATCCTTGTCTTCAGAAGTAAGCCCAGATCTGCCTCTGCCACGTCCATAACTTCCTCTCCCCCTAGAAAATGTGTGAGTAGATGCACCTCTTCCTACAAAAGCCGAAGTTTCTGATATATTCAGTTTGGTTTCTTTTTCAAGCTGCTTTCTGTCTTCTTCACGAAGTAGGAGAAAATATATTGTACTTAATGATGGGAGTTCTTCTCTACTGAGAATATTGTTCTTAACTGCTTCATATTCGAAAGAAATTCTCCATAGAAGATCAAATACTTTTCGTTCCTCAAATTCTTCATTTCGTTCAAGTGTGCAGTTCTGGCATTTGGTTTTGGAGTAGAACTGTAATTCCTCCCACAAACCTCTGAGTTCTGCATAGTACTCACTGATGGATCGTCCTCCCTGTTTGCACTTTCTAATCTTTTTTATAAGATCATATTTTTTGGCAATGTTTTTTCTCTGGGCATAGGCCTCCTTTACTGCCAACCATATATCTCTGGTTGTTTCCAAGAACATGAATGTACTGCCAATTGAAGGTGTCATAGACTGGATTAACCAAGCACTCACTAGTGCGTTTTCTTTTCTCCGTCGAGGATAAAGAGGATATGTACTTGAGGGTTGAGTTACTTCACCAGTTATGTAATCCCAACGCCCCCTGACCATAATTGCCAGTTCAATTGAACGAGCCCACTGGAGGTAATTTTTTCCATGTAATCTAAGATTGGTTATTTGAAACCCTTCATTTTCATCTATAGGAATCTGTTCATTTGTATCACCCATCTTGATTCCTTCCATTTATGGGATGTAAAGTAGTCTCTTGATTTGTAATCGGTTGTACCAATTACAAAAAACCAGGATGAAAGAATAAACGAGATCAAATGAGATGATGATGATGACCACATTTTGATTTCACTGTTCATATATTCATATGATCACGTTTTGAATGAGCCAACTGCATATATCGACTGCCATCTTTTCAATGGCTGATCCCCTTTTCTCTGCACAAATAAATGGGCCGATTTTGTTTTTTTTCTACACAAATCCGATTTTTTTTTTCACAAATAAATGGGACGATTTTCAATCGGCAGATTCAAACTGACTGATTTCAAATGGCTGATTTCAACAATCCCAAATGACCGCTGACCTGCCACTGATTAGAAATAAGAGGAACTTACCTTTCTCAAACGATTTCGATCTGACTTCTTCCCAGAACTTTACTCACTGCTCCAAGCCACAAAGATTCCTTCGTTTCAAGGAATGAACCACTGATTCACTGCCCTTTTAGGCTTTGATACCATGATGATTTTACGCCAAAAAATTATGCATTTCATTCATTGAAATAATCACTAAGCATGAGGTACAAAAGAAGGAGCTTTTGTGGTAGAATAATTCCTTCATTTCATTCATTGAAATAATTTCAAGACTCCTTTTTATAATACTACTCTAACTTAAATGACTAAATTACCCATAATTAGTAATACCCACAATTCGGGTCTCAATGGATCAGAAAACTGATCCATTGGGATCCAAACTATAGACCTACATTACACTAAAACTAAATATCATAAAGTATAAACTTAAACTTTAATCACACACGATCAACTTGTATTCTTCAACATGCCATGTTAGCAGTTAACTCCCAATAAGCTAGATCATTCTTTATTGTTTCTTTCCAACACTTTTGTGGTCGTTCTCTACCTCTTTTAATACTTTCCAAATTTAGTTTTTCTAACCTTCTTACAGGTTCTTCTTTTGATCTTCTTTCTATATGTCCAAACCATCTTAAACGATGTTCTCTCATTTTGTCCTCTATTGGTGTCACTCCTATTTTGTTTCTAATAACCTCATTATGTATACGGTCTTTTCTTGTATGACCACTCATCCATAACATCTTCATTTATGTCAAAGACGTCTTTTGTACATGTTGATGATTAACTGCCCAACACTCATAACCATAAAACATGGCAAGCCTAATTGCTGCTCTATAATATTTACCTTTTAATTTTAAGGGTATCTTCTTATCACAAAGAATACCAGATGCTCCTCTCCATTTTAACCAACCAGCATTAATTCTATGTAACATCTCTATCAATTCTTCCATCACTTTGAAAAATTGACCCTAGGTATTTAAAACTTTCCTTTTGAAGAATGCAATGTATGCCAATTTTAATTTCTATGTCCTCTGAAGTAGCCAAATGACCAAACTTACATTCCATATATTCAGTCTTTATTCTACTAAGTCGGAGGCCTTTGCTTTCTAATGTTTCTCTCCATAGTTCTAATTTTCTATTAACTTTTTCCTTAGACTCCTCCACTAATACAATGTCATCTGCAAATAACATACACCAAGGTACTTCATCTTGAATATGTTTTGTTAACTCATCCATCACCATTATAAGTAAGTATGGACTTAAAGTTGATCCTTGATGTCACCCAATATTAACTTCAAAGAAGTCTGTCGTTGCTTCATAAGTCCTCACACATGTTTTTGCACCATCATACATGTCTCTTATAAGGTTAATATATGTCAATGGGATACCTCTTTTTTCGAAAGTTCTCCGAAGAACCTCCCTCGGTACCCTATCATAAGCTTTTTCTAGATCAATAAATATCATGTGAAGGTCTTTCTTTTTTGCTCTAAAATGTTCCATAAGACGTCTCAAAAGGTGAACCGCTTCAATAGTAGATATGCCTGGCATAAATCCAAATTGGTTCTCTATTGTACTTGATACTTGTCTTAACCTACGTTCGATAATTCTTTCCCATAATTTCATAGTATGACTCATTAACTTGATACCTCGATAATTCGTACAATTTTGAATGTCTCCCTTGTTCTTATAGATGGGTATAAGTGTACTTGCTCTCCATTCCTCGAGCGTCTTTTGGTTTTTTCATATTTCATTAAATACTCTTGTGAGCCAAGTGATTCCTATTTCTCCTAGTATTTTCCAAGATCCAAAGTATATTTTCTTTGATTTAGAAAGATATCTTGCAACATATCCAAAGTATATTTTCTTTGATTTAGAAAGATATCTTTACCCGAGTAGGCTACCTTAATGCCTAAAAAATAATGTAACCTTCCAAGATCCTTAATATCAAATAACAGATGAAGCTCTTTCTTTAATCTTTGGATTTCCTCAATGTCATCCCTTGTTATAATAATATCATCTACATATACCAATAGTAGTGTTAATTTATCTTCCTTTTTAAAGAATAAGGTATGATCACTTACACTCTTTTGATATCCCAAATTTATAATACTTTTGCTGAATTTCTCAAACCAAGCTCTTAGAGATTGTTTTAATCCATAGATAGCCTTTCTTAATCTACATACCTTCTTCTTAGGATTCAGATTTCCAGGTGGTAACTCCATATTTCTTCTTTTAGTTCTCCCTGTAGAAATGCATTTTTCACATCAAGTTGCCATATTGTCCAATTTCTTTTAGCTGTAATACTAATAATGACTCTTATAGATGTAAGCTTTGCTACCGGTGCAAATCTTTCCTCATAGTCTGTCCCATATGCTTGACTATATCCATGAGCTACTAGCCTTGCTTTATATCTTTTCAATGAGCCATCTGCTTTGTATTTTATTGTATACACCCACTTACATGATACTGCTTTTCTGTCTTTTGGTAAATCACTAAGTTCTCAAGTTCGATTCTTTTTCAGTGCTTGAAGTTTGGATTTCATAGCTTCAATCCACTGCTTATTCTTGGATGCTTCAAAGTAGTTCTTCGGAATTTGATGTGTCTCAGCCTTTAGCACAAAATTGTAGTAGTTTTATGATAATCTATCATAGGAAATGAATTTGAAAATCGGATACTTACAACATGATCTTCTCCCTTTTCTGAGTGCTATAGGAACTTCTAAGACACAACTTGACTCACCAATACAGATTATTATGACTCTCTTATGTAGTCTGCAACTAATAACCATAACTAATAACAAAGACACAATACATTATTTCATTTCTTCCAACATGCCCCCTCAAGTTAGGTCTTGAAGGCTTGAAATACCCAACTTGCTGAGAGTATTCTTGATGCCATATATAGAAACCGGTTTGGTAAGAATATCTGTTAATTAATCTTTTGACCGAACATGAATAATGTTGAATATTCCCTGTGAAACCTTTTCTCTAATAAGATGACAGTCAACCTCAATGTGCTTGGTTCTCTCATGGAAAACTGGATTAGATGCTATTTGCAGAGTAACTTTACTATCTGTAAGAAAATTGACTGGAATCATCTTCCACAGACCAATTTCTTCAAATAGTGACAAAATCCATAGTCCTTCACATATGCCTAGTGCAATTGTTACTCTGCTTCTACACTTGACCTAGCCACTACAGATTGTTTTTTACTCTGCCAGGATACCACATTGCCTCCTAAATGTACTATATAGCCTGAGGTAGACTTCCTCTCACTTTTAGAGCCAACCCAATCAGCATCAGAGTAAATCTCAAGATCCATAGACGAATGAGGAGTATATCATAAGCCATAAGAAATAGACGATTTCACATATCGAATGATATGAAAAACCATACTTATATGGTGCTTAGAAGGAGAATGCATCCATCTGGTAACATAACTGACTGCAAAGCTGATGTCTGGTCTAGTAATAGTGAGGTAAATAAGCTTGCCCACCAAACATTGATATCTGCCAAGATCCTCATAAGGTTCAGATGTGGATTCTTTGTCTTCTCTTGAAACTTCAATAGGAGTAGAACATAATCGACAGTCTTCTATTTTTGTTTCTTTCGACAAATCTAGAATATATTTTTTTTTATTGAAAAATAAGCAATCCTTCTTTTGAACAAACTCTATCCCCAATAAGTAGTGAAGCCTGCCCAAATCTTTTAAGTCAAATAAAGCATGTAGTTTCTTCTTTAAGTCAACAATACCTTCTTTATCATCTCCAGTGATGATGATATCATCTACACTAATAATATAATAATTTTCATACCTGGGTAGATGAATAGTGTATGATCACTGATACGTTGCTTGAAACTCAAACCAATAATATCATCGCTAAACTTCTGAAACCATGCTCTTGGTGACTGTTTCAACCCATAGATAGGCTTCTGTAATTTGCATATTGTGTTCCCTTTCTGTTCTTGATGATATCCAGGCGGTAGATCCATGTAAATATCTTCTATGAGATCTCCTTGAAGAAAGGCGTTCTTCATATCTAGCTGTCATAAATCCCATTGATGATTAACAACCACACTTGAATAATTCTGATAGTATTCATTTTCGCTACTGGTGCAAATGTTTTTGTATAATTAATACCATATGACTGACCATACCCTTTGGTCACTAGTCTGGCTTTATATCTTTCTATGTTCCTATCAGCCTTATACTTCACAGAATATACCCATTTGCAACCGACTGTCTTCCTATCTGGTGGTAGCTGTACCAAGTCCCAAGTCATGTTTTTTTCTATTGCTGAAATTTCATCTTTCATAGCTGCCTTTAATTCTGAATATCGCGATGCTTCTGATACTCTTTGGGATAGTTAGTACAAGAGACCATATTCTGAAGTGCATATTTGCCTTTCTCCCATTTACCTTTTCTAAGAGCAATAGGCAAATGATCTAGATCATCAGTAGAGTTTTTCGAATTTACCTGAGGGGAGATTGAATCTGATTCAGGGTGAGAATTCTGGTCTTGGGTAGTAGACTGATCGAGGCCAAAGATTGTTCTCTTACCTCTAGTATAACTCTACCACAACTTCTCTGGTGCCGAAGGTGTTTCTTCTTCTGCAACATCTAATTGATCTTGGCTTGGTAAGAGAGGGATCACATGGGGTGAGTGAATAGTGGATACTTGATTATCTGATTTTCCATAAAAAGGTATATCTTCATGAAATGTAACATCCATAGTAACATAAGATCTTCTTATTACTGGATCATAACATTTATAACCTTTCTGAGTAGATGAATACCCTAGGAAGATACACTTAACAACCCTAGCATCCAACTTCTCTCTCAACCCACTATGTACATAACAAAACAAGTACACCCAAACACTTTTGGAGATAGGTGAAAAGACTTCTCAGATGGACATAAGTAATGAAATGGAGTGTTGCCCTTTAATACTCTGCTAGGCATATGATTTATGAGAAAAACAGCAGTCAAGATGACTTCTCCCCAATAGAATTTTGGAACATCATAACCGATTAAAAGTGTTCTAGCCACTTCCAAACTATGTCGATTTTTTCTTTCAGACACTCCATTTTGTTGTGGTGAATAAGAAGATGAAGTCTAGTGTAAAATTCTTCGGTCTTAGAAATATGAGTGATTGGGACATGAATTCCCCTCCATTATCACTCCTAAATATCTTAATGGATCTATGGAATTGTGTACCCACAAACTGACAATAGATAGGAATTATATTTTTCACATCCTCAGTTTTCATGAGATATATAACAGTGAATCGAGTGCAATCACCAATAAATGAAATGAAGTATTTGTGACTATAGAAGTAATAGAGCATGGGCCCCAAATATCAGAATGCACAAGTTCAAAAGGTATGGAAGATTTTTCTTCATTCAAGAGGAAAGAAATACGATGGTGTTTAGCCTTCTGGCAAGTTTCACAATTCAACTGCAAATTATTACATCTGGTCAAAGAACCTTAATCTTTGATAAAGGTAAATGGCTTAATCTCTGGTGCCATAAAGGTAGGTCTTCTTTCTGCTTCTCTGTAACTGTTATTTATTAAAATGTTGCTTTCCTTGCTTCTTCATAGACATAAAGGCCTCTTGTCATGCTACCCTGACCAAAGATCCTCCTCGTCCTCAGTTCCTGAAAGACACAACCAGATGAGATCACTCTACATTTGAAGTTTTGAGTCATAGCAAATATTGATAATAAGTTAATTGAAATGTTAGGAACAT
Organism: Brasenia schreberi; assembly: GCA_036023115.1. Taxonomy (NCBI): domain Eukaryota; kingdom Viridiplantae; phylum Streptophyta; class Magnoliopsida; order Nymphaeales; family Cabombaceae; genus Brasenia; species Brasenia schreberi. The sequence goes on from JAYKKT010000088.1 coordinate 9,555,146, forward strand.
GCAGAACATTCTTCAATACTCCAAGAGGTGTAGTGATATTTCTTTTTCCCACAATAGGAGTATAGGATCCATCGGCCAGCTTGATACTAATTTTACCTTGAGTCAACTGATAATCATCAAAGAACTCTCTTTTACCCACCATATGATCTGTAACACCAGAATAAATGATCTATATCCTGATATAAGAAGTAGTTACATTACCTTGAGCCATGAATGAGAAGGGGTACGCCATAGTTGCTTGAGGAGTGGAAGTAGAAGCGGAGGCAGAATCATCCAACCGAGCCTTGAGCATTTCAATTTCCTTTTTCATGTCTGTCAGTAAATCAACACTGCTTTCTGTAGCTGTTTTTTCGCTTTGATCATTGCTAAAGTAAGCCTTATTAGGCCTGTTCTGATAATACGAGGGTTTACCGATGAGTTCCCAACATATATCCTTTGTGTGTCTTGACTTTCCACAGTGAGAATAGGTCAATTTATCCCTTTCTTCTGAAGTAGCTGATGATCTGCCCCTGCCACGGCCATATCCTCCTCTACCACGAGAAAATGAGGAAGTAGATGGATTTCTCCCAACAAATGCAGTTGTCTCCGTATTGGGCTTAGTTTCTTTTTCAAGATGTTTCCTGTCTTCTTCCCAGAGTAGGAGAGAGTACACAGTGCTCGGGGATGGAAGCTCTTCTCTGCGGAGTATATTATTTTTAACAACTTCATATTCAGGAGAAATACCCCATAAAAGGTCAAATACCTTCCGCTCTTCGAATTCCTAATTTCATTCATGTGTACACTGTGGACACTTTGTCTTGGAATTCAGGTGGAGTTCTTCCCATAGACCCCTGAGTTCGGCGTAATATTCGCTGACTGATCTTTCACCCAGTTTGTATTTTCTAATCTTCTCAATAAGATCATACTTTTTAGTAATGTTCTTTCGCTGAGCATATGCATCTTAAACTGCACACCAAATGTCTTTTGCAGTCTCCAAAAACATGAACGTACTCCCAATAGATGGTACCATAGATTGTAGGAGCTACACACTTACAAGTTCATTTTCCCTGCGCCATTTGGTATAATGTTGATCAGTCTCTGGTGGTTAGGGAATATCTCAAGTAAGATAGTCCCAACGCCCCCTTGCCATAACTGCTAGTTCAATTGATTGAGCCCATTGGAGGTAATTTTTTCCGTCTAACTTTGTATTTGTAATCTGAAAAACTTCACCTTTATCTAAGGGGTTGTTGTCACATCCCTCAGTCATCTTGTTTATGTCCATTTGCTGATTTAGTCTTTCCCTTTTTTTGTTTTTGATGAGCTGTCTTCAACCTCAACATTGGACAGAAAAAAAAGGAGGAATGTCAAAAAACTGTATTGCCGATTTTCTGATTTACAATATGGTGATGTTGCTGCCGATTTTCTACTTTGTCGAGAGACACCAAACTCTTCTATTGATTCCTTCTTTACAAGACTGATTTAAGAGGGGCCACATTCACCTTTCTTTTCCCCCCTTTTTTTCTTTTTGTTTTCATCAATAAAGATCACAGTATGCCTTGATCCACTTTTCCCTTTTTTTTGTCAAAAAACCGATATAAACAAATGAATACCTTTCTTACTCCAAATCATTCACCACACCAAAAAATGCAATCAGGTAATGAAAAGAAACGGCTGATTTGGCTTCGCCAAAGACACCACTTCTCTAGAATCAAACTAACAATACATCTCGATCACTTCCTTCTGAAAAGAAAGAAGAAGATTTTTTGGCCTTAAAGGCTCTGATACTATGTTGAATTTAAACACATACCTTGGCATAATATCACATCAAATGAATAGAACAGTGCACAGTGAGATTCGGCCCTCTCAGGGTTGCCGCCCCCTTGCTTATTATTCTCTTTCAATCTTAAACCTAATTACACGTTAGGGCAGCTTTTATACAGGTTTATAACTTGAAAGACAATTCTGCCCCTGACTAGACTCACTTACTACCTATTACATACTGTACCCAAATGGATCAGACGTTGATCCATTTGGATTCACACGACACAATTTGACTCACCAATACAGATTACTATGACTCTCTTATGTAGACTTCAACTAATAACCATAACTAATAACAAAGACACATAATATATTATTTCATTTCTTCCAACACTATGATAGTACAATTTGAGTCACTCACACGACATAATTTGACTACACAATTTCATTTCTTATGTAGGACTAGAAGATAGTATAAAGACAGTTTTTTGGGAAGAGTTAGATAAGGTGTTTCAAAAGATTCCACAAAGGGAGATGATTTGTTTAGGAGGAGATTTAAATGGACATGTCGGTAAAGAGGCATTAGGATATCAAGGGATTCATGGAAACTTTGGTTATGGGGATATAAACAAGGAAGGTAGGGAGATTTTAAATTTTGCTATGTCATTTGATCTCTTTATAGTCAATACAATCTTCAAAAAACGAGATGAACATTTAATTACTTATAAGAGTGGCTTATCACAAACACAAATTTATTACTTTATTTGTAGAAAAAAAGATAGAGCGTGTTGTAAAGATTGTAAGGTAATTCCAGGAGAAAGCTTAACCACCCAACATCGACTTTTAGTTATGGATTTACAAATTAAAAAAATGGACAAAGAAGAAAAGAGTGCATCGAGCTATTCGGACTAAATGGTGGAACCTCAAAAGTGAGAAAAAAGATATATTTAAACAAAAAGTCCTTCAAGGAGATGTTTGGAATTATGTTGGCATACCCTCTGATATGTGGAACAATATGGCTATACATATTAGGAAAGTGGCGAAAGATGTGTTAGGGGTATCTAAGGGAGGTGTACCGGCACAAAAAGAAGCTTGGTGGTGGAGTGAAGTAGTACAAAACAAAATCAAGGCAAAGAGGGCATGTTACAAATTACATTATGCTAAGAAAACTAGTGAAACTTTAGAAGCTTATAAGAAAGCAAAGAAGGAAGCAAAAAGGCCGTTAGTGAAGCAAAAGCTAAGATTTGGGAGGACTTATATAAAAAACTCAACTCAAAAGAGGGTGAAAGAGATATTTTTAGGATAGCTAGGGCTAGAGATAAGAAAACTAAAGATCTTAATTATGTTAGATGCATAAAAGACGAGGATGAAAAAATTCTAGTGGCAAATGATGATATAAGAAATAGATGTAAAAACTATTTTTATAATCTTTTTAATGAAAATAAAGATGTTAGTATTAGTTTAGGAGATTTAGCCAAGTCAGAAAAGTATATAAACCACAATTAGGAACCGAGTCTTATTAGTCACTAATTAGGGGTATTTAGGATTTTTAAGTTAGATTAGGGTTATAAATATTTTGTGTGTATTTAGGTTTAGCAAGAGAGAGAGAGACGTGTGAGAGGTCACGACAGCCATAGGGGCGCCAACCTCCTCTATCCTCTTATTTTGTAATTTTTCCCTTTTCTTAAATAAAGATGATGATGTTTTAGTGTAATTACAACATAGTATCAGAGCCTAATCGTGGTGATTTAAAGTCCAAGGTAAGTGATTTCTTTAAATTTGTGGCAGCAGACAATAATTTTTGGATTTGGGCCAGATTTCTGGTATGATTTTTGGTGTATATCGTGGAGAATCGTGAAACACACAAACACATTTTGTTCTTAGAGATAAATCTTTGGAAACACGATAAGAGCAGCAAATTCAGAGTTACAACAATCATTGTCTTGTTCTATTCAGTTGAAAGATATCGATCAGTGTTATCCATATCATGGGCTATCCCGTATCTTAAAACGGTAAGTATCGCACCGTATCATGCGATACGGGGGATACGCCAAAAAAAAAATCTTTTTCAAAAAAAAATCTTTTTAAAAAAAAAATTCAAAAAAAAGATCAATTTTTTTTGGTTAATCGGGCAGCAAAAGAAGAGGGAAACTCCGACGCCTTTGTGTTTGTGTTTTTCATTTATTTTATTTACGTATAGAGCTTTTTACCTATGACTTGTGGGGTTTTTCAAATTATGTTTTTTATCAGGTTTTTTACCTACACAATAATTATCTTTTAATATATTTTAAATCCATATTTGTATCTACCAATATATCATGAGTTAACATATATGAGATGATATTTTCTTTCTCATAACTATATAATGAACATAGTGATATTTAACAAGATTGTTTTTTTTAGTTATCAACCAGCATAAAACTTCGTCGGATTTTTATAATATAGATTACAAAAATTATGAGGATTGCTTTGGGGCGTCCCCGCCTAGCGACGTGCTGCAGAGCCCGAATACAGTAAGAAGTAAGCAACGGCCACTACATTTTCGCCCGAATGTAGTGAATCACAAACACAAATTGATTACTTTATTTGTAGAGAAAAAGATAGAGCGTGTTGTAAAGATTGTAAGGTAATTACAGGAGAAAGCTTAACCACCTAACATCGACTTTTAGTTATGGATTTACAAATAAAAAAATGGACAAAGAAGAAAAGAGTGCATCGAGCTATTTGGACTAAATGGTGGAACCTCAAAAGCGAGAAAGAAGATATATTTAAACAGAAAGTCTTTAAGGAGATGTTTGGAATTATGTTGGCACACCCTGTGATATGTGGAACAATATGGCTATACATATTAGGAATGTGGCAAAAGATGTGTTAGGGGTATCTAAGGGAGGTGTACCGGCACAAAAAGAAGCTTGGTGGTGGAGTGAAGTAGTACAAAATAAAATCAAGGCAAAGAGGGCATGTTACAAATTACATTATGCCAAGAAAACTAGTGAAACTTTAGAAGCTTATAAGAAAGCAAAGAAGGAAGCGAAAAAGGCCGTTAGTGAAGCAAAAGCTAAGATTTGGGATGACTTATATAAAAAACTCAACTCAAAAGAGGGTGAAAGAGATATTTTTAGGATAGCTAGGACTAGAGATAAGAAAACTAAAGATCTTAATTATGTTAGATGCATAAAAGACGAGGATGAAAAAATTCTAGTGGCAAATGATGATATAAGAAATAGATGGAAAAACTATTTTTATAATCTTTTTAATGAAAATAAAGATATTATTAGTTTAGGAGATTTAGCTAAGTCAGAAAAGTATATAAACCACAATTTCTGTCGACGTATTCAAAAGAATGAAGTCAAAGAGGCTCTTAAACATATGAAGGGTGGTAAATCGGTAGGACCAGATAATATTCCTATAGAAGTGTGGAAAATACTAGGAGAAATAGGAGTCACTTGGCTCACAAGACTATTTAATGAAATATGGAAAAACCAAAAGATGCCCGAGGAATGGAGAGCAAGTACACTTATACCCATATATAAGAACAAGGGAGACATTCAAAATTGTGCGAATTATCGAGGTATCAAGTTAATGAGTCATACTATGAAATTATGGGAAAGAATTATCGAATGTAGGTTAAGACAAGTATCAAGTACAACAGAGAACCAATTTGGATTCATGTCAGGCAGATCTACTATTGAAGCGATTCACCTTTTGAGACGTCTTATGGAACATTTTAGAGCAAAAAAGAAAGACCTTCACATGATATTTATTGATCTAGAAAAAGCTTATGATAGGGTACCGAGGGAGGTTCTTCGGAGAACTTTGGAAAAAAGAGGTATCCCATTGACATATATTAACCTTATAAGAGACATGTATGATGGTGCAAAAATATGTGTGAGGACTCATGAAGGGACGACAGGCTTCTTTGAAGTTAATATTGGGTTACATCAAGGATCAACTTTAAGTCCATACTTATTTATAATGGTGATGGATGAGTTAACAAAACATATTCAAGATGAAGTACCTTGGTGTATGTTATTTGCAGATGACATTGTATTAGTGGAGGAGTCTAAGGAAAAAGTTAATAGAAAATTGGAACTATGGAGAAAAACATTAGAAAGCAAAGGCCTCTGACTTAGTAGAACAAAGACAGAATATATGTAATGTAAGTTTGATCATTTGGTTACTTCAGAGGACAAGGAAATTAAAATTGACACACATTGCATTCCCCTAAAGAAAAGTTTTAAATACCTAGGGTCAATTTTTGAGAGTGATGGAAGAATTGATGGAGATGTTACATATAGAATTAATGCTAGTTGGTTAAAATGGAGAGGAGCATCAGGTATTCTTTGTCATAAGAAGATACCATTAAAGTTAAAAGGTAAATATTATAGAGCTGCAATTATGCCTGCCATGTTTTATGGTTCTGAGTGTTGGCCAGTTAATCATCAACATGTACAAAAGATGTTTGTGACAGAAATGAAGATCTTGAGATGGATGAGTGGTCATACAAGAAAAGACCATATACATAATGAGGTTATTAGAAACAAATTAGGAGTGTCACCAATAGAGGATAAAATGAGAGAACATCGTTTAAGATGGTTTGGACATATAGAAAGAAGATCAAAAGAAGAACCCGTAAGAAGGTTAGGAAAACTAAATTGAAAAGTATTAAAAGAGGTAGAGGACGACCACAAAAGTATTGGAAAGAAACAATAAAGAATGATCTAGCTTATTGGGAGTTAACTGCTAACATGGCACACGATAGGGATCTGTGGAAACAAAGAATCCATGTAGCCGACCCCGTCTAGTATGGGAAAAGGCTTAGTTGTTGTTGTTTTTTTCAGCCCTACTCCAAAGCTTGATTTCGTGGCAAACCTCATTGAAGAAACCAAAGTTTATCAACGCGACACCTTATGGGCATGCCGCGACCCGAATCTGTGAATATGCTTGAGTCACTTCCCGTGCTCAGATTGGTGCAACCCTACCTAGTAAATACTCAACAAGGTTTGCCACGAACCAGGTTCAAGATGTTGGATTCCAAATAAGAACTAATATCGAGCATATAGGATAGTGCTCAATAGTCAATAGACTCAATACCATAGAAAGCAAGATCATGTTATTCTAGCAGATTCACAGATTCGGTGTTTGTGAAGAGGGGCGAAGAGAGAAGTGAAGAGAGGCCAGAAAGCAGAAACCTTAAAAAAAATTGATTTTTTTTAATTTTTTTTTTCAAAAAAAAAGTGGTCGTATTGCCCGTATCATGGAGCCCAGCGATACCCGATACGATACGCGTCAGACAACACTGATATCGATATTCCGTGGGCTTAAAAAAAAACTTGATTCAGTGTTTAGCCGTGTATGTGCTGAACTGAACATCGACATACATTTGCGCCCAATTAACTATTGGAATTAAGACTTGATTATTTGCAAAATCTATCTCAAGATCCGTATTAAGATGGAAAGGGCAAAGATTATCGATGGAAGCAAACACAACTCCTCAGGAAAAAGGAGAATCATTTCAAATCACAAATCTAAAGTTAGATGATAAGAACTATCTTCAATGGGCCCGATCTATTGAACTGGCAATCATGGCAAGGGGTGATGGGATTACTTAACAGGCGATGTACCTAAACCTCCAGTTACTGATCCCCTTTATTTTCGATGGCTTAGGGAGAATGCACTAGTAAGCGCATGGCTGATTAAATCCATGACACCTTCTATTGGCAGTACCTTCATTTTTTCTGAAAAGTGATAGGGATATTTGATTAGCTGTACAGGAAGCTTATGCTTAGAGGAAAAATATTGCTAAGAAATATGATCTCATAGAGAAAATCAGAAAATGTAGGCATGGAGAAAGATCAGTTAGTGAATACTATATAGAACTCAGAGGATTATGGGAAGAATTACATTTCTATTCCAAGACAGTGTCAAAATTGCATACTAAGAGCGCAATGAAGAATTTGAAGAACGAAAAGTATTTGATCTCTTCTAGGGCATCTATTTAGAATATGAGGCAGTAAAAAATAATATTCTTAGTATAGAGGAGCTTCCACTCTTGAGTACTGTATACTCACTATTATTTCAGGAAGAAGACAGAAAACAGTTAGAGAAAGAGACTAAAACCAACTAAGATACATCTGCATTTGTGGGAAGAAACACTTAAACCCCTTCTTTCTCTCGAGAAAGGGGAAGTTATGGACGTGGCAGGGGAAGATCTGCACTGACTTCAAAAGATAATGATAAATTAACTTGTTCACATTGCGGGAAATCACGACATACAAAGGAAACATGTTGGGAATTAGTTGGCAGACCTACTCACTTCCAGAATAGATTTAATAAAGCATATTACAGCAGTGATAAAAATGAGAAACAAAGTAATGAAAACAGTGGGAATACATTGGCAGACATGAAGAAAGAAATTGAATTACTGAAAACTCTTTTGACTGATTCTCACGCTCCATCTACATCCTCCAATAGTGATTCTCAAACAGCTGTAGCATATCCATTTTCCTTCTTGACTCAGGGTAATACCAGAATCTCTCATTCTAGGATATGGGTTATTGATTCTGGAGCCACAGATCATATGGTCAGTAGAAGAGTTTTTTTCGATAATTATGAGTTTGACTCAGGAACAAATTAATATTAAATTGGTAGATGGCTCACACACTCCAATAGTTGGAAAAGGGAGTATCACTACATCTTTTGGCATATTGAAAAATGTTTTACATGTTCCAAATATATAAATCTATTTATTATCAGTTTTTATCATGACTCAGGATCTGAACTGTCGTATGATATTTGACTCGATTGGATGTTTCTTTCAGGAACTGAGGACGGGAAGGATCTTTGGTTAGGGTAGTGTGAGGAGAGGCCTCTATTTTTGTGAGTTGAATAAGGGAGCAACTATGCAATCAATTGTTATTACAAGAAAAATAAAGGAGGAGCTACATCGTTGGCACAAGAGACTAGGACATTTGCCGTTATCGAAACTTAGAATATTATTACCTGAATTTAGTCATTGTAATAATTTGAATTTTCATTGTGATATTTGTGAACTTGCAAAACACATCGTATTTCTTTTTCTAATCATGTCAATAAAGAACGCTGCGGCCTCCATTTGCCATGCCATTATTCATCCAGGGATATTCTCGGGGTCCAAGTCAATGTTCTTCCTCTGTCATTTGGGCTCGTTATTTTGTTATCCTTTATTGATGATTGTATTCTCGTTGTACTTTGGTTATATTTAATGAAATGTAAGAGATCTGAATTGTTTTCTATATTTAAATCCTTTTTCTCGAAATTGATAATTCATGCACAATTCAATACTTCTATTAAAATTTTGCATAATGACAATGTTCTGCGAATATTTTTCGCATCTTTTTCATCTCTTTATGGCTTCACAGGGTATTCTCCATTAGTCTTTCTTTGTCCACAATAATCACTCACAACAAAATGGAGCTTTGCTGAGCGCAAACACCGCATACTTACTAGAAACCGTCAGCACTCGCTTATTCATACTGTCTGAATCTCCCTTCATTTTTGGAGTGAAGTCTGTCCCGCACGTGTTACCTTATTAATCGTATGTCCTCCCGTATCTTGCAAAATCAAATCCAGCTGCATTCAATTTTATTTCATGAAGTTCATTTTTCTTCTCTTCCACTATGCATATTTGGTTGTACTTGTACTTTGTCCATGTTTATTCTCCTTATCGAGGAAACTTGATCCCTGGCTATTAAATGCATTTTTGTTGTTACTCACCTACTTAGAAAGGATACAAGTGTTATGTTCCTTCTAGACGAAAGTTATATATAACAATGGATGTTACCTTTCATAAAGACACACCATTTTACAAAATGTAGGAAGACCTCCCATCCGAGATACAGTCCTCTCATGTGATACAACTTCCACCAGTTGAAGTTCTACTAATATGTGAAGAGGAAGAGGAGAAAATGTTACCACCTCAAGAGAAGATATGGCACGTATATAATAGAAGGAGCAGAAAGAGACATTTGCTCCAGTAGATAAGATGAATACCATCAGAATTATTTTAAGCTTAGGCAGTCAATAAAGGATGAAAATTATGGCAGTTGGATGTTAAGATGCATTTCTTCAGGGAGACCTCATGGAAGACATTTATATGGACCTACCACCTGGATATATTCATGGGCAGAAATAAGGTAAAGTATGTAAATTAAAGAAGTCAATTTATGGTTTGAAACAATCCCCACGAGCATGGTTTGAAAAGTTTAGTGATGGTGTTCTAACTTTGGGCTTTAAGCAGTGTGTCAGTGACCATACTCTTTTTATCAAGCAGGGTCAGAAAAACATCTTGCTATTAGTATATGTTGATGATATCATCATTACAGGAGATGATATGGAAGGTATAACTGATTTGAAGAAGAGACTAAGCATATTATTCGACTTAAAGGATTTGGGAAGATTATAGAGGTGATTCATAAAATCAATAGATTATTCTTAAGTCAAAGGAAATATATTCTAGACCTATTAAAGGAAACAAAAATGAAGGATTGTCGGTTATGTTCTATTCCTATGGAAATACCAAAGGAGGATAATAATCAGCCTGCGGGACCATATGAGGATATTGGTAAGTACTAGATATTAGTGGGCAAATTAATATATGTTACTATCACACGCCCGGATATCAGCTTTGCAGTTGGATACGTTAGCCGGTGGATGCATTGTCCATCTAAACATCACATGAACACAATATTTCATATCATGATATTTGAAATCCTCTATAACTCATGGCTTGTTATATACTCCACATTCATCTCTTGACCTAAAGATATATTCAGATGCTGATTGGGTAGGTTAAAAAACAGATAGAAAATCTACCTCTGGTTATGTGGTGTGTTTAGGAGGCAACATTGTATCGTGGAAAAGTAAGAAACAATCTGTGGTAGCCAGGTCAAGTGTAGAGGCAGAGTATCATGCAATTGCTCTTGGCATGTATGAAGGTTTATGGATTTTATCACTTTTAGCAGAAATTGGTTTCAAAGAGAATATACCTGTTACATTCTATGCTGACAGTAAAGCAACCCTTCAAATTACCTTAAATCCAGTTTTTCATGAGAGAACTAAACACATTGAAATAGATTATCACTTCATCAGGGAAAAGATTTTGCAAGGTATCTTCAACGTGGTTCATGTATGCTCAGGACAAATGGGCCGATATCTTCACTAAACCTGCTTTAGTTGGTGGATTTCAGAGAGCTCTTCTTCAGTTGAGGATTATAAGTCTTTAAGATTCAACTTGAGGGGGCGTAGATCAACTTGAATCTTGTCAATTAAGTTTAAGTCATGTAGTTTAATTAAGTTTAAGTCATGTAGTTTATGAGTATATGTTAGTCTTATGTAATGTGAATTAGTTTATGTTAAGTCATATGTAGTATGGATCCTAATGAACCAGATTTGGATCCATTAGGAACCGAGTCTTATTAGTCTCTAATTAGGGGTATTTAGGACTTTTAAGTTAGATTAGGGTTATAAATATTTAGTGTGTGTGATTAGGTTTAGCAAGAGAGAGAGACGTGTGAGAGGTCACGGCAGCCATAGGGGTGCCTACCTCCATCCTCTCATTTTGTAATTTTCCCCTTTTCTTAAATGAAGATGATGATGTTTTAGTGTAATTACAACACTGGATACCCAAATCACCTTAGTAATTTGTGACTTATGAATGATCAAGTCATATTGAACAACTCAAAGCATATTCTTATGACTTTACTGTAAAGAAATCTTTCTTTTAATGTATTCCATATTGCACGACACCATAAAATTCTTTACAAATTTTAAAGTTTAAATCAAGATTCTTTTGTGATGTTTTTCATTGGATTGAAATTTACGCACACTAATCAAATTTTTATGTGCTTGTTAAATCTACCGATTATGATTGTCACACATGTATGATACTTGTGATTTGTGATGTCACCCTCATGGCATGTTTGTCTAGTGGTCACTTCTGTTTGTGATGTGCCACATAGCTTGTAATTTGTTGCAGTTTGGTGATTTGTGGTGTGTTTGCCGTTGGTTTCACTTTGGATGTCTGTGACTTGACAGCCATTTGGTGCTTATCATCTTTTTATGACTTATCATGCTAGAATTTCCTAGTTGTGTTTCATATATATATAAACTTTTTTTTTTAAAAGATAAATTTCTTTAGTTGAATACTCATGTTTCTTGAATAAAATTAAGTATCATCACAAAGTTAGAATTTCAAAGTTAAAATCAACTTGGTGTCCTTTGTCTCTTTTACAATATAGCTAGTTTTTCTATAGTTGGTTTATGTTTCTTGGAATTTGATTGTGCTAGGTGGGGACATACTCCATCTTTTATAGGCATTGAGACATGAGAATGACAACAAAAGATGGTGAATCAGATATGGAAGAAGGATGAGCAACAGAAGATTATTAGAACGGAATGTTGAAATTTGGAGTCACGTTGCGGAAGATTAAAAATAAAAAATATCACTAACATTAAGGAAGAAAATATAAGAGATCGAAGGAAGGGGTGGACCTCCAATGGAGGCCACCCCCCCTCTTTCTCTCTCTTTCTTACACACAACCTCACTTTCCTAATACAACCTATCAGTCCTTATATAATGAGTTGTAAAACAGAAAATTACCAAAATGCCTTAGTACTACGGGCAATTACAATAATACCTAAAACATCAGAAATTACAAAACTAGCACTAAGAACACTAAATATGCATATTCTTCAACACAGAATGGAGGCCCTTTATTAATGAGAAGAGCTTTATTTTGGTAAGGAAAAAGTTACTGAAGATTTGAAGTGATTCAAGTGAAGATGCTAGTCTGGTGATGAAGTGAAGAGTTATAGTAACTTGGCAAAAGCCGCAAAGGAAGATTATTGGAAGAATAGAAAGGAGGCCCTAATTAATCATAAGAGATTTATTTTTGTTAGGCAAAAGTAACTGAAGATTCGAAGTGATTTTAAGTGAAGATGCTAGTTTGGCGATAAAATGAAGAGTTACAGCACCATGAGACTATAAAAAAAAGTGACACTCAAGTGATAAGCATTAAGATGTGGACAAGTGTGGTATGAAAGTTGGTGGAGGGATTCCCCCTCTCCTTTTTACTAGTTGATGTAGCTGTTGGGTACCTGGAGCAGATGCACAATGCTAGTTAACTAACTGTTGGCTTTTTAGTCTCTCTCTCTCTCTTTAATGTGTGCATCTTTACGTTGTCTTGTGGCTGAATGTTGATGGGTTGAAGTTCCTCTCTTGAGTATGTGTGGGCTCATCACAGCCATTTTGTGTTGCATTTTCAGTATGTGTTATGAGATTGCACTCTTTGAAGACTCAAGTTCATGTCAACATATTTTAGCTTTGTATAGATACCACACTCAAATATCAAACAAGGATCATACACAAGCTGTGACACAATATTCAAAATGGTGATAACATCCTGATATACTAATTTCATTCAACTTTCATTAGATCTCAGCACTAAGGCTGCTACAATTACAAAGGGTAACGGCCATAGGATATGTATGCGTTACAAGAGATAAGCAGAGCCAACAAGCCCCAATTGCTAGAAATCTAGCCGGTGGATGCTCATCTGCTCCAAACAAACAAAATCAAAATAAAATAGAAACTGAAAATACAAAAGACTATTAAGGAAAGTAGTCTTAGCATGTAGAAAGTGTCAATAAATGTAAATGCGTCCTGTCGTATGTCATTTTGAGTCTTATGTTATACTAGAAATAGTTAATTGTTAGTAGGGGTAGATTAGGAAATTAAGTTAGATAGAGTATAAGTAAGTGATTAGGGTTAGAGAGCAGAATAAGAAAAGAGGGGGGACGGCTGCACAGTAGCAACCGATTTCTTGGGTTGAAGGCAGATTGGAGGAATGCCTCCAATCTGCCGTCCATTGTAAGCCCTTTTTATATTTAATGATATGAAGTTTATTTACAATATGGTATCAGACGTCCAGATGCTACTTGAGCTGTTCTTGAAGCCTCTTCATCATTGAAGCCCTGTGGAGCGTGACTCTATTTCCTTGCAAAGCCGCAGTGAAGTTTTTTTCTGCTTCGAGCCTTCCCTTTGGCCGCCAAATTTTTTTTTTCATTGTTTACTCCTTGTCTTCTGTCAACGTGTTCCCTGATTTTCATTCTGCCATCTTACTGCATTTCGTGGATGTGCCTATTCATCTGCAGGAAGACTATACTCACGAGGCTGAACTTGGGACACTTGCCTGCGGGCATAATTATCATTCCCACTGCATAAGGCAGTGGCTGCTGCCGCCACATATTTACTTCATTTCTATTGTACCCTGATCTTGCTTTTGTTCATTCTCCTTTCATCTTTTATGGCTGACAAGGGTAAGGGCATTGATCTTTCTTCTCATATTGGTGAATCCTCTGGTCTCTTTGAGAAATCGGACCATCTTCAGGTTACTACGACTAAACTGGATGGACGAAATTACATGGAATGGGCACGTTCTGTGGAACTCGCCATTGTAGCAAGGGGGAGATGGGAACATTTGATGGGTCACTCTTCCATTCCAATGCCACATGACGGCCTATATTACACTTGGAAACGAGAAGATGCCTTACTTTCCTCCTGGTTGCTCCAGTCCATGATTCCATCTATCGCTAAAACTTTTATGTTTTTAGATTCTGCCTATGCCATTTGGTGTGCTGTTGCTGAGGCTTATTCCCGAAAGAAGAATGTTGCCAAAGAATATGAGATTCTGGAGCGCATCAGGAAGTGCAAACAAGCCAATCGATCTATCAGTACATACTATGCAGATCTCCGCGGCCTTTGGGATGAACTCTTCTACTATACCAATATCCAGTGTTCTTCTTGTTATACTGAACGACAGGCTGCGCTTGAGAAAAAGAAAGTATTTGATTTATTATGGGGTGTCAATCCAGAATTTGAATCAGTCAAACTGAATATCTTAGGCAGAGACGAACTTCCATCTTTGGGCACTTGTTTACTCATTATTAATCCGCGAAGAAGACCGCAGAAATCTGGAGAAGGATCAGCTTCTTACTCCAGACCAGCATGCCCTTCAAGTTCGAGACGATACTTCACACTTTCGTGGTAGAGGGGGTCTTCAGGGTCGTGGACGTGGCCGTGGACGAATTACTTCAGATGATAAAAATAAACTGGTCCCATTGTGGTAAATCACGTCATACCAGAGATCATTGTTGGGAATTACATGGTAAACCAGATTACTATCGATCTCGTCCTCCATCAGTCCACTCCGCAGACAGCAATCCCAGCACTGAGGGCATCCAGGAGATTCTCAAACGACTAGAGGGTCTTGAACAACGATTCTCTCAAACAACTTCCGCTCAACCATGCTACAATCGCTCAGGCTACCCATACCGTTACGGGTACTCTCTCCTCTCCTTCCCGTTCCAAATCTTGGATAATTGATTCCGGGGCTACAAATCATATGGTGGGCGACTCCAAATATTTTTCCACTTACCAGTCTCTTACAGATCAGGCACCCATTAGATTGGCAAATGGTTCCTTCACTTACATGATTGGACAAGGCAGTGTCTCTACATGTCTTTCAGATTTATCCTCCGTATATCATGTTCCCAGTTTCCCGCTTAATCTACTTTCCGTCAGCTCTTTAACTCGTACCTTAAATTATTGTGTGACCTTTCATCCTACTGGTTGTGTATTTCAGGATCTGAAGACGGGGAAAATCTTTGGACATGGTAAATTACAGTGAGGATTATACATTCTTGAAGACTCATCTCCTCCTTCCACCTCCTGTAGTGTTTCCTCCCCATCACCCGCTCTCGATACCGCTCTTCGTCTTTGGCATTCTCGTCTTGGTCATCTCCCAGTGTCCCAGATTCCATATATTGTTCCTCAGTTTCGCGTCACGTCCAATAAAATACAGTTCCATTGTGAAGTTTGTCAACGCAGGAAACACCAGAGGGTCTCTTATCCTTCAAGTGATTCTCGCGATCTCAGCCCTTTGAGCTTATTCACTCTGATGTATGGGGTCCTAGTCCACTCACCTCTTTGTTTGGTCATTAGTATTTTGTATCTTTCATTAATGATTATACTCGACTTACCATCATGTACTTAATGAAATCTAAATCTGAAGTTGCTTCTATTTTTCCCATTGTGCATAAATTTATTTCTACTCAATTCAATGCCACTGTTAAAATTCTTCGATCCGATAATGGGGGTGAATATGTTGGGACTGAGTTAGCCAAATATCTCCAAGCCCAGGGCATTGTTCATCAGACTACCTGTCCTTATACACCTCAGCAGAATGGTCTTGCTGAACGACGGAATCGTCATATTCTAGAGGTTGCCCGAACTCTTCTCCTTCAAAGTAATGTTCCCAAATTCTATTGGGGTGAAGCTGTTCTTACTATTGTTTATCTTATAAATCGCATGCCCAGTCATACTCTTCAGGGGGAGAGTCCTTTTCGTACTCTTGATAAAGCCTCCAAACCTTTTCATCTTGTTCCTTGTCTCTTTGGGTGTACCTGCTTTGTACATATTCCTCTTTCTCATCGGGATAAACTTGCTGCAAAGTCCGATAAGTGTATTTTTCTGGGCTACTCGACCTCTCAAAAGGGCTATAAATGCTATGATCCCTTGCTTCACAAACTATATGTTTCCCGGGATGTTACTTTCTTCGAACTTACACCTTATTATTCTCCTTCAGTGGCCACTTCAACCCCTACTCCTTGTGTCCTTCCACTAGTTCCTAGTGAGGGGGAGTATCCTGATATCGTTGATAGTCAGCGTGACAACCACCAGCCATCCAAAGAGCTTTTGACGTACAAGAAAGGACACCGAAAGATTGTGTACACTCAAGAAGACCCATGTGCTAAAGAGATTTCCCCTGAATCAGATCCTCAAGTACGAGTGGATAATGACCTTGAGATTCCTATTGCTGTTCGCAAAGGTAAGCGTGTATGTGCAAGATATCCGATTTCTAATTATGTGTCATATGTCAATACTTCTCAGAGCTATCAATCCTTCGTTATGAATGCTGCAAAACAAAAGATTCCTTCAAAATTCGAAGAAGCAATCAAGTGCCCCTTATGGAAAGCTGCGATTGACGAAGAATTAAATGCATTGGTTAAAAACAATACATGGACCATCACACAGTTGCCTTCTAATAGGCATACAGTAGGATGCAAGTGGGTGTTTACTATTAAATATAAGGCAGATGGAATAGTGGAGAGATACAAAGCTAGATTGGTTGCTAAAGGATACAGTCAGTCATATGGCATTGATTATACAGAGACCTTTGCACCTGTGGCTAAACTTATATCAATCAGGATACTTCTTAGCATGGCAGCAAATTTAGGATGGGACCTATGGCAATTAGATGTTAAGAATGCTTTCTTACAGGGAGACTTAAATGAAGAAGTATACATGGAACTACCGCCAGGAATGATCAGAAATATGTCTTCTTCTAATAGAGTATGTAAACTCAATAAAGCCATTTATGGGTTGAAACAGTCTCAAGAGCGTGGTTTGATAAATTCAGCAAAGAAGTGTGTAGTTTGGGATACAGCAGAAGCCTCAATGATCATACCATATTCTTCAAGAAAGGGACAAAAATTTCAATTCTCGCAGTTTATGTTGATGACATTATTGTTACAGGAGATGACCTTGAAGAAATATCAAAGTTAAAAATGAGTCTTCATAAACTATTTGATATTAAAGACCTGGGCAGGCTTCATTATTTCTTGGGCATAGAAGTTCTTTACTCCAACAAAGGTATTTATTTGACTCAGAGGAAATATCTAATGGATCTCCTTGAAGACATCCAAATGCTTGAATGTAAATTTAGTGACATTCCAATGGAGGTAAATCAGAAATTTTTTAATGGCGACAGTGAAGAGTTCAAAGACATCCATAAATATCAGAGGCTAGTGGGTAAACTCATATATTTGACCATTACTCGACCAGATATTGCATATACAGTTGGGATTGTGAGCAGATATATGCATTCACCAACAAAAAATCAGATGGATGCAGTGTATAGAATTCTTCGATATCTCAAAACAACTTCAGGAATGGGTGTACTTTATTCGAAGTCATCAAATTTGGACATTAAACTTTATTCTGATGCTGACTGGGCAGGTTCTTATGATGACAGGAAGTCAACTACTGGATATATTACTTTACTTGGGGGTAATATTATATCTTGGAAAAGCAAAAAACAGACAGTGGTTGCAAGATCTATGGCAGAAGCTGAATATAGAGCTATAGCCCAAGCTATGTGTGAAGGAAAATGGATATCTTCTTTGATCACTGAATTAGGTTATTCAATTAACCATCCTCTACCCTTATATTGTGATAGCAGTGCAGCAATTCAGATGGCATCTAATCCAGTATATCATGAAAGGACCAAGCATATAGAAATCGACTGCCACTTCATCAGAGAGAAGATATCTAATAAAGAATTCCAGTTGGAGTATGTTTATTCTTCCAAACAGAGAGCTGATTTTTTAACTAAAGCTACTACCAACAAACTATTAAAGGGGACCTTATCCAAGTTGGGTGTCATCAACATCTTTCACCCAACTTGAGGGGGAGTGTTAAGGAAAGTAGTCTTAGCATGTAGAAAGTGTCAATAAATGTAAATGCGTCCTGTCGTATGTCATTTTGAGTCTTATGTTATACTAGAAATAGTTAATTATTAGTAGGGGTAGATTAGGAAATTAAGTTAGATAGAGTATAAGTAAGTGATTAGGGTTAGAGAGCAGAATAAGAAAAGAGGGGGGACGGCTGCACAGTAGCAGCCGATTTCTTGGGTTGAAGGCAGATTGGAGGAATGCCTCCAATCTGCCGTCCATTGTAAGCCCTTTTTATATTTAATGATATGAAGTTTATTTACAATAAAGACTATCTAACCTAACTGAAAAAATAATCTAACTTCTATTGCAATGATATATTTATTACACTTTGACATGATGTTCCTTAAATTTACAGATTCTTCCTTCGCAATAAATTGTGGCGGTTCAGAGGTTACATCTTCTTCAGGCGTAGTGTTTGAAGGAGACAATCGGGACCTTGGTGCAGCATCATATTTTGTAGTTGAAACAAGGAGGTGGGCAGTGAGTAGCCATGGAAATTTTATTTATAATAAAAATCCTCAGTATCTTCAGAATACATCATCACAGATTACCAACACTTCAGATCCACACTTGTTCCAAAATGAAAGGTTATCCCCAGTTTCATTGCGATATTATGGTCTCGGCCTCGAAAACGGAAACTACACTGTGAATCTTTATTTTTCTGAGCTAGCGTTCCCAAATTTACCAGTTTGGCAAAGTGTTGGAAAGCGCATTTTTGATATCTATCTTCAAGTATGTATCTCTCTCCCTCTCTATGTGTGTGCGTGTGCATCTATGAACTATGGATGTGTTAAATACAGTTAGTAGAAAACATGCTCTGGGTGTGTTAAATACTTTAATTAGTAGAAATCATGATTTGGGTATTATCAATTTGAATAATCAAAGATTAGAATCTAAGTTGCACTTAAGAATGTCTAGAAACATCAAAATTTCTTGCTTGATTGTTTTGCTCCCGAGGGGTGATTTAAACAAATACAGAATGATAAGCAGATTTTGATATTTACTAAGACCAAAATTTCCACCTATAAGCATGGAGCATAGCTCTTTGAAGTGTCTACAGTGTTCTGTAATTCATTTTGCTCTTTCTTTTCTTAACACAATTTTGCTTTATTTTTTTGGGCTTCTTACTTTTGTAGGGGAATTTGGTAATGAAAGATTTCAACATAAGAAAGCAGGCTGATGGAGTTTCATTTAAGGCCGTTTCTATGAACTTTACAGCCAGTGTATCTCAGAACTTTCTTGAAATTCACCTTTACTGGGCTGGAAAAGGAACATGCTGCATTCCTTTTCAGGGAACTTATGGACCATCTATTTCAGCTGTTAGTGTCTCTCCAGGTAATCATGGAACTGTTAAAAAGCTCGGTGCATATTCAGAATTTTGATTCTCTAGCAACTAATGAGTATATCAACCACTACTCTTTGTGCATAGACTTTGTTCCAAGTGTTTGCAACCGGCCACCAGGCATGTACTCCCAGAAGAAAAAGAGAACCTGGATGATTGGTGGAACTCTTGTTGCTGTTGTAGTAGTTCTTGCAATTTCGATTCTAGTAGCCTTTGCTTTAAAACAGAGAAAAAGGAAGCTCCTTGTAGCATCTGCAACTAAAGGTGGTAAATTGAATCATACTATTAATGAGAACAATTTTGAAGAGATACGTAGCAAATGTTATTTCGCACCGTTGTGCCCAATCATACTATTAATGAGAATAATTTTAAGAAATTCACTTTTCTATGCTAGCATTTGCCTGCACCCAATTATTGATGATGAGATTATATTCCAATCTGACTTCTTGTTTTGGAAACAGAGCTCTCAGGAATAGGTGCCAAACAAAACAAATTTAGTTATGCTGATTTAAGGGCTGCAACAAATGACTTCAACGTGGCAAACAAGCTGGGAGAAGGTGGATTTGGGCCAGTTTATAAGGTATATATCTTATAAGTACGCCATTTTGTAGTTATGATTTGTACAAGCTCATCTCATGTTCTTACAGTCCCAACGTTACACACACTTATGCATGTATATGCATGAAGTTGTCTCTCTCTCTCAATATATATATGGATATATATTATACATGATGTACGTTATGTATTATGTAAATTAGTGTTAAAGAGAAGAGTTCATGTGTGCACAAGTTTTGCTGTGCCATCGTGTGTACAGACCATACTGGCAAATTAAACAGTTGGATGGTAATATAACTATTGTGGATCCAATCTGCACACCCTGTATGATAGGAAACAATTTCGAAATTTCTGAACTATTAACATTCAAATATTAGTCACTCGTTAAGTGCCTAATCTTGGATAGGATGAAAATTATTATCATATCCCTGAAAAAAATTTGAGGTCTGTTCCTAAAATCCAATCTATCCTTGTTAAAATTGATGCCAAGCCTATACGGACTTAAATGCCTTTTCTCTTATGGCACTGAAGAATTCTGGATGTGACCTTTATGTCACTTAACCAATTACATAGGATTTGGAGACGGAACAGTTTTTCTTGAAGAAACCTAGTTGTGTGTGACTGAAAACTCCATAACCTGTTCTGCTGAAGTGGAAAGGTGAAAAAACTATGTTGATGTTGCATTTGTGATATTTATGATAATGGTGGGACAAGTTTTTCATCCATTAAGAAAAAGCATTTAAGATGATTTTGACACATGGAAAAGCAACCAAAGAAAGCTCCAGCAAGAGGTGTGAGAAACTAGATGGTGAATATGTTACAACAGAAAGAGGAAGAGGAAGACCACATAAGTGTTGGAAGGAAACAATAATGAATGATCTAGCTTTTGTTAACGTGACATATGATCAAACCTTATGAAAACAGAGAATCGATGTAGCCGACCCCATCTAGTATGGAAAAGGCTTAGTTGTTATTTTTTTAATGGTAGGATGCATTTTTTCTGCTTGATAGGATGTTTTTCAAGGTTCCTTGAGAAGAAAGGAAATTGTATGTGATGCATGTACACCTGAAGATGTGAACATGCTTCTTCCAGTATACTACGCTTGAATTGATTCTTTAAAATGCAAATTGTGCAGGGCGTACTTTCAGATCGGAGGGTTGTGGCTGTGAAGCAGCTCTCTGTAGAATCTCATCAAGGGAAGGACCAATTTCTCACTGAGATAGCAACTATATCTGCAGTCGAACATCGCAACCTTGTCAAGTTGCATGGATGTTGCCTCGAGGGAGATAAATGTCTTCTAGTCTATGAATATCTTGAAAATGGGAGCCTTGATCAAGCTCTGTTTGGTATGTAACCCTTTATGGTTAGTGTCAGAGACTCAGAAGCCTTATACCTAATGCTGTGTTCAGTCTAAATAGATGACACTTTTTGACTAAAATAATCTGGTTCAAATACAGAAATATCCTTTCTCATGTACTAGGGAATATAAGCAAATAGAAAAGTAGATCCAAGAAAAATCTCAACTGTCGAGAAAAAGTCCACAATGTTGCCAAAAACACAAATAGCAAGAGTACAGTCGCAAGAGTATAGACCCCAAGAAAGACAGTAGATCAGCCTCAGTAATATAGAAGCAACACATTCTTTTTACAATAGAAAGGAAGGCCATTTACATATGCCAAGACATCAGTCGCAAGAGGCCTTTTCACTAATTAAAATGAAAATAAAATAAAAATGTTAAAATGTTTCCTGATCACATGAAGAACAAAAACACTAACTTAATACGTGACAATCTACTCAAATTTTAATAGGGAAATCATTTTGGAGATATACATGTGCATTGAATGATTAGAGAGAGCATTGCCAATAGTTTAGCGCTGGACATATCCACACAAATTGGCCCATTTCTTAAAGTAGTTCACTATAATTGGGTTTCCAAAACCATTACCTGGATACTTGATTTGTTATTAATATTTAGCATTGTCTTCTTTCCCCTTTCGGAATGTCAAGTTCAGTGGTACTGCCATTGCCTACCCTAAGAAATGAGGTGTTGATTTGCTTATAAAGGAAGTCATTACCTTAGGAATTGCTTGTTTAAGTATGTGGCATCCTCATGTAATCTCTGTTAAAATGTAATAGTGGGGTTGAGCCAATAGGGCCCAACAGGTCACTTGGGGACTTGCTTCAAGGGCCGGTCTCCCTCCCAACGGCTACAACAACTAGTCATTAGGAACACTCTCAACAGCTAGTTGTGGGAGCAAATCTCTCTCTCTTTCATATAAAATTAGCTCTCTCTCTCTCTATTGTAAATACCTCTATAAATAGAGGAGATATCAAATGAATAAAATTAGAGATTTCGATGCTCCCTTAATTTATTGTTTGGTATTTGGTTTGACTTGATAATCAAGTGTTTAGTAATTCGTTTGGTGATTTGGCTTGTTGAAGATCCTTCAGGATTGTTTTTTATTTTGTGGATTACTTTGGCAAGATATTGGTGATGTTTTTATATGGTATCAGAGCTGAAAGAGTTTGATTAAAGTTGCATTGGAATTTGTGTAGATCCTTAAATTTTGGAAATCATTTGAATCAAGGTACTCTTCATCTTTTCTATTATTATAGAGAAGAATGAAAGAGAGAAGTGAGAGTTTTTGTTGCTTGTTGGTGCCCAACTCTTATCCAAGCTGAGCATGAAATATAAAAAATTATTTTATTTCCAAAGACTATTGGATTATACTAATGGTACCATCAAAGAACCCAAATGGATAGAGTAAAAATGTGTTGATGATTTTCTCAAATTATAAGAGAGACATAAATAAAAATTAAAAAATGGGAGAACTATAATGCTAAAATCACTTGGATTATTGGTCAAAGTGTAGATGAGAAGCTTCATAGTTGGATTAATATGTTCGACAATGCTTTCAAAACTTAGAAATATCTTAGAAAAACCCATTCTAAAGACGATTCTTTCAAATAAACTTACAAGAAATAACGAAAATGCTCAAACATGGTTCTATGAGCATTAAGGATTATCATAACGAGTTATCCGACTTTTGGAACCAACTTAGGAACTTTGACAAATTCAAAAAACTCTAATGTATGGACGAGTTTCAAAAGTATCTTGATAACCAATAATTTTTCTTGTTTATAAGGGGATTAAGAGGATGAGTTTGAAAACATTATATCCAACTTGTTTGGTAGAAAACCAAGACCCAAAAGCTATGAGATTTTGACCGATTTAGTTATAGAGAAAACTAGATTGGAGAATATTAGATACCAAAAAGAATTGGTTCTTGGTACATTTAGATTCAAAAATTATTTGAGAATGTACAAACCTCTACATGTAAAAGCTAGTGAAGACAATGGGCAAATCAAGAATAATGTAGTGCCTTGGATCAACAAGACCACAGTTTGCCATTATTGAAAGAAAAATGGGCAAAGACTTTGTGTCCTCTCTTATTAAGGAGGTTCCCCTATGTTGTTGTCATTGATCACAAGGAAAAAGTGTTACCATCGAAGATTAAGGTTTGTATTAAAGAAATACTCAAAGAAAAAGCAATCTGGGTCGGTACTATCATCTTCTTACAAAGGTAAAGGTATGTCATGGTTTTTAGATTTCGTGTTTCTTTTTATATGACTAATAAATATAAATTATTAGACAAATGCACACAAGTTAGAGCCCAAGTATTTACGGCCGATGGAACTAAACTTGATGTTAAAGAAATTGAAAATTTCTAACGTAATTCTTTTAAAATACCCTAGGTACGTTTTATACCAAAATTAAATCTTAATCTTCTCTCAATTTTTCAAATTTGTGATAATGGTTGTATTGTTACCTTCTCACCAAATGGATGTATGGTGTGTTGAAGAATATGCATATTTGTTGTTTTGAGTATTATTTTCACAATTTATGATATTTAGGTATTATTGTAATTGCCCGGAGTACTAAGGGTATTTTGGTCATTTTATGTTTTGCAACCCCTTATATAAGGGTTGAACATTTTATATTAGGGTTAATAGTTTGATTAATAGAAAGAAAGTAAGAGAGAGGGGGCAACCTCTGTTGGAGGTCCGCCCTCTCCTCCAATCTCTCATTTTTACTCTTCTATGTTCTTAATCGTTATTACATTTGATCCTCCATTGCACTACTCACAAAGGTTGTCTTCCATGGTATCAGAGCATTTTTAATCCCGTCACCTTCTACATTGAGATTCGAAGGCCACACCATCAACAAGAGGAGCCACCCCCTTCTCAATTGCAGTCTTGTTAAGATAGGATTTATAATTATGACAGCGTGCTTTAGTTGCAGCAGATGGATGATAACCATTGTTTCCAGCATATGCTTGAAATGCAGAAGGTAAGTAAGCAAAACTTTGGGGTAGGTAAGAATAGCTCAACATGTTGCCAAAATGTCCAAGAGGAAGCTGCGAATATATTTGCAGAGGTATATGCAGAAGAGTTGGAGTTGCATGCAAGCTGCCGCCTGGAATACTTTTATGTAGTTGACCGAGAGAATACATTTGGTTTTCCTGTTTCTCACATTGAAATGCTAGGACCACTGATGGAGGATACCATATTGATTGAGTTGCAAGGAATGATGAGAAGGAACGCTCAAATTCTTTAACAGGTTGGGCTGAAGAAGCCATAAAATTGCTTTGGGATGGATTTCTATATGATTGCATTAAACTTAGATAGAGGAAAAATGTTGATAAGTGAAGAGTCAGTTTGCTCATATGGATATATCGAAACAGTGGCTTGACCAGTGCTTTCAAATGTATAATTAGGTACAGATGATGGATACGGTAATATTGTGCTTGTGCAGTTTTGACATTGATATCTTTTACAACCTGTGGTTGAGAAGGTGCAGAATCAAAGTTTTTCAATTCTAGGAACAAGATTCTCATTTGAAGGAGCTTGTAGATGATCACTTGTAGGGAATTTAGAGTTTCTAATAGTAGATTCACTGATAATAGAGGTAATTGCCATTACAGAAGTCTCCTCCAGGTCATCCTTTGAAGAATTTGCTGAAAAACCTATAGAAAATGCTACATATTATAGTGCTTCATAATTGAATTTTTTCAAGGTTTTAGGATGTCCATGCTTAAGGCTAAGAAGAGTTTCTCTTCATCCAGCCAACAAAAAGCTACAGATTTTCTAAGGAAGAAGAAGAAGATGAAAAGGAAGGTGTTGGCTGGCCCATTCATTCCAAATTTTTCAAAAAGGGTTACATAAAATCCTCTAAAGGAAGATTTGAATTTTTTTGAGAAAGGTAATTTCATTTCTTTTTTAATATCAAATGCTTAAAAAGTAAGTTACAGATTACTTTCCTGAATTTATGGGAAAACAAACTAGAAAAGTAATCATGGAAAGTTACTTTCCTTATTTTGTGGGGAAAAAATCAGAAAATAGTTATGAAAGATCACCTTCCTAATTTGGTGTAAATGATAAGATAAAAAGGGAAGGATTATTCCCACGACTTTAGGAAAGAAAATAATTAATTGTTGTCCATCATCTGCATAAAGAAAGTGGATGCAGAAAAAGGGTAGTTGGTTACCCAATTCAGATTTTGTGTGATTTACTATGAAAAGAAGGTGTTTCTAGTGTTTTATCAAGGAATAAGTCATCCTTGGAGTCACCACATTGGGACGAATATGGTGAAGGCAACATGCCAGAGTAGTGATGACGATGCAGAAGGGAGAAGTGGGTTTAGTAATGATTCCTCCTGAAAATATTTTTTTGTTCAGAACCACTCCAAGAATTAGTCATTGTGTCTACAAACTCCATGTTGTGTTATGAAGTGGAGCTAGTCTCATTTGTTAAGAAAAAGAAATTATGGGACTTGAAAAACACCTGAGAAGTGCAGGGCTTAAGAATGAAGAAGGCAATGTACAGTTCGTTGCTTGTCCTCACATATACACCAAGAGTTGAGCACTACGTCTGCATGGTGGATCTCCTTGGTCGTGCTGGAATTCTATGCTATTGGCTGTCTCAGTTTGTTTAGACCATGTAGATTGTTAATCTGGAAAGAAGATGACTAGGTATACCCAACCTACCACCACCAATCTGTCTTCGAGATTCTTCAGAGGACGATGGGAAATGCTAAGTTCTTTTGGAATGATGGGTACTTCCTCTTTGTTGCTTGAGATCGTTACTGCAATTTGTAGTTTTTGAACGTCCACCTTCTGCCATAAAGGATGCAGTTTGTGCTACTCAATGTTCTCTAGAATTTTTTAGGAGCTTAGTTAACTTGTGGTCCAACAAGGAGTTTGTTCAATTTGCATCCATGGATCAGCAAACATCTAGTTTTTCAAACAAGTTGCTCTTTAAATTCTTGTTGAAGTTGAAGACAGGGCTTCAATGCTTTTGAGGGAAGACATATCCATTATTGCTAACGGTGCTCTCTTTTATTGTTAATTGATTGCCTGCATTTGTAGACGTGGTTCAGCTGGTATCTTACTTCATGAAATGCTCTAAATGCTATTCAGATACATCTTCATCAATGATATTGAACAAGTTAGCTGAGAAAGCTTCTATTTCAGAAGATCATGCTTCAGATGTAGCGGTCACTTCTTTGCCTGCAAAAGCTGAAATAAGGGCATCTGCCAGTGTTACACAACCCATTAATATTGTTTATCATATTGTTGAGGAGCAGGAGAAACCTGTCCTGCCGCAAGATATTTTTCCCTATGTTAGTTCTAGTTTTACTATAGATTCAAAGAACATAAAGGTTGATGACTCCGCTAAATGTGAAGATAGAACAGTAACTCAAAATTTCTTGTCTTAAAGCTTCATAAAATGGAAAGAGACGAACAGGAAGGAGTGCCAAGCAGGTTAAAGATGTTGATTATGAGCAGGTAGCATACTGGTATAGGGACATTGATTTAGAGACGGGGAGTTACATATTGTCTTACCACAGGCCTTGGATGCCTAGGCCGCTTTTAAGTGTTCATGTGAGGATGGGTGACAGCTTCTGAAATGAAGGTACTTGAATTTGATGCCTACATTTAACTTGCAAACCGGGTGCGCAAATGCTTCCCCATTCTTAGAGATATATGGATATCTACAGAAATGCAGGAAGTTATAGACAAATTGAGTTTCTAGTTCTACCCACAGTGGAATTTCTACTACACAAAGGTGGCATGTCAGGAACTACAATGATGTGTTGGATGTGTGCAATCAAGAGAGTTGCTAAGGATGCTGAAATTGCAGTCACGAGGACTACAGAAATGCTTTTATATACTAGTGAGGTTACAAAAATTTGCAACTATGAAAGCTGGAAAAACAATCATGAAGGCTGATAAAGTTTGTTGCAGCCATGAAGCTGCTGAAAAATTATTGCAGTCATAAAGTTTGAATTGAAGAATTGTTGCAGTCAAAAAGCTGTTGAAAATTATCGCAGCCATGAAGCTGCAGAACACGAACAACCATGAAGGCTGAGTTGAAAAGTATTGTAGCCAGGAAGGTTACTTGAAAATGGACAGCTAAGAGGGCTGTAAAATTCAGAAAAGATGCAGAAAATATAAAGTTGTACGTAGTGAGTGTTTTCTTATTTGGTCAAACAGCAGAAATGCAAATAAAAGAAAAAGACAGAGTGCAAAAAATATGTTTTCTTGTCATCACATATGCTTAAAATCAACTCAGAGAAGACGCAAATACATTATTTCTTATGGAATGTGGCAGTATCACCAAGAAGCATAAAGATTAAGACCTTGAGTTGCTGAAGTAAATAGTGAGGAGGGCTGGAAAGCGACTGCAGTCACCATGTGAAGGGGCACAGACTGACTAGTATGAGTATAAGTGTGTATTATGTTATTTAAGTGGTAGAGAGATGACACCCAACCAACACATCGGCCATAGTCACCATGTGAAGGGGCGCATGAAAAGTATTGTGAAGTGTATATAATGGAGATAGTATCTCCTACCATAAAAGATTAGTTTTCTCAAGAGTAAAAAAACATGACTTTTGAAGTGTAGCTGCCTAATCACTTCATGGAGAAGAAAGAAGAGAGGGAGCCACCGATACCTATAGAATGGTCGTGTGCTACCCATGTGTTTGATTGTTTAAGTTGATTTAAAGAAGCCTCTAGAGATCATTAGTGTACGTGTGGTAAAGAAAGAAGTAGTTTTTCTATAAGTTTAAAGTTTGAAGTATCTCACTCTCAACTTAAGGAGGTGTTGAAGAATATGCATATATACTGTTCTTAGTGTTAGTTTCGCAATTTCTGATATTTAGGTATTATTATAATTGTCTAGAGTACTAAGGACATTTTGGTTATTTTATGTTCTACAACCCCTTATATAAGCGTTGGACATTTTATATTAGGGTTAAGAGTTTGATACAAAAGATTGTAGCACATTGATGTAAACAAAATGAATAATTATCCATGTATAAAGATCAATAAAAAGAATGATTTTATTTATCACAAATAAGGCATTTGAATTAGTACACTCCGATGTTTGGGGACTCGCTCCCATAACCTCAAAAGGAGGAGTGACTTGTTATGTTATTTTTGTAGATGACTTCACGAGAAAGTTATATATTTTTAGACGAAATACCGTATGAGATGTTTCATGAGAATGAGGAAGTACAAGAAGATAGCATGGTTCAACTAGAAGATGAATCTAAAAACCTTGAAACAAGAGAACATGTGTTAAGACCCTTTTAACATCATTATGTAAGAAAGAATAAAGAAAATGATAATGCTCCTAGCAAAAGAATCATAAAACCCTCTTAAAGATTTGTGTGTTATGAATCATTTCAACCACAACATAGAAATCACATAGCTATCATATCGAGCATTCTTGAACCCAATCATTATGATCAAGCAAAAAATAACTTACAATGGAGGAAAGCTATGAATGTTCAATTAAAATCTCTAGAAAGAAATTGCACTTTATTATTCTGAAATCCAAAGAAAGGAAAATTATTGGTTGTAGATGGAGGTCAAAACTCATAGCGATGGTTCTATTGAAAGGTACAAAGCCAAACTTGTGGCTAAGGATACTCCTAAGAATATGGGGTTGATTATAAAGAAACATTTATGCCGGTTTCACGTATGACTATTGTTCGTATTTTAATTTTTATTTATGTAATTAAAAAATGAGATATATATCAATTGGATGTTAAAAACGCTTTTTGAATAGAAACCTTAGTGAAGAAATCAATATGACTCTCCCTCCAAGATTCGTTGTTCAAGTAACTATGTTCTTAAACTAAAAAAGGCTTAATATGGACTCATACAAGCTCCTAAGGCTTGGTTTGATAGATTTGACTATTGAAGAATATGAATGTATCCGATGTTTTAGTGTTAGTTATGTATTTTTTTTATATTTTGGTATTATTATATTTGCCCATAGTGCTAAGGGCATTTTGATCCTTTTTATATTTACCAATCCACTATATAAGGACTGGTCCATCTTGTTTTAGGTTAAGGGGATTTTACGTAATAGAAGAGAGAGGAGGGTGTCCCTCCATTCGAGGGCCAACCCTCCATTCCCTTCGTTTCATCTTCTCCCTTCTTCCTCTCGATGCATGCTGCTTCTGATTTTCAGCATTGAGTACTTTATGCATGCCAAGATTTTTTGCTCTTGTGATTATGACACTATCTTATTTGTGAGAAAACTAGTGTAGTTATTGTGATTCTACTCCTCTATATAGATGATATGATCATCACCGAAAGTGATGAAAATGAGATATTACAAATAAAGAGAGATTTGCATAAAGAATTTAAAATGAAAGATCTTGGACTTCTTATTTTTTGGGGAATAGAAATAACTCGAAATAACAGAGGTTACTTTATGTCACCAACAATGTTTGCTAGTAATATTGTTAACAAGATAGTAAGCACGCCCGAGGTGATGGGGACCAAGTTGAGGACTACAAATAGAGAAAACTTGGAGGATTCCACTCCCTAGAAACAGATGATTCGAACCTTGACATATTTTACCATCAGTCGACCATATAGTACACAATGTACATATGGCAAGCCAGTTTTAACAAGCCCCACTAGTGTAGCCATGAGTGTGGTAATGCAGATTTTAAGATACATAAAGGATATACTTAGAAAGGGGCATCATTCTGACTTCATCATCTTTTTTTAAATTAACTGCTTATGTTGATGTTTACTGGGATGCATATGTTAATGATAGATGTTCCACTACTGGATTTTATGTTTTTTTAGGTTATTTTTTTATTTCTTGGAGGTGTAAAAAACAACATAATGTGTCTTTATCATCTCCACAAGCAAAATATAGTCATTGCCACCAGAACTGCTGGGATATCTTAGATCACTGAACTCTTAGTAGACATGAATGTTTCACTTGAGAACTTAATAGAATTGCTTTGTGACAACAAAAGTGCTATGTATATTGCTTTAAATATTTTTTTTCATGAAAGAACTAAACACAGGCTGACCTCGTCTAGTATGGTAAAAGGCTTAGTTGTTGTTGAAAGAACTAAGCATATTGAGATAGATTATCACTGTATTAGAGAGGAATGCTCGAAAAAAGATTGACTTTGTGCTATGTTCCTTTAGAGCTATAGTTAACAGATTTCTTCAACAAATTTTTGTTAACCCCTAGATTTATGTTTCTATCGGACAAACTTTCGTTATATACACTGCAAGTTTGAAGGGAATGTTAAAATATAATAGTGGGGTTGGGCTAGTAGGGCCCCGCAGGTCACTTGGGGACTGGGCCTCAAGGGCTAGTTTCCCTCCCAACGGCTACAACAACTAGCGATTGGGGACACTCCCAACGGCTAGTTGTAGCTGTTGGGAGCAGATCTCCCTCACTCTTTCTTGTAAATGTGTCTATAAATAGAGATGTCTAATGTGTTAAGAGTGAATTAACATTTTATGTATTTCCGCATTGTTTTTATGTTTATGTAAGTAGAAATGTGTAAGTGAGTCATGTGGATCCAAATGGATTAAAACCCGATCCATTTGGTGTCACGTATAGATAGTATGTAGTGTTTTTTATTAAGAGAATTTTGGTCTTTCAAGTTAGAATCATGTATAAAGTTTGCCCTAATTGTAATTAGGTGTTTAAGCAAGAAATAAAGAGAGAGAGGTTGCGGCAACCATGGAGGCGCCGACCCCTTGCTTCCATGCTTTCTTCCTTAGTTGAATGTGTTGATGATTTTTTCAGGTACGTGGGTTATTTTCTACGTGGTATCAGAGCCTAATCTAGTGGATTAGCATGTGTTTAAGCAAGATTTGAGTCTATAATTATCTAGAGCAGCAAAGAAAGGTATTTGGCACAAATTTGAGTTATTTTTCAGCAAGTTTGTCTATTGGATATTATTTTTCAACATCTTCCTTATTCTAAAACCAAGAAAAAAGAAGGTTACAATCAGCCCTAGAGGAAAAGTTTACATTGATCATGGCCGATAAAGACAAGATTAACGATAGTGGTGACAACAATTCCTCAGACAAAAGTGAGGTGTTCCAAATCACTAATCTTAAGTTGGTTGGCAAGAACTACCTTTAATGGGCTAGATCCATTGAATTAACTATGATGACAAGGGGGCGTTGGGATTACCTCACCAGAGACATTCCCCAACTGCCTACAACTGATCTGATGTATTTTCGATGGCACTGAGAAAATGCTTTGGTTAGTGCGTGGCTTATACAATCAATGGTACCATCGATTGGGAGTACTTTTATGTTTCTAGAATCAACAAAAGATATTTGGTTGGTAGTTCAGGAGGCCTATGCTCAGAGAAAAAATATAGCAAAGAAATACGATATCATTGAGATGATTCATAAGTGTAGACAGGGAGGTAGATCCATAAGTGAGTATTATGTGGAACTTAGAGGTTTATTAGAGGAATTACAACTTTATTCTAAAACCAAATGTCAAAGTTGTATGCAAGAGCGCAATGAGGAATTTGAAGAGAGGAAAGTGTTTGATCTTTTGTGGGGCATTTCATCTAAATATGAGGCTGCAAAAAATAACATCCTTAGTAGAGATGAACTTCCTTTCTTAAGTACAGTGTATTCTCTTTTACTAAGGAAAGAACACAGAAAACACCTCGAGAAAAAAACCAAGACTAATTCAGAGTCTACTACTTTTATGGGCAGGAATTCTTCTGCCTCCTCATTCTCTCGTGGTAAAGGAGGATATAGATGATATGGAAGTGACAGAGGTAGATCATCAATTACTGCTCAAGAAAGAGATATGTTCTCACTGTGGAAAATCAAGACATACAAAGGAGACATACTTGGAACTAGTAGGCATACCTACTTATCACCATAATAGGCTTAATAAAGCCTACTTCAACAGTGACCAAAGTGAAAAATAAACTACTGAAAGCAGTGCAGATTCACTGACAGACATGAGGAAAGAAATTGAGATGCTTAAGGCTCGTCTAATTGATTCTCGGAGTGCTTCCACTTCTAATATTGGTTTTCAAGCAACTATGACATATCCATTCTTATTGACGGCTTAGGGTGATGTAACTATTTCTCATTTCATGATATGAGTTATTGATTCTGGTGCTATAGATCATATGGTTGGTAGAAAAGAGTTCTGTGATGATTATCAGTTGACCCAAGGTAAAATTAATATTAGGCTGGCCGATGGATCACATACTCCCATTGTTGGAAAAGAAAGTATCACTATACCTTTTGGAATATTAAAAAATGTCTTACATGTTCCAAACATTTCAGTCAATTTATTGTCAGTCTTTGTCATGACACGAGATTTAAAATGTTGAGTAATCTTTGATTCTACTGTGTGTTTATTTCAGGAACTGAAGACAGGGAGGATCTTTGGTTAAGGTAGTGTGTGGCGAGGACGATATGTCTATGAGGAAGCTAAAGGAACAGTTATGCAGTGAACAATTATCACAGAAAAGCAAAAAGAAGAACTACCTTTATGGTACCAGAGATTAGGACATTTACCTTTATAAAAAATTAGAATGTTATTGCCTAAATTTTAACATTGTAATGACTTGCAGATGAATTATAAAACTTGCGAGAAGGCAAAACACCATCGTATTTCATTTCTCTTGAATGAAGAAAAATCTTCTAAACCTTTTGAGCTTGTTCATTTTGATGTTTGGGGCCCATGCTCTATCACTTCTTTACATGGTCATAGATACTTTATTTCATTTATTGATGATTGTACTAGATTCACCATGATATATCTCATGAAAACTAAGGAGGAAGTGAGAAATATTATTTTCATATATTATCAGTTTGTGCGTACTTAATTCTATAGCACCATTAAAACATTTCGGAGTGATAATGGAGGAGAATTTATGTCTGAATCACTCAATTCATATTTCTCAGACCATGGAATTTTACATCAAACTTCATGTTCTTATTCTGCACAGCAAAATGGTGTTTCTGAAAGAAAAAACAAATACATTTTAGAGGTGGCTAGAACTCTTTTGATCGGTTATGATGTTTCAAAGCTCTATTGGGGAGAAACAGTCTTAACAACAGTCTTTCTCATAAATCGTATGCGTAGCATAGTGTTAAATGACAATACTCCTTATGTCCTTCACAGAAACAGTTTCATCTACTACCAAAAGTGTTTGGGTGCACTTGTTTCGTTTATGTACACAGTTGCTTGAGAGATAAATTAGATGCTAGGGTTGTTAAATGTATCTCTTAGGATATTCCTCTACTCAAAAAGGGTATAAATGTTATGATCCTGAAAAAAGAAGATCATATGTTACGATGGATGTTATATTTCATGAAGATACACCTTTTTATGGCAAACAAGATATTAAAGCATATCCATTCACCTAATGTGATACCTCTTCCACCAATTCAAGATTAACCAGATATTGAAAGAGAAGAAAAAGAGATGGCATCCTTTCAGGAAAAAAATTGGTAGGTTTATACTATAGGTGAAAGGAAGACCCTCTTTCCGCATTAGTCTGCTACCCTAGATCAGAATCCTCACCCTGAATCAAATTCAATTCCTACTCTCGTAACTTCTCAAAATTCTGCTAGTGATCTTGATGATTTACCTATTGCTATTCGGAAAGAAAAACGTGAAAATGCAAAATACTCACTATAGAAGATGGTATTATACACTAACTATCCCAATGAGTATCAGTTGTTTGTGGTGAATGCAGATAATACTTATATTCTCAAGATATTCGAAGAGACAGAGCAACATTCAGAGTGGAAGGCAGCCATGAAGGAAGAAATTGAAGTATTGGTGAAAAACAAGACCTAGGAACTAGTATAGTTACCACCAGAAAGGAAAACAGTGGGTTGCAAATGAGTATATTCAGTGAAGTACAAGGGTGATGGGAATATATAAGGTATAAAGCCAGATTAGTGGCTAAAGGTTATAGTTAATCATATGGTACTGACTATATAGAAATATTTGCATCAGTGGCAAAAATGAATACTATTAGGATTATTCTAAGTGTGGCCGTTAATCATGGATGGGACTTATGGCAGCTGGATGTGAAGAATGCCTTTCTTTAAGTAGATCTTATGGAAGACATTTACATGAACCTACCACCTGGGTATAACCAAGAGCAGAAAGCAAACAAGGTATGCAAACTAAAGAAATCTATCTATGGTTTGAAACAATCACCAAGAGCATGGTTTCAAAAATTCAGCGATGGTATTATGGGTTTGGGTTTTAAACAATGTGTGTTAGTGATCATACACTATTTATCAACCGAGGCGAGAAAACTATTATATAACAACAACAACAACTAAGCTTTTTCCCATACTAGACGGGGTCAGCTACATGAATTCTTTGTTTCCACAGATCCCTATCGTGTGTCATGTTAGCAGTTAACTCACAATAAGCTAGACCATTCTTTATTATTTCTTTCCAACACTTTTGTGGTCGTCCTCTACCTCTTTTAATACTTTTCAAATTTAGTTTTTCTAACCTTCTTAAAGAAATTGTTAGTATATGTAGATGATATCATTATCACAGGTGATGATACAGAAGGCATTGCTAATCTAAAAAGACAACTACATGCACTATTCGACTTAAAGGATTTGGGCAGTCTCCATTACTTCTTGGGAATCGAATTTATATGGAGTAAAGATTGTTTAATTTTAAGTGAAAGAAAATATATTTTGGACTTGCTGAAAGAAACAAAAATAGAAGATTGTCAGATATGTTCTACTCCCATTAAAATTACAAAAGAAGACAAAGATGAGAAACTGAACCATATGAAGATGTTGACAGATACGAGAGATTGGTGGGAAAGCTTATATACATCACTATTACAAGACCTGACATCAGCTTTGTAGTCAGTTATATGAGTAGATGGATGCATTCCCCATTTAAGCACCACATGAGTATGGTGTTCCACATCATTAGATATCTGAAGTCATCAATTACTTATGGTTTATCATATACCCCATATTCATCTCTTCATCTAGAGATTTATTCATATGCCGATTGGGCTGGCTCCAAAATTGATAGAAAGTCTACGTTAGGTTACATAGTATGCCTATGAGGTAATGTGGTATCTTGGAAGAGTAAAAAGCAATATGTAGTAGCTAGATTAAGTGTAGAGGCAGAATATCGTGCAATTGCCCTCGGCATGTGTGAAGGTTTATGGATCTTATCACTGTTAGAAGAAATTGGTCTGGGAAAGATTATTCCAATCAATTTTTTTACCGACAGTAAAGTAGGTCTGTAGATGGCGTCTAATCCAGTCTTTCATGAGAGAACCAAGCATATCGAAGTCACCTGTCACTTTATTAGAGAGAAAGTTTTACAAGAAATCTTCAATATAATTCATGTTCGTTCTGAAGATCAATTAGCAAATATTCTTACAAAACCGGTTACAACAAATGGATTAAAGAAAACTCTCGGCAAGTTGGGTATTTCAAGTCAAGACCTAATTTGGGGGAGCGTGTTGAAGAGTGAATTAACATTTTATGTATTTTCGTATTTTTTTATGTTTATGTAAGTAGAAATGTGTAAGTGAGTCATGTGGATCGAAATTGATCAAAACCCGATCCATTTGTAGTCACGTATAGATAGTAGGTAGTGTTTTTTAATCAAGGGCATTTTGGTCTTTCAAGTTAAAATCCTATATAAAGTCTACCCTAATTGCAATTAGGTGTTTAAGCAAGAAATAAAGAGAGAGAGGTTGTGGCAGCCATGGAGGTGCCGACCCCTTGCTTTCATGCTTTATTCCTTAGTTGAATGTGTTGATGATTTTCTCAGGTATATGGGTTATTTTCTACATAATAAATAAAATTAGAAATTTTCATGCTCCCTTGACTTGTTTGATATTTGGTTTGGCTTGTATACCAAATATTTGGTAATTTGTTTAGTGATTGAGCTTGTTAAAGATCCTTCGGGATAGTTTGTGTTTGAGTTTGTGGATTACTTTGGCAAGATATTAGCGACATTTTTACAATCTCACCATCCTCTTTTCCTCATTTGGTGCTCAACAAGGTGCTGAACAAACTAAGATTTCACTGTTTTCTCATTCTTTTTAGGCAATAAAAGACTGAAGCTAAATTGGTCTTCTCGTTTTGGCATCTGCTCGGGAACAGCCCGAGGACTTGCATATCTTCACGAGGAATCAGACATAAAAATTGTGCACAGGGATGTCAAAGCTAGTAATATTCTTCTTGATGCTGATCTTAAACCGAAAATCTCTGACTTTGGTATGGCCAAACTTTATGATGATAATAAGTCACACCTTAGCACACGGGTCGCAGGGACCATGTAAGTCTTTTTTTGTTTCAGATATTGAACAGTAACTTCAAATTCTATTTCTTTGCTTCCCTTTATAAAACCATTGTTTTCTAATTTTGGATCTCTTGTAGTGGATATCTTGCACCAGAATATGCAATGCGTGGACATCTGACAGAAAAGGCTGATGTATTTGGATTTGGGGTGCTTGCACTTGAGATTGTCAGTGGAAGGCCTAATGAAGATGCTAGCATGAACCAAAACGAGATATATCTTCTAGAATGGGTATGATCCTTTTGCTTGATTTGTGGAGGAGAAACATGGATTATACACTAGGTTGTGATATGATGTCATATGATTTGGCTACCCTATGAATTCACAAACGTACAGTTAACAGAAAGATTGGGTTAGATTTCATTATCCATAAATGACCAACATCATGCGTAAGTCTCATTTTGTCTTCATGTGCAACAGATTGATGAATAGGCAGCTCTGAGACATTGTATAAAAACCTCCAGGCACCATCCAAAGTTTTGCAAAATTTAAGTGGAAGGAATCAAGAGAAAGGGTCCTACCTTGATTCCCAGTTTTAAATAGGAAGAGAAGGAAAAGCTTGACTTGTCAGTTACCCAAGATCATGTAGTCAGTTGGATCATAATGATGCTTTATGTTGATGGAAGCATGTCATACCCAACTTTACCAACTTCTGGAATAGTAGACACTGGTCATTTCTTTATCAAGTTCTTAATGTTCCTAGCTTTCCAACTAACTTTTTCTGTGAGTTCTTTAACCAAACATTTGAACAACTTAGTGAGCTTTCATCCTAATTACTATGTATCTCAGGATCTGAAAACAAAGAAGGCCTTTGGTAATGATAGGGGGAGAAATAGCCTTATGTTCTCGAAGATCCTGATGTCATGGCTTCCATTAGTAGCTCTATAATGAAAAAAGTCGAAGACAAGTTCAAAATTTGGCATAGAAGACTTGGGCACTTACCTTTCTCAAAGTTCAAGGATGTTATCACTAATGTCTTAGGTAGGTTGGACAGAGTCATGTTACATTGTGATGTTTGCTAGAGGCCAAAACATCATAGAAGTTCACAAAAACATAATAGAGGCTCATTTCCTAGTATTGAGCCAAGAAGTGAGTCTCCTTTTGAATTGGTCCATATTGATGTATGGGGTACTAGTCTAATTGTTTCTTAGGTGGGTACATATATTTTGTAGCCTTTGCTGATGACCATACTCAAGTCACTTTAGTTTACTTAATAAAAGAAAAAATAAACATGCAGTTGCTATATTTTCCGTTGTGCATAAATTGATTGAGATTAAATACCATACTTCAATTAAGATAATTCATTCATATAATGGAGGAGAATACATGTGCTTCTCATTATGTGAAAGAATACTTATACATACATGGTATTATAGCTCAACCTACTTGTCCTAACACTCCATAACAGAATGAGGTGGCAAAGCGGAAAAATAGGAATTTATCTGAAGTAACCAGGACCTTGCTACTTGGGGGTAATCCTTGCAAATCTTACTGGATTAAAGCTCTCCTGATAGCTGCCTTTCTTATCAATGGAACACCTAGAGATCCTCTCAATGGCCGGATTCCTATCCTTGATCCTGAAAGGGAACTACATTGTGTGCCTCCCAAGATTTCAGGATGTATCTACCATGTTCATGTCTTTCCTCATAATCGGTATAAACAACACCTCAACTTTTCGTAGAGGTGGAGCCTAGTGAAAGGGAGACCAGGGAAGTTTATGTCCTTCCTATAACACCCTATGAAATCATTGAAAAACTAGGTGAAGAATAAAAACCTATTGAAAGCCAGAGCAAGGAATGGAAGGCATATGAAGGAGAGATAGGGTAGTTCTCATATGTGGTCCCCAACTTAAAATAAACATGGACTTATCTCATGAACCTGATCTAGAAATTGTTTCATCTGAAATAATTCTTCAAACTCCACAAACCATTTAGAGTGACCTGAACCTCTCTATTAAGTTGAGAAAAGCTAAAGATCTTGTATCCCATATCATATAAGCTCAGTTTGCGTCCTACTCTAGTACTTCAAAAACCTACCGAGCATTTATAGAGAATGCATATATTCATTTTATCCCTAAGAATATGAATGAAGCAATGCAGGTGCCAAAATGGAAAAAGCTATGGCTATGTAGAGTAAAATAGAAGCATTGACGAAAAATAACACTTACAAAGTAGTAAAAGTACCCCCAAGAAGGAAACGGGCTACAAATGGGTGTCCACAATGATATTTAAGGAAGATGGAAGAGTGGAAATATATGCGGTGAGATTGGTGGTAAAAGGATTTAGTGAGTGATATGGAAGAGACTACTATGAAAAATTTGCACTTATTGCTAAGTTGGCACATGTCATAGTCATAATCAGTTTAGCAGCTCATAAGTGTGGATGCTTTACCACTTGGACGTAAAGAATGCACTTTTGTCAAGGTAGCATTGATTAAGATATCTATATCCAAGTTAGCTTAAGTATTTGATGATAAAGGGGACCTGAACAGTAGTGGATCTAGAAAATAGTGTTGGAGGGGGTGATGTATATATTTCATCGTTTTAGGGGGCGAAGCATGAATCTCAATCATATATTCACTGAAAAACGTAGGCTTTTCTGTAAAATTTTAAAATTTTAGGGGACGGCCAACCCCCCATCCCTCCATGTAGATCCTCCATTGGACCCAAAAGATAGTTTGTATACTAAAAAAGCTATTTATGGCCTAAAATGATCCCACATGCTTCTTTTTAAAGATTCAGTCAAGCTATTATCAAGTTTGGGTATCGAAGAAGTGTGAGTGATCAAAACTCTATTCATAAAGAAGGAAAGATTCAAAAGAATCTCAATTCTAATTGCAACAACAACAACAACTAAGCCTTTTCCCATACTAAACAGGGTCGGCTACATGGATTATTTGTTAACACAGATCCCTATCGTGTGCCATGTTAGCAGTTAACTCCCAATAAGCTAGATCATTCTTTATTGTTTCTTTCCAACACTTTTGTGGTCGTCCTCTACCTCTTTTAATACTTTCCAAATTTAGTTTTTCTAACCTTCTTACAGGTTCTTCTTTTGATCTTCTTTCTATATGTCCAAACCATCTTAAACGATGTTCTCTCATTTTATCCTCTATTGGTGTCACTCCTAATTTGTTTCTAATAACCTCATTATGTATACAGTCTTTTCTTGTATGACCACTCATCCATCTCAACATCTTCATTTCTGTCATAGACATCTTTTGTACATGTTGATGATTAACTGCCCAACACTCAAAACCATAAAACATAGCAGGCCTAATTGCTGCTCTATAATATTTACCTTTTAATTTTAATGGTATCTTCTTATCACAAAGAATACCTGATGCTCCTCTCCATTTTAACCAACCAGCATTAATTCTATGTGTAACATCTCAATCAATTCTTCCATCACTTTGAAAAAATGACCCTAGGTATTTAAAACTTTCCTTTTGGGGAATGCAATGTGTGCCAATTTTAATTTCTATGTCCTCTCAAGTAGCCAAATGGTCAAACTTACATTCCATATATTCTGTCTTTGTTCTACTAAGTCGGAGGCCTTTGCTTTCTAATGTTTCTCTCCATAGTTCCAAATTTCTATTAACTTTTTCCTTAGACTCCTCTACTAATACAATGTCATCTGCAAATAACATACACCAAGGTACTTCATCTTGACTATGTTTTGTTAACTCATCCATCACCATTATAAATAAGTATGGACTTAAAGTTGATCCTTGATGTAACCCAATATTAACTTCAAAGAAGTCTGTCATTCCTTCATGAGTCCTCACACATATTTTTGCACCATCATACATGTCTCTTATAAGGTTAATATATGTCAATGAGATACCTCTTTTTTTCAAAGTTCTCCAAAGAACCTCTCTCGGTACCCTATCATAAGCTTTTTCTAGATCAATAAATATCATGTGAAGGTCTTTCTTTTTTGCTCTAAAATGTTCTATAAGACGTCTCCAATGGTGAATCGCTTCAATAGTAGATCTGCCTGGCATGAATCCAAATTGGTTCTCTGTTGTACTTGATACTTGTCTTAACCTACGTTCGATAATTCTTTCCCATAATTTCATAGTATGACTCATTAACTTAATACCTCGATAAGTCGCATAATTTTGAATGTCTCCTTTGTTCTTATACATGGGTATAAGTGTACTTACTCTCCATTCCTCGGGCATCTTTTGGTTTTTCCATATTTCATTAAATAGTCTTGTGAGCCAAGTGATTCCTATTTCTCCTAGTATTTTCCAAACTTCTATAGGAATATTATCTGGTCCTACCGATTTACCACCCTTCATATGTTTAAGAGCCTCTTTGACTTCATTCTTTTGAATACGTCGATAGAAATTGTGGTTTATATACTTTTTTGACTTAGCTAAATCTCCTAAGCTAATACTAACATCTTTATTTTCGTTAAAAAAGATTATAAAAATAGTTTTTCCATCTATTTCTTATATCATCATTTGTCACTAGAATTTTTTTATCCTCGTCTTTTATGCATCTAACATAATTAAGATCTTTAATTTTCTTATCTCTAGCCCTAGCTATCCTAAAAATATCTCTTTCACCCTCTTTTGAGTTGAGTCTTTTATATAAGTCCTCCCAAATCTTAGCTTTTGCTTCACTAACGGCCTTTTTCGCTTCCTTCTGTACTTCCTTATAATCTTCTAAAGTTTCACTAGTTTTCTTGGCATAATGTAATTTGTAACATGCCCTCTTTGCCTTGATTTTATTTTGTACTACTTCACTGCACCACCAAGCTTCTTTTTGTGCCGGTACACCTCCCTTAAATACCCCTAACACATCTTTCGCCACTTTCCTAATATGTATAGCCATATTGTTCCACATATCACAGGGTGTGCCAACATAATTCCAAACATCTCCTTGAAGGACTTTCTGTTTAAATATATCTTCTTTCTCGCTTTTGAGGTTCCACCATTTAGTTTGAATAGCTCGATGAACTCTTTTCTTCTTTGTCCATTTTTTTATTTGTAAATCCATAACTAACATTTGTAATTAAATGTTCATCTCGTTTTTTGAAGATTGTATTGACTATAAAGAGATCAAATGCCATAGCAAAATTTAAAATCTCCCTACCTTCCTCGTTTATATCCCCAAAACCAAAGTTTCCATGAATCCCTTGATATCCTAATGCCTCTTTACCGACATGTCCATTTAAATCTCCTCCTAAACAAATCATCTCCCTTTGTGGAATCTTTTGAAACACCTTATCTAACTCTTGCCAAACAACTGTCTTTATACTATCTTCTAGTCCTACTTAGGGTGCGTAAGCACAAACTATATTCAAAACCTCTGCTCCTAACACTAATTTCAATGTCATGATTCGGTCACTATATCGTTGTATGTCTACTACACTCTCCTTTAAATCTTTATTTATGATAATACCAACTCCGTTTCGAGCCTTTTCTTTACCTGAGTACCATAATTTAAAACTTGTATCCTCTATCTCCTTTGCTTTTTCTCCGACCCATTTTGTCTCTTCTAGACATAGAATATGAATCTTTCTCCGAATCATAGTATCTATCACCTCTATTAGCTTACCGGATAATGTTCCGATATTCCAAGAACCAATACGAATCTTATTATGTAGGACTAGCTTCCTTACCCCCACATCCGTCCATAATCAAAATGCGAAGACCCTCTCTGAAAAATTTTCACTACATTCGGGTGGCAATGTAGCGGGACTAACTTCTTTACCCACACCCGTCCATGATGTGGGAACCCTCTCTACAATGGATTCACTACATTCGGGCGAAAATGTAGTGGCCCTTGCTTACTTCTTACTGCATTCGGGCTCTGCAGCACGTCGCTAGAAGGGAACGCCCCAAAGCAATGCTCATAATTTTTGTAATCCATGTAATAAAAATCCGACGAAGTTTTACGCTGGTTGTCGGAAGCCTAACACAACCCTCCTCTTTTATCCGGGCTTGGGACCGGCCATGCAAAATTCTAATTGCATTTTTGAATAATGATGAAGATGAGATGACAAGGTTAAAGAGGTAAGTCTACAAATAGTTTGACATAAAAGTATCTTCGAAGGTTACCTTATTTTTTGGAAATAGAGATATTAAGCTCAAAGTAGGCTATCTTGGTGTCAATCATAGACTTTTTGAAAGGAACATGAATGATTGGTTGTAGAGGGAGTGAAGTATATCCATGAACACCAATCACAAATTGGTTCTCATAAGAGATGACAAGATTAAAGATGTTGGGAGATATCAAAGATTGGTAGGCAAGCTCATCTACTTGCCTATCACACATTTGGATATTGCCTTCATTATTGGAGTGGAGACTCGATTTATACGTACACGAATAAAAGAACACATGGAGACAATGTATCATATCTTAAGATAAAGA
Organism: Brasenia schreberi; assembly: GCA_036023115.1. Lineage (NCBI taxonomy): Eukaryota > Viridiplantae > Streptophyta > Magnoliopsida > Nymphaeales > Cabombaceae > Brasenia > Brasenia schreberi. The sequence continues at coordinate 9,598,478 of JAYKKT010000088.1, forward strand.
AAACTCCGGGGAGAGGGATTTGATACTCCAACCATGGATATTTTAATTTGGAAGTGTATATTGATGTAGATTGGGCTAGTTCTTTGGATGATAGAAAATGTACATATGAATCTGATGATACTTGGTAGAAATCTAGTCTCTTGGAAGAGTAAAAAGCAAATTATTGTCTCTTGTTCTAGTGCATATGCAGTATATAGAGCTATAGCCCAAGGTGGAAATGCCTATTCTTATCTACTTGAAATAAAATGAACATGAGTCTATACCCAAGGTAATAATACATCTGACTTTGACTTCATGGAGACTTTTAAGGAGTGTTTGGTAGCCATATAAACTGTTTTCAATCTTGTGCATCATGAGAGAACCAAACACATAGATATGGATGGCCATTTTATAAGGATAAGGTAGCAAACAACAAATTTTGTCTACCTCATATTCAATCTAAAGGCAGTTGGCTGATATACTTACCAACACTGTAAAAGGAGGAAATATCAAAGAAGTCACTAGTAAGTTGGGAATAATAGATATCTGCTTCCCAACTTGAGGGGAGTGTTAAGAAGAAGTCTAAGAGATAAATATAAGAATGTACATGTCACCTTCATAAGAGCATTTTGACCTTTATGAAACATACATGTAATTGCCCTAGTTAGGGCACGATATGAAATGAATAGAAGAGGAAGTGTGGTGATTAGCTGCCCTTACTCGTCTTCTGAACTGCTTCCTCTTAATCTCTATAACCTAGCTTGATTTGGATTAATGGATATCTTGAAAATCTATAACAATCACCTCAAGTCTATTCATCTTTGTATATGTATTAGATATCAAATGGATCATAGTGTTGTGAAAAACAAGTTGACATCAGTGTTAGAGTCTAGGTTGCAATCTGTGTTTCTATGTATACAATAATAGTCGTGTATGATTTGGATACCAATGGATCAGATTCTGATCCATTGGGACCCAAACTTTATTAGTTACTTATTAGGGGTAAATTAGTCTTTTAAGTTAGATTAGTAGTATTTAAAGAGTCTTGTAATTAGGGTTAGGTAAGTTAATGAAATCATGGACAGCAGAAGTGCAGGGAGACGGCTGCCTATGGCGCTGACCTGCATCCCCTTGTAATCCTCTTTGATTCAAGTTTTCTTCAATGAATAAAATGTTGTTGTGAGTGTGTGAAATCTTCATGGTATCAGAGCCTATCACGGTTATTTCTCGCCGAAGAAGATCAAGGGAAGTTGTGGAAAACAGTGCCAAGAACGATCTCAGGTGAGGTTTTTTTTCTGTTCATCATTTGTTTATTTCCTCTCTATAATAGAGAGGTGCTGTGTAAAGGGCATTACAAGTTATATTGCTGGCCAGATTCTATCAATATCTCGCACTCTTGTGCTTGGCTTGGCACCTAGTATCGCTGGCCAGATATCTTGCACTCTTCTTAGTGTGTTCAAGGAGCACAGTAGGCTCTACTATTTCTTGCAACTTAGGAAACAAGAACATTTTTTGAACACAATTTTTTGAAGACATTGTGAGGCAACGAGGTGGAACACGTTTTTTGGCCCTTTATTACTGATTTAACTACTTGAAGAAGATTCAATCAGTTGCCCTACTTAAGACCATTAGAACACAAAATCGTGTTCTTATAAGAGGACCAGATTGTGTGCAAAGAGTGCACACAGCATATGTGAATTTTTTTTTTTACTTGATTGGTGTATTTGACTTCCCACGGTACAGAATCTCACCATCTGTTTTTCTCTTTTAAGAATTGATATCTTCTCATCTAAATGGAAAGAACAAAGATGGCGGATGGAAACGACCAGAGTTCTATAGACAAAGGTGAATCATTTCAAATTACAAATTTGAAGATGGATGGAAAAAATTATCTTCAATGGGCTCGTTCAATTGAATTGGCAATCATGGCCAGGGGGCGTTGGGATTACTTAACTGGTGAAGTAACTCAACCCTCAAGTACAAATCCTCTTTATTTTAGATGGAGAAAAGAAAATACACTGGTGAGTGCTTGGTTGATTCAGTCTATGACACCTTCCATTGGCAGTACCTTTATGTTTTTAGAAACAGCCAGAGAGATATTGTTAGCAGTATAGGAGGCTTATGCTCGGAGAAAAAATATTGCAAAGAAGTATGATCTTATAGAAAAGATTAGGAAGTGCAGACAGGGAGGAAGAACTATGAGTGAGTACTATGCAGAACTCAGAGGTCTATGGGAGGAATTACAATTCTACTCAAAAACCAAATGCCAGAACTGCACACTTGAGCGCAATGAAGAATTTGAGGAACAAAAAGTATTTGATCTTCTTTGGGGAATTTTTTCTGAATATGAGGCAGTTAAGAATAATATTCTCAGTCGAGAGGAGCTCTCAACCTTGAGCACACTATATTCTCTTCTACTTCGTGAAGAGGACAGAAAACAGTTGGAAAAGGAGACCAAAGTGAACATATCAGAGACTTCAGCATTCATAGGAAGAGGTACATCTACTCCCACCTTTCCTAGGGGGAGAGGAGGTTATGGACGAGGCAGAGGCAGATCTGGGACCACTTATGAAGACAAGGATAAGTTACTCTGTTCACATTGTGGAAAATCACGCCATACGAGGGAAATATGTTAGAAATTAGTTGGAGTACCTACTCAGTTTCATTTGCTCCCAAGAGTGTTCGGTTACACTTGCTTTGTACATGTTCATCGTGGATTGAGGGATAAGTTAGATGCTAGATCAATTAAATGTATCTTTTTGGGATACTCTTCCACCCAAAAAGGGTATAAATGTTATGATCCACTCAGAAGAAAGCTATATGTTACGATGGACGTTACATTTCATGAAGATACTTCATTTTACAATTCATCAGAGATTGAACCTTCATCTATGCAGACTCCCTATGTCATGCCACTTCCACCAGGTGAAGAACATCGTGTACGTGATGAAGAAGAGGAAGAGATACCATCTTCTCAAGCAGAAAATATAAAAGTGTATACCAGAGGAGAAAGGAAGGTTGTTGCTCCTCAGATATCAATTATTCCTGATCATAATTCCATTCTAGAATCAGTTCTACATCAGATTCTGGAAGTCTCTCAATATTCAAATGATGGATTGGATGACTTACCTATTGCTATCAGAAAAGGAAAACGAAAAACAGCGAGATATTGTTTGGAGAAAATGGTATCTTACACTAATTATCCTAGAGAATATCAAGTATTTGTTATGAATGCATACTCTACTCTTATACCAAGAACATATGAAGAAGCAAGACAGCACCCACAGTGGAAAACAACAATGGAAGACAAAATTGCAGCCCTTGTAAGAAACCACACATGGGAACTAACAAATCTGCCCGCAGGACGAAAAACAGTGGGATGTAAGTGGGTATTTTCTATAAAGTATAAAGCTGATGGCAATATTGAAAGGTATAAAGCTAGACTAGTAGCTAAAGGATATAGTCAATCATTTGGTATAGATTACAGAAACATTTGCTCCTGTTGCAAAGATGTGTGGATGACATTATCATTCTTGGGAATGACCGAGTTGGCATTGAACAATTAAAGCAACATTTATTTACTCATTTTCAAACCAAAGACCTTACTAAGTCTCTGTTATTTCTAGGAATCGAGGTGACACAGTCTAGACATGGTATTTCATCTCCCAAAGGAAATATGCCTTAGATATCTTGGAAAAAGTCTGGTATATTAGGGTACAAACCCATTGATACTCCTATGGATACTAATATCAAGCTTCTACCGGACGAAGGGGGAGTTAGATGATCCTAGGACGTTATAGGTGGTTAGTTGAAAAATTGCAGTATTATCAATCACGGATAAACTAGATATCTCTTTTGATGTGAGCGTGGTAAGTTAATTCCTTGATTCTCCATGTGACTCTCATTGAGATGTTGTTATTTGAATACTAAGATACATTAAAGGAGCACCGAGGAAGAGGCTTAATATATGAAGATAAGAGGCATGCAAATTTATGGTTATACAGATGCTAATTGAGAAGGCTTCTCCCTCATATATAAACACTCTACCTTAGAGTAATGTGTTCTTTTCGGGGAAATATGATATATTAGAAAAGTAAGAAGCAAAACTATAGTTGTCAAAAGCGCAGAAGCTGAATATTGAGTAATGGGCACTACAACTTGTGAACTCATTTAGTTTAGGCAATTACTTAAAGAGTTGAAAATATGCAAACCACACCTGACAATGAAACTCACGTATGCGATAATTAGGCCCTGCACTATATATATCCTCAAATCTCATCTTTCATGAGAGAACTAAGCACATTGAGATTGATTGCCACTGTTGCCTATGGCGCTGACCTGCATCCCCTTGTAATCCTCTTTGATTCAAGTTTTCTTCAATGAATAAAATGTTCGTTGTGAGTGTGTGAAATCTTCACATAGAAACTAAACAAATTTTCTTGTAGATGCAATAAAGGGCATGTGTCATGGAATATTATCTTGTAATGGAGCTTGAGGGGATAAGTGAGTTATTTGATGTTGGTATCATGACACCAAGAATAGGCATTCAGCTCATATTGTTTTGGTTTAGTTGTGGGTGAACAAACCAAACACATTTCAGAGGAAGTCTTCAGTACATATTATTTGCTTATGACATAGCATTGGTGGATGAGGCGAGGGGAGGAGGCAATTGTAAACCTAAGTTGTAAAGAATAACCTTAGAATTAAATGTCTTTGTACTTAGTAAAAACTATGAAATACAATTTTGACCTTTCAACTAAAACTGATGACAAGCAAGTTAAATTGGTATCCAGTGCATCTTCAAGAAAGACGATTTCAGATACTTGGGGTCAATGTTTCAAAGAGATTAAAAAATTGAGGTAGTTGTTACACTCAGAAATACTGGATGTTAGTTGAAAAGGAGAGGTAGGTATTCTGTCTGTGTGATAAGAAGATATCATTCAAATTGAACGATAAATAGCATAAGGCACCATCAGGGTTAGGACTTAGGAGTACTCTATGCTGCTGAGTGTTGGGAGCAGATCTATGTAAAAGATGGTTGTAGCAGAATTTTATATGTGGAGGTATGTGTTCATGCACGTTAGGACCAAATATGTTACAAGGTTATTAGAAAGAGTGTATGATAGAATATAAAATGAGAGAGGCATGTCTAAGGTGGTTCAGACATTTAGAGAGGCTGCCCTGGGAAGCTCCATTTAGAAGGTCTAAGAAATTGTATAGTGAACTTCTTAAAGGAGGGAGAGGAATGACTCTAAAGAGTAGGAGAAAGACATAATAGAACATCTTTTTTGGTTAAAAGTTGGAGAAGAAGCCTAACACACACACATGCATCCCCTAGGAGCCAAATTCCCCACCAGAAAAAGGCCCCTGCCAGTTGAGCTAACACTCTGGCTGTGAAAGACATAATAAAACATTATATTGCCTTTTTGAAGAGCTGATAATACAACAAAGGAACAAGCTTTGTAGCAACTAAGAATTTATGTAGCGGACCCTACTTAGTGTGGGAAAACACTTGTTTTCTATGTCACACGGGTGCGGGTGCGGATACGGGTGCGGGTACGGGTGCGAGATACCGCAAATTTCAAAATTTTTGAGTGCGGCGACATAGTTAGGGTATATAATATTGTATATTATATAATATTCAAGCTACAACAAGTGAGACATCAATTAACATAAGTATATGACAATAGCAAGTACACAACTTTATATTAAAGCAAAACACATAAATGGTAAACAACTACTAATTTCATCATAATACACAAATCAATCTTCATTATTTGGACCCATTTATCCAAAAAGACCCGAATTTCAAAATCAATACCATATTTTGAAGCGTGGAATATCCACACAAAAGGAAGTGAAGAAGGTCCGCGTTGAAATATTTTTCTATATTCATTGGCGGAGTTTCATGGGAGATGATGGAAGACAAGTTGAAGGAGCATTTTAGAAACTATGGTGAGGTAACTCAGGTGGTCATCATAGGAGATAAGGTCACGAGTCGACTAAGAGTTTTCGGTTTCATCGTCTTCACGGATTATTCCTTCTTTGATCGGGTTCTGCAGGATAAATACACCATAAACGGTAGGCCTTCTTCATTGAAGATTGATCACCTGAGTTACCGACTGACACAGTGTCGGTGTCGCACCCATGTCGAGGTCGACACTCCACCCCTTAGAAGTGTCTGTGTGACTTAAGTTTGTTTTTGGTTTCAACTTATTTTCTTTAAAAGGTTGATCTAACATTCTTACACTTGCTTCAATGCTCCCTATCGGTTCCTCCCTATACTTTCCTCTCTTGACTTACTAAAATTTTAAAGGAGATCAGTATAATTTTCAAAATCTCATTGGTACATCTGATGGTGCTAGTGAATATGTTGGGCAGGTGGACCAAGCTGGCCTACCTACCCTGCATTGGGTGCTGGGGTCAGAGTAGGGCTTTGCCCATGAAAAGCCAAACCAGAGCTGCTATAGAACAAGTTAGGTTCAGGTTGGCTCCCACATGTACATGAGCATGCACATGCAAACACACACATGTGGGGGAGAGAGAGAGACCTTTCAATTTTACTAGTGGCTTGTTCTAAGAGTGACAGAGCTGAGCTGCATGACTAATGATACTAATTTGATAACTTTGGTCATGCATTGCCTGTTTCATAGATTTGGGTTCGTTATTGAAGAGCTATGCATCGTCATTTCTCAAATCTGGTAGACCAAGGTCCACCGGATGAGTGTCTGGAAGTCTAAGTGTGCTGCCTAATAGGTACATATGGAAACCGAATCCAAGCCTTTCTGACACTTGGTGTGTGCTACATAAATTTGTGAGGCCCAAATTCTGATATATAACAGGTAATATAAAATTTAAACTATAAGTGCAATATCATGTTTTTGGTTTCCAATCAAACATCTTTTAGGCCTGCCTCAGCACTTTTTTGGTTTCATCGTCAAAACTTTCATACTGAATCTCCAGTTGACCATATCTCCAAACGATCAGACCACCGTAATCATGTCTGTTTTACTGTATCTTCTACCTGTCTCACACCAATTGTTTTCCGTATACTCTCATTTAGCGAATTGGTCCTTGTGTGACCAAACATCTACATCATCGTGTTCATTTCTGCTATAAATGTTGCTGGTTTTACATCATAAATCTCTTTCAATGTGAAGGGTATCTTCTTATCATATAAAATACCTAGTGCACCTCTGTACTTGCATAAATTTGGTGTGTGACAGCATCATTCCCTCTTTTCCAGTACCTTATCCAGGACATTTAAGTTAATTTTTTGGGTGTAGAATATGTTCTAATTTTTATCTTTGTATCATCCGTTTACTAACATAATGACTACATATCATATTATATCTTTTGAAATATATCTAATTTAACAGGCATGGGATTTGCACGAGAGCAATATGCACTTGAAGTTGGTAGATCCAACTCTAGCTGAGTTTGACGAAGAAGAAGCTCGTCGAGTGATCGGAGTTGCTCTCCTGTGCACACAAGCATCTCCGGCTCTACGTCCCCGCATGTCTCGTGTTGTTGCTATGTTGTCAGGTGATGTAGAAGTAAGCCCAGTAACATCAAGGCCTGCATATCTGACAGATTGGCAATTTAAGGATGTGAGCGGCATGATGAGTACTGATGCGTCCACATCCACAATGGCTACAAGTACAACAAGTGGCAAATCAACCTAAAGATGATATCAACCCCATAAAAAAATATTTAATGTGACTTTTGTCTTACCACTTAATCTTTTGGGAGTTTTGGCCTTAGCGTGTTGTTGAACATATTGCTGTTGTCTCATTATTGTGCGTCTTATTGTTTGAAAATGTAATGCTGGAGATATGCTAAAGATTTGATACATCGTCGAAGTATTTAATCTCTCTCTCTTCAATTCATGATTATAAATAGACATGGCTGACTTAGAACCAGCCCATCAGTTTCAACCAGAACCAAACCAGTCCGGGACCGGTCTGACTTGGATGAATGCTACCGTCACTTGGTTACGTGCCTAAACATTATTTATTTTGCTTGTGTACTATTCAATGAAAACTACTTCAAGGCTCACCATGTGGACTTTGAAATGTCCATAGTGCTTTTATGCTTGTAGGTCTGAAATTATGTTAATATGCTTATAAACCTTCTAATGTAATGACTATGAATCACACAAAACTGTGCACTTGGATTGTCTTGGTCATTTTTCATTTGAGATTACTTGGCCCCTGGTTGGTGATGCTAATACATGAATCACGTGGATTTTGGACTGTGTTTTACACTAATGAATGTGAGGGTTGGGATGTGGATAAAATTCCTCAGTGGTCGTATATTAGTTATTATGCGATCTTATCCTAGATATGTTGAAGAATCATTAGGTAGGAGTAGCTGAGTTAATTGCATGCAAGAGATCGTTGTAACTGTTTTTTTAATTAAGGGCACTCTTGTCTTTTAAGATGCCATTATATAAGGACTTCCGTTGTGACAGAATTAGGGTTTTGGAATAAAAAGAGAGAGGAGGGGGCCCTCCAATGGAGGGTACTGGTTTTTCTTTGTTTAATCGTGCATTTCTCAATGTGGTATCAAAGTCATTAACCGTCGAAACAAGCGATTTCATGTGGTGGTTATAGCGGCAGAAGAAGATATTGAAGTTTGAAGAAAATCAAGCAGTTTTTGTTATTTCATTTTAAAATCCTTTATGCCCATCCAAATTGAATGCACCATTGTGTTGCGTGGTGGCCAAGAGTAATGAGAGTCTATCCAAGTGTTCTTAGTGGATTTCGTGGTAGTTCAAGCGGTGGTAAGGTCGTGGAAGCAAAGTCATTGGAGCAAACACAGGTTCAACGTAGGCTGAATTTTCGGTGTTTTGTGTGTTCCGGTTTGATGAGCAAACGTTCTCATATTGTAACCAAACTTGGTTTGAAAGTAGACAGGCATTGGGAGAATGCTTGGACGAAGTTTAATGACTAGATTCAGTTGTTTGACAATTGGCGAAGTAGCTTGTGGGTTGTTGAATGTTTTTGCACCTTCTCTATTTCGTGAATGAGCACATTTAGGTGGCAATTTGATTTATGATCGACTTAACTTATTGTTGGGTTCAAGAGGAAGGATTTTCCATCAAACTCTCATGAAAATCACTGTGGAAAGCCATCATATTCGATCTACAAAAAATATTATAGTTGTCAGATTTTCTGGCAAAAGGTACAAGTTGTTTAGGAGGGGCGTACAAACCGTCTAAGCAATGAAAATGGATTGAATCGGATCAGATTGAAAATTTGAGTCACTTTCAGAGTTGTTTTATGCTTTAGGAGGGTTAAGGTTGAAATTGATCTAGTTGAGAATGTTCACAAGTGTTTCAATCATAGATTTCAATTGGGGTTTGTTTTAGAATGCTCTTAGATTCATATCAAGAGATTCGGTGGTGAATTGAGTACTTGAATTACGTGTTCTGTATTGGAAATTACAATAAACATAATTCCAACGAGATTATGGTTTTTTTGCATAAATTCTAATGTGTTCTATTCTGATTTTGGTTTGTTCGTTGAAGTTGTGAACGTGGAAGGTATGTGGTGTTGATTTTTCCTTCCTCTCCTATTAGATCGAGCTGCAAATGAAAGGGAATTTGTTGCTGATCCATTCTTTTTCCTTGTCATGGTTGGATGTTAAAGAGTTACCTTTCTGGTGACGCTCAAGGATTTGGGAAGCTAGGAAGAATACTTTCAACATTTGTTGATTGCTAGAGAATGTTACCCAATACAAAGAAGATTACTATTTAACCTTCTTTACTAGGACATTAACTGTTGCTAGATACCTGTCATTCCTGGTTTTGAATGGCTTCTCAAATTCGTTGTTGCTGAAGATTGAAATTAGGCTACAAAAGGAAATACATTGTAGCTTATTGTTCCTTTCTAGTTATATGTGGCTAATAATTCCTGCCTTTCCTGTTCGTGAGATAGTGCTGAAGAAACCTGCCCTTTGTAATGTTAAAACCAGATTGGAAGGTTGAGTGTATCCTCCCTTCTTTTAATTTCCATTGATGATGATTCTTACCTTATTCATTGTCACTTGATAAGGCGTTTACACAAGAATGGAAATATGCCAGCCAATCGTGGTTTCTTGTTGCGGATTAGAACTTGCTCGTTTCAATGAGAACTTCAAAGGCAAGCTTTGTGTGATGGAACCTTATCTTCCTTAATTGAAGCTGAAGTTGGATTCGTTGTTGGTTCTTAGCTATAATGGTAAGAGAAGCCCCTCAAGTGTGGAGGGACGGTTGCTGCAAGAAGAGGACCGCAAATAGGTTGCGTGGGCCGAGTTGCTACAGAATGTGAACAAGTTGCAAGAGAGCAATTCTATTGTTTTTAAACAATTGTAGCCAAGAAGGCTACATATTGTGTGCAGCCAAAAAGGTTGTTGAATGTATACCGCTAACAAAGCTACGAAAAATGTGTACAACCAAGAAGGTCGATGAATGTATAGTCAGTAAGGCTGGTGAAAATGTATACAAGGAAGGCTGATGAAAGTGTGTAGTCAGTAAAGCTGTTGTAAAATGTGTACAATTATGAATGCTGAAAAGTGTACAACCATGAAAGATGATAAATGTGAAACCTTTATTTTGGTAGTGGTCATAGCATGAAGAGGAGAAACTAGCAATTGTAGAGAGTCAACCGCTATGAGTGGGGTGAAGTAAGATTGATTGCTGGAAGTAACTCAATTTTGTTTATGTTCACAATGAGAGTTGGAGTATGTACTCTCAAAAGATCAACTTGAGGGGTGTTGAAGATATCATTAGCTAGGAGTAGTCGAGTCTCAACAAGATAGATATCATTAGTTAGGAGTAGCCGAGTTACTTAAGTGCATGCAAGATGTCATTGTAACCGCTTTTTTTTATTAAGGACACTCTTATCTTTTAAGATGTAAAATCTATTATATAAGGACTTAATATGATGTAATAGAATTAGGATTTTGGAATAAAAAGAGAGAGAGTACGGCCCTCCATTGTTCTTTCCTACTATTTTTCTTTGTTTAATCATGCAATTCTCAACAAGATAGGTATCATGAAACAGTCTCATCCCATTGTTACGTAGAAAGAACATACTTGGTCATATATTATCTAGATATGTATCATGAAATTAGTATGATACGATTAGTACAACAAAAGACATTTATAAGAGATGTTATTTCTCCTTAATAAATGCATCACATGTCAATGAAACCGTAAGTAAATCGCAAATCCATAGACAATTTACTCCTTTCTAATCATTTCATAGATCCCAGACCCACGAGGTAAAACTGGGGCAGACTATGCTCGAGCCACCAAGGTTCACTTTGTATAACCCTAGGAAGGTCGTGTATGTGAAGGGGCCACCCAAGGTTGGCCCCCTTAAGGTTTTGACCCTTCTAGGAAAACCCAAGAACCCCTTATTTCCAAAACCCCTAGACAAAAAGCCCTATGTACACAACATAGATGACAGCAAGTTCCAGGACCACGATTTGTATCCAAATTTCTCCAAAAACAAAAAATCGTGGAACATGCTGTTAAACATGGGCTATTTGCCTTATAAGAGTCTAGGGGCACAAAATCAGGATTTCCTAGAACCCATACTTCCTAGGGCCAATCCAAGCCAATATGGGATCGGCTATACTCCCAAAATACCACCAGAGCCACCCCTTGTGACCACCTGGGTCAAGGGTGCCTTGGAGCCTACCCTAGAAGAAACCTACGATTTAGACCTCTTATTCAGAGTCTAACCTGTAGTGTTTTCTCTTTGTCGATATGATGGAAGATCCCTTTATCAAAAATACAAAAACATTTGAAAAACTCAAAATCGAAAAAATGGAAAAATTGCAAAAGACAAAAACATTGGAAAATGAAAAAATCGAAAAAAGAGTAGTTTGTATAGTTCCCAAAATACTCGTTTTGCAAAAGCACAAAAAAATCGAAAAATTCCAAAATTCCAAAAAGATTTTATACATAGCTGCTCCTGGCAAAGCTTTGGAAAAAGAAAAGGATTTCGAAAGGAACGTCGTCTGCATAACCAGACCAAAAATTTCGAAATCAATTGAAATTCCAAGTGTAAAACCAGGTCTTTTGAAAATTCACGCATCAAATTCCCTCGGGTCTATAACCCACGAGAATGATCGAAGCCAAGAAGTGGATCCCCTTGGGGAAGATCCCACTTCTGAGCTCCCTGAATTTCATAAAATTCTCGATTTTGAAAGACCTTCCAATTTAGTATCAAGCCATGGAGAAGACGTGCTTGGCCCTAGTTTGGGCCTGCCAGAAATTTCAACACTATTTCCTAGATCATGAGATCTGGATCGTGTCCAAGCTTGATCCAATCAAGCATTTGTTCGAAAAACCCATTCTCACTGGTAGATTGGGCAAATGGCAACTCCTTCTAATGTAGTATGTGTAAACACCCCAAAATCCCACGAACTTCTCAAATAAACCTGGTTTTGTAAAAGTAGCCCCAAAGGGCTATTTGGAGTCTGGAAACCCAAGAGCCTTCCAGACAAACCCTGTACATATGTTTAAACTGTATATGCTTTAAAATATGTATAATATACTTTTAAAACCTTTTAAAAGACGTTTTGAAACCCCACAAAGCGGCTTGGCCTGATGAAAGTAGGACCAAAAGAGCTAAAGAGAGCCCGGAACCGGAGCACATGTCGAGCCCGGCACAACAACTCTCATGTTAGATTCATCCCCAGGATCTCGAACCTCCAAGTCCCTATTATCAACAAAAATCATTTGAAATCATCTCCGGAAGGTGAAAACAGAAGCGGGAACTTTCTGCGTCTATAGGATTTGGCACGCCCGGTGGGACGTGAGTCTTTCTAAAATTGAGTTATCTTAGGAATCTTGCGAAAATATTTTCCAAAAAGGTGTTATTTTTAACTCTTTCTTTATTATACTTCATATGTAGGAATTTTGAAAAGCTTGAAAGCATGTCAAAATCCAACCCAAGTGAAGGGTCGAGCCAAGGCTCATGCGCATCAAGTTCTCACTCTAGAAGGATTTTGAAAAATAAAATCAAGCTAGGCGAGATAGAAGACTTGAGAAGGGAATTCGAGGCCAAAATCGATGCTCTTAGCCAAGAGGCTGAAACAGGCGATTCATGTTCATCGAATGGTGAACAAAGGGCCAAGAAAATAACTGAAAAACCTCGTAAGCATAAAGAGGCCTCCGTAATGGAAGGCAACCAATACCACGAGTCCTTCACACAAAAGGACCGTAAAGCCCTACAGCAGTTGCTGAAAGGGCAAAATAAAGAGAAAAGGAGTTACGCCTTGTCTGATTTCCTACCCATGGATTATGAAACAGACAGTGATGATGAAATACCGAACTTCCATCGGTATGATGTCATGGGAAACCCTAGGTCTCACTTGCAACTTTTCTTGCGTCGAGCCCATAAGAAGAAAAAGGACTCGATGAAATGGGTGTATTGGTTCCCTCTATCCCTTAAAGACACAACTGCCAAATGGCTGGCTTCCTACGATCTAAGCCAGTTCGCTACTTTTGAAGAATTAGCGAACTGCTTCATGCAAAGATTTGCATATAACGTAGAAGTCACGCCGACTTTGAACACTTTAAGGGATACAAAGCAAGGCATGAACGAAGACGTGCATGCCTTCATTATTCGATGGAGGTCCCTTTTAGGGCAAGTGCGAGAGCCAATATCCGAAGGATGCACAGTCATGCTCATCCTGGATAATTTTAAAAGTGAGCTAAAGACCCTTCTCTCGCTTCACGAAATCTCAACTTTCCATAAGTTGATCAAAAAAGCATCCCTTTTCGAAACCAATTTGAAAAAAGGGGTATACGATCACTTATGGAAAGGAAGTGCCATTTCCAAAACTCGCTTGGAGAAGTCTATCACTTATGGGCTACCCACGATGGACAAAGGGGCAAAGCCTCATAAAATCGCCAATGTCCGGGTGGATCCAGGTCCGACGAGCACTTCGAAAAATTTTGAAAAACCAGAAAACAAAAGGGAGAGAAACTTTCAAAAACCTATTGAAAAACGGGAGTACACACCGCTGGGGCAACCCGTGTCGGAGGTCCTAGACCTCCTACTTGCCCAAGGCATGATTGAACTTCCCGAAATCCCCGAGGGAGTCACTTCCAAAGGGGGATATTTAAACTGCTTTTACAAGTATCATCGGCTTAAAGGCCATGATACAAAGCGTTGTTTCTCCCTTTTAAATAAAATCGAGAACTTGATAGCGGAGGGTCGGCTCCAGGTCACTGCGGAACCTGAGCCAACTCAAGCTATCTTTAAAGAACCCTTTCCCAAGCACACGCCAGTAGCAGTGGGAAAGGAAAGGAGGTATGTACCCTCACCTTTTCGAAAGATCTAGCGCAAACGTCTGAGTTTGGTCGACCCACTTGTGCGTCTACTCTTGTACTTTACAAGAAGCCCGCCCAAGTAGTCATCCGGGGACCACCAAGAGCTGAATCTCCGGCTAAACCAGTTTTAAAAATCCAAGGTGCTCCAAAACTCTCAATTAGAGCCAGTTTAAGTGCGAACCCTAGGTTGGTCGTGGGGGAAGTAACAAGATTCGGGAGGATCTATCAACCCCCCCACCTACAAAGTGCTAAAAAGGTGGTCAGTGTGCCTGGCCTCTCAAAAGCATGTATTCCTAGGGTTCTGCCGAAAGCAGATAATGAGAAAGTCGTTTTAAACCCTTATGATTTCGAAAACCATCTTTCAAAGATTCCTATCCACATGTCGATCCTAGAGCTTATACAAACTTCGCCTAGGCATAGACTCATGCTGGAGAAAATTCTAGAAAGAGCTAAGGTTAATTCGAACATAAGTCCTGAATCCCTGTCTGACCACGTGGCGTCAATAGGAGCAAAATTGCCTATCACTTTCTCAGAAGATGATGTAGATAGACCCTACGAGTCCCATAACCAGGCCCTGCATATCGAGGTGGTTCTGAATAACCACTCTCTGGACAGGTGCCTAGTCGATGGGGGAGGAGGGCTCAACATCCTTCCACTTCATGTGGCGTATCAAATCGGAGTCACTTTGATTTCTGTAAACCCAAGCCCCATCATTATCACTGGATACGATGGGAATGCGTCTAGACCCTTAGGATCGATCGAACTCCCTATGGAAATGGGAGGGATCACACACACGGGGGTGTTCCATGTCTTGGACCTCCACCCCCATTATAACCTGTTGTTGGAAAGGCCCTGGATACACAACTTGTGCGTTGTGCCATCCACCTTCCACAGGTGTGTAAAAATCCCTTTCAGGGACCAAGTCGTGGTGATCCTAGGTGAGAGTCACGCTCAGCTTCAGGGGATCATAAACTCCCCTTGTTTGTCGAGTTCCCAGGCCCATGAGGCTAACCTAGGGCAGACCATGGTCGAGCTGCCAAGGCTCGTGTTAGAAAGTCCTAGGAAGGTCGTATACGTCAGGGGACCGCCCAAAGTAGGCCCCCTCCCAATCCTGACCCTTGTAGGAAGATCCAAACATCCCTTATTTCCAAAACCCTTGGACAAAAAGCCATATGAACATGATATGGACGACAACAAGTTCCAAGAGCACGATTTGTATCTTAACTTTTAAAAAAACAAGAAATCATGGAACATGCTGTTGAACATGGGCTATACGCCCTATAAAAGTCTAGGGGCACAAAACCAGGGTCTCCTAGAACCAATCCTTCCTAGGGCCAACCCAAGCCGATACGGGATCGACTACACTCCCAAAATACTGCTAGAGCCACCCCTTGTGACCACCTGGGTCAAGGGTGCCCTGGAGCCTATCCTAGAAGAGACCTACGATTTAGACCTCTTATTCCGAGTCTAACCCGTAGTGTTTTCCCTTTGTAGGTATGATGGAAGATCCCTTTCATAAAAATACAAAAACATTTGAAAAACTAGAAATCAAAAAAATGGAAAATTCACAAAAACCAAAAATATGGAAAAATCGAAAACTCAAAAATAGAGTAGTTTGTATAGTTCCTAAAGTTCTTGTTTTGCAAAAACCCAAAAAAATCAAAAATCTACAAAATACCAAAAAGATTTTGTACATAGCTACTCCTGGTAGGACTTTGGAAAAAGAAAAGGGTTTCGAAAGGAACGTCGTCTGCATAGCCAGACCAAAAATTTTGAAATCAATTGAAAATCCAAGTATAAAACCAGGTCCTTTGAAAACTCATGCATCAAATTCCCTCGGGTCTATAACCCACGAGAATGATCGAAGCCCAGAAGTGGATCCCCTTGAGGAAGATCCCACTTTTGAGCTCCCAGAATTTCATAAAATTCTCAATTTTGAAAGACCTTCTAATTCAGTAGGAGGAGATTTCATAGAGGTGAACATAGGGAGTGATTCCAATCCCAAACTCATCAAGATAGGCACATGTTTGCATGAGCATGAAAGATCAACATTCATTGCATTTCTACGAACCTATTTAGATGTGTTTGCATGGACGTATGAAGACATGCCGGGCATAGACCCTAGCATTGTCGAACATCGTCTTCCCTTAGATGCGGATGTAAAACCCATAAAGCATAAGCTTAGGAAAATACATCCGAATGTACACATGCAAGTCAAAGAGGGTTTAGAAGATCTGCTAAAAGCCGAATTTATAAAACCCATTGTGTATTCTGATTGGTTATCAAACATCGTTGTAGTTCGAAAAACCAATGGGAAAATTCGAATATGCATCAATTTCAGAAACCTGAACAAAGCCACTCCAAAGGATAATTATCCTTTACCAAACATAGATTTGATAGTCGATAGTACTGCAAATCATGAAATGTTTTCGTTTATGGATGGCTATTCAAGCTATAATCAAATTAAATTAAGTCCACGAGATCAGGGTAAGACCGCATTCACAACCCCGTGGGGCACGTACTGCTATACAGTCATGCCCTTTGGTTTGAAAAATGTCGGCGCGACATACTAGAGAGCCATGACCACGATCTTCCATGATCAAATTCATGAGCTTGTAGAAGTGTATGTAGATGATCTCTTGGCAAAATCCAAAACCCGATGCACTCATATCGAATGTTTGCAAAAGATTTTCGAAAGGCTTAGGCTTTATAAAGTAAAGCTAAACCCTCAAACATGTGTATTCGGAGTAGAGTCCGGAAAGCTTTTAGGCTTTATGGTAAGCCAAAGGGGTATAGAAGTTGACCCCTCTAAGTGTCGAGCCATCATAGACATGACTCCACCCTCCAATCTCACACAAATTCATAGCCTCCAGGGTCGATTACAGTCCGTTCACCGATTTATATCAAATCTGGCTACTAGATGCGAACCCTTCAACAAACTGTTGAGGAAGGGCATGAAATTTTCATGGGATGATGACTGCCAGAAGTCCTTCGAGAGACTAAAGGCATACCTGGTTAATCCCCCCGTTTTGAATCCTCCAAAGCAAGGAAAACCACTTTTACTTTACATTTCCGTGCATGTGAATGCCTTGGAAGCCCTATTGGCTCAATACGAGGATGACACCCATAAGGAGTATGCCATCTACTATATTTCGAAAACTCTCTTGGCTTACGAAAGAAATTGTCAAGCCATGAAGAAGACGTGCTTGACCCTAGTCTGGGCCTGCCAAAAATTTAGACACTATTTCCTAGATCATGAGATCTGGATAGTGTCCAAGCTTGATCCAATCAAGCACTTGTTCGAAAAACCCATTCTCACGGGTAGACTGGGCAAATGGCAACTCCTTCTAATAGAGTATGACATGAAATACCATCACCAAATCTCCATTAAGGGGCAAGCCCTAGCAGACTACGTGGCTGAGTTCCCCCTAGAGGACACATATCCCACATTTGATGAAATACCTGACGAAGGCATATTGCAAAACCACTTCCAAAACCACATTTTGGCAAACACTTTCAAAAACTAAGTGTGGAAGATGCACTTCGATGGGGCACGAAACCAACGAGGGGCTGGTGCTGGGGTCATCCTCATCTCCCCTGAAAAGGGCGAGATTCCCATAGCAATCCGCCTAGATTTCGAATGTTCCAACAACATAGCTGAGTATGAAGCACTCATACAAGGCTTAAGGATTTCGAAAACTCTAGGAGCATCATGCATCGAGGTCTTTGGAGATTCGCTCCTTGTTATAAACCAGGTTTTGAAAATTTGGCAAGTACGTAATGAAAAACTACTTCCATATCACGAGTTGGCCACTCGATTGGTTGAGTCATTCCAATCGTGTAAACTCACACACGTAGGAAGAGAGGATAATGGCATTGTCGATGCCCTCTCCTCCTTGGGCTCAGCCCTAAAGGTCGATCCCATTTCAGGGACCCGATCTTTAGAAATATGGCATGCGCCCAACCTATCCACACACGATTTGGATATTTGCCAAAATAACCCAGATTCTGTTGGAAAACCTTGGTTTTACGACATCAAGCATTTTCTAGAAAATGGGGGATTCGCCGAGGATGCCACATCCAAAGATAAGGCATTCATCCGTAAAATTTTGACCCGATACACCATTCTGGGTGGGGTTCTATATAAGAAAAGTTTTTCCAGCATCCTACTTAGGTGTATCGATCTAGAGGAGGCTAGGATAGTGATGCATGAGTTCCACGATGGAGAATGTGGAGGTCATGTTAATGCCAACATGATGGCAATGAAAATACTTAGAGCGGGTTATTTTTGGTCCACCCTGAAAAAGGATTCTCACGATCATGTTAGGAAGTGTCATCCATGTCAAGTGCATGGGCATGCCATTCATATCCCCTCATCTGCATTGCATTCTGTGGTTAGCCCCTGGCCATTTACCATGTGGACGTTTGACATCGTAGGCCCTATATTTCCAAAAGCCTCGAATAGACATCGATTCATTTTAGCAGCCACTGAGTATTTCTCCAAGTGGGTGGAAGCCATTTCCCTGACCAACATACTGGGGCAACATGTGGTGGCTTTCATTAGGAGGAATATCTTGGCTCGATTTGGGGTTCTACGAGACCTTGTGTCTGATAATGGCACCCCATTCAAAAATGAGTGGATGTTTAAGTTGTGCAACACGTATGGCATAACTCACCACTTCTCTTCGCCCTACTACCCTCAAGGCAACGGCCAAGCCGAAGCCACAAACAAGACTCTCATTAGCATAATTGATAAGACTTTAGAGAAGGGTAGGACGTGGCACGAGAAGCTGGATGCAACCTATGTTGTACGTGCAACCACCACGAACAACTCATATTGGTTGATCGATGTCGAAGGTAGGAATTTAGCAGATCCTATCAATATTCAATACTTAAAGAAGTATTATGTGTAGGATTTGGGTTAAATTCCCAATTTTCAATAATCCTTAGGGATAACTGCTTTGAAACTTCGAAAGTAAGGTTCATGGATCATCCTTATGTGTAGAATTTATGGATCATCCACTATCGTGGCCCACATCCTCTTGGAAAGTGGCGCCCCAAGTGGGATGGATCCTATGTTGTACGTGCAACCACCACGAACAACTCATATTGGTTGATCGATGTCGAAGGTAGGAATTTAGCAGATCCTATCAATATTCAATACTTAAAGAAGTATTATGTGTAGGATTTGGGTTAAATTCCCAATTTTCAAAAATCCTTAGGGATAACTGCTTTGAAACTTCGAAAGTAAGGTTCAAAGGCAAAATCGTGTGACCCTGAGTGAGAGAATTCGCACTTGTGAAAGAGTGGAGTTTTACAAAATCAAGGTTACATTTCAAAATCCTTCTTCTTACAAAGAAAGGCCTAGTTCAATATAGCAAGATACTTGCAAGTAGTATGTGCTATTTCTAAATAGGCTGACCTGGAATGGATCGAGTATGACCTTGGGATAAGTCCTCCCCTCTTCTCTTCTCCTTCCAAAAGGAAAACATGGCCCAAATAAAGAGAAATTCCCATCCAAAGTCTCTTTTCAAAAGAAAGAAACCAGAATCCAAAAGGAAAAATCGATTCTCTTGTGAAAAAAAGAGGGATTAAAGAAAAAATACTCCCAAAGGGAGACCCTCTACAAAAAAAAAAAGAAAAAGAGGCCAAAAAGCTCAAAAAGAGTAGTTTTTCGCCTTCTATGCCTTAAACCACGGGACGCTTCAGAAGGGACCGTGGTATCTCTTTCCCAATCCTAGCTTATCCCAAGTAAAACATGGTTCATTTCGAGGAATCCTAAAGTAAAAATAGGATTTACTTGAATTTCATTTTGTTTGAGAATTCGACGTTTCGAGTAAGACGTAGGAATTTGAAATATGCCTTGTTTTCTTATAAAACCTCCACTAGATAAGCGAGTGTCAAGACTCAAGCAAAGGCAAACACGAAGAGCTCCAGATCCTTAGGATTGAGACTCAAGACAGTTGTCCCTTTTGTAAATAGCTTTTGTAAATAAATTTTGAAAAATCGAACATCGAACATCATAGGATCTGCTCACTTGGAGCAGCAAGCCTTATAAGTCTCAAGAGTTCGACCATATCTGGTCTCTGGGAGGTCGCCACTCTTGGCACCACACCCATGTCATGCATCTACATTTCCGCGCATGACGCTTGCATAAACATGATCCCATTTTAGGACCAGATTCCATACATATCCCTTTGGCGTGATATCTCCTCCTACCAGGGTTTTAAAAGTGAGATTTTGCTAAAGATGGGGATAATCCCATATTTTCGTTGATAGATCTAGGGAGACATTGAAATGGGTGTTTGTCGTCTTTGCCATTATCCAAATCAATTTGGACAATGCCAAAGAGGGGCATTTGTAAACACCCCGAAATCCCACGAACTTCTCAAATAAACCTGGTTTTGTAAAAGCAGCCCCAAAGGGCTATTTTGAGTCTGGAAACTAAGGAGCCTTCCAAACAAACCCTGTACATATGTTTAAACTGTATATGCTTTAAAATATATATAATATACTTTTAAAACCTTTTAAAAGACGTTTTGAAACCCCACAAAGTGGCTTGGCCTGATGAAAGCAGGACCAGAAGAGCTAAAGAGAGCCTAGAACCGGAGCACATGTCGAGCCCGGCGCAGCAACTCTCGTGTTAGATTCATCTCCAGGATCTCGAATGTCCAAGTCCCTGTTATCAACAAAAATCATTTGAAATCATCTCCGGAAGGTGAAAACAGAAGTGGGAACTTTCTGCGTCTACAGTATGACCTAAAATACCATCATCAAATCTCCATTAAGGGGCAAGCCCTGGCTGACTACTTGGCTAAGTTCCCCCTGGAGGACGCATATCCCACACTTAGTGAAATGCCTGATGAAGGCATATTGCAAAACCATTTTCAAAACCACATTTTGGCAAACTCTTTCGAAAACCAAGTGTGGAAGATGCACTTCGATGGGGCACGAAACCAACGAGGGGCTGGTGTTGGGGTCATCCTCATATCCCCTGAAAAGGGTGGGATCCCCAAAGCAATTCGCCTAGATTTCGAATGTTCCAACAACATAGCTGAGTATGAAGCACTCATACAAGGCTTAAGGATTTCGAAAACTCTAGGGGCATCATGCATCGAGGTCTTTGGAGATTCGCTCCTTGTTATAAACCAAGTTTTGAAAATTTGGCAAGTGCGAAATGAAAAACTTCTTCCGTATCACGAGTTGGCCACTCGATTGGTTGAGTCATTCCAATCGTGTAGACTCACACATGTAGGAAGAGAGGATAATGGCATTGCCGACGCCCTCTCCTCCTTGGGTTCAACCCTAAAGGTCGATCCCATCTCGGGAACCCGATCCTTAGAAATATGGCATGCGCCTACTCCCTCCACACATGATTTGGATGTTTGCCAAAATAATCCAGATTCTATTGAAAAACCTTTGTTATATGACATTAAATGTTTTCTAGAAAATGGGGGATTCGCTGAGGATGCCACATCCAAAGATAAGGCATTCATCGGAAAAATTTCTACCCGATACACGATTTTGGGTGGGGTTTTGTATAAAAAGAGTTTTACCGACATCCTACTAAGATGTGTCGACTTAGAGGAGGCTAGGACTGTTATGCATGAATTCCACGATGGAGAATGTGGAGGTCATGTTAATGCCAACATGATGGCAATGAAAATACTTAGAGCGGGCTATTTTTGGTCCACCCTGAAAAAGGATTGCCACGATCATGTTAGAAAGTGTCATCCATGTCAAGTGTATGGGCACGCCATTCATATCCCATCATCTTCATTACATTCCGTGGTCAGCCCCTGGCCATTCACCATGTGGGCGTTTGATATTGTAGGCCCGATATTTCCCAAGGCATCGAATGGGCATAGGTTCATTTTAGCAGCCACTAAGTATTTCTCCAAATGGGTCGAAGCCATCTCCCTGACCAACGTACAGGGGCAACATGTGGTGGCTTTTATTAAGAGGAATATCTTGGCTCGATTTGGAGTTCCAAGAGACCTTGTGTCCGATAATGGCACCCCATTCAAAAACGAGCGGATGGTCAAGTTGTGCAACACATATGGCATAATTCACCACTTCTCCTCGCCCTACTACCCTCAAGGCAACGGCCAAGCCGAAGCCATGAATAAGACTCTCATTAGCATAATTGAGAAGACTTTAGAGAAGGATAGGACGTGGCACGAGAAGCTGGATGAAGCCTTATGGGCTTATAGGACTTCCATCCGGACTCCCACGAATGTCACGCCATTTGAATTGGTCTATGGCACAAATGCCATTCTTCCCATTCATACACAATTGCATTCATTCCATACATCCATTGCACTCGACCTCCCCCTAGAGACGCTTCAGCATGCTAGGATAGCCGAACTAGATTTGCTAGATGAGAGGCGACTCCTTGCTATGGATCATGCTCATGCATACCGGCAAAGGATAGCCCGACATTATGGCAAACATATGAGACCTCACCACTTTGAAGTGGGAGATCTGGTTTTGAAAATCATCCACTATCGTGGCCCACATCCACTTGGAAAGTGGCGCCCCAAGTGGGATGGACCCTATGTTGTACGTGCAACCACCACGAACAACTCATATTGGTTGATCGATGTCGAAGGTAGGAATTTAGCAGATCCTATCAATATTCAATACTTAAAGAAGTATTATGTGTAGGATTTGGGTTAAATTCCCAATTTTCAAAAATCCTTAGGGATAACTGCTTTGAAACTTCGAAAGTAAGGTTCAAAGGCAAATCGTGTGACCCTGAGTGAGAGAATTCGCACTTGTGAAAGAGTGGAGTTTTACAAAATCAAGGTTACATTTCAAAATCCTTCTTCTTACAAAGAAAGGCCTAGTTCAATATAGCAAGATACTTGCAAGTAGTATGTGCTATTTCTAAATAGGCTGATCTGGAATGGATAGAGTATGACCTTGGGATAAGTCCTCCCCTCTTCTCTTCTCCTTCCAAAAGGAAAACATGGCCCAAATAAAGAGAAATTTCCATCCAAAGTCTCTTTTCAAAAGAAAGAAACCAGAATCCAAAAGGAAAAATCGATTCTCTTGTGAAAAAAAGAGGGATTAAAGAAAAAATACTCCCAAAGGGAGACCCTCTACAAAAAAAAAAAGAGGCCAAAAAGCTCAAAAAGAGCAGTTTTTCGCCTAGAACCCCTCCCAAAATCGTGTATCGGGTAGAAATTTTTCGGATGAATGCCTTATCTTTAGATGTGGCATCCTCAGTGAATCCCCCATTTTCTAGAAAATTCTTTATGTCATAAAACCAAGGTTTTTCATCAGAATCAGGGTTATTTTGGCAAATTTACAAATCGTGTATGGAAGGAGTGGGTGAGTGCCATATTTCAAGGGGTCTGGTTACCAAAGTGGGATCGACCCTTAGGGCTGAACCCAAGGATGAGAGGGCATCAGCGATGCCATTATCCTCTCTTCCTACATGTGTGAGAGTACACGATTGGAACGACTCGACCAGTCGAGTGGCCAACTCGTGGTATGGAAGTAGTTTTTCGTTTCGAACTTGCCAAAATTTTAAAACTTGGTTTATAACAAGGAGGGAATCTCCAAAAACCTCGATGCATGCTGCCCCTAGAGTTTTCAAAACTTTTAAACCTTGTATGAGTGCTTCATACTCAGCTATATTGTTGGAACATTCGAAATCTAGGCGAATTGCTATGTGGATCTCTCCCTTTTCAGGGGATACGAGGATGATCCCGACACCAGCCCCTCGTTGGTTTCGTGCCCCGTCGAAGTGCATCTTCCACACTTGGTTTTCGAAAGAGTTTGCCAGAATGTGGTTTTGAAAATGGTTTTGCAATATGCCTTCATCAGGCATTTCATTGAGTGTGGGATATGCATCTTCTAGGGGGAAGTCAGCCATGTAGTCTGCTAGGGCTTGCCCCTTAATGGAGACCTGGTGATGGTATTTCAAATCATACTCCATTAGAAGGAGTTTCCATTTGCCCAATCTACCCGTGAGAATGGGTTTTTCGAATAAGTGCTTGATTGGGTCAAGCTTGGACACTATCCAGATCTCATGATCTAGGAAATAGTGTCAAAATTTCTGGCAGGCCCAAACTGGGGCCAAGCACGTCTTCTCCATGGACTGATAGTTTCTTTTGTAGGCCAGGAGAGTTTTTGAAAGATAGTATATGGCACATTCCTTGTGAGTGTCATCCTCGTATTGAGCTAACAGAGCTCCCAAGGCATTCGCATGCACAGAAATGTACAGTAGAAGAGGTTTTCCTGGCTTTGGAGTGTTTAAAATAGGGGGATTAACTAAGTACGCTTTTAACCTTTCAAACGATTTTTGGCACTCATCATCCCATAAAAATTTTGTACCCTTTCTCAACAACTTGTTGAAGGGTTCGCATCTAGTTGCCAGGTTTGAGATAAACCTGCGAATGGACTGTAGGCGACCCTGGAGGCTACGAATCTGCGTGAGATTGGAGGGTGGAGTCATGTCTATGATGGCTCTACACTTAGAGGGGTCGACTTCTATGCCCCTTTGGCTTACCATAAATCCTAAAAGCTTATCGCATTCTACACCGAATATGCACTTTTGAGGGTTTAGCTTTATGTTGTAAAGTCTAAGCCTTTCAAAAATCTTTTGCAAACATTCGAGATGAGTGCATCGAGTTTTTGACTTAGCCAGGAGATCATCCACGTATACCTCTACGAGCTCATGAATTTGATCGTGAAAAATCGAGGTCATAGCTCTCTGGTATGTGGCACCAGCATTTTTCGAAGAGACCGTGGTATCTCTTTCCCAATCCTGGCTTATCCTAAGTAAAACATGGTTCATTTCGAGGAATCCTAAAGTAAAAATAGGATTTACTTACTTGAATTTCATTTTGTTTGAGAATTCGACGTTTCGAGTAAGACGTAGGAATTTGAGGTATGCCTTGTTTTCTTATAAAACCTCCACTAGATAAGCGAGTGTCAAGACTCAAGCAAAGGCAAACACGAAGAGCTCGACATCCTTAGGATTGAGGCTCAAAGCAGTGTTCCCTTTGGAAAATAAATTTTGAAAAAAATCGAATATCGAGCAACATAGGATCTGCTCACTTGGAGCAACAGGCCTTTGTAAGTCTCAAGAGTTCGACCATATCTGGTCTCTGGGAGGTCGCCATTCTTGGCATCCCATCCATATCATGCATACCCAAGCAACATAGGATCTGCTCACATGGACACTTGCATAAACATGATCCCATTTAGGACCAGGAACCATTTACAAATCCCTTTAGCGTGATATCTCCTCCTACCAGGGTTTAAAAGAGAGATTTTGCTAAAATTGGGACGATCCCATATTTTCGTGGATAGACCTAGGGAGACATCGAAAGGGGTGTTGTCATCTTTGCCATTATCCAAATGAATTTGGATAATGCCAAAGAGGGGCATATATAAACACCCTAAAATCCTACGATTTTCTCAAATTACCTGGTTTTGCAAAAGCAGCCCCAAAGGGCTATTTTGAGTCTGGAAACCCAAGAGCCTTCCAAACAACCCTGTACATATTCCAAACCTGTATATATGTTTTAAAAATGTATACATATAGTTTTAAAACCTTAAAAAGGTATTTTGAAACCCCGAAAAGTAGCTTGGCCTGATGAAAGCAGGACCGAAGAAGCGAAAGAGAGCCCGAACCCGGAGCATATTTCAAGCCCGGCACATCAACTCTCGTATCAGAATTATCCCCAAATTCTCGAACATCCAAGCCCTTGATATCAACAATATATTCAAAATGATCTCTGAAAGGTGAGAAGAAGAGCGGACGACAATGTTGGCGAAGACCCAACGCAAGATGGAGTACTAATGCAGTCAGGCCCCGCCTAAACTGTCTGTTTCGAAACTCCATGAAGGAATCAGAAAATCAGATTTGGGTCAGATCTGGACCATATATATCCAGATCCAAACCCAAACATGCATCTGGATTTGGATTTGGATTTGGATCCAAAGATCCAATCCAATATCCACATCCATGGCCCACATCACCTTCTCATAAATGGAGGTGGGGCCCACAGAGATTTCACGTGAAAAGCTTGGGTAGAGAGAGAAATGGGGGATAAAGTATGAGTGAGAAAGTTCGTGGGCTTGACTTTTAGTCAAGGGTGGGTTAACCATGTGGGTTTAGCCTAAGAGTGTGGGTTTGAGCTTGTATGCACCTACACCTAACCTGGGGCTGCACCAACATGAACAAGGCTGCAAATAGGTCCATGGATCGATGCCAAGGGGATGCTTCTAAAACCTAGCCCTAAGCTAACCCACCTCACCTAGCCACTCCCCCCTAAACCTGACCCAATCCTAACCGTCCTCACCCAAAACTGCCCCAACCATACCTAGTCGACCTCACCTAGCTCACCCCACCTAACTAGACCACCTAGACCCTAACTAGACTAAATGTAATCCCACCTTAATCCACCTAATTAGACCCTAACCATTAATTCCCAGCCACCCTAACCAACCTACCCTAAACCACCATACCACCCACCCTAACCGACCTACCCAAACCACCCCACAAGCCCACCTTCTCATAAATATCTAGCCTAAACCACTCCCAACTGACCCCCGCCCATTTGCTATAAAAAACCCTCTTTTGGGGCGGGTTTAGGACTCTCTCTCCTCTCTCACCTGCCCTCTCTTCCACCCCATCTCACTCCCACTCTCCCCCAACTACACCAACATCCACCGCCACTACACCCAGCTGCCACTCCATCCGGCTGCGCACTCCACCCGACTGCCACCTTCCCACTCCCTCACCCGGCTGCACACTCCATTCGGCTGCCACCTCCTTCCACCACCTCGTCCACCAGCCCACGGTTAGTACCCCATCTCAGCCCCATCTAACCTCTCTTCCACCCCTTTCTTACCCGGCCACACACTCCATCACCCGCCACCACAACCCGCCTCTTCTTCACCCATTCGGCCACTTCACACCCTACCTCGCCACCTTCCCTTAGTCATCCACTTCCCAGCTCCTCGCTAAGCCTTCAACCTTAACCCGCCACCATCTAGCCCACAACCTACCTGCCCCCACCTTAACCAGCCACCTTAAACTGCTGCACCCTAGCCACTCAATCACCCGACCAACATCAAGACATACCCCCAGCTCGCACCCTACCTGCCACCAATCCGCATCCAAGGAGCTCTCCTTCGGCTGTCCAAGGCGACTCACTAGGCCAAAACCAAGCAAGTTGAGCCCGGACTAGCTACACGTAAGTTCCTAACTCGGTCCTTATTATGAACTTGCTTACATTTAATTAAATTTGATACGGGGTTGTAATAATGGAGCGTTGTCTCCCCTCGATTGTAATAATGTGGTTTGGCACACCAACACACACGTGCACTTGAGCCATTTCACTCTTAACTGCACACCATTTTGACACACACACGGGCCTAACCAGCCCTTAAGATATAGTTATACCTATATGTATTAAGCTACGTGGGTTTTAATTTAAGTTGTGTGTGTGGTCTTTCAATTTCCACACTCACACACATTGAGCTTTCGCTCTTACTCCCAAGACCCTAGTAAGGGCCGTATTGCAATTTTCCTTGGGTGTTTTAATTCAAGTTGTGTGCGTGGTCTTTCAATTTCCACACTCACACACATTGAGCTTTCGCTCTTACTCCCAAGACCTTAGTAAAGGCCGTATGGCAATTTCATTGAGCTTTTGCTCTTACTCCCAAGACCTTAGTAAAGGCCGTATTGCAATTTCCCTTGGGTGTTTTAATTCAAGTTGTGTGCGTGGTCTTTCAATTTCCACACACACATTGAGCTTTCGCTCTTACTCCCAAGACCCTAGTAAGGGCCGTATTGCAATTTCCCTTCGGTGTTTTAATTCAAGTTGTGTGCATAGTCTTTCAATTTCCACACTCACACACATTGAGCTTTCGCTCTTACTCCCAAGACCTTAGTAAAGGCCATATTGCAATTTCGTTTTGGGTGTTTAAATTCAAGTTGTGTACGTAGTATTTCAATTCTACACTCACACACATTGAGATTTTGCTCTTACTCCCAAGACCTTAGTCAAGGCCATATTGCAATTATATTTGGGTTTACATTACAAGTCGTGTGAGTTGTCTTTACATATACACACAACACCCATGCACACATTGGCGACCTTCGGGCCCATATATATTATAAGTATTTCCCTTCGGCTATGTCTTTAAGATTTGCGTTTTAAGGTTCAGCTGTGTGCGTAGTCTTTCCATATATACACGACACACACTTGCACAATTGAGCCTTTCCGCTCTTAAGATATAGCCATATTTCCCTTTTGCAATTTCCCTTTTACAAATTTACATTAAGTCATTTCCCTTCCGCATTGTCTTTCAATTCGGGTTTTTCCTTTGGAGTTGTGTGAGTTTGCATTGCATATTCGCCATACCACAAGTTAGGACGCATATTGCATCAAAGCAAGCTCCACACTCCCGTGCAAAAATCGCCCAACTTAGGTCACTTGTGCACACACCTAGTTGGCCCTAAAAAGCATAAAAAGAAAGACATAGGCACGTGCAAATCCCACGTGTAATAAAACTTGAAATCGTACACACAAAGCCCAAACACTTCGGGTATTTTTCAAAGAGGTTTAAATTTTAAAGACTTTGCCAAGCGTACAGGCTGACCCTTGCGCATCGGTGCAAGAAGGTCTGCGACGAAAAGAGCTCACTTGCTCACAGTTGCCCCGATAGAGTCAAATTTCAAAAACTTTCTTTGCTAGCTTAAGCAAGCTAGCTGGCACGCCCCTTTTTGTTAAAAATGACTTAGACACATGAAAAGGTTCACTTTGGGCCTAAGAACCAGAAGTTGGAATTTTCCGTGTCTACAACCATCTCACTTGGTTCATAAGACTCCCAAAGTTCAACCATTACATTAAGTCTCTAGGAGACCATACTTCCTAGCATATCATCCCATGCCACTCAGTCATATGCACGCATGGACACTTGCACAATCCCATTCAGGACTAGCACCACTTTAGGTAAGGTCCCCTTTGGCGAAAATCCCCTCTTACTAGGCAAAAAGAAAATGTTTCTCAAAATTGGGACGATCCCATATTCTCGAGGACGAATCCAAGGAGAAATTAAACAGGGGTGTTGTCGTCTTTGCCATCATCCAAATAAATTTGGATAATGCCAAAGAGGGGCATCTGTAAACACGCCAAAATAAAATGAATTTCAAAATCAAACATCTAGTTTTAAAATTCATCTCAAAACCCAATTTTTGGAGTTTTTCGAAAACCCAAGGGGTTGTAAAAGCTTCAAGATTTTGTTCAAACCCCGTTCAACTTGATTTTCACACATATGGGCCCAGTCTCAATTTTGCAAAAGCCAAAATTCAACAGGTGAAGCCCTGAAGGCAAAAGCAACCTCAGAAGTAGGTGCAGAAGCCAAAAGCAGCACCCTGACATGATAAAAGCCAGGGTCAAAAGGAAAAAAGAAGGCCCAAGCCCGATGTAGACTGCAGGCCCGGAGCACCCAGAAACCAAGTCAAGCACATCCACCCAAGCAGCATAAATCTGAGCCAGAAACGGTGAAATTGAGTAGAAGCGAAGTCCAAAAAGGCGAGAAGGAATTCGGACGACAAAACTAGAGAAAACCCAGCATAAGACGGAGCACTGATGAAGTCAGGGCCAGCACAAACCGTCCATCTCAAAACACCAAGAAGGACTGTTCAGAGAAAATTTGGATTGGATCTGGACCATAAATATCTAGATCCATATCCAAATAGTGTTTGGATTTGGGTCAATCCAAATAGTGTTTGGATTTGGATTGGATCCAAATAGTGTTTGGATTGGATCAGATCTAGACCAAAATATCCAGATCCATATCCATATAAATGTTTGGATTTGGATCGGATCTGGTCATAAATATTCATATCCAGATCCAAATAGTACTTGGATTTGGATCCAGATCTCAAACCCATATCCAAACCCAAGACCCACCTCATTTGCCTATAAATAGAGGTGAGGAGGTCTCCAAGAAAGGATTCACGTGAACTTGCTTGGGAGGAGAGAGAGTGAGTGATAAACCTAGCCATGTTGGCTCAAGGGTGAGGTGGGTTCAAGCCTTGTGGGCTAAGTGGGCTGCAACCAAGGTGGGCTCGATCAAGGAAGGCTGCAACCACGGCTTGGAAGTGGGCTCAACCAAGAGGTAGGTCTCCTAATCCTAGCCTAATCCTCCTAATCTTAGTCTAATCCTAGCCTAATCACCTAACCTACATCATTAAACCTCACCCTAATTGAACTAAACCTAGCCTAACCGACTGAAACCAAAAACCAAAAACCCTCTAAACCCACCTAACCGAGTGCCAAAAGCACTCGGTTTTGCTTGGCACAACCGAACCCCCAATGCCCCCGGCTCAGCCTGCGCGCCCCTACAGCGCCGCAGCCTTAGCGCCTTCACCGCGTGCCCCCTGCACGCCAGACGCCCAGCGTCCTGCCTGCGCGCTTCGCGCCCCGCCTGCGTCCAGCGCCCTGCCTGCAGCACCTGTCCCCTATCTAGCGCCTGCACCCTTTGTCCCGGCTGCCTTGCTGCAACACCCGTGACTCAACCCTAGCCAGCCACACCTTAGGAGCACCTAAACCTTCCCTTTAGGCCGACTAGAGCCAAAACCTTTTGGCCAGGCACCCCCAAACACCCAAGCCTCCTTGGCTCAAGTCACCCATGAAACCGTGATCGGCCTTGCCTTAGACAGCCCCACCTTTGTTGCCGCGACCTCCTATCCAACCTAGGTCCCTCCGGCCTCTAAACCCGCACCTCTTCCAAGCCCCAAACTCTCTCTCGAACCCACCTAGGGAGACCCCTCTTGGCTGCCCAAGGTGGACACAAGCCTACGGGGGACACAAGCCCAAGCGTGAGCAAGGAGAAGAAACCCGAATCACTTGTAAGTGTTTAAAATTTGGTATTTACATTACTCCTTCCATACTCAATTCAATTTTGATACGAGGTTGTAATAATGGAGCATGGTCCCTCTTCGAGATGTAATATTGGTGCTTGACACACGAGACACATACGTGCACTTGAGCTTTAGCTCTTATCTCGTACACGAGACACACACATGCACTTGAGCCTTAGCTCTTATCTCGTACACAAGTCACCCACGTACACTTGAGCTTTAGCTCTTATTTGTACATGGCTGCACACACCCATAATTGAGCATTCACTCTTACTCCAAAAACTCTAGTAAGAGCCGGATAAGTTGCACTTTCATTCGGGTTGTTACTTTAATTCGTGTGAGTTTGTCATTTCAATTTCACACTTGCACTCTGTAGACACGTGGAAATTTCCACTCCGGGTTCTTAGGCCAGAAGTGAACCTTTTCGTATGTCTAAGTTGCTTAAAGGGCATGCCAGCTAGCTTACTCAAGCTAGCGAAGTAAGTTTTCGAAATATCTAACTTATGGGGTGACTGTGGACAAGTGGGCTCTTTTTGTCACAAACCTTCTTGAACCGATGCTCAAGGGTCAGTTTGTACGCTTTAGAAAACTCGATTTTGAACAAGTATGACCTTTTTTAAAGTGTTTTGATTGATTGGTTTTATCTAGTTGTAGATTTTATTTACGTGAGGTTTGCACGTATCCTATGTCTTTGATTTTAGCTACTTAGGCGTGAGATGTGTGCATCAAGTGCCTAAGTCTTGAAGATTTCGCATGGGTGGTTCGAGGTTTGCTTCGATGCAAGTATGCGCCCTATCTCGTGGTATGGTGGATATGTAATGTTGTAGACACCGAAAATTTCCACTTCTAGTTCTAGGGCCTGAAGTGAACCTTTTCGCAATCTACTTCGCTTTATGGGCGTGCCAACTAGTTTGCTTTAACTAGCAAAGTATATTTTGAAATAGTCTGACTTTTTAAAGGCGATTGTAGGCAAGCGGGATTTTTACGTCGCAGACCTTCTTGCATCGATGCGCAAGGGTCAGTCTGTACGCTTAGAGACTTCGCTTCGAAACAAGTTTAACTCAAAATATATTTTGAATGAAGAAGTGTTTTTAAAACCTTTTGAAAAACCATGCACTTGGGCGATTTTGATTTTACAAGGTTTGGACAACCCTACGTCTTCCAATTTTAATCTACTTAAGCACGATGTGCATGCATCGAAATAGCCTAAGTCTTGGCGTGTTTGCACGATTGATTGGGGATTTGCTTTGATGCAGGTATGCACTCTAGCTCGAGTATGGTGAGTATGCAATGCAACTCACACAACTCCAAGGGAAAACCCGAAATTGAAAGACAATTCTTAAGGGAAATGACTTAATGTAAATTTGCAAAAGGGAAATTGCAAAAGGAAAATATGGCTATATCTTAAGAGCGGAAAGGCTCAATTGTGCAAGTGTGTGTCGTGTATATATGTAAAGACTACGCACACTACTGAACCTTAAAACCCAAATCTTAAAGACATAGCCGAAAGGGAAATACTTATAATACATATGGGCCCGAAGGTCGCCAACGTGTGTGTGGGTGTTGTGTGTATATTGAAAGACAACTCACACGACTTGTAAATGAAACCCAAATATAATTGCAATATGGCCTTAACTAAGGTCTTGGGAGTAAGAGCGAAAGCTCAATGTGTGTGAGTGTAGAATTGAAATACTACGCACACGACATGTAATGAAACCCAAATATAATTGCAATAGGCCTTGACTAAGGTCTTGGGAGTAAGAGCGAAAGCTCAATGTGTGTGAGTGTAGAATTGAAATACTACGCACACAACTTGAAGTAACACACCCCAAAACGAAATTGCAATAGGCCCTTACTAGGGTCTTGAAAATAAGAGCGAAAGCTCAATGTGTGTGAGTGTGAAAATTGAAAGACAACACACACAACTTAAACAAAACCCATGCAACTTAAATTATATAGGTATAGCTATATCTTAAGGGCTGATTAGGCCCATGTGTGTGTCAAAATCGTGTGCAGCTAAGAGCGGAATAGGCTCAAGTGCACGTGTGTGTGGGTGTGCCAAACCACATTATTACAAGCGGGGGGAGACAACGCTCCATTATTACAACCCCGTATAAAATTGAATTAAGCATAAGCAAGTCTATAACAAGGACCGAGTTAGGCACTTACGTATAGCTGGTCCGGGTGTGACTTGCTTGCACTTGGGCTAGAGAGTCGCCTTGGGCTGTAAGAGGGAGCTCCTTGGATGGGTGCAGCAAGGAAAGGTGCTGGCCGAAGGATGAAGGTGCAGGCGGGTGGCGCCTTGGCGCTAGCCGAGTGGATGGGGTGCTACCTTGGCTGGGGTTGGGGTGCTTAAGGAAGGTAAGGGGAGCTGAGGTGTGTTACTAAGGCGTGGGGCAGGTCTTAGGGATAGGTAAGGTGAGGGTGTTAGCTAGGGGCTGTCTAAGGGAAGAAGGGTAGGTGGTGCGGTCGGGTGATGCTGGCCGAATGGTGGAAGGTGGCAGGTGGTGGCCGGTTGGATGAGGTGCTGCCTAGGCTAAGGGAAGGTGGCGGCTATGTGGCTAGGAGTGGAGGGGAGTGGAGAAGAAGTGGTGTGGAGATGTGGTACTAACCGGGATGAGGGTTGGCCGAAGGTTGGAGGTGGCAGGTGGTGAGGTGCAGCCGAGTGGAAGGGATGTTGTAGCTGGTGGTGTGGAGTGGAGCTGGCCGAAGTGGAGTGGAGTGAAGTGGTGCTGCTGGAAGTTGGAGGTGGCGGTTTCCAAGAGGGTGAGAGAGATGGCAGTTGAGAGAGAGAGCAAGGGCTGGGCTACCCAAGAAGTCATGCAAAACCCGCCCCAAGAGGGGGGGTTTTTATAGGTTTTTGTGGGGTCGGTTTGGGCTGGTATTGGGGATGGTGGTTTGGGGGTATGGTGGTGGTGGTTTGGGGATATGGTGGGCTAAGCATTTAGGTGGGCCAGATATTTGTCTTTAGGTGGTTTAGGGATATGGTGTGCTAGGGATTTAGGTGGGCTGGTTTAGTGATTTAGGGCTTAGCTAGGTGGGTTGGGCTTAGGGTGAGGTTTAGTGGAGTGGGTTAGGTGTTTAGGCTAGGATTAGGGTGAGGTTAGGGGGATTAGGCTAGGTTTAGGGAAGGATTAGGGAAGTGGGTTAGGTGATTAGGTTAGGATTAGGGAAGGATTAAGGAAGTGGGTTAGGTGATTAGGCTAGGATTAGGTCGGGATTAGGGGGAAACGGCTAGGTAAGGTGGATTAGCTTAGGGTTAGGGTTAGGAGCATCCCTTTGCATGACCCATGGACCTAGTTGCATCAAGTTGGTGCAGCCCTAGGTTAGGTGTAGGTGCATACAAGCTTAAACCCTACACTCATTAGGCTAACCCACATGATTAACCCAAAACTTGACACAAAAGTCAAGCTTAACACATGTTCCCTCATATTTAATCCCCCCATGCTCTCTCATACCCAAGCTTTCCACGTGATTTTCTTGTGAGCCCCACCTCCATTTATGAGAAGGTGATGTGGGCCATGGATGTGGATATTGGATTGGATCTTTAGATCCAAATCCAAATCCAAATCCACATACATGTTTGGATTTGGATTTGGATATATATGGTCCAGATCCAATCCAAAGCTGAATTTCTGACTCCTTCATGGTGTGTTCGAAACGAACGGTTTGTGCGGGGCCTGACAGCATCAGTACTCCGTCTTGTGTTGGGTCTTCGCCAACATTGTCGTCCGCTCCTCTTTTCACCTTCCGGAGATGATTTCAAGTAGTTTGTTGATAACAGGGGCTTAGATGTCCGAGATTCTGGGGATGAATCTGATACGAGAGTTGACGTGATGGGCTCGACATGTGCTCCGGTTCCGGGCTCTCTTTTTCTTCTCTGGTCCTGCTTTCATCAGGCCAAGTCGCTTTACGGGGTTTCAAAACATCATTTTAAAAGGTTTAAAACTATATCATTGTAAACACCCCGAAATCCCACGAATTCCTTAAACAAACCTGGTTTTGTAAAAGCAACCCCAAAGGGCCATTTTTGAGTCTGAAAACCCAGGAGCCTTCCAAACAACCCTGTATATATGTTTTAAACTTTATCTTTCAAAAAACATATGATATAGCTTTTTGAAAACCTTTTAAAACATGTTTTGAAACCCCAAAGTGGCTTGGCCCGATCAAGACAGGACCAGGAGAGCTAAGAAAAGCCCGGAACCAGAGCACATGTCGAGCCCGGCACAGCAACTCTTGTATCACATCCACACCCCCAGGATCTCGAACGTCCAAGACCCTGTTCTTATCAAAATATCCTTTGAAATCATCTCCGGAAGGCAGAAACGGAGGCGGATGACTATGTTGGCGAAGACCCAATGCAGACAGAGTACTGATGCTGTCAGGCCCCGCACGAATCGTCCGTTTCGAACCCAGCTCGAAGGAGTCAGAGTTCAGTTTGGATTGGATCTGGACCATATATATCCAGATTCCAATCCAAACCCATATGTGGACTTGGATTTGGATTTGGATCTAGAGATCCAATCCAATATCCATATCCATGGCCCACATCACCTTCTCATAAATGGAGGTGGGGCCCACTTGAAATTCACGTGGGATATTGGGCAGGAGAGAGAGTGGGGATAGAAAATATCAAGAGTGTTGTATTAAGCTTGACTTGTGTGTCAAGTTTGGGTTTAATCATGTGGGTTAGCTGGGTTTAAGCTTGTAATTAGCTAAAACCTAACCTAGGGCTGCACCAACATGGGGTGATCAAGGTCTATGGGCCATGCTAAGGGAGCTCCTTCACCTAGACCTAACCCAAAATGACTAATCCTAGCCTAAACCCCTAATCCACCCCTAATCCCAACCTAATCACCAAACCCACTTCCCTAATCCTGGCCTAATCCCAACCTAATCACCTAACCCACTTCCCTAATCCTTCCCTAAACCTAGATTAATTTCCCTAATCCTAGCCTAAACCTAGCCTAATCACCTAACCTAGCTCACTAAACCTCACCCTAAAACCCAACCACCTAACCTAGCCCTATTTGTATAGAAGTCAGTGTTAAAAAGATGAACAAGAGCTTACTTGCTCACAGTCGCCACGTTTAGAAGTCAGTGTTAAAAATATCTTCACTAGCTTAAGTAAGCTAGCTGGCACGCCCTATTTGTATACATAGGCCTTAGACACAAGAGAAGATCCACTCCAATCCCCGAAAGAGGCAAAGAGGCGGGGATTTTCGCGCGTCTACAGAGATTGGCACGCTCGGTGGGACGTGAGCCTTTTCAAAAATCGAGTTTGCTTGTAGAAGTCTTGCGAAAATTTTGTAAAAAGTTGTCATTTTAACTTGTTTTCTTTGCTTGTACTTAGGAAATTTTGAAAAAGCTTGAAAAGCATGTCAAAATCCAATCCAAGTGAAGTATCGAGCCAAGGCTCATGCGCATCAAGTTCTCACTCTAGGAGGATTTTCAAAAACAAAATAAAACTAGATGAAATCGAGGATTTGAGAAGGGAGTTTGAGGCCAAAATCGATGCTCTCAGCCAAGAGGCTGAAGTAGGCGATTCATGTTCATCGAACGGTGAACAAAGACCTAAAAAGAAATCTGAAAAACCTCACAAGCACAAAGAGGCCTCCATAATGGAAGGCAACCAATACCACGAGTCCTTCACACAAAAGGACCGTAAAGCCCTACAGCAGCTACTGAAAGGGCAGAATAAAGAGAAAAGAAGCTACGCCCTGTCTGATTTCCTTCCTATGGATTACGAAACAGATAGTGACGATGAAATACTGAACTTCCATCGGTATGATGGCATGGGAGACCCTAGGTCTCACTTGCAGCTTTTCTCACGTCGAGCCCATAAGAAGAAAAAGGACTCGATGAAATGGGTGTATTGGTTCCCTCTATCCCTTAAAGGCACAGCTGCCAAATGGCTGGCTTCCTACGACTTAAGCCAGTTCGCTACTTTTGAAGAGTTAGCGAATTGCTTCATGCAAAGATTTGCACACAACGTGGAAGTCACGCCAACCCTGAATACCTTAAGGGATACAAAGCAAGGCATGAACGAAGATGTGCATGCCTTCATTATAAGATGGAGGTCGCTTTTGGGCCAAGTGCGAGAGCCCATATCCGAAGGATGCGCAGTAATGCTCATCCTGGATAATTTCAAAAGCGAGTTAAAAACCCTTCTCTCGCTCCATGAGATTTCAACTTTCCATAAGTTGATAAAAAAGGCCTCCCTTTTCGAAACCAACCTGCGAAAAGGGGCATACGATCACCTATGGAAAGGAAGTGCCATTCCAAAAACCCGTTTGGAAAAGCCCATTGCATATGGGCTGCCCACGACGGACAAAGGGGCAAAGCCCCATAAAATCGCCAATGTCCGGGTGGATCCAGGCATGGCGGGCACTTCTAAAAATTTTGAAAAAATAGAAAATAAGAGAGAACGTAATTTTCAAAAACCGGTTGAAAAACGGGAGTACACTCCGCTGGGGCAACCTGTGTCGGAGGTCCTAGACCTCTTACTTGCCTAGGGCATGATCGAACTCCCTGAGATCCCCGAAGGAGTCACGTCCAAAGGGGGGTATTTAAACCGATTTTGTAAGTATCATCGGCTCAAAGGCCATGATACCAAATGCTGCTTCTCTCTTTTAAATAAAATTGAGAACTTGATAGCAGAAGGCCGGCTCCAGGTCACTGCGGAACCTGAGCCACCTCAAGCTATCTTCAAGGAACCCTTTCCCAAACACGCCAGTGGCAGTGGGAAAGGAAAGGAGGTATGTACCCTCACCATTTCCAAGGAACTAGCACAAAAGCCAGAACCTGGTCGACCCACTTGTGCGCCCATCCTTGTATTATACAAGAGGCCCGCCCAAGTCGCCATTCGGGGACCACCAAAAGTGGAAACCCCGGTAAAACCAGTTTTGGAAATCCAAGGTTCTCCTCAGCTCATCCTTAGAGCCAAGTCTAGCGCGAACCCTAGGCTGGTCGTGGGGGAAGTCACTAGATCCGGGAGGATCTATCAACCCCCGCACCTTCAAGGTGCTCAAAAGGTGGTCAGTGTGCCTGGCCCCTCAAAAGCATGTATCCCTAGTGGTCTGCCAAAAGCAGATAAGGACAAAGTCATCCTAAATCCTTATGATTTCGAAAACCACCTTTCAAAGATTCCTATTGACATGTCTATCCTAGAGCTTATCAAAACCTCGCCTAGGCATAGACTTGTCTTAGAGAAAATTCTAGAAAGGGCCAAGGTTGATTCGAACATAAGTCCGGAATCCCTGTCTGCCCAAGTGGCTTTATTAGGAGCAAAATCGCCCATCACCTTTTCGGAAGATGATGTAGATAGACCCTACGAAACCCATAACCAGGCCCTACATATCGAGGTGGTTCTAAACAACCACTCTCTGGATAGGTGCCTAGTTGATGGTGGAGGAGGGCTCAACATCCTTCCACTTCATGTGGCGTACAAAATCGGAGTCACCTTGACTTCAGTGAACCCAAGCCCCATCGTTATCACTGGATACGATGGGAATGCGTCTAGACCTTTAGGATCCATCGAACTCCCAATGGAAACGGGAGGGATCGAACACACGGGGGTGTTCCATGTCTTGGACATCCACCCCCATTATAACCTGTTGCTGGGAAGACCCTGGATACACAGTTTGTGCGCTGTGCCATCCACCTTCCACAGGTGTGTCAAGATCCCTTTTAGGGGCCAAGTCGTAGTGATCCTAGGTGAGAGTCACCCACAGCTTCAGGGGATCATAAACTCCCCTTGTTTATCAAGCTCCCAGGCCCATGAGGCTAACCTGGGGCAAATTATGGTTGAGCCACCTCGGCTCGTGTTGAACAACCCTAGGATGGTTGTATGTGTGAAGGGGCCGCCCAAAGCAGGCCCCCTCCCGACTCTAATCCTCCTAGGAAAACCCAAGCATTCCCTATTTCCAAAACCCCTGGACAAAAGGCCATACGAGCCTAATATGGACGATAGCATGTTCTAGGACCACGACTTATATCCCATCTTTTCAAAAAACAAAAGGTCGTGGAACATGTTATTGAACATGGGCTACACGCCCTACAAGAGTCTAGGGGCACAAAGCCAGGGTCTCCTAGAGCCCATCCTTCTTAGGCCCAACCCAAGCCGATATGGGATCGGCTACACTCCCCGAATACCGCCGGAGCCACCCCCTGTGACCACCTGGGTCAAGGGTGCCCCGGAGCCTGTCTTAGAAGAGACCTACGATTTAGACCTCCTATTCCGAGTCTAACCCGTAGTGTTTTCCCTTTGTAGGTATGACGGAAGATCCCTTTTTCTAAAAATACCAAAAACATTTGAAAACTTAAAATCAAAAAAATCGAAAAACAAGAAAACCAAAAACAATGAAAAAACAAAAACTCGAAAAAAGAGTGCTTTGTATAGTTCCCAAAGTTCTTGTTTTACAA
The DNA here is from genome assembly GCA_036023115.1 of Brasenia schreberi. NCBI lineage: Eukaryota > Viridiplantae > Streptophyta > Magnoliopsida > Nymphaeales > Cabombaceae > Brasenia > Brasenia schreberi. The sequence goes on from JAYKKT010000088.1 coordinate 9,638,113, forward strand.
AAACCAAAAAAAATCGAAAATTTGGAAAATACCAAAAAGATTTTGAACATAGCTGCTCCTGGTAGGACTTTGGCAAAAGAAAAGGATTTCGAAAGAAACGTCGTCTGCATAGCCAGACCAAAAATTTCGAAATCACTTGAAAATCCAAGTACAAAACTAGGTTATTTTGAAAACCACGCATCAAGTTCCCTCGGGTCTATGGCCCACGAGAATGATCGAAGCCCAGAAGTGGATCCCTTTGAGGAAGATCCCACTTCTGAGCTCCTAGAATTTCATAGAATTCTCGATTTTGAAAGACCTTCCCAATCAGTAGGAGGAGATTTCATAGAGGTGAACCTAGGGGATGATTCCAATCCCAAAACCATCAAAATAGGCGCATGCTTGCATGAAACTGAAAAGTTAGCATTCATTGCATTTCTACAAACCTATTTAGATGTTTTGCATGGATGTATGAAGACATGCCAGGCATAGATCCCAGCATAGTCAAGCATCGTCTTCCCTTAGATGCAGGTGTAAAACCCATAAAGCAGAAGCTTAGGAAAATACACCCGAATGTACACACGCAAGTCAAAGAGGGTTTAGAAGATCTGCTAAAAGCCGGATTTATAAAACCCATTGCATATTCTGATTGGTTGTCAAATATCGTTGTGGTTCGAAAAACCAATGGGAAAATTCGAATATGCATCGATTTCAGAAACCTGAATAAAGCCACTCCAAAGGATAATTATCCTTTACCAAACATAGATTTGATAGTCGATAGTACTGCAAATCATGAAATGTTTTCATTCATGGATGGCTATTCAGGCTATAATCAAATCAAACTAAGTCCACGAGATCAGGGTAAGACCGCCTTCGAAACCCCATGGGGCACGTATTGCTATACAGTCATTCCCTTTGGTTTGAAAAATGTCGGCGCGACATACCAACGAGCCATGAACACGATCTTCTATGATCAAATTCATGAGCTTGTAGAAGTGTATGTAGATGATCTCTTGGCGAAATCCAAAACCCGATGCACTCATATCGAATGTTTACAAAAGATTTTCGAAAGGCTTAGGCTTTACAAAGTAAAGCTAAACCCTCAAAAATGTGTGTTCGGGGTAGAATCAGGGAAGCTTCTAGGCTTTATGGTGAGCCAAAGGGGAATAGAAGTCGACCCCTCTAAGTGTCGAGCCATCATAGACATGGCTCCACCCTCCAATCTCACCCAAATCCGTAGCCTCCAGGGTCGATTACAATCCGTGCGTCGATTCATATCGAATCTGGCAACTAGATGCGAACCCTTCAACAAACTGTTGAGGAAGGGTACGAAATTCTTATGGGATGACGAATGCCAAAAGTCCTTCGAGAGACTTAAGGCATACTTGGTTAATCCCCCCGTTTTGAATCCTCCAAAACAAGGAAAACCGCTTTTATTATACATCTCTGTGCATGTAAACGCTTTAGGAGCCCTGTTGGCTCAATACGAGGATGACACCCATATGGAGTATGCCATCCACTATATTTCGAAAACTCTCTTGGCTTATGAATGAAATTATCAAGCCATGGAGAAGACGTGCTTGGCCCTAGTCTGGGCCTGCCAGAAGTTCAGACACTATTTCCTAGATCATGAGATCTGGATAGTGTCCAAGCTTGATCCAATCAAGCACTTGTTCGAAAAACCCATTCTCACGGGTAGATTGGGCAAATGGCAGCTCCTTCTAATGGAGTATGACCTGAAATACCATCACCAGATCTCCATTAAGGGGCAAGCCCTAGCAGATTACGTGGCTGAATTCCCCTTAGAGGACTCATATCCCACTCTTGTCGAAATGCCTGATGAAGGCATATTGCAAAACCATTTTCAAAACCACATTTTGGCAAATTCTTTCGAAAACCAAGTGTGGAAGATGCACTTCGATGGGGCACGAAACCAACGAGGGGCTGGTGCCGGGATCATCCTAATCTCCCCTGAAAAGGGCGAGATTCCCATAGCAGTCCGCTTAGACTTCGAATGTTCCAACAACGTAGCTGAGTATGAAGCACTCATACAAGGCTTAAGGATTTCGAAAACTCTAGGGGCATCATGCATCGAGGTCTTTGGAGATTCGCTCCTTGTCATAAACTAGGTTTTAAAAATTTGGCAAGTACGTAATGAGAAACTACTTCCATATCACGAGTTGGCCGCTCGATTGGTCCAATCCTTCCAGTCGTGTAAGCTCACACACGTAGGGAGAGAGGACAATGGCATCGCCGATGCCCTCTCCTCCTTGGGTTCAGCCCTGAAGGTCGATCCCATTTCAGGGACCAGATCTTTGGAAATATGGCATGCGCCCCATCCATCCACACACGACTTGGATATTTGCCAAAACAACCTAGAGTCCATTGAAAAACCCTGGTTTTATGACATAAAACAATTTTTAGAAAATGGGGGATTCACCGAGGATGCCACATCCAAAGATAAGGCATTCATTCGTAAGATTTCGACCCGATACACCATTCTGGGAGGGGTCTTATACAAAAAAAAGTTTTACCGGCATTCTGCTTAGGTGTATCGACCTAGAGGAGGCTAGGATAGTAATGCACGAGTTCCACGATGGAGAATGTGGAGGTCATGTTAATGCCAACATGATGGCAATGAAAATACTTAGAGGGGGCTATTTTTGGTCCACCCTGAAAAAGGATTGTCACGATCATGTTAGGAAGTGTCATCCATGTCAAGTGCATGGGCACGCCATTCATATCCCTTCATCTGTATTGCATTCCGTGGTCAGCCCCTGGCCATTTACCATGTGGGCGTTTGACATTGTAGGCCCAATATTTCCAAAGGCCTCGAATGGGCATCGTTTTATTCTAGCAGCCACGGAGTATTTCTCCAAGTGGGTGGAAGCCATTTCCCTAACGAATGTAATGGGGCAACATGTGGTGGCTTTCATCCGGAGGAATATCTTGGCTCGATTTGGGGTTCCACGAGACCTTGTGTCTGATAATGGTACCCCATTCAAGAATGAGCGGATGGTTAAGTTGTGCAACACGTATGGCATAACTCACCACTTCTCCTCGCCCTACTACCCTCAAGGCAACGGCCAAGCCGAAGCCACAAACAAGACTCTCATTAGTATTATTGAGAAAACCTTAGAGAAGGGTAGGACGTGGCACGAGAAGCTGGATGAAGCCTTATGGGCTTATAGGACTTCCATCCGAACTCCCACGAATGCCACACCATTCGAATTGGTCTATGGCACAAACGCCATTCTTCCCATTCATACTCAACTGCATTCATTTCATACATCTATAGCACTCGACCTCCCCCTAGAGACGCTTCAGCATGCTAGGATGGCCGAACTAGATTTGCTAGATGAAAGGCGACTCCTTGCCATGGATCATGCTCGTGTATACCGGCAAAGGATAGCCCGACATTATAGCAAACACATGAGACCTCGCCACTTTGAAGTGGGAGATCTGGTCTTGAAAACCATCCACCATCGTGGCCCACACCCCCTAGGCAAGTGGCGCCCCAACTGGGATGGACCCTATGTTGTACGAGCAACCACTACGAACAATTCGTATTGGTTGATTGATGTAGAAGGTAGGAATTTAGCAGATCCAATCAATATTCAATACTTAAAGAAGTATCATGTGTAGGATCTGGATTAAGTTCCATTTTTCAAAAATTTTTAGAGGGATAGCTGCCCTGAGACATGTGAATAAGGTGCAAAGGTGAACTCGTGTGACCCTAAGTAAGAGAATTCGCACTTGTGAAAGAGTGGAGTTTTCAAAATCGTGGTTACATTTCAAAATCCTTCTTCTTACAAAGAAAGGCCTAGTTCAACATAGCAAGATACTTGCAAGTAGTACGTGCTATTTCTAAATAGGCTGATCTGGAATGGATCGAGTGTAGGCTTGGGATAAGTCCTCCCCTCTTCCCTCCTATTTCCAAAAGGAAAACAAAGGCCCAAATCAAAAGGGAATTTCCCATTTAAAGTCTCTTTCCAAAAGAAAGAAACTAGACTTCAAAAAGAAAAATCGATTCTCTTATAAAAAAGAGGGATTAAAGAAAAAATACTCCCAAAGGGAGACCCTCTATGAAAAAAAGGAAAAAGAGGCCAAAAAGCTCAAAAAGAGCAGTTTTCCGCCTTCTATGCCTTAAACCACGGGACGCTTCAGAAGGGACCGTGGTATCTCTTTCCCATCCCTGGCATATCCCAAGCTAAAGCATGGTTCATTTCGAGGAATCCTAAAGTAAAAATAGGATTTACTTACTTGAATTTCATCCTGTTTGAGAATTCGACGTTTCGAGTAAGGTGTAGGAATTTGAAATGAAGCTTGTTTTCTTATAAAACCTTCGCTAGATAAGCGAGTGTTAAGACTCAAACAAGGGCAAGCACGAAGAGCTCGAGATCCTTAGGATCGAGGCTCAAGACAGTTGTCCCTTTTGTAAATAGCTTTTGTAAATAAGTTTTGAAAACCGAACATCGAACAGCATAGGATTTGCTCACTTGGAGCAATAGACCTTGTAAGTCTCTAGAGTTCGACCACATCTGGTCTCTGGGAGGTCGCCACTCTTGGCACCACACCCATGTCATCTGCATTCCACGCATGGTACTTACATAAACATGATCCCATTTAGGACCAGATTCCATAAGTAAACCCTTTGGTATGATATCTCCTCCTACCAGAGTTTGTAAATTGAGATTTTGCTAAAAATGGGACGATCCCATATTCTTCGTGGCTAGATCTAGGGAGACATTAAAAGGGGTGTTTGGGTGTTTGTCATCTTTGCCCTTATCCAAATCGATTTGGACAAGGCCAAAGAGGGGCATCTGTAAACACCCCGAAATCCCACGAATTCCTTAAACAAACCTGGTTTTGTAAAAGCAACCCCAAAGGGCCATTTTTGAGTCTGGAAACCCAGGAGCCTTCCAGACATCCCTGTATATATGTTTTAAACTTTATCTTTCAAAAAACATATGATATAGCTTTTTGAAAACCTTTTAAAACATGTTTTGAAACCCCAAAGCGGCTTGGCCCGATCAAGACAGGACCAGGAGAGCTAAGAAAAGCCCGGAACCGGAGCATATGTCGAGCCCGGCACAGCAACTCTTGTATCACATCCACACCCCCAGGATCTCGAACGTCCAAGACCCTGTTCTTATCAAAATATCCTTTGAAATCATCTCCGGAAGGCAGAAACGGAGGCGGACGACTATGTTGGCGAAGACCCAACGCAGACAGAGTACTGATGCTGTCAGGCCCCGCACGAATCGTCCGTTTCGAACCCAGCTCGAAGGAGTCAGAGTTCAGTTTGGATTGGATCTGGACCATATATATCCAGATTCCAATCCAAACCCATATGTGGACTTGGATTTGGATTTGGATCCAGAGATCCAATCCAATATCCATATCCATGGCCCACATCACCTTCTCATAAATGGAGGTGGGGCCCACTTGAAATTCACGTGGGATATTGGGCAGGAGAGAGAGTGGGGATAGAAAATATCAAGAGTGTTGTATTAAGCTTGACTTGTGTGTCAAGTTTGGGTTTAATCATGTGGGTTAGCCTAATTGAGTGGGTTTAAGCTTGTAATTAGCTAAAACCTAACCTAGGGCTGCACCAACATGGGGTGATCAAGGTCTATGGGCCATGCTAAGGGAGCTCCTTCACCTAGACCTAACCCAAAATGACTAATCCTAGCCTAAGCCCCTAATCCACCACTAATCCCAACCTAATCACCAAACCCACTTCCCTAATCCCGGCCTAATCCCAACCTAATCACCTAACCCACTTCCCTAATCCTTCCCTAAACCTAGATTAATTTCCCTAATCCTAGCCTAAACCTAGCCTAATCACCTAACCTAGCTCACTAAACCTCACCCTAAAACCCAACCACCTAACCTAGCCCTAAACCCCTAAACCACCCTTAGCCCACAATCTACCCAAACCCCTAGTTTTAAAATATCTGGCCCAACCCTTTCCAGCCCACCTTATCTACATACCACCCTACCTAAACCACCTAACCACTACCCTCAGCCCAGCCCTAACCGACCTACCCATCCCCTATTTAAACCCCTCCCCTTTGGGGGCGGGTTTTCAAGCAAGAAGGCCCTCACCTCAACCCAGCCGGCTCCACTCTCCACTCTCCACCTGCCCGCCTGCTCCACTCTCCACCTGCTCCACTAGCTCAACCTGCCCCGCCACCTTCCCTCTTCCATCCACCACCATTCCCCAGCCGGACGCCACCACCTTCACCCAACCGAACCAGCCAAGAGCCCACCTGCCCGCTTGCTTCTCATTGCCTTCCACCGCCTCTCCCCCTTCGGTAAGTACCCTAATTCTATCAAAACCCTTCTCTACCACCTCTCCACTCCTAGCCACCCACCCTATCCTCATCTTAGCCCTTCCGCCACCACCCCTTTTACTTGGCCGAAACTAGAAAAACCCAAACTGTCGGCCACTACCTAGCCATCATATCCCATTCGGCCTTCCCCTAGGTGTCCCATTCGGCCTTCCCACAAAACCCTCCTTTAGGTCCAGTTTCCCTAAACTCTCAACTCCCCTAGTGACCCTAAGAACTCACTTGTTCAGCCCCTTTAAACCCCCACCTTGAGGCGACATCTACTTGCCACTGGCCACCTTCGAGACGCCTATCCCGCGCCCCGCTTGCCGCCGGCTAGCACCTTTGATCACCTATCTTCGCGGAGCTCCCGTTTGCAGCCCAAGGCCGAGCCCACGCTCAAGCAAGACCTCTACGGACCAGCTACTCGTAAGTGCCTAAACTCGGTCCTTAGTTGTATACTTGCTTGAGATTAAATTTGATACGGGGTTGTAATAACGGAGCATAGTCTCCCCTCGCTTGTAATAACGTGGCTTGGCACAACCACACACGTGCACCCTCTTAGTCGTGCACGATTTTAAACACACACGGGCCTAATCAGCCCCTAATACATAAGTGTATATATATACTTTCATTTTCGAAGGGTTTTGTTTAAGTTGGGTGCGTTGTCTTTCAATTCAAGCACTCACACACATTGAGCTTTCGCTCTTAGTTGAAAGACCCAAGTAAGAGCCGACCTATACTATTTGGGTTTCATTTCATGTCGTGTGAGTAAGTACTTCAATTCAAGCACTTTCACACACATTGAGCCTTCGCTCTTACTCCCAAGACCTTAGTAAAGGCCTTATTATAGTTATATTTGGGTTTCATTTATGTCGTGTGAGTACTTCAATTCAAGCACTTTCACACACATTGAGCCTTCGCTCTTACTCCCAAGACCTTAGTCAAGGCCATACTGCAATTTATATTTGGGTTTAATTTCATGTCGTGTGTGTAAGTCTTTCAATTCAAGCACGCACCCACATTGAGCCTTCGCTCTTATTTGCAAGACCCGAGTAAGGGCTCATATACATAAGCTATATACATATCTCCCTTCGGTTATTTCCCTTCGGTTATTTCCCTTCAGTATTGTCTTTACATTTCGGGTTTTCCCTTTGGAGTAGCGTGAGTTTGCATTGCATCTACGCCATACCACGAGGTAGGACGCATATTGCATCAAAGCAAGCCCCGCTCGAATTCGCCCATGTAGTGGAGTGTTCATAACACACAAACTAGGTGGCCCGAAAAGGGATAAAAGAAAAGACTTAGGCACGTGCAAATCCACGTGATCTAAAATATGCAATCGCATCCTAAAGACCCGAAATAGACACCTCGAACCGCTTCGTAGATTTTCTCTCCAAAACTCAATTTTTGCAAAGCGTACAGACTGACCCTTGCGCATCGGTGCAAGAAGGTCTGCAACGACAAGAGCTTACTTGCTCACAGTCGCCACATTTAGAAGTCAGTGTTAAAAATATCTTCGCTAGCTTAAGTAAGCTAGCTGGCATGCCCTATTTGTATACATAGGCCTTAGACACACGAGAAGATCCACTCCAAGCCCCGAAAGAGGCAAAGAGGCGGGGATTTTCGTGCGTCTACAATCATACATATTTTAAAACATATATGGTTTAAACATATGTACAGGGTTGCTTGGAAGGCTTTTGGGTTTCCAGACTCAAAATAGCCCTTTGGGGCAGTTTTTGTAAAACCAGGTGTTTTGGAAAATCGTGGAAATTTGGGGTGTTTACAGATGCCCCTCTTTGGCATTATCCAAATGTATTTGGATAATGGCAAAGGAGAAACACCCCATTTTGGTTTTCCTCTTAAATTTTCTCAAGAATACACCATTTATTTCGCAAAAACCCTATTTTCTTTTTCCACAAGTGGGGATTTTTAGCAAAGGGAGTTTTTCTAGCTATTTCCCTATATGTATGATCATGCACGTACGACTCTTTGAATGCATGCATGAGAAAATTTTATTTTTGGGTTTTGAGCCCGAAGAGAGCCTTTTGAGGCTGGCTGCTCTGAGTAGGTTTTTACCCATGTCTTCTTAACATTTTCTGGGTTTTCGAGCTTTAGAGAGAGCCTTTTGAGGCTATCTGCTCTAAGCTGGTTGTACCCTTATCTTTTTGACATTCGTGAGTTTTTCGAAAATTTCTTTTTGAGAAGGAACTCCTTTTAACTTGTATCGAAAAGGACTTCCACTTTTCATACTTCCCTTCATTCGGGTTTCAATACCTGCTACTCAGTAGAGGTTTTTGGGTAGGAAAACTTGGAAAACATTTCAAAGTTCCATTTCCTACAAAACAGAGTCGAGTTCTCAAACAAAATAAAATCCAAATAAGCCGATTTTATTCGTACTTTAGGATTTTCGCAAATTTGAATCTTTTTCCTCGGGGATAAGCTGTAGGGATATGGGAAAGAGATACCACGGTCCCTTTTGAAGCGTCCCGTGGTTTTAGGCAAAGAATCGGAAAATCGCTCTTTAGAGCTTTGGCTTTTTGTTTCTTTTTTCACAGAGGGTCTCCCTTTGGGAGTATTTTTTCATTAATCCCTCTTTTCTTTAAAGGAGAGTAGCTCTTTGGAGGAGTTTTTGTATTCCCTGTTTATGAAGGGAAGACCTCTTTGGAAGGAGTGTTTTTATATCTCCTTTTTTCTTTTGAAACGAGAAGACCTCTTTCGGAGGAGTTTTTGTATTCCCTGTTTATGAAGGGAAGACCACTTTCGGAGGAGTTTTTGTATTCTCGATTTTTTTTCTTTCTTTTGAACACAGCCAATTTTCCTTTTCAGAGAAAGTAGGATGGGGGAAGGCTTATCCCTTTAGTTACTCGATTCAAACGAGATCATCCTATTTCTTAATAGCATCTGCTATCTGAAAATATTTTGATATTTTGAACAAGGCTTAATCTTGTAAGCCAGGGTTCTTTGAAATATCGCCAATTCATTTTTGGAAGACTCTACTTTTCGAAAAGTATAAATTCCTCCATTGAGGGTTATACAATCTACTTTGATCCTTCTTTCAAGAAGTTTCAAAGGAGTTCGATTTTTCAAAATCTTTTTGAAAAAGAATTTAACATAAACCCTTTTGAATATTCTGGCATTTTCAGGGTTTTGCTAATTTCTACTCACAATATCAACAAATTTCTAATTTTTGTTACCCTTTTGAAGACATGGGGACATTCCTACTCGAGTTTGCCACCCTTTTGGGCTTTCTTTGGGGTGATATGATGCATGCTATGCACTCCATGTGAATTAAAATGGAAATACATGTTTTTATGCAACGATGAACATATGAAATGTATCTCACAAATCATGAAGGAGATGCATTCGTTTATCCATGGAAAGTGTCTAGGGGCTGTACTTAAAAATGCCCCTAGCTTGATGGGAATTTAGCATGGTCATATGGTGAAGGGCCATGGCTTTTCAAAAGGATTTTTGGATAAACAATGGTAGGTTCATGTCCATACACTTCCATGGTTTTTAACATGATCATGATACTTTTTTCTCAAGGATGGGAAACATAACCAGCCCTAAGTGATCGTCATAGCCATCATGTTTGATTTTGACATGGTCTCCAGATTTTTATTGTGAAACTCATGTGCTTTATCCTAACACAATCAAGGTTTTCATATAAACCAGAAGTTTGAGAATCCTTCTTTTCAAAGTTGTATGTAGGGTTAAATTTTCGAAATTTGGATCCCTTTTTAGAAAGCCATTTTTGGAAATCCTCCCTTTCTATATGAAGATGGTTTTATACCAGCCCTTTTGATCAAAATATGTTTTCCATACTTGGTTTTGGTCAAGCATGGTTTTTGGAATTCATTTTGAAGATTCATGCCTTCATGGACATTTGATCAAGTATGGGGAATGTGTCTCAAAGAGGCACCTTAGCCACACGACATAGGGCTTGTCCCTTAATGGAGTCTTGAGTTTGAACTCATACTCCATTTGAAAAGGGTTGCCATCTATCTTGCCTGTCTGTTTAAGATAGGTTTTTCAAATGAGTGCTTTAATGAACATCATTCCCTTTTCAGGATAGGGGAGATGATGTCTCAAAATTTGGAGGCCTACAGCAAGGCCAAGCATGATTCTTCTCTTGGCTTAGTGATTCCTTCTCATGCCTGTAGACGCAAAAAATTCCCGCTCCTGGTTCTTAGGCCTGAAGCGAACCTTTTCTTATGCCTAAGTCCTATTTAAATAAACAGGGCATGCCAGCTAGCTTACTTAAGCTAGCGAAGATATATTTTAAACCTGACTTCTAATGTGGCGACTGTGAGCAAGCAAGCTCTTGTCGTCGCAGACCTTCTTGCACCGATGCGTAAGGGTCAGTCTGTACGCTTTTAAAAATCGAGTTTTTGAGTGTAAGAACCTACGAAAGCGGTTTGAGGTGTTTGATTTCGGGTTGTTTTGTATGACTTGCAGATTTTATTTCACATGGATTTGCACGTGCCTAAGTCTTTCTTTTTATCCCTCTTTGGGGCCATCTAGGTGTGTGTTATGAACACTCCACTAAGATGTGGCGACTTTGAGCAGGAGTATGGGGTTTGCTTTGATGCAATATGCGTCCTAACTCGTGGTATGGCTTATATGCAATGCAAACTCACGCAACTCCAAAGGGAAAACCCGAATTTAAAAGACAATGCCGAAGGGAAATGACTTGTAATGGAAATTGCCGAAGGGAAATGACTTGTAATGTAAAATGCCGAAGGGAAATTGCAAAAGGGAAATATGGCTATATCTTAAGAGCGGAAAGGCTCAATTGTGCAAGTGTGTGCCGTGTATATATTGAAAGACTACGCACACTGCTGAACCTTAAAACCCAAATTGAAAAGACATAGCCAAAAGGGAAATACGTATATAGTATATATGGGAGCCCTTACTTGGGTCTTGCAAATAAGAGTGAAGGCTCAATGTGGGTGCGTGTGAAAATGTAAAGACAACACACACGACTTCAAATGAAACCCAAATATAAATTGCAATATGGCCTTAACTAAGGTCTTGGGAATAAGAGCGAAAGCTCAATGTGTGTGAGTGCTAGAATTGAAGTACTACGCACACAACATGAAATTAAACCCAAATATAAATTGCAATATGGCCTTAACTAAGGTCTTGGGAATAAGAGCGAAAGCTCAATGTGTGTGAGTGTATAATTGAAATACTACACACACGACGTGAAATTAAACCCAAGGATAGTATAACCCGACCCTTACTTGGGTCTTGCAAATAAGAGCGGAAGCTCAATGTGTGTGAGTGCGAGAATTTAAAGACAACACACCCAACTCAAGCAAAACCCTACGCAACTTAAAGTATATACATAACTTATATCTAAAGGGCTGATTAGGCCCGTGTGTGTTCAAAATCGTGCACAAGTAAGAGCGAGGTAGGCTCAAGTGCACGTGTGTGTGGGTGTGTCAAGCCACGTTATTACAAGCGGGGGGAGACAATGCTCCGTTATTACAACCCCGTATTAAATTTAATTTAATTTAAGCAAGTCTACAACTAAGGACCGAGTTAGGCACTTACTTATAGCTGGTCCGGAGGTGACTTGCTTGAGTGTGGGCTTGGTGTCGCCTTGGGCTACAAGAGGGAGCTCCTCGGGATGGCACGGCAAGGGGAGGTGCTGGCCGGGTGACTTGGGTGCGCGGGAGTGGCGCTTTGGAGCTTGCCGGCTGCTAGGGGGGTGCTGTCATGGTGCTTTGGGCTAAGGTGATTAAGGAGGGCCACTAAGGGATAGGGTGGTGCTAGGGAAGGCGGCGCTAAAGGGGAGCCTAAAGGGAATGCCTAAGGGAAAAAGTATGGCCGCCGGGTGACTTGGGTGCAGTCAGCTGGGGGTGGCCGACTAGGGATGGTTTAGTGGTGGCCGGCTGGGGTAGCTAGGGGATGTCAAGGATGGGGAGGGAGCTAGCTAGGGTGCTGTGGAAGGTGGGGTTAATGGGTTGGTGTAAACACCCTGAAATCTCACGAATTCCTCAAAAAAACCTGGTTATGTAAAAGCAGCCCCAAAGGACCATTTTGAGTTTGGAAACCCAGGAGCCTTCCAAACAACCCTGTACATATGTTTTGAACTTTATATTTGAAAAATGTATAATATGGCTTTAAAAACCTTTAAAAACACTTTTGAAACCCCGAAGCAGCTTGGCCTGATCAAGACAGGACCACAAAAGCCAAAGAGAGCCCGGAACCGGAGCACAAGTCGAGACCGGCACAGCAACTCTCGTGTTGAATCCACCCCCAGGATCTCGAACGTCCAAGACCATGTTATCATCAAAACATTATTTGAAGTCATCTCCGGAGGACGAAAACAGAAGCGGACGATCATGTTGGCGAAGACCCAACCTAGACGGAGTACTGATGTTGTCAGACCCCGCACAAACCGTTCATTTCAAACACAGCCCAAAGGAGTCAAAATTCAGTTTGGGTTGGATCTGGACCATATATATCCAGATCCCAATCCAAACCCATGTGTGGACTCGGATTTGGATTTGGATCCAGAGATCCAATCCAATATCCACATCAATGGCCCACTTCACCTTCTCATAAATGGAGGTGGGGTCCACTTGAATTTCACGTGGGATTATGGGCATGAGAGAGAGTGGGGGAGGATAAGATTAAAGTGTGTGTTGTAATTAAGCTTGACTTGTGTGTCAAGTTTGGGGTTAATCATGTGGGTTAGCCTAATTAAAGTGGGTTTAAGCTTGTAATTAGCCAAAACCTAACCTAGGGCAGCACCAACATGATGTGATTAAGGTCTATGGGTCATGCAAAGGGAGCTCCTTAATCCAATCCTAACCAAAAACACCTAATCCTAGCCTTTTACCCTAATCCTGTCCTAATCCTAGCCTAATCACCTAACCCACTTCCCTAATCCCGACCTAATTCCAACCTAATCACCTAACCCACTTCCCTAATCCTTCCCTAAACATAGGTTAATTTCCCTAAACCTAACCTAATCCTAGCCTAATCACCTAACCCACCTCACTAAACCTCACCCCAAAACCAACCCACCTAGCTAAACCCTACACCTCTAAACCACCCCACCTAAACCTAGCACACAATATACCCAAAACCCCTTGTATGAAAATATCTGGCCCTACCCCAAAACCAGCCCACCTTACTACCATACCACCACCCCTAGACCACCTTACCACTACCCTAATACCAGCCCCCAACTGACCTATCCCAGCCCTATATAAACCCCCCCCTAAGGGGCGGGTTTCCATCCTCTCTCATGCCCTTTCCAGCCCAACCGAACCCAGCACTCCAACCGAGCCCAGCCGAGTCCTCCACCTGGACCACAGCCAGCCACCACCTGCTCCACCACACTCCAACCGGCCAACCACCTGTCGCCACCACTGCCTTCGGCCGAACCCTCCATTTCAACCACCCGACTACTCCTCTCTTCCATCCACTGCCTCTCTTTAACACCGGTTAGTACCCCATACTCCACTCCACCTCTTCTTCACTCCCCGTCCACTCTTAGCCACCTGCACCACCACCACCTTACCCTAACACCAGCTACTTGTCGCCACCACTTCCATTCGGCCACACCTCAGCTACTCCAAACACCCGCCATTACCTAGACACCCTTGCTACACCCGGCCACTACACTTAACTCCCTAAGACCTACCCATATCATCTCACCACAGCACCACTATCTTACCCCATACCCTAGCTAGCTCCCTTCCCATCCACCATAGCCCTAGCTACCTTAGCAATCACCACCACCGAATCTCCCTTAGTCGGCCACTCCAACCGACTATCCCATATCCATTCGGCCAGCCACATACTTCCCCTAGGCACTCCCTTGGACACTCCCTTAGACACTCCCTTAGGCTCCCACTTAGTGCCATACTTCCTAACACTACACCCTCCCTTAGTGACCCTACTTAGTCACTTTATCCCAACACGCCAAGGCAGCCCCCTCCCTAGCAGCCGGCCATCTTCAAGGCGCCCCTTCCGCGCACCTAAGGCACCCAGCCAGCAGCCCCTTTGCCGTTCAACTTCGCGGAGCTCCCTCTTGTAGCCCAAGGCAAAGGCCAAGCCCACGCTCAAGCAAGGCATCTTCGGACCAGCTATTAGTAAGTGCCTAACTCGGTCCTTAGTTGTATACTTGCTTAAAATTTAATTCGATACGGGGTTGTAATAACGGAGCATAGTCTCCCCCCGCTTGTAATAACGTGGCTTGGCACACCCACACACACGTGCACTCTCTTAGTCATGCACGATTTTGAACACTCACACACATTGAGAGACCCAAGTAAGGGCCGTGCTATACTATTTGGGTTTCATTTCATGTCGTGTGTGTAAGTCTTTCAATTCAAGCACTCACACACATTGAGCCTTCGCTCTTATTTGAAAGACCCAAGTAAGGGCCGTGCTATACTATTTGGGTTTCATTTCATGTCGTGTGTGTAAGCCTTTCAATTCAAGCACTCACACACACATTGAGCCTTCACTCTTATTTGAAAGACCCAAGTAAGGGCCGTGTTATACTATTTGGGTTTAATTTCATGTTGTGTGCGTAGTACTTCAATTCAAGCACTCACACACATTGAGCTTTCGCTCTTATTCCCAAGACCTTAATCAAGGCCATACTGCAATTCATATTTGGGTTTAATTTCATGTTGTGTGCGTAGTACTTCAATTCAAGCACTCACACACATTGAGCTTTCGCTCTTATTCCCAAGACCTTAATCAAGGCCATATTGCAAGTTATATTTGGGTTTTATTTCATGTCGTGTGTGTAAGTCTTTCAATTCAAGCACGCACCCACATTGAGCCTTCGCTCTTATTTGCAAGACCCGAGTAAGGGCCTGTATATACCCTACATACATATCTCCCTTCGGCATTTACATTACAAGTCATTTCCCTTCGGTTATTGTCTTTACATTCGGGTTTTCCCTTTGGAGTAGCGTGAGTTTGCATTGCATCTACGCCATACCATGAGGTAGGACGCATATTGCATCAAAGCAAGCCCCGTATTCCTGCTCAAATTTGCCCACGTAGTGGAGTGTTCATAACACACACCTAGGTGGCCCATAAAGGGATAAAAAGAAAGACTTAGGCACGTGCAAATCCACGTGATCTAAAATCTGCAATCGCATTTAAAAGACCCGAAGTCAAACACCTCGAACCGCTTTCGTAGGTTTTTCCTACCCTAAACTCGATTTTTAAAGCATGCAGAGTGACCCTTGCGCATAGGTGCAAGAAGGTCTGTGACGACAAGAGCTCAATTGCTCGCAGTCACCACGTTAGAAGTCAGATTTAAAATATATCTTCGCTGGCTTAGGTAAGCTAGCTAGCACGCCCTGTTTGTATAAATAGGCCTTAGACACACGAGAGGATCCGCTCTACGCCCTGTCTATAGAGATTGGCACGCCCGGTGGGACGTGAGCCTTTCAAAAATCGAGTTAAGTCTAGAAGCTTGCGAAAAAATTTCAAAGATGTGTCGTTTTTAACCTTGTTTTCTTTGCTTGTACTTAGGAAATTTTGAAAAAGCTTGAAAAGCATGTCAAAATCCAATCCAAGTGAAGTGTCGATCCAAGGCTCATGCGCATCAAGTTCTCACTCTAGGAGGATTTTCAAAAACAAAATAAAACTAGATGAAATCAAGGACCTGAGAAGGGAATTTGAGGCCAAAATCGATGCTCTCAGCCAAGAGGCTGAAGTAGGCGATTCGTGTTCATCAAATGGTGAACAAAGGCCTAAGAAAAAATCTGAAAAACCTCGCAAGCACAAAGAGGCCTCCGTAATGGAAGGCAACCAATACCACGAGTCCTTCACACAAAAGGACCGTAAAGCCCTACAGCAGTTGCTGAAAGGGCAAAACAAAGAGAAAAGAAGCTACACCCTATCTGATTTCCTTCCTATGGATTACGAAACAGACAGTGACGACGAAATACCGAACTTTCATCGGTATGATGGCATGGGAGACCCTAGGTCTCACTTGCAACTTTTCTCACGTCGAGCCCATAAGAAGAAAAAGTACTCGATGAAATGGGTGTATTGGTTTCCTTTATCCCTTAAAGGCACAGTTGCCAAATGGCTGGCTTCCTATGACTTAAGCCAGTTCGCTACTTTTGAAGAGTTAGCGAACTGCTTCATGCAAAGATTTGCACACAACGTAGAAGTCATGCCGACTCTGAATACCTTAAGGGATACGAAGCAAGGCATGAACGAAGACGTACATGCCTTCATTATAAGATGGAGGTCACTTTTTTGCCAAGTACGAGAGCCCATATCCGAAGGATGCGCAGTCATGCTCATCCTGGATAACTTTAAAAGCGAGTTAAAAACCCTTCTCTCGCTCCATGAGATCTCAACTTTCCATAAGTTGATAAAAAAGGCATCCCTTTTCGAAACCAACTTGAGAAAAGGGACATACGATCACTTATGGAAAGGAAGTGTCGTTTCTAAAACCCGCTTGGAGAAGCCCATCACATACGGGCTACCCATGATGGACAAAGGGGCAAAGCCCCATAAAATCGCCAATGTCCGGGTGGATCCAGGCATGGCAGGCACTTCTAAAAACTTTGAAAGACTAGAAAATAAAAGGGAACGAACCTTTCAAAAACCGGTTGAAAAACGGGAATATACACCGCTGGGGCAACCTGTGTCGGAGGCCCTAGACCTCCTACTTCCCAAGGCATGATAGAACTTCCCGAAATCCTCGAAGGAGTCACTTCCAAAGGGGGGTATTTAAATCGATTTTGTAAGTATCATCGGCTCAAAGGCCATGATACCAAACGCTGTTTCTCCCTTTTAAATAAAATTGAGAACTTGATAGCGGAGGGCCGGCTCCAGGTCACTGCAGAACCTGAGCCACCTCAAGCTATCTTCAAAGAACCCTTTCCCAAACACGCCAGTGGCAGTGGGAAAAGAAAGGAGGTATGTACCCTCACCTTTTCTAAGGAACTAGCGCAAAAACCAGAGTCTGGTCGACCCACTTGTGTGCCCATTCTTGTACTTTACAAGAAGCCCACCCAAGTCGTCATTCGGGGACCACCAAAAGTGGAATCCCCAGCAAAACCAGTTTTGAAACTCCAAGGTTCTCCTCAACTCATCCTTAGAGCCAAATTTAGCGCGAACCCTAGGCTGGTCATGGGGGAAGTGACTAGATCTGGGAGGATCTATCAACCCCCGCACCTACAAAGTGCTAAAAAGGTGGTCAGTGTGCCTGACCCCTCAAAAGCATGTATTCCTGGAGTTCTGCCAAAAGCAGACAAGGATAAAGTCATCCTAAATCCTTATGACTTCGAAAACCACCTTTCAAAGATTCCTATCCACATGTCTATCCTAGAGATTATACAAACCTCGCCTAGGCATAGACTCGTGCTAGAGAAAATTCTAGAAAGGGCCAAGGTTGATTTCGAACATAAGTCCGGAATCCTTGTCTGCCCAAGTGGCTTTATTAGGAGCAAAATCGCCCATCACTTTCTCAGAAGATGATGTAGATAGACCCTACGAGTCCCACAACCAGGCCCTGCATATCGAGGTGGTTCTGAATAACCACTCTCTGGACAGGTGCCTAGTCGATGGAGGAGGAGGACTCAACATCCTTCCACTTCATGTGGCATATAAAATCGGAGTCACCTTGACTTCTGTGAACCCAAGCCCCATCGTTATCACTGGATACGATGGGAATGCGTCTAGCCCATTAGGATCCATCGAACTTCCAATGGAAACAGGAGGGATCACACACACGGGGGTGTTCCATGTCTTGGACATCCACCCCCATTATAACTTGTTGCTGGGAAGACCCTGGATACACAGCTTGTGCATTGTGCCATCCACCTTCCACAGGTGTGTTGTAAACACCCCGAAATCCCACGAATTTCTTAAACAAACCTGGTTTTGTACAAGCAGCCCCAAAGGGCCATTTTGAGTCTGGAAACCCAGGAGCCTTCCAGACAACCCTATATATATGTTTTAAACTTCATATTTCAAAAATATATAATATGGCTTTTGAAAACCTTTTAAAACACGTTTTGAAACCCCAAAGCAGCTTGGCCTAATCAAGACAGGACCAGCGAAGTCAAAGAGAGCCCGGAACCAGAGCACATGTCGAGCCCGGCACAGCAACTCTCGTATCAAATCCATACCCCCAGGATCTCGAACGTCCAAGACCCTATTATTATCAAAATGTCATTTGAAGTCATCTCCGGAAGGCAGAAACGGAGGTGGACGATCATGTTGGCGAAGACCCAATGTAGACAGAGTACTGATGCTGTCAGACCCCGCACAAATCGTTCGTTTCGAACACAGCTCGAAGGAGTCAGAGTTCAGTTTGGATCGGATCTGGACCGTATATATCCAGATCCCAATCCAAACCCATATGTGGACTTGGATTTGGATTTGGATCCAGAGATCCAATCCAATATCCATATCCATGGCCCACATCACCTTCTCATAAATGGAGGTGGGGCCCACTTGAATTTCACGTGGGATTATGGGTATGAGAGAGAGTGGGGGTGGATAAGATCAAGTGTGTTGTAATTAAGCTTGACTTGTGTGTCAAGTTTGGGGTTAATCATGTGGGTTAGCCTAATTGAGTGGGTTTAAGCTTGTAATTAGCCAAAACCTAACCTAGGGATGCACCAACATGATGTGGTTAAGGTCCATGGGTCATGCAAAGGGAGCTCCTTCACCTAAACCTAACCCAAAATACCTAATCCTAGCCTTCCACCCTAATCCGCTCCTAATCTGAGCCTAATCACCTAACCTACTTCCCTAATCCTGGCCTAATCCCAACCTAATCACCTAACCCACTTCCCTAATCCTTCCCTAAACCTAGGTTAATTTCCCTAAACCTAGCCTAATCCTAGCCTAATCACCTAACCTAGCTCACTAAACCTCACCCTAGAACCCACCCACCTAACCAAACCCTAAACCCCTAAACCACCCCTAGCCCACAACCTACCCAAACCACTTGTATTTAAAATATCTGGCCCTACCCTTTACAGCCCACCTTATCTTCATACCACCCTACCTAAACCACCTAACCACTACCCCAAACCCAGCCCTAACCGACCTACCCATCCCTATATAAACCCCCCCCCCTTGGGGGCGGGTTTTGCTATCTAGAACCTCTCCCTTCCCATCCTCTCTCACCCTTTCCAGCCCAACCGAGCCCAGCCCCCTGCACCATTCCCAACCGGCTCTTCCATCTGCACCACCACCAGCCACCACCGTGCTCCACCTGCTCCACCACACCCGTCGCCATCCTCTTCATCCAGCCGAACCATCCGCCACCGCCTCTTCATCTGGTTAGTACCCCACACTCCACCTAGCTCCTTCTCCACTCCCTCTCCACTCCCTCTCCACTCCCAGCCACCCACCATACCACCACCACTCCCACTCGGCCAAGCCTTAGTCACCCTAACTACCCGCCACTACCTAACCACCCTAACTACACCCGGCCACCCTATCCGACTTCCTAAGACCTGCCCATAGCACTCCCTTACACCCACTACACCCACTACCACCTAGCCCCATCACCTAGCTAGCTTCCTTCCCATACTCCACCCATAGTCATCCTAGCAGCCCGCCACCACCGAATTCCCCTAGTCGGCCACTCCAACCGACTGTCCCTTCCATTTGGCCAGCCACCTCCTTTCCCCTAGGTGCTCCATTAGATCTTCCCTTAGGCTCCCCTTAGGGCCATACTCCCTAACACTATATCCTCTCTTAGTGACCCTATATACTCACCTTAGCCCCTTTAATCCCCACACGTCAAGGCGACACCCTTGCTTGCAGTCGACCACCTTCAAAGCACCCGACCAACACCCCTTGTCGCTCAACCTCGCGGAGCTCCCTTTTGCAGCCCAAGGCAAAGGCCAAGCCCACGCTCAAGCAAGGCCTCTACGGACCAGCTACTAGTAAGTGCCTAACTCGGTCTTTAGTTGTATACTTGCTTGAGATTCAATTCGATACGGGGTTGTAATAACGGAGCATAGTCTCCCCCCACTTGTAATAACGTGGCTTGGCACACCCACACACGTGCACTCTCCTAGTTGTGCACGATTTTGAACACACACGGGCCTAATCAGCCCTTAATACATAAGTATATACATATACTTTCATTTTTGAAGGGTTTTGCTTAAGTTGGGTGCGTTGCCTTTCAATTCAAGCACTCACACACATTGAGCTTTCGCTCTTATTTGAAAGACCCAAGTAAGGGCCGACCTATACTATTTGGGTTTCATTTCATGTAGTGTGGGTAAGTCTTTTAATTCAAGCACTCTCACACACATTGAGCTTTCGCTCTTATTTGAAAGACCCAAGTAAGGGCCGACCTATACTATTTGGGTTTCATTTCATGTCGTGTGTGTAAGTTTTTCAATTCAAGCACTCTCACACACATTGAGCTTTCGCTCTTACTCCCAAGACCTTAGTCAAGGCCTATTGCAGTTATATTTGGGTTTAATTTCATGTCGTGTGCGTAGTACTTCAATTCAAGCACTCACACACATTGAGCTTTCGCTCTTATTCCGAAGACCTTAGTCAAGGCCTACTGCAATTTATATTTGGGTTTAATTTCATGTCGTGTGCATAGTACTTCAATTCAAGCACTCACACACATTGAGCTTTCGCTCTTATTCCAAGACCTTAGTTAAGGCCATACTGCAATTTATATTTGGGTTTAATTTCATGTTGTGTGTGTAAGTCTTTCAATTCAAGCACGCACCCACATTGAGCCTTCGCTCTTATTTGCAAGACCCGAGTAAGGGCTCATATACGTACTCTATATACATATCTCCCTTCGGCATTTATATTTCAAGTTATTTCCCTTTGGTTATTTCCCTTCAGTATTGTCTTTACATTCGGGTTTTCCCTTTGGAGTAGCGTGAGTTTGCATTGCATCTACGCCATACCACGAGGTAGGACGCATATTGTATCAAAGCAAGCCCCGCTCGAATTCGCCCATGTAGTGGAGTGTTCATAACACACAAACTAGGTGGCCCGAAAAGGGATAAAAGAAAAGACTTAGGCACGTGCAAATCCACGTGATCTAAAACATGCAATCGCATTTAAAAGACCCGAATTAGACACCTCGAACCGCTTCGTAGACTTTCTCTCCCAAAAACTCGATTTTTGCAAAGCGTACAGACTGACCCTTACGCATCGGTGCAAAAAGGTCTGCGACGACAAGAGCTCACTTGCTCACAGTCGCCACGATTAGAAGTCAGTGTTAAATATATCTTCGCTAGCTTAGGTAAGCTAGCTGGCACACCCTGTTTGCATAAATAAGGCCTTAGACGCACGAGATGATCCGCTCCGAGACCTGAAAAGGTGAGAGGCGGGGATTTTCGCGCGTCTACATGTGTCAAGATCTCTTTTAGGGACCAGGTCGTAGTGATCCTAGGTGAGAGTCACCCACAACTTCAGGGATCATAAACTCCCCATGTTTATCAAGCTCCCAGGCCCATGAAGCTAACCTGGGGCAAATTGTGATTGAGTCGCCAATGCTCGTATTGAACAACCCTAGGAAGGTTGTATGTGTGAAGGGGCCACCCAAAGCAGGCCCCCTCCCGATTCTAACCCTTCTAGGACAACCCAAGCGTTCCCTATTTCCAAAGCCCCTGGACAAAAAGCCATATGTGCATAATATGGATGACAGCAAGTTCCAGGACCACGACCTGTACCAAAACTTTTCAAAAAACAAAAAGTCATGGAACATGTTGTTGAACATGGGCTACATACCCTACAAGAGTCTAGGGGCACAGAACCAGGGTCTCCTAGAGCCCATCCTTCCTAGGGCCAATCCAAGCCGATATGGGATCGGCTATACTCCCCGAATACCGCCAGAGCCACCCCCTGTAACCACTTGGGTCAAGGGTGCCCTGGAACCTGCCTTAGAAGAGACCTACGATTTAGATCTCCTATTCCGAGTCTAATCCGTAGTGTTTTCCCTTTGTAGGTATGACGGAAGATCCCTTTTATAAAAATACAAAAACATTCAAAAAACTTAAAATCAAAAAAATCAAAAAAGGAGAAAAGCCAAAAACAATGGAAAGACAAAAACTCAAAAATAGAGTGCTTTGTATAGTTCCTAAGGTTCTTGTTTTACAAAAACCCAAAAAAATCGAAAATTTGGAAAATACCAAAAAGATTTTGTATATAGCTGCTCCTGGTAGGACTTTGGCAAAAGAAAAGGATTTCGAAAGAAACGTCGTCTGCATAGCCAGACCAAAAATTTTGAAATCACTTGAAAATCCGAGTACAAAACCAGGTCTTTTTGAAAACCATGCATCAACTTCCCTCAGGTCTATAGCCCACGAGAATGATCGAAGCCCAAAAGTGGATCCCCTTTAGGAAGATCCCGCTTCTGAGCTCCCAGAATTTCATAAAATTCTCGATTTTGAAAGACCTTCCCAATCAGTAGGAGGAGATTTCATAGAGGTAAACCTAGGGGATGATTCCAATCCCAAATCTATCAAAATAGGCGCATGTCTGCATGAACCTGAAAGATTAGCATTCATTGCATTTCTACGAACCTATTTAGATGTGTTTGTATGGACGTATGAAGACATGCCGGGCATAGACCCCAGCATTGTCGAGCATCGTCTTCCCTTAGATGCGGATGTAAAACCCATAAAGCAGAAGCTTAGGAAAATACACCCGAATGTACACACGCAAGTCAAAGAGGGTTTAGAAGATCTGTTAAAAGCCGGATTTATAAAACCCATTGCGTATTCTGATTGGTTGTCAAACATCGTTGTAGTTCGAAAAACCAATGGGAAAATTCGAATATGCATCGATTTCAGAAACCTGAATAAAGCCACTCCAAAGGATAATTATCCTTTACCAAACATAGATTTGATAGCTATTCAGGCTATAATCAAATCAAACTAAGTCCACGAGATCAGGGTAAGACCGCCTTCACAACCCCATGGGGCACGTACTGCTATACAATCATGCCCTTTGGTTTGAAAAATGTCGGCGCAACATACCAACGAGCCATGACCACGATCTTCCATGATCAAATTCATGAGCTCGTAGAAGTGTATGTAGATGATCTCTTGGCGAAATCCAAAACCCAATGCACCCATATCAAATGTTTGCAAAAGATTTTCGAAAGGCTTAGGCTTTACAAAGTAAAGCTAAACCCTCAAAAATGTGTATTCGGGGTAGAATCAGGGAAGCTTCTGGGCTTTATGTTGAGCTAAAGGGGTATAGAAGTCGACCCCTCTAAGTGTCGAGCCATCATAGACATGGCTCCACCCTCCAATCTCACTCAAATCCGTAGCCTCCAGGATCGTTTACAATCCGTTTGCCGATTCATATCGAATTTGGCAACTAGATGCGAACCCTTCAACAAACTATTGAGGAAGGGCACGAAATTCTTATGGGATGACGAATGCCAAAAGTCCTTCGAGAGACTAAAGGCGTACTTGGTTAATCCCCCATTTTGAATCCTCCAAAGCAAGGAAAACCGCTTTTACTCTACATCTCCATGCATGCGAATGCTTTAGGAGCCCTGTTGGCTCAATACGAGGATGACACCCATAAGGAGTATGCCATCTACTATATTTCAAAAAGTCTCTTGGCTTATGAATGAAATTATCAAGCCATGGAGAAGACGTGCTTGGCCCTAGTCTGGGCCTGCCAGAAATTCAGACACTATTTCCTAGATCATGAGATCTGGATAGTGTCCAAGCTTGATCCAATCAAGCACTTGTTCGAAAAACCCATTCTCACGGGTAGATTGGGCAAATGGCAACTCCTTCTAATAGAGTATGACCTGAAATACCATCACCAGATCTCCATTAAGAGGCAAGCCCTAGCAGATTACGTGGCTGAGTTCCCCTTAGAGGATGCATATCCCACGCTTGCTGAAATGCCTGATGAAGGCATATTGCAAAACCATTTCCAAAACCACATTTTGGCAAACAATTTCGAAAACCAAGTGTGGAAAATGCACTTCGACGGGGCATGAAACCAACGAGGGCCGGTGCTGGGGTCATCCTCATCTCCCTTGAAAAGGGCGAGATTCCTATAGCAGTCCGCCTAGGTTTCGAATGTTCCAACAACATAGCTGAGTATGAAGCACTCATACAAGGCTTAAGAATTTTGAAAACTCTAGGGGCATCATGCATCGAGGTCTTTGGAGATTTGCTCCTCGTCATAAACCAGGTTTTGAAAATTTGGCAAGTACGTAATGAAAAACTACTTCCATATCACTAGTTGGCCACTCGATTGGTCCAGTCCTTCCAATCGTGTAAACTCACACACGTAGGAAGAGAGGACAATGGCGTCGCCGATGCCCTCTCCTCCTTGGGTTCAGCCCTAAAGGTCGATCCCATTTCAGGGATCCGATCTTTAGAAATATGGCATGCGCCCAACCCATCCACACACGACTTGGACATTTGCCAAAATAACCCAGAGTCTATTAAAAAACCCTAGTTTTACGACATAAAACAATTTCTAGAAAATGGGGGATTCGCCGAGGATGCCTCATCCAAAGATAAGGCATTCATCCGTAAGATTTCGACCCGATACACCATTCTGGGTGGGGTTCTATACAAAAAAAGTTTTACCGGCATTCTGCTTAGGTGTATCGACCCAGAGGAGGCTAGGATAGTGATGCATGAATTCCACGATGGAGAATGTGGAGGCCATGTCAATGCCAACATGATGGCAATGAAAATACTTAGAGGAGGCTATTTTTGGTCCACCCTGAAAAAGGATTGCCACGATCATGTTAGAAAGTGTCATCCATGTCAAGTGCATGGGCACACCATTCATATCCCATCATCTGCATTGCATTCCGTGGTCAGCCCCTGGCCATTTACCATGTGGGCGTTTGACATTGTAGGCCCAATATTTCCAAAAGCCTCGAATGGTTATCGATTCATTTTAGCAGCCACGGAGTATTTCTCCAAGTGGGTGGAAGCCATTTCCCTAACCAACGTGCTAGGGCAACATGTGGTGGCTTTCATTAGGAGGAATATCTTGGCTCGATTTGGGGTTCCACGAGACCTTGTGTCTGATAATGGCACCCCATTCAAGAATGAGCGGATGGTTAAGTTGTGCAATGCGTATGGCATAACTCACCACTTCTCCTCGCCCTACTACCCTCAAGGCAATGGCCAAGCCGAAGCCACAAACAAGACTCTCATTAGTATAATTGAGAAAACTTTAGAGAAGGGTAGGATGTGGCACGAGAAGCTGGATGAAGCCTTATGGGCTTATAGGACTTCCATCCGGACTCCCACGAATGCCACACCATTCGAATTGGTCTATGGCACAAACGCCATTCTTCCCATTCATACTCAACTGCATTCATTCCATACATCCATAGCACTCGACCTCCCCCTAGAGACGCTTCAGCATGCTAGGATGGCCGAACTAGATTTGCTAGATGAGAGGCGACTCCTTGCCATGGATCATGCTCGTGCATACCGGCAAAGGATTGCCTGACACTATGGCAAACACATGAGATCTCGCCACTTTGAAGTGGGAGATCTGGTCTTAAAAACCATCCATTATAGTGGCCCACATCCACTCGGAAAGTGGCGCCCCAAGTGGGATGGACCCTATGTTGTACGAGCAACCACCACGAACAATTCGTATTGGTTGATCGATGTAGAAGGTAGGAATTTAGCAGATCCTATCAATATTCAATACTTAAAGAAGTATTATGTGTAGGATTTGGATTAAGTTCCAGTTTTCGAAAAATTTTAGGGATAGCTGCCCTGAGACATGAAAATAAGGTACAAAGGCAAAGTTGTGTGACCCTGAGTGAGAGAATTCGCACTTGTGAAAGAGTGGAGTCTTCAAAATCGTGGTTACATTTTAAAATCCTTCTTCTTACAAAGAAAGGCCTAGTTCAACATAGCAAGATACTTGCAAGTAGTACGTGCTATTTCTAAATAGGCTGATCTGGAATGGATCGAGTGTAGGCTTGGGATAAGTCCTCCCCTCTTCTCTTCTCCTTCCAAAAGTAAAACACGGCCCAAACAAAGGGAATTTCCCATTCAAAGTATCTTTCCAAAAGAAAGAAACCAAAATTCAAAAGAAAAATCTATTCTCTTGTGAAAAGGAGGGATTAAAGAAAAAATACTCCCAAAGGGAGACCCTCTATGAAAAAAAGGAAAAAGAGGCCAAAAAGCTCAAAAAGAGCAGTTTTCCGCCTTCTATGCCTTAAACCACGGGACACTCCATAAGGGACCGTGGTATCTCTTTCCTATCCCTGGCTTATCCCAAGCTAAAGCATGGTTCATTTTAAGGAATCCTAAAGTAAAAATAGGATTTACTTACTTGAATTTCATCCTGTTTGAGAATTCGACGTTTCGAGTAAGGTGTAGGAATTTGAAATGAAGCTTGTTTTCTTATAAAACCTCCGCTAGATAAGCGAGTGTTAAGACTCAAACAAGGGCAAGCACGAAGAGCTCGAGATCCTTAGGATCGAGGCTCAAGACAGTTGTCCCTTTTGTAAATAGCTTTTGTAAATAAGTTTTGAAAACCGAACATCGAACAGCATAGGATTTGCTCACTTGGAGCAATAGACCTTGTAAGTCTCTAGAGTTCGACCACATCTGGTCTCTGGGAGGTCGCCACTCTTGGCACCACACCCATGTCATGCATCTGCATTCCATGCATGACACTTGCATAAACATGATCCCATTTAGGACCAGATTCCATAGCAAATTCCCTTTGGCGTGATATCTCCACCTACCAGAGTTTGTAAATTGAGATTTTGCTAAAAAGAGTGGGGACGATCCCATATTCTTCGTGGCTAGATCTAGGGAAACATTGAAAGGGGTGTTTGTCATCTTTGCCCTTATCCAAATCGATTTGGACAAGGCCAAAGAGGGGCATCTGTAAACACCCCGAAAGCCCACGAATTCCTCAAAACAAACCTGGTTTTGTAAAAGTAGCCCCAAAGGGCCATTTTGAGTCTGGAAACGCAGGAGCCTTCTAGACAACCCTGTACATATGTTTTGAACTTTATATTTCAAAAATGTATAATATGGCTTTAAAAACCTTTAAAAACACTTTTGAAACCCCGAAGCAGCTTGGCCTGATCAAGACAGGACCAGAAAAGCCAAAGAGAGCCCGGAACTGGAGCACAAGTCGAGCCCGGCACAGCAACTCTCATGTTGAATCCACCCCCAGGATCTCGAACGTCCAATCCTAACCAAAAACACCTAATCCTAGCCTTTTACCCTAATTCTGTCCTAATCCTAGCCTAATCACCCCACTTCCCTAATCCCGGCCTAATTCCAACCTAATCACCTAACCCACTTCCCTAATCCTTCCCTAAACATAGGTTAATTTCCCTAAACCTAACCTAATCCTAGCCTAATCACCTAACCCACCTCACTAAACCTCACCCCAAAACCAACCCACCTAGCTAAACCCTAAACCTCTAAACCACCCCACCTAAACCTAGCACACAATCTACCCAAAACCCCTTGTATGAAAATATCTGGCCCTACCCCAAAACCAGCCCACCTTACTACCATACCACCACCCCTAGACCACCTTACCACTACCCAAATACCAGCCCCCAACCGACCTATCCCAGCCCTATATAAACCCCCCCCCAAGGGGTGGGTTTCCATCCTCTCTCATGCCCTTTCCAGCCCAACCGAACCCAGCACTCCAACCGAGCCCAGCCGAGTCCTCCACCTGCACCACAGCCAACCACTACCTGCTCCACCACACCCCAGCCGGCCAACCACCTATCGCCACCACTGCCTTCGGCCGAACCCTCCATTTCAACCACCCGACTGCTCCTCTCTTCCATCCACCGCCTCTCTTTAACACCGGTTAGTACCCCATACTCCACTCCACCTCTTCTTCGCTCCCCCTCCACTCTCAGCCACCTGCACCACCACCACCTTACCCTAACATCAGCCACTTGTCGCCACCACTTCCATTCGGCCACACCTCAGCTACTCCAAACACCCGCCATTACCTAGACACCCTTGCTACACCCGGCCACTCCACTTAACTCCCTAAGACCTACCCATATCATCTCACCACAGCACCACTACCTTACCCCATACCCTAGCTAGCTCCCTTCCCATACACCAAAGCCCTAGCTACCTTAGCAATCACCACCACCGAATCTCCCTTAGTCGGCCACTCCAACCGACTGTCCCATATCCATTCGGCCAGCCACATACTTCCCCTAGGCACTCCCTTAGATACTCCCTTAGACACTCCCTTAGGCTCCCACTTAGTGCCATACTTCCTAACACTACACCCTCCCTTAGTGACCCTACTTAGTCACTTTAGCCCAACACGCCAAGGCAGCCCCCTCCCTAGCAGCCGACCATCTTCAAGGCGCCCCTTTTGCGCACCTAAGGCACCCGGCCAGCAGCCCCTTTGCCGTTCAACTTCGCGGAGCTCCCTCTTGCAGTCCAAGGCGAAGGCCAAGCCCACGCTCAAGCAAGGCGTCTTCGGACTAGCTATTAGTAAGTTTCTAACTCGGTCCTTAGTTGTATACTTGCTTAAAATTTAATTCGATACGGGGTTGTAATAATAGAGCATAGTCTCCCCCCGCTTGTAATAACGTGGCTTGGCACACCCACACACACGTGCACTCTCTTAGTCATGCACGATTTTGAACACACACGGGCCTAATCAGCCCCTAATACATAAATATATATATATATACTTTAACTTACGTAGGGTTTTGCTTAAGTTGGGTGTGTTGTCTTTCAATTCAAGCACTCACACACATTGAGCCTTTGCTCTTATTTGAAAGACCCAAGTAAGGGCCGTGCTATACTATTTGGGTTTCATTTCATGTCGTGTGTGTAAGTCTTTCAATTCAAGCACTCACACACACATTGAGCCTTCGCTCTTATTTGAAAGACCCAAGTAAGGGCCGTGTTATACTATTTGGGTTTAATTTCATGTTGTGTGCGTAGTACTTCAATTCAAGCACTCACACACATTGAGCTTTCTCTCTTATTCCCAAGACCTTAATCAAGGCCATACTGCAATTCATATTTGGGTTTAATTTCATGTTGTGTGCGTAGTACTTCAATTCAAGCACTCACACACATTGAGCTTTCGCTCTTATTCCCAAGACCTTAATCAAGGCCATATTGCAAGTTATATTTGGGTTTTAGTTCATGTCGTGTGTGTAAGTCTTTCAATTCAAGCAAGCACCCACATTGAGCCTTCGCTCTTATTTGCAAGACCCGAGTAAGGGCCTCTATATACCCTATATACATATCTCCCTTCGGCATTTACATTACAAGTCATTTCCCTTCGGTTATTTCCCTTCAGTTATTTCCCTTCGGCATTGTCTTTACATTCGTGTTTTCCCTTTGGAGTAGCGTGAGTTTGCATTGCATCTACGCCATACCACGAGGTAGGACGCATATTGCATCAAAGCAAGCCCCGTATTCCCGCTCAAATTTGCCCACGTAGTGGAGTGTTCATAACACACACCTAGGTGGCCCATAAAGGGATAAAAATAAAGACTTAGGCACGTGCAAATCCACGTGATCTAAAATCTGCAATCGCATTTAAAAGACCCGAAATCAAACACCTCGAACCGCTTTAATAGATTTTTCCTACCCTAAACTCGATTTTTAAAGCGTAGAGATTGACCCTTGCACATCGGTGCAAGAAGGTCTGCGATGACAAGAGCTCACTTGCTCGCAGTCGCCACGTTAGAAGTCAGATTTAAAATATATCTTCGCTAGCTTAGGTAAGCTAGCTGGCACGCCCTCTTTGTATAAATAGGCCTTAGACACACGAGAGGATCCGCTCTAGGCCCTGAGAAGCCGAAAGGGAGGCGGGGATTTTCCTGTGTCTACAGTTGGTTGAAAGTGGAAGGGGCAGGTCCTAGGGAGCAAGATAGGGTGGCCGAGTGTCACTAGGCAAAGGTAGAGAGTCGGGTGGTAAAGGGGTTAGGTCTGGCCGAATGGGGAACGGTGGCGGGAGGTTGTGATGGACGAGGTGTTGTGGTGGTATGGGTGGTTGAGAGTGGAGGGGGAGTGAAGAGGAGGTAGAGTTAGGTTCAGGTACTAACCGGAGGGGTGAGGAGTTGGTGCGTGGAAGAAGGGTAGTCGGGTGATGAAGGTGGATGGAGCCGGGTGGTGAAGGTGGCAGTGTGGAATGGAGCAGGCTGGATGGAAGTGGTGGCGCGAGGTGGAGCTGGCCGGGGGCTATGGTGGTGCAGGTGGAAGAAGGGAGCAAGGTGAGAGATTCGGCTGGCCCAAGGGTGGGCTGGAAGGAGATGGGAGAGGATTGGCCAAGATCGGCTGGGAGAAGATGGGAAAACCCGCCCATTAGGGGGGCGTTTATATAGGTTTTTGAAGGGTGGTTAGGGCTGGTATTTGGAGGGTGGTTAGGTGGTTTAGGTGGTGGTGGTGTGGTGATAAGGTGGGCTGGTTTTGAGGAGGGGCCAGATATTTTGCTTTAAGGGGTTTTAGGGATATGGTGTGCTAGGTTTAGGTGGGGTGGTTTAGGGGTTTAGGGTTTGTAAACACCCCGAAATCTCACGAATTTCTCAATTTCATCTGGTTTTACAAAAGCAGCCCCAAAGGGCTATTTTGAGTCTGAAAACCCAGGAGCCTTCCAGACAACCCTGTACATATGTTTTGAACTCTGTACTTCAAAAATATACAATATGGCTTTTAAAACCTTTTTAAAACATGTTTTGAAACCCCGAAGCAGCTTGGCCTAATCCAGATAGGACCAGGAGAGCTAAGAAGAGCCCGGAACAGGAGCACCTGTCAAGCCCAGCATAGCAACTCTTGTATCAAATTCACACCCCCAGGATCTCGAACGTCCAAGACCCTATTATCATCAAAACATCCTTTGAAGTCATCTCCGGAAGGCGAAAACAGAGGCGGACGATCATGTTGGCGAAGACCCAACGCAAACGGAGCACTGATCCTATCAGGCCCCGCACAAACCGTTTGTTTTGAATACAGCTCGAAGGAGTCAGAGTTCAGTTTGGATTGGATCTGGACCATATATATCCAGATCCCAATCCAAACCCATGTATGGACTTGGATTTGGATTTGGATTCAAAAATCCAATCCAATATCCATATCCATGGCCCACATCACCTTCTCATAAATGGAGGTGGGGCCCACTTGAAATTCACGTGGGATTATGGGCATGAGAGAGAGTGGGGATGGATAAGATAAAGTGTGGTTGTAATTAAGCTTGACTTGTGTGTCAAGTTTGGGGTTAATTATGTGGGTTAGCATAATTGAGTGGGTTTAAGCTTGTAATTAGCCAAAACCTAACCTAGGGCTGCACCAACATGATGTGGTTAAGGTCTATGGGCCATGCAAAGGGAGCTCCTTCACCTAAACCTAACCCAAAATACCTAATCCTAGCCTTCCACCCTAATCCGCCCCTAATCTGAGCCTAATCACCTAACCTACTTCCCTAATCCCGGCCTAATCCCAACCTAATCACCTAACCCACTTCCCTAATCCTTCCCTAAACCTAGGTTAATTTCCCTAAACCTAGCCTAATCCTAGCCTAATCACCTAACCTAGCTCACTAAACCTCACCCTAGAACCCACCCACCTAACCAAACCCTAAACCCCAAAACCACCCCTAGCCCACAACCTACCCAAACCACTAGTATCTAAAATATCTGGCCCTACCCTTTCCAGCCCACCTTATCATCATACCACCCTACCTAAACCACCTAACCACTACCCCAAACCTAGCCCTAACCGACCTACCCATCCCTATAAAAAGCCCC
Source organism: Brasenia schreberi (assembly GCA_036023115.1). Taxonomy (NCBI): domain Eukaryota; kingdom Viridiplantae; phylum Streptophyta; class Magnoliopsida; order Nymphaeales; family Cabombaceae; genus Brasenia; species Brasenia schreberi. The sequence goes on from JAYKKT010000088.1 coordinate 9,670,165, forward strand.
CCCCTTTGGGGGCGGGTTCGAGGATCAAGCAGCCCTCACCCATCCCAGCCGGGTCCTCTCCTTCCCCAAGTCCAGCCGAATCCCACCTGCTCCACCTGCTCCGCCTGCACCACCACCTGCTCTCCATCCCACCACCATCTGCACCGCCACCTACACCACCACCTCCCAGCCGAACACCACCGCCTGCCAAGCTCCCTTCCAGCCGAGCGCCACCCTCTTCTTCACCCGGTAAGTCCCCTACACCATACCCTGCTACTTCTTCACTCCCTCTCCACTCTCAGCCTCCTAATCCACTCCCCTACCACTCTAACATCAGCCCTTACACTCGCTGCCACCCTTCTCACTCAGCCGAAACCAAACTCCCTAAATACCCGCCACCACCAAGCTCCTAGTCGGCTACTCCAACCGACTGTCACCTTGTCGTTTGGCTAGCCACCCGCCAGCCGTATCCTTCCCCTATCTAGTTCCCTTCGCTTAGTGCCATATTCCCCAAAACTACACTCCTCCTAGTGACCTTACTTAGCCCCTTTAATCCCACACGTCAAGGCGACACCCTTGCTAGCAGCCGGCCACCTTCAAGGCACCCGGCCAGCACCCCTTGTCGTTCAACCTCGCGGAGCTCCCTTTTGCAGCCCAAGGCGAAGGCCAAGCCCACGCTCAAGCAAGGCATCTACGGACCAGCTACTAGTAAGTGCCTAACTCGGTCTTTAGTTGTATACTTGCTTGAGATTTAATTCGATACGGGGTAGTAATAACGGAGCATAGTCTCCCCCCTCTTGTAATAACGTGGCTTGGCACACCCACACACGTGCACTCTCCTAGTTGTGCACGATTTTGAACACACACAGGCCTAATCAGTCCCTAATACATAAGTATATACATATACTTTCATTTTTGTAGGGTTTTGCTTAAGTTGGGTGTGTTGTCTTTCAATTCAAACACTCACACACATTGAGCCTTCGCTCTTATTTGAAAGACCCAAGTAAGGGCCGACCTATACTATTTGGGTTTCATTTCATGTCGTGTGTGTAAGTCTTTCAATTCAAGCACTCTCACACACATTGAGCTTTCGCTCTTACTCCCAAGACCTTAGTCAAGGCCTATTGCAGTTATATTTGGGTTTAATTTCATGTCGTGTGCGTAGTACTTCAATTCAAGCACTCACACACATTGAGCTTTCGCTCTTATTCCGAAGACCTTAGTCAAGGCCTACTGCAATTTATATTTGGGTTTAATTTCATATCGTGTGTGTAGTACTTCAATTCAAGCACTCACACACATTGAGCTTTCGCTCTTATTCCAAGACCTTAGTTAAGGCCATACTGCAATTTATATTTGGGTTTAATTTCATGTTGTTGTGTGTAAGTCTTTCAATTCAAGCACGCACCCACATTGAGCCTTTGCTCTTATTTGCAAGACCCGAGTAAGGGCTCATATAAATACTCTATATACATATCTCCCTTCGGCATTTATATTTCAAGTTATTTCCCTTCGGTTATTTCCCTTCAGTATTGTCTTTACATTCGGGTTTTCCCTTTGGAGTAGCATGAGTTTGCATTGCATCTACGCCATACCACGAGGTAGGACGCATATTGTATCAAAGCAAGCCCCGCTCGAATTCGCCCATGTAGTGGAGTGTTCATAACACACAAACTAGGTGGCCTGAAAAGGGATAAAAGAAAAGACTTAGGCACGTGCAAATCCACGTGATCTAAAACATGCAATCGCATTTAAAAGACCCGAATTAGACACCTCGAACCGCTTCGTAGACTTTCTCTCCCAAAAACTCGATTTTTGCAAAGCGTACAGACTGACCTTTGCGCATCGGTGCAAAAAGGTCTGCGACGACAAGAGCTCACTTGCTCACAGTCACCACGATTAGAAGTCAGTTTTAAATATATCTTCGCTAGCTTAGGTAAGCTAGCTGGCACGCCCTGTTTGCATAAATAGGCCTTAGACACACGAGAGGATCTGCTCCAAGCCCTGAAAAGGGTGAGAAGCGGGGATTTTTCGCGCGTCTACTGAGATTGGCGCGCCCGGTGGGACGTGAGCCTTTCAAAAATCGAGTTTTTAAAGTAGAAGTCTTGCGAAATTTTTTAAAAAAGGTGTCATTTTAACTTGTTTTTCTTTGCTTGTACTTAGGACATTTTGAAAAAGCTTGAAAAGCATGTCAAAATCCAATCCAAGTGAAGTGTCGAGCCAAGGCTCATGCGCATCAAGTTCTCACTCTAGGAGGATTTTCAAAAACAAAATAAAACTAGATGAAATCGAGGACTTGAGAAGGGAGTTTGAGGCCAAAATCGATGCTCTCAGCCAAGAGGCTGAAGTAGGCGATTCATGTTCATCAAATGGTGAACAAAGGCCTAAAAAGAAATCTGAAAAACCTCGCAAGTACAAAGAGGCCTCCGTAATGGAAGGCAACCAATACCACGAGTCCTTCACACAAAAGGACCGTAAAGCCCTATAGCAGTTGCTGAAAGGGCAGAATAAAGAGAAAAGAAATTACGCCCTGTCTGATTTCCTTTCTATGGATTACGAAACAGACAGTGACGATGAAATACGGAACTTCCATCGGTATGATGGCATGGGAGACCCTAGGTCTCACTTGCAGCTTTTCTCACGTCGAGCCCATAAGAAGAAAAAGGACTCGATGAAATGGGTGTATTGGTTCCCTTTATCCCTTAAAGGCACAACTGCCAAATGGCTGACTTCCTACGATTTAAGCCAGTTTGCTACTTTTGAAGAGTTAGCGAACTGCTTCATGCAAAGATTTGCACACAACGTAGAAGTCACGCCGACTCTGAATACCTTAAGGGATACAAAACAAGGCATGAACGAAGACGTACATGCCTTCATTATAAGATGGAGGTCGCTTTTGGGCCAAGTGCGAGAGCCCATATCCAAAGGATGTGCAGTAATGCTCATCCTGGATAACTTTAAAAGCGAGTTAAAAACTCTTCTCTCGCTCCATGAGATCTCAACTTTCCATAAGTTGATCAAAAAGGCCTCTCTTTTCGAAACCAACTTGCGAAAAGGGACATACGATCACTTGTGGAAAGGAAGTGCCGTTCCAGAAACCCGCTTGGAAAAGCCCATCACATATGGGCTGCCCACGATGGACAAAGGGGCAAAGCCCCATAAAATCGCCAATGTCCGGGTGGATCTAGGCATGGCGGGCACTTCCAAAAATTTTGAAAAGATAGAAAATAAGAGGGAGGGAAATTTTCAAAAACCGGTTGAAAAACGGGAGTATACTCCGCTGGGGCAACCTGTGTCGGAAGTCCTACACCTCCTACTTGCCCAGGGCATGATAGAACTCCCTGAAATCCCCGAAAGAGTCACTTCCAAAGGGGGGTATTTAAACCGATTTTGTAAGTATCATCGGCTCAAAGGCCATGATACCAAATGCTGCTTCTCCCTCTTAAATAAAATTAAGAACTTGATAGCAGAAGGCCGGCTCCAGGTCACTGCGGAACCTGAGCCACCTCAAGCTATCTTCAAGGAACCCTTTCCCAAACACGCCAGTGGCAGTGGGAAAGGAAAGGAGGTATGTACCCTCACTTGGGCGGGCTTCAAGGAACTAGCACAAAAACCAAAACCTGGTCGACCTACTTGTGCGCCCATTCTTGTACTATACAAGAAGCCCGCCCAAGTAGTCATTCGGGGACCACCAAAAGTGGAATCCCCGGTAAAACTAGCTTTAAAAATCCAAGGTTCTCCTCAACTCATCCTTAGAGCCAAAGTTAGCGCGAACCCTAGGCCGGTCGTGGGGGAAGTCACTAGATCCGGGAGGATCTATCAACCCCCGCACCTTCAAGGTGCTCAAAAGGTGGTCAGTGTGCCTGGCCCCTCAAAAGCATGTATCCCTAGTGTTCTGCCAAAAGCAGATAAGGACAAAGTCATCCTAAATCCTTATGACTTCGAAAACCACCTTTCAAAGATTCCTATTCACATGTCTATCTTAGAGCTTATAAAAACCTCGCCTAGGCATAGACTTGTATTAGAGAAAATTCTAGAAAGGGCCAAGGTTGATTCGAACATAAGTTCGGAATCCTTGTCTGCCCAAGTGGCTTTATTAGGAGCAAAATCGCCCATCACTTTTTCGAAAGATGATGTAGATAGACCCTACGAAACCCATAACCAGGCCTTGCATATCGAGGTGGTTCTAAACAACCACTCTCTAGACAGGTGCCTAGTCGATGGTGGAGGAGGGCTCAACATCCTTCCACTTCATGTGGCGTACAAAATTGGAGTCACCTTGACTTCAGTGAACCTAAGCCCCATCGTTATCACTGGATACGATGGGAATGCGTCTAGACCTTTAGGATCCATCAAACTCCCAATGGAAACGGGAGGGATCGAACACACGGGGGTGTTCCATGTCTTGGACATCCACCCCCATTATAACCTGTTGCTGGGAAGGCCCTGGATACACAGTTTGTGCGTTGTGCCATTCACCTTCCATAGGTGTGTCAAGATCCCTTTTAGGGACCAGGTCATAGTGATCCTAGGTGAGTGTCACCCACAGCTTCAGGGGATCATAAACTCCCCTTGTTTATCAAGCTCCTAGGCCCATGAGGCTAACCTGGGGCAAATTATGGTTGAGCCACCTCGGCTCGTGTTGAACAACCCTAAGAAGGTTGTATGTGTGAAGGGGCCGCCCAAAGCAGGCCCCCTCTTGACTTTAGTCCTTCTAGGAAAACCCAAGCATTCCCTATTTCCAAAGCCCCTGGACAAGAGGCCATATGAGCACAATATGGACGATAGCATGTTCTAGGACCACGATTTATATCCAACCTTTTCAAAAAACAAGAAATCGTGGAACATGTTGTTGAACATGGGCTACAAGCCCTACAAGAGTCTAGGGGCACAGAACCAGGGTCTCCTAGAGCCCATCCTTCCTAGGGCCAATCCAAGCCGATATGGGATCGGCTATACTCCCCGAATACCGCCGGAGCCACCCCCTGTGACCACCTAGGTCAAGGGTGCCCCGGAGCCTGCCTTAGAAGAGACCTACGATTTAGATCTCCTATTCCGAGTCTAACCCGTAGTGTCTTCCCTTTGTAGGTATGACGGAAGATCCCTTTTCTAAAAATACAAAAACATTTGAAAAGCTTAAAATCAAAAAAATTGAAAAACAAGAAAAACCAAAAACAATGGAAAAACAAAAACTCGAAAATAGAGTACTTTGTATAGTTCCCAAGGTTCTTGTTTTACAAAAAACCAAAAAAATCGAAAATTTGGAAAATACCAAAAAGATTTTGTATATAGCTGCTCCTGGTAGGACTTTGGCAAAAGAAAAGGATTTCGAAAGAAACGTCGTCTGCATAGCCAGACCAAAAATTTCGAAATCACTTGAAAATCCAAGTACAAAACCAGGTCATTTTGAAAACCACACATCAAATTCCCTTGGGTCTATAGCCCACGAGAATGATCAAAGCCCAGAAGTGGATTCCCTTGAGGAAGATCCCACTTCTGAGCTCCCAGAATTTCATAAAATTCTTGATTTTGAAAAACCTTCCCAATCAGTAGGAGGAGATTTCATAGAGGTGAACCTAGGGGATGATTCCAATCCCAAAACCATCAAAATAGGCGCATGCTTGCATGAAACTAAAAAGTTAGCATTCATTGCATTTCTACGAACCTATTTAGATGTGTTTGCATGGACGTATGAAGACATGCCGGGCATAGATCCCAGCATTGTCGAACATCGTCTTCCCTTAGATGCAGGTGTAAAACCCATAAAGCAGAAGCTTAGGAAAATACACCCGAATGTACACACGCAAGTCAAAGAGGGTTTAGAAGATCTGCTAAAAGCCGGATTTATAAAACCCATTGCGTATTCTGATTGGTTGTCAAATATCGTTGTGGTTCGAAAAACCAATGGGAAAATTCGAATATGCATCGATTTCAGAAACCTGAATAAAGCCACTCCTAAGGATAATTATCCTTTACCAAACATAGATTTGATAGTCGATAGTACTGCAAATCATGAAATGTTTTCATTCATGGATGGCTATTCAGGCTATAATCAAATCAAACTAAGCCCACGAGATCAGGGTAAGACCGGCTTCACAACCCCATGGGGCACGTACTGCTATACAGTCATGCCCTTTGGTTTGAAAAATGCCGGCGCAACATACCAACGAGACCACGATCTTCCATAATCAAATTCATGAGCTCGTAGAAGTGTATGTAGATGATCTCTTGGCAAAATCCAAAACCCGATGCACCCATATCGAATGTTTATAAAAGATTTTCGAAAGGCTTAGGCTTTACCAAGTAAAGCTAAACCCTCAAAAATGTGTGTTCGGGGTAGAATCAGGGAAGCTTCTAGGCTTTATGGTGAGCCAAAGGGGAATAGAAGTCGACCCCTCTAAGTGTCGAGCCATCATAGACATGGCTCCACCCTCCAATCTCACCCAAATCCGTAGCCTCTAGGGTCGCTTACAATCCGTTCGCCGATTCATATCGAATCTGGCAACTAGATGCGAACCCTTCAACAAACTATTGAGGAAGGGCACGAAATTCTTATGGGATGACGAATGCCAAAAGTCCTTCGAGAGACTGAAGGCATACTTGGTTAATCCCCCCGTTTTGAATCCTCCAAAGCAAGGAAAACCGCTTTTATTATACATCTCCGTGCATGCAAATGCTTTAGGAGCCCTGTTGGCTCAATACGAGGATGACACCCATAAGGAGTATGCCATCTACTATATTTTGAAAACTCTCTTGGCTTATGAACGAAATTATCAAGCCATGGAGAAGACGTGCTTGGCCCTAGTCTGGGCCTGCCAGAAATTCAGACACTATTTCCTAGATCATGAGATCTGGATAGTGTCCAAGCTTGATCCAATCAAGCACTTATTTGAAAAACCCATTCTCACGGGTAGATTGGGCAAATGGCAACTCCTTCTAGTGGAGTATGATCTGAAATACCATCACCAGATCTCCATTAAGGGGCAAGCCCTAGTAGATTACGTGGTTGAATTCCCCTTAAAGGACGCATATCCCACTCTTGTCGAAATGCCTGATGAAGGCATATTGCAAAACCATTTTAAAAACCACATTTTGGCAAATTCTTTCGAAAACCAAGTATGGAAGATGCACTTCGATGGGGCACGAAACCAACAAGGGGCTGGTGCTGGGGTCATCCTAATCTCCCCCGAAAAGGGCGAGATTCCCATAGCAGTCCGCTTAGATTTCGAATGCTCCAACAACGCAGCTGAGTATGAAGCACTCATACAAGGCTTGAGGATTTCAAAAACTCTAGGGGCATCATGCATCGAGGTCTTTGGAGATTCACTCCTTGTCATAAACCAGGTTTTGAAAATTTGGCAAGTACGTAATGAGAAACTACTTCCATATCACGAGTTGGCCACTCGATTGGTCCAGTCCTTCCAATCGTGTAAACTCACACACATAGGAAGAGGGGACAATGGCATCGCCGATGCCCTCTCCTCCTTGGGTTCAGCCCTGAAAGTCGATCCCATTTCAAGGACCAGATCTTTGGAAATATGGCATGCGCCCCACCCATCCACACATGACTTGGATATTTTCCAAAACAACCCAGAGTCTATTGAAAAACCCTGGTTTTATGACATAAAACAATTTTTAGAAAATGGGGGATTCACCGAGGATGCCACATCCAAAGATAAGGCATTCATTCGTAAGATTTCGACCCGATACACCATTCTGGGTGGGGTCTTATACAAAAAAAGTTTTACCGGCATTCTGCTTAGGTGTATCAACCTAGAGGAGGCTAGGATAGTGATGCATGAGTTCCACGATGGAGAATGTGGAGGTCATGTTAATGCCAACATGATGGCAATGAAAATACTTAGAGGGGGCTATTTTTGGTCCACCCTGAAAAAGGATTGTCACGATCATGTTAGGAAGTGTCATCCATGTCAAGTGCATGGGCACGCCATTCATATCCCTTCATCTGCATTGCATTCCGTGGTCAGCCCCTGGCCATTTACCATGTGGGCGTTTGACATCGTAGGCCCAATATTTCCAAAGGCCTCGAATGGGCATCGATTTATTTTAGCAGCCACGGAGTATTTCTCCAAGTGGGTGGAAGCCATTTCCCTAACCAATGTAATGGGGCAACATGTGGTGGCTTTCATCCGGAGGAATATCTTGGCTCGATTTGGGGTTCCACGAGACCTTGTGTCTGATAATGGTACCCCATTCAAGAACGAGCGGATGGTTAAGTTGTGCAACACGTATGGCATAACTCACCACTTCTCCTCGCCCTACTACCCTCAAGGCAACGGCCAAGCCGAAGCCACAAACAAGACTCTCATTAGCATAATTGAGAAAACCTTAGAGAAGGATAGGACGTGGCACGAGAAGCTGGATGAAGCCTTATGGGCTTATAGGACTTCCATCCGGACTCCCACGAATGCCACACCATTCGAATTGGTCTATGGCACAAACGCCATTCTTCCCATTCATACTCAACTGCATTCATTCCATACATCCATAGCACTCGACCTCCCCCTAGAGACGCTTCAGCACGCTAGGATGGCCGAACTAGATTTGCTAGATGAGAGGCGACTCCTTGCCATGGATCATGCTCGTGCATACCGGCAAAGGATAGCCCGACATTATAGCAAACACATGAGACCTCGCCACTTTGAAGTGGGAGATCTGGTCTTAAAACCATCCATCATCGTGGCCCACACCCCCTAGGCAAGTGGTGCCCCAACTGGGATGGACCCTATGTTGTACGAGCAACCACTACGAAGAATTCGTATTGGTTGATCGATGTAGAAGGTAGGAATTGAGCAGATCCTATCAATATTCAATACTTAAAGAAGTATCATGTGTAGGATCTGGATTTAAATTCCATTTTTCGAAAAATTTTAGGGATAGCTGCCCTGAGACATGTGAATAAGGTGCAAAGGCAAACTCGTGTGACCCTAAGTGAAGAGAATTCGCACTTGTGAAAGAGTGGAGTTTTCAAAATCGTGGTTACATTTCAAAATCCTTCTTCTTACAAAGAAAGGCCTAGTTCAACATAGCAAGATACTTGCAAGTAGTACGTGCTATTTCTAAATAGGCTGATCTGGAATGGATCGAGTGTAGGCTTGGGATAAGTCCTCCCCTCTTCTCTTCTATTTCCAAAAGGAAAACAAAGGCCCAAACAAAAGGGAATTTCCCATTCAAAGTATCTTCCCAAAAGAAAGAAACCAGAATTCAAAAGAAAAATCGATTCTCTTATGAAAAAGAGGGATTAAAGAAAAAATACTCCCAAAGGGAGACCCTCGATGAAAAAAAGGAAAAAGAGGCCAAAAAGCTCAAAAAGAGCAGTTTTCCGCCTTCTGTGCCTCAAACCACGGGACGCTTCAGAAGGGACCGTGGTATCTCTTTCCCATCCCTGGCTTATCCCAAGCTAAAGCATGGTTCATTTCGAGGAATCCTAAAGTAAAAATAGGATTTACTTACTTGAATTTCGTCTTGTTTGAGAATTCGACGTTTCGAGTAAGGCATAGGAATTTGGAATATGCCTTGTTTTCTTATAAAACCTCCGCTAGATAAGTGAGTGTTAAGACTCAAACAAGGGCAAGCACGAAGAGCCCGAGATCCTTAGGATCGAGACTCAAGACAATTGTCCCTTTTGTAAATAGTTTTGTAAATAAGTTTTGAAAACCGAACATCGAACAGCATAGGATTTTGCTCACTTGGAGCAGTAGGCCTTATAAGTCTCTAGAGGTTGACCACATCTGGTCTCTGGGAGGTCGCCACTCTTGGCACCACACCCATGTCATTTGCATTCCACGCATGGTACTTGCATAAACACGATCCCATTTAAGACCAGATTCCATGTAAAACCCTCTGGCGTGATATCTCCTCCTACCAGAGTTTGTAAATTGAGATTTTGCTAAAAAAATTGGGACGATCCCATGTTCTTCGTGGATAGATCTAGGGAGACATTGAAAGGGGTGTTTGTCATCTGTGCCCTTATCCAAATCGATTTGGACAAGGCCAAAGAGGGGCATCTGTAAACACCCCGAAATCCCACGAATTTCTCAATTTCATCTGGTTTTGTAAAAGCAGCCCCAAAGGGCTATTTTGAGTCTGAAAACCCAGGAGCCTTCTAGACAACCCTGTACATATGTTTTGAACTCTGTATTTCAAAAATATACAATATGGCTTTTAAAACCTTTTTAAAACATGTTTTGAAACCCCGAAGCAGCTTGGCCTAATCCAAACAGGACCAGCTAAGAAGAGCCCGGAATAGGAGCACCTGTCAAGCCCTGCACAGCAACTCTTGTATCAAATTCACACCCCTAGGATCTCGAACGTCCAAGACCCTGTTATCATCAAAACATCCTTTGAAGTCATCTCTGGAAGGCGAAAACAGAGGCGGACGATCATGTTGGCGAAGACCCAACGCAGACGGAGCACTGATGTTGTCAGGCCCCGCACAAACCGTTCGTTTCGAATACAGCTCAAAGGAGTCAGAGTTCAGTTTGGATTGGATCTGGACCATAAATATCCAGATCCCAATCCAAACCCATGTATGGACTTGGATTTGGATTTGGATTTGGATTCAAAAATCCAATCCAATATCCATATCCATGGCCCATATCACCTTCTCATAAATGGAGGTGGGGCCCACTTGAAATTCACGTGGGATTATGGGCGTGAGAGAGAGTGGGGATGGATAAGATCAAGTGTGGTTGTAATTAAGCTTGACTTGTGTGTCAAGTTTGGGGTTAATCATGTGGGTTAGCCTAATTGAGTGGGTTTAAGCTTGTAATTAGCCAAAACCTAACCTAGGGCTGCACCAACATGATGTGGTTAAGGTTTATGGGCCATGCAAAGGGAGCTCCTTCACCTAAACCTAACCCAAAATACCTAATCCTAGCCTTCCACCCTAATCTGCCCCTAATCTGAGCCTAATCACCTAACCTACTTCCCTAATCCCAGCCTAATCCCAACCTAATCACCTAACCCACTTCCCTAATCCTTCCCTAAACCTAGGTTAATTTCCCTAAACCTAGCCTAATCCTAGCCTAATCACCTAACCTAGATCACTAAACCTCACCCTAGAACCCACCCACCTAACCAAACCCTAAACCCCTAAACCACCCCTAGCCCACAACCTACCCAAACCACTAGTATCTAAAATATCTGGCCCTACCCTTTCCAGCCCACCTTATCTTCATACCACCCTACCTAAACCACCTAACCACTACCCCAAACCCAGCCCTAACCGACCTACCCATCCCTATATAAACCCCCCCCTTTGGGGGCGGGTTCCAGGATCAAGCAGCCCTCATCCATCCCAGCCGGGTCCTCTCCTTCCCCAAGTCCAGCCGAATCCCACCTGCTCCACCTGCTCCACCTACACCACCACCTGCTCTCCATCCCACCACCATCTGCACCGCCACCTACACCACCACCTCCCAGCCGAACACCACCACCTGCCAAGCTCCCTTCCAGCCGAGCGCCACCCTCTTCTTCACCCAGTAAGTCCCCTACACCATACACTGCTACTTCTTCACTCCCTCTCCACTCTCAACCTCCTAATCCACTCCCCTACCACTCTAACATCAGCCCTTACACTCGCTGCCACCCTTCTCACTCAGCCGAAACCAAACTCCCTAAATACCCGCCACCACCAAGCTCCTAGTCGGCCACTCCAACCGACTGTCACCTTGTCGTTTGGCCAGCCACCAGCCAGCCGTATCCTTCCCCTATCTAGTTCCCTTCCCTTAGTGCCATATTCCCCAACACTACACTCCCCCTAGTGACCTTACTTAGCCCCTTTAATCCCACACGTCAAGGCGACACCCTTGCTAGCAGCCGGCCACCTTCAAGGCACCCGGCCAGCACCCCTTGTCGCTCAACCTCGCGGAGCTCCCTTTTGCAGCCCAAGGCGAAGGCCAAGCCCACGCTCAAGCAAGGCATCTACGGACCAGCTACTAGTAAGTGCCTAACTCGGTCTTTAGTTATATACTTGCTTGAGATTTAATTCGATACGGGGTTGTAATAACGGAGCATAGTCTCCCCCCGCCTGTAATAACGTGGCTTGGCACACCCACACACGTGCACTCTCCTAGTTGTGCACGATTTTGAACACACACGGGCCTAATCAGCCCCTAATACATAAGTATATACATATACTTTCATTTTTGTAGGGTTTTGCTTAAGTTGGGTGTGTTGTCTTTCAATTCAAACACTCACACACATTGAGCCTTCGCTCTTATTTGAAAGACCCAAGTAAGGGCCGACCTATACTATTTGGGTTTCATTTCATGTCATGTGTGTAAGTCTTTCAATTCAAGCACTCTCACACACATTGAGCTTTCGCTCTTACTCCCAAGACCTTAGTCAAGGCCTACTGCAGTTATATTTGGGTTTCATTTCATGTCGTGTGTGTAAGTCTTTCAATTCAAGCACTCTCACACACATTGAGCTTTTGCTCTTACTCCCAAGACCTTAGTCAAGGCCTACTGCAGTTATATTTGGGTTTCATTTCATGTTGTGTGCGTAGTACTTCAATTCAAGCACTCACACACATTGAGCTTTCGCTCTTACTCCCAAGACCTTAGTCAAGGCCATACTGCAATTTATATTTGGGTTTAATTTCATGTTGTGTGTGTAAGTCTTTCCATTCAAGCACGCACCCACATTGAGCCTTCGCTCTTATTTGCAAGACCCGAGTAAGGGCTCATATACATACTCTATATACATATCTCCCTTCGGCATTTATATTTCAAGTCATTTCCCTTCGGTTATTTCCCTTCGGTTATTTCCCTTCAGTATTGTCTTTACATTCGGGTTTTCCCTTTGGAGTAGCGTGAGTTTGCATTGCATCTATACTATACCACGAGGTAGGACGCATATTGCATCAAAGCAAGCCCCGCTCGAATTCGCCCACGTAGTGGAGTGTTCATAACACACAAACTAGGTGGCCCGAAAAGGGATAAAAGGAAAGACTTAGGGACGTGCAAATCCACGTGATCTAAAATATGCAATCGCATCTAAAAGACCCGAATTAGACACCTCGAACCGCTTCATAGACTTTCTCTCTCAAAAACTTGATTTTTGCAAAGCGTACAGACTGACCCTTGCACATCGGTGCAAGAAGGTCTACGACGACAAGAGCTCACTTGCTCACAGTCGCCACGATTAGAAGTCAGTTTTAAATATATCTTCGCTAGCTTAGGTAAGCTAGCTGGCACGCCCTGTTTGCATAAATAGGCCTTAGACACACGAGAGGATCCGCTCTAAGACCTGAAAAGGGTGAGAAGCGGGGATTTTTCGTGCGTCTACAGGGTTTAGCTAGGTGGGTTGGTTTTGGGGTGAGGTTTAGTGAGGTGGGTTAGGTGATTAGGCTAGGATTAGGTTAGGATTAAGGGAATTAGGCTAGGTTTAGGGAAGGATTAGGGAGCTGGGTTAGGTGATTAGGTTGGGATTAGGCCGAGATTAGGGAAGTGGGTTAGGTGATTAGGCTAGGATTAGGCTGGGTTTAGGGTAAAAGGCTAGGATTAGGGGTTTTGGCTTAGGATTGGGTTAGGGAGCTCCCTTTGCATAACCCATAGACCTTATTGCATCATGTTGGTGCAGCCCTAGGTTAGGTTTTGGCTAATACAAGCTTAAACCCACACTACTTAGGCTAACCCACATGATTAACCCCAAACTTGACACACAAGTCAAGCTTAATTACAATTACCCTCAAATCTTATCCTCCCCATTCTCTCTCATGCCCATAATCCCACGTGAATTTCAAGTGGGCCCCACCTCCATTTACGAGAAGGTGATGTGGGCCATGGATGTGGATATTGGATTGGATCTCTGGATCCAAATCCAAATCCAAATCCAAATCCACACATAGGTTTGGATTGGGATCTGGATATATATGGTCCAGATCCAATCCAAACTGAATTCTGACTCCTTCAGGCTGTGTTCGAAACAAACGGTTTGTGCGGGGTCTGACAGCATCAGTACTCCGTCTGCGTTGGGTCTTCGCCAACATGGTCGTCCGCTTCTGTTTTCACCTTCCGGAGATGACTTCAAAGGATTTTTTATGATAACAGGGTCTTGGACGTTCGAGATCCTGGGGGTGGATTCAATACGAGAGTTGCTATGCCGGGCTCGACATGTGCTCCAGTTCCGGGCTCTCTTTGGCTCTTCTGGTCCTGCTTTGATCAGGCCAAGCCGCTTCGTGGGGTTTTAAAACATATTTTAAAGTTTTCAAAACTATATTACACATATTTAAAGCATATAAAGTTTAAAACATATGTACTGGGTTGCTTGGAAGGCTCCTGGGTTTCCAGACTCAAAATAGCCCTTTGGGGCTGCTTTTATAAAACCAGGTTGATTTGAGAAGTTCGTGGGATTTCGGGGTGTTTACAATGCCAAGAGAGTTTTCGAAAATGTATGGCACATTCGGATGAATACCATCTTCATTTTGATCGGATCAAGCACACAATGCACGAATTGTAATGCTCGGGAGGTTTTTATCAAAAGAATTTTGAAAGGTTTTTGTGAAATGCTAACCCTTTTCGAGATTCTCATTTCTTTTTGAAGTTTGCTTTGAAGGTGTTGGTTTTGATTCGTATGGAGACATGTCCATGAAGGCCCGATACTTAGGGGGTCGACTTTCATTGCCCCTTTGGTTTTTCAAAACCCTGAATTCGAGTTCTAGGATGATGTCTAGACTCGATGCATATGAATGATTTCAAAGTATAATGCATGATGCTTATGCACACACTATGGGTTAAACTTATTTCTAAAAATCCCCAATTTTTCATAAGTCAAGGATTTTGCGAAGTTCAGGAAGCTTGGAGGTGTTTATTCCTCCTTGCTTTGGTGATTCTCGAGCTTTTCATTTTGAAAGAGCTCTAGGCAAAAGGGTGGACAGGACCAGCTTTTTGGATACTTAGGTTCTTGGAGTATATACAATTTTCGAAAAGTCTTTTTACAATTTTCGAAAATGGGCTTTGTATATGTCCAAATGCTTTTGAAACAAGATTTCTTTTTGGAATTTTCATTTTTCCAAATGTTTTTAAGATTTTGAGGGTTTTCAATTTTTTTGGTTTTTGGTAATATCCAATTTTTTTGGTTGTTTCAAAAATAGGGATCTTCCATTGAACCTACAAAGAAAGCTTCATGAATCAGACTCTAATCAGATAAGTCTAAGACATGGGTTTTGGTTTTAAAGGTTCTACAAGGCACCCTTGACCCAGAGGGTCTTAGGTGGTGGCTCTAGGGGTATGGGTGGGCTGTAGCCCAGTCCATATCGTTCCCTATTGGGTCTAGGTAGGATAGGTTCTAGCCTACCTTGGTTTCGGGTTCCCAGGCCCGCATAGGGTTTATATCCCATATTCAGAATCATGTTCCAAGACTTTTTGCTTTTTGAAAAGTTTTGGTATAAATCATGGTCTTGGAACATGGAATCGTCCATGTCGGGGATATATACCCTATTGGATATCGGGAGTTTGGATTTAGGGGTGATGGAAGACTTGGGCTTCCATACAAACCTGGTTTGGGAGACATGTCTCTTAAAGAGAACCATGCTTGGTTCTTTAAGAGGCTTTGGATATTTCTGGATGATGGAAGACTTGGGCTTCCACGCATCCCAGGTTTGGGAGATGTGTCTTTTGAGGGAAACCAGACTTGGTCCTTTGAAAGATTTTGGATTTTTCAGGATGGTGGAAAACTCGGGTTTCCACACAACCTGGGTTTTGGAGACATATTCTTCAAGGGAAGCCAAGCTAGCTCCCTTGAAGGGTTTTGGATGTTTCGGGATGAGGGAAGACTTGGGCTTCCACACGACCTGAGTTCAGGAGATTTTGTTTTCAAGGGAAACCATGCTTGGTCCCTTGAGACATTTTGGATTTTTCAGGATGGTGGAAAACTCGAGTTTCCACACAACCTGGGTTTGGGAAACATACATTTCGAGGGAAGCCAAACTTGGTCCCTCGAAGGATTCTGGATATTTCAGGGTTTTGGAAAACTTATGGTTCCAGATAACCCCATTTTGAAAATTTTCATCCTCAAGGGAAGCCGTGCTTGGTCCCTTGAGAGGCTTTGGACTTTCCAGGTTTATGGAAGACTTATAGTTCCATACAACCTGTTTTTGGGAGAAATTTGCTTCAAGGGAAGCCCAAATGGTTCCCTCGAAGTTTTCGACCTGCTCCCTAGGTGCAACTCGTGGTGCCCCTAGGGATGGATTTTTTTGTTTCGAAGCCATAGCCTTGGTTCCAGGGCACAAGACTAGGCTCGAAGAAGTGGGTTTTTCTAGGGTAAGGTTATGAGCTCCTAAGATGTCAATGCATGCATTAGGGGTCTCCATGTCTACCGTTTTTTGAACTTGTTTTTGAAATTCCTTTGGATGGTGCGCGACAGTTGGCGCATCTTGAAAATTCTCAAATTTTGACACCATTTGTGGGTTTGTGTGTGCACAGGGGTTATCCAATGTATCTGATGACCCTATATGAAGAAGAGAGTCTTGAGAAGGATGGGTTTCAAGCATACCTCTTTGTGGCTTGTCTACCTTTTCAAGGTGAGAGCAGGCCGATTTCTCGGGTAACTCTGTTTTGAGCCCCGGGGGTCTTACGAGGCGTTTCCTTTCGAAACCTTCTTATTTTTCACTCTCGTTTCTTTGTACAGTGTGGTTTTCATGTCCCACAGTGTGTGTGTGCCTAGACTTAGGACTTTCACTTGGATTTTTCGAAATTTCAAAGTTTTGTTTTTCAATTTTTTTGTCTTTTTGAAAGTTTTCAAGATTTTTTTGATTTTTTGAAACAGAACAGTCTGTTTTCGAATTTCCCTTGGATTTTGAAAATCTTGAAGATGTAGGAGTGGATGACTCATCCCTTTTCCGGGATTCGTCTCTAATCTCCAATCCTTCATTGAGTTTGAGATCAATTTTCAATTCACGATCTGTATGTGCCCTAGAAGAGCTGCTATGTGATCGATGGGCTTTAAGCTCCTGGCTTAAATCATCCATCCTTTGAAATATTTTTGAAATGTCATCGAGCTCTTTCTGGGCTTTATCTGTTTTGAAAGCCTTTTTTAGTTTGCTCAACGAGGATTTTTGTAGCTTTTTATCCATTTTCATGCAATTCTCCTACGTATGCACGATTTTTGGAAAAACACTCTTTTTTCCGAAAATTTTGAGTATAACTTGTTTGTTTGAAGTCTACTTAAGTCCCGGGTCCCACCGGGCGTGCCAATTCTATAGACACCGAAAATTTCCACTTCTGGTTCTAGGGCCTGAAGTGAACCTTTTCGCAATCTACTTCGCTTTATGGCGTGCCAGCTAGTTTGCTTTAACTAGCAAAGTATGTTTTGAAATAGTCTGATTTTTTAAAGGCGATTGTAGGCAAGCAGGATTTTTACGTCACAGACCTTGCACCGATGCGCAAGGGTCAGTCTGTACGCTTAGAGACTTCGCTTCTATAGACGCAGAAAGTTCCCGCTTTTGGTTCTTAGGCCTGAAGCAAATCTTTTCGTGTGTCTAAGTCTTATTTAAGCAAAAGGGCATACCAACTAGCTTACTTAAGCTAGCGAAGAGATATTTTTAAATCTGACTCCTAATGTGGTGACTGTGAGCAAGCAAGCTCTTTTTGTCGCAGACCTTCTTGCACCGATGCGCAAGGATCAGTCTGTACGCTTTAAAAATCGAGTTTTAAAATATGAGAACCTACGAAAACGCTTGAGGTGTTCGATTCAGGTTTGTTTTTGTATGATTTTCAGATTTTACTTCACGTGGATTTGCACGCGCCTATGTCTTTCTTTTTATCCCTTTTTGGGCCAACTAGGTGTGTGTTATGAACACGTGACCTAAGTGGGGCATCTTTGAGCGGGAGTATGGGGTTTGCTTTGATGCAATATGCATCCTAACTCGTGGTATGGCGTATATGCAATGCAAACTCACGCAACTCCAAAGGGAAAACCCGAAATTGAAAGACAATGCGGAAGGGAAATGACTTGAAATGTAAATTACAAAAGGGAAATTGCAGAAGGGAAATTGCGAAAGGGAAATATGGCTATATCTTAAGAGCGAAAAGGCTCAATAGTGCAAATGTGTGCCGTGTATATATGTAAAGACTACGCACACTGTTGAACCTTAAAACCCAAATCTTAAAGACATAGCCGAAAGAGAAATACTTATAATATATATGGGCCCGAAGGTCGCTGTAAACACCCCGAAATCCCATGAATTTCTTAAACAAATCTGGTTTTATACAAGCAGCCCCCAAAGGGCCATTTTGAGTTTGGAAACCCAGGAGCCTTCCAAACAACCCTGTACATATGTTTTAAACTTTATCTTTCTAAAAACATATAATATGGCTTTTGAAAACCCTTTTTAAAACACGTTTTGAAACCCCGAAGTGGCTTGGCCCGATCAAGACAGGACCAGGAGAGCCAAGAAGAGCCCGGGACCGGAGCACCTGTCAAGCCCGGCGCAGCAACTCTTGTATCTGATTCACATCCCAGGATCTCGAACGTCCAAGACCCTGTTCTTACCAAAATAGCATTTGAAGTCATCTCCGGAAGGCAGAAACGGAGGCGGACGACCATGTTGGCGAAGACCCAACGCAGACGGAGTACTGATGCTGTCAGGCCCCGCACGAATCGTCCGTTTCGAACCCAGCTCGAAGGAGTCAGAGTTCAGTTTGGATGGGATCTAGACCATATATATCCAGATTCCAATCCAAACCCATATGTGGACTTGGATTTGGATTTGGATCCAGAGATCCAATCCAATATCCATATCCATGGCCCACATCACCTTCTCATAAATGGAGGTGGGGCCCACTTGAGTTTCACGTGGGATATTGGGCATGAGAGAGAGTGGGGTTGAAAAATATCAAGAGTGTTGTATTAAGCTTGACTTGTGTGTCAAGTTTGGGTTAATCATATGGGTTAGCCTAATTGAGTAGGTTTAAGCTTGTAATTAGCTAAAACCTAACCTAGGGCTGCACCAACATGGGGTGATCAAGGTCTATGGGCCATGCTAAGGGAGCTCCTTCACCTAAACCTAGCCCAAAATGCCTAAACCTAGCCTAAACCCCTAATCCACCCCTAATCTGAACCTAATCACCTAACCCACTTCCCTAATCCCGTCCTAATCCCAACCTAATCACCTAACCCACTTCCCTAATCCTTCCCTAAACCTAGATTAATTTCCCTAATCCTAGCCTAAACCTAGCCTAATCACCTAACCTAGCTCACTAAACCTCACCCTAAAACCCAACCACCTAACCTAGCCCTAAACCCCTAAACCACCCTTAGCCCACGATTTACCCAAACCCCTAGTTTTAAAATATCTGGCCCAACCCCTTCCAGCCCACCTTATCTACATACCACCCTACCTAAACCACCTAACCACTACCCACAGCCCAGCCCTAACAGACCTACCCATCCCCTATTTAAACCCCCTTCCTTGTGGGCGGGTTTTCCAAGTGGGAACCACCCTCTCACCCAGCCGGGCCCTCTCCTTCTCCCTTCTCTCACCCAGCCGGGACCACTCCCCACCTCTGCCTGCTCCATCTGCTCCACCAGCCGCCACCTGCTCCGCCACCTTCCCTCTTCCATCCACCACCACCACCCCTCAGCCGGACGCCATCACCTCCACCCAACCGAACCAGCCAACAGCCACCTGCCCGCCTGCTTCCCACTCCATCCGCCACCTCTCCCCATTCGGTAAGCACCCCAAACTCCCTCAAAGCCCCTCTCTTCCACCTCTCCACTCTTGGCCACCCATCCTACCTTCATCTCAGCCCTCTTGCCACCACCATTTTAACCTAGCCGAACCTAGTATAACCCAAGCTGCCGGCCACTACCTAGCCATCATCTCCCCTTCGGCCCTCCCCTAGGTGTCCTATTCGGCCTTCCCACCAGCTCGCCCTTTTAGGTCCAGCTTCCCTAAACTCTCAACTCCCCTAGTGACCCTAAGAGCCCACTCATTCAGCCACTTTAAACCCCCTACTTGGAGCCGCCATCTACTTGCCACCGGCCACCTTCGAGGCGCCTATCCCGCGCCCCACTTGCAGCCGGCCAGCCCCTTTGATCACCTACCTTCGCGGAGCTCCCGTTTACAGCCCAAAGCCAAGTCCACGCCCAAGCAAGACCTCTACGAACCAGCTACTCGTAAGTGTCTAAACTCGGTCCTTAGTTGTATACTTGCTTGAGATTCAATTTGATACGGGGTTGTAATAACGGAGCATAGTCTCCCCCCGCTTGTAATAACGTGGCTTGGCACAACCACACACGTAAACTCTCTTAGTCGTGCACGATTTTTAGCACACACGGGCCTAATCAGCCCCTAATATATAAGTGTACATATATACTTTCATTTTCGAAGGGTTTTGTTTAAGTTGGGTGCGTTGTCTTTCAATTCAAGCACTCACACACATTGAGCTTTCGCTCTTATTTGAAAGACCCAAGTAAGGGCCGACCTATACTATTTGGGTTTCATTTCTTGTCGTGTGAGTAAGTCTTTCAATTCAAGCACTCTCACACACATTGAGCCTTCGCTCTTACTCCCAAGACCTTAGTCAAGGCCATACTGCAATTTATATTTGGGTTTCATTTCTTGTCGTGTGAGTAAGTCTTTCAATTCAAGCATTCTCACACACATTGAGCCTTCACTCTTACTCCCAAGACCTTAGTAAAGGCCTTATTGCAGTTATATTTGGGTTTCATTTATGTCGTGTGGGTAGTCTTTCAATTCAAGCACTCTCACACACATTGAGCCTTCGCTCTTACTCCCAAGACCTTAGTCAAGGCCATACTGCAATTTATATTTGGGTTTCATTTCATGTCGTGTGTGTAAGTCTTTCAATTCAAGCACGCACCCACATTGAGCCTTCGCTCTTATTTGCAAGACCCGAGTAAGGGCTCATATACATAAGATATATACATATCTCCCTTCGGTTATTTCCCTTCGGTTATTTCCCTTCTGTTATTTCCCTTCAGTATTGTCTTTACATTTCGGGTTTTCCCTTTGGAGTAGCGTGAGTTTGCATTACATCTACGCCATACCAGGAGGTAGGACGCATATTGCATCGAAACAAGCCCCGCTCGAATTTGCCCATGTAGTGGAGTGTTCATAACACACAAACTAGGTGGCCCGAAAAGGGATAAAAGAAAAGACTTAGGCACGTGCAAATCCACGTGATCTAAAACATGCAATCGCATCTTAAAGACCCGAAATAGACACCTCGAACCGCTTCGTAGACTTTCTCTCCAAAACTCGATTTTTGCAAAAGCGTACAGACTGACCCTTGCGCATCGGTGCAAGAAGGTCTGCGACGATAAGAGCTTACTTGCTCACAGTCGCCATATTTAGAAGTCAGTGATAAAAATATCTTCGCTAGCTTAAGTAAGCTAGCTGGCACGCCCTATTTGTATACATAGGCCTTAGACACACGAGAAGATCCACTCCAAGCCCCGGAAGGGACGAAGAGGCGGGGATTTTCGCGCGTCTACAGAGATTGGCACGCCCGGTGGGAGGTGAGCCTTTTCAGAAATCGAGTTTACTTGTAGAAGTCTTGCGAAAATTTTGTAAAAAGGTGTCGTTTTAACTTGTTTTCTTTGCTTGTACTTAGGAAATTTTGAAAAAGCTTGAAAAGCATGTCAAAATCCAATCCAAGTGAAGTGTCGAGCCAAGGCTCATGCGCATCAAGTTCTCACTCTAGGAGGATTTTCAAAAACAAAATAAAACTAGATGAAATCGAGGACTTGAGAAGGGAGTTTGAGGCCAAAATCGATGCTCTCAGCCAAGAGGCTGAAGTAGGCGATTCATGTTCATCGAACGGTGAACAAAGGCCTAAAAAGAAATTTGAAAAACCTCGCAAGCAAAAAGAGGCCTCCATAATGGAAGGCAACCAATACCACGAGTCCTTCACACAAAAGGACCGTAAAGCCGTACAGCAGCTGCTGAAAGGGCAAAATAAAGAGAAAAGAAGCTACGCCCTGTCTGATTTCCTTCCTATGGATTACGAAACAGACAGTGACGATGAAATACCGAACTTCCATCGGTATGATGGCATGGGAGACCCTAGGTCTCACTTGCAGCTTTTCTCACGTCGAGCCCATAAGAAGAAAAAGGACTCGATGAAATGGGTGTATTTGTTCCCTCTATCCCTTAAAGGCACAGCTGCCAAATGGCTGGCTTCCTACGACTTAAGCCAGTTCACTACTTTTGAAGAGTTAGCGAACTGCTTCATGCAAAGATTTGCACACAACGTGGAAGTCACGCCAACCCTGAATACCTTAAGGGATACAAAGCAAGGCATGAACGAAGACGTGCATGCCTTTATTATAAGATGGAGGTTGCTTTTAGGCCAAGTGCGAGAGCCCATATCCGAAGGATGCGCAGTAATGCTCATCCTGTATAATTTCAAAAACGAGTTAAAAACCCTTCTCTCGCTCCATGAGATTTCAACTTTCCATAAGTTGATCAAAAAGGCCTCCCTTTTCGAAACCAACTTGCGAAAAGGGACATACGACCACTTATGGAAAGGAAGTGCCATTCCAAAAACACGTTTGGAAAAGCCCATCGCATATGGGCTGCCCACGACGGACAAAGGGGCAAAGCCCCATAAAATCGCCAATGTCCGGGTGGATCCAGGCATGGCAGGCACTTCTAAAAATTTTGAAAAAATAGAAAATAAGAGAGAACGCAATTTTTCAAAACCGATTGAAAAACGGGAGTACACTCCGCTGGGGCAACCTGTGTCGGAGGTCCTAGACCTCTTACTTGCCCAGGGCATGATCGAACTCCCTGAAATCCCCGAAGGAGTTACGTCCAAAGGGGGGTATTTAAACCGATTTTGCAAGTATCATCGGCTCAAAGGCCATGATACCAAACGTTGCTTCTCTCTTCTAAATAAAATTGAGAACTTGATAGCGGAGGGCCGACTCCAGGTCACTGCGGAACCTGAGCCACCTCAAGCTATCTTCAAGGAACCCTTTCCCAAACACGCCAGTGGCAGTGGGAAAGGAAAGGAGGTATGTACCCTCACCATTTCCAAGGAACTAGCGCAAAAGCCCGAACCTGGTCGACCTGCTTGTGCGCCCATCCTTGTATTATACAAGAGGCCTGCCCAAGTCATCATTCGGGGACCACCAAAAGTGGAAACCCCGGCAAAGCCAGTTTTTAAAATCCAAGGTTCTCCTCAGCTCATCCTTAGAGCCAAGTCTAACGCAAACCCTAGGCTGGTCGTGGGGGAAGTCACTAGATCCGGGAGGATCTACCAACCCCCGCACCTTCAAGGTGCTCAAAAGGTGGTCAGTGTGCCTAGCCCCTCAAAAGCATGTATCCCTAGTGGTCTGCCAAAAGCAGATAAGGACAAAATCATCCTAAATCCTTATGATTTCGAAAACCACCTTTCAAAGATTCCTATTCACATGTCTATCCTAGAGCTTATCAAAACCTCGCCTAGGCATAGACTTGTCTTAGAGAAAATTCTAGAAAGGGCCAAGGTTGATTCGAACATAAGTCCGGAATCCTTGTCTGCCCAAGTGGCTTTATTAGGAGCAAAATCGCCCATCACCTTTTCGGAAGATGATGTAGATAGACCCTACGAAACCCATAACCAGGCCCTGCATATCGAGGTGGTTCTAAACAACCACTCTCTGGACAGGTGCCTAGTCGATGGTGGAGGAGGGCTCAACATCCTTCCACTTCACGTGGCGTACAAAATCGGAGTCACCATGACTTCAGTGAACCCAAGCCCCATCGTTATCACTGGATACGATGGGAATGCGTCTAGGCCTTTAGGATCCATCGAACTCCCAATGGAAACAGGAGGGATCGAACACACGGGGGTGTTCCACGTCTTGGACATCCACCCCCATTATAACCTGTTGCTGGGAAGACCCTGGATACACAGTTTGTGCGTTGTGCCATCCACCTTCCACAGGTGTGTTAAGATCCCTTTTAGGGACCAGGTCGTAGTGATCCTAGGTGAGAGTCACCCACAACTTCAGGGGATCATAAACTCCCCTTGTTTATCGAGCTCCCAAGCCCACGAGGCTAACCTGGGGCAAATTATGGTTGAGCCACCTCGGCTCATGTTGAACAACCCTAGGAAGGTTGTATGTGTGAAGGGGCCGCCCAAAGCAGGCCCCCTCCCGACTCTAATCCTCCTAGGAAAACCCAAACGTTCCCTATTTCCAAAACCCCTGGACAAAAGGCCATACGAGCCTAATATGGACGATAGCATGTTCCAGGACCACGACTTATATCCCATCTTTTCAAAAAACAAAAGGTCGTGGAACATGTTATTGAACATGGGCTACACGCCCTACAAAAGTCTAGGGGCACAAAACCAGGGTCTCCTAGAGCCCATCCTTCCTAGGGCCAACCCAAGCCGGTATGGGATCGGCTATACTCCCCGAATACCGCCGGAGCCACCCCCTGTGACCGCCTGGGTCAAGGGTGCCCCGGAGCCTGTCTTAGAAGAGACCTATGGTTTAGACCTCCTATTCCGAGCCTAACCTCCAAACTCTCAAACCAAACTCACCTTGGCCAATAAGGCCTCTTCTCTCTCCTCCCCCCTTTATTTTCATGTGAAGGCCTCTCCCCTTTGAGCCTCACGTCCCCCCAATTTTCAAGCCCAGCACCTCTATTTATAGAGGTTTTATTTGGATCTTGGATCTTGGGTCTTGGATTTGGGTCTGGCTATTTGGATTTGGATCGCGGATCTCGAATATTTTGAGATCCAGATCCAATCTAAATATTTATTTGGGTTTGGATCTCGGATCTTGGATCTTGGATTTTTGAGATCCAGATCCAATCCAAACACAATTTGGATCTGGATCTGGATATTTTTGGGTCCAGACCCAATCTAGACTTTTCTTCTGCTCGGTTTTTTGGTCCTTTCTGGTGCTTTTCACCGTCGATTTCCAGCGGGCTTCGATTCATCGGAGGCCCAACTCTGGCCTGGGTCTTCCCCAAGTCTTTCTTCCAATCGGTGTTCTACTTTTCAGGACTTTTTCGGTGTTTGTTTCGGTCCACCGTTTTGGTTTCTAGCCGGTTCCTATTGATATCAAACTCAGATTGCCACACGGATTCTGTTCTTCATTTTGACGGGACGTGTCTCAAACTTCTGTCGACTTCCTCAAGTACTGGGCTTCTTTCTGCATTTTGGAGCTGCTTTATGCTTTTTCTTTGACCCAAATTACACTTTTACCCTTCTATCGGGCTTTTCTCCAAACGGGCTCTTTTTTCTTCCGTTTTTGAATAGGGGGTGGTTTTTGAGACTTTGGGCTCAATTTGCTCTTCTTGTCGGGGCTCTCCTTTTGCCTTTTGTACCTGTTTTCACATTTTAAAATAGGTTATCGTTTTGACTCAAACGAGCTTTTTGTGTTTTTGAGAGTTTTTTGATTTTTGGAAAATTTGAGGTGTTTACAGATGCCCCTCTTTGGCATTATCCAAATTGATTTGGATAATGGCGAAAAAGATAACACCCCATTTTGGTTTTTCCTCTCAAATTTTCTCGAGAATACACCATTTTTATTTCGCAAAACCCTGTTTTCTTTTACCACAGGTGGGGATTTTTAGCAAAAGGGGACTTTTCCTAGGTTTCCCTATGTATGATCATGCATGGACAATTTTTTGGATGCATGCATGAGAAAAATGTTTTTGTTTTTTTGGGGTTTTTTTTTTAGCCCGAAGAGTGCCTTTTGAGGCAGGCTGCTCCGAGCAGGTTTTACCCATGTCTTCTAGACGTTTTCAGGTTTTCGAGCTTTGGAGAGAGCCTTTTGAGGCTGTCTGCTCCAAGCAGGTTCTACCCTTGTCTTTTTGACATTCATGGGTTTTTTTTTTCAAAAATTTCTTTTTGAAAACGAATTCCTTTTAGCTTGTATCGAAAAGGACTTCATTTTTTCATATTTCCCTTCATTCGGGTTTCGATACCTGCTACTCAGTAGAGGTTTTGGGGTAGGAAAACTCGGAAAACATTTCAAAGTTCCATTTCCTACAAAACAAAGTCGAGTTCTCAAACAAAATGAAATCCAAATAAGCCGATTTTATTCGTACTTTAGGATTTTTGCAAATTTGAATCTTTTTCCTCGGGGATAAGCCATAGGGATATGGGAAAGAGATACCACGGTCCCTTCTAAAGCATCCCGTTGTTTTAGGCAAAGAGTCGGAAAATCGCTCTTTGAGCTTTGGCTTTTTATTAATTTTTTTTCATAGAGGGTCTCCCTTTGGGTGTATTTTTTCATTAATCCCTCTTTTCTTTAAAGGAGAGCAGCTCTTTGGAGGAGTTTTTGTATTCCCTATTTATGAAGGGAAGACCTCTTTGGGAGGAGTGTTTTTATATCTCCTTTTTCTTTTGAAACGAGAAGACCTCTTTCGGAGGAGTTTTTGTATTCCTTGTTTATGAAGGGAAGACCACTTTCGGAGGCGTTTTTGTATTCTCGATTTTTTTCTTTCTTTTGAACACAGCCAATTTTCCTTTTCGGAGAGAAAGTAGAATGGGGGAGGGCTTATCCCTTTGGTTACTCGATTCAAACGAGATCGTCCTATTTCTTAATAGCATTTGCTATTTGAAAATATTTTGATATTTTGAACAAGGCTTAATCTTGTAAGCCAGGGTTCTTTGAAATATCGCCAATTTGTTTTTGGAAGACTCTACCTTTCGAAAAGTATAAATTCCTCCATTCAGGGTTATATAATCAACTTCGATCCTTCTTTCAAGAAGTTTCAAAGGAGTTTGATTTTTCAAAATCTTTTCGAAAAAGAATTTTACATAAACCCTTTTGAATATTCGGGCATTTTTCAGATTTTGCTAATTTCTACCCACAATATCAACAAATTTCGATTTTTGTTTGCCCTTTTGAAGACATGGGGACATTCCTACTTAGGTTTGCCCACCTCTTGGGCTTTCTTTGGGGTGGTATGATATGAATATGATGCATGCTATGCACTCCATGTGATTCAAAATGAAAAACACGATTTTATGCAAGAGTGAACATATGAATTGTATCTCACAACTCAAGAAGGAGATGCATTCTATGAAATTCGTTTCTCCATGGAAGGTGTCTAGGGGCTATATTTAAAAATGCCCCTAGCTTGAGGGAAATTTCGCATGGCCACATGGTGAAGGGCCATGGCTTTTCAAAAGACTTTTTTGGATGGACGATGGTATGTTCATGTCCATGCATTTCCACGATTTTCCTAACATGATCATGCTACTTTTTGCTCAAGGATGGAAAACACAACCAACCCTAAGTGATCATCATGGCCATCGGGCTTTGATTTTGACATGGTCTCCATATTTCATCGTGAGATTCATGTTCTTATCCAACACAATCAAGGTTTTCATATAAACCTGAAGTTTTGAAAATCTTTCTTTTCAAAGTATATGTAGGGTTAAATTTTCGAAATTTTGATCCCTTTTGAGAAAGCAATTTTGGGAAATCCTCCCTTTCTATATGAAGATGGTTTTATACCAGCCCTTTTGATTTGAAATATGTTTCCTATACTTGATTTTGGTCAAGCAGGGTTTTTGAAATTCATTTTGAAAATTCGTGCCTTCATGGGGCATTTGATCAAGTATGGGGAATGTGTCTCACGGAGGCACTTTAGCCACACGATACATGGCTTGTCCCTTAATTGAGTCTTGAGTTTCGAAACTCATACTCTGTTGAAAGGGGCTGCCATTTTGCCTACCTATTTAAGATAGGTTTTTCAAATGAGTGCTTTAATGAATCATTCCCCTTTCCATGGGAGATGATGTCTTGAATTTTTAGGGCCTACAGCAAGGCCAAGCATGATTTTTCTTTTGGCTTAGTGATTCCTTTCACATGCCAAAAGAGTTTTCGAAATGTATGGCACATTTAGTATGAATAACATCTTCATTTGATCAAGTCAAGCACACAATGCATGAATTGCAATGTATGGAAGGTTTTTATCAAAAAGAATTTTGAAAAGGCTTTTGTGAAATGCTAACCCTTTTTCGAGATTTTCAGTTCTTTTGAAATTTGCCTTGAAGGTGTTGGATTTGATTCATATGGAGACCTGCTTATGAAGGCTCGATACTTAGGGGGTCGACTTTCATTTCCCCTTTTGGTTTTACAAAACCCTGAATTTGAGTTCTAAGATGATGTCTAGACTCGATGCACATGTATGATTTTAGAGTGTGATGCATGATGCTTATGCACACACTACGGGTCAGGCTTGTTTCTAAAAATCCCCAATCTTTCATAAGTCAAGGATCTTGCGAATTTCAGGAAGTTCGGAGGTTTTTATTCCTCTTGGCTTTGGTGATTCTCGAGCTTTTCATTTTGAAAAAAAAGCTCTAGACAAAACGGTGTTCAAGATCAGCTTTTTGGATTTTTTTTGTTTTTGGGAGTTATATATAATTTTCGAAAAGCATTTTTACAATTTTTGAAAATGGACTTTGTACATGGCCAATGGCTTTAAAACAAATTTCTTTTTGGAATTTTCATTTTTCCAAATGTTTTTGAGATTTTGTTTTGGGTTTTCAATTGTTTTTGGTTTTTGGCAAATATCTGATTTTTTTGGCTTTTTCGAAAGGAGGGATCTTCCCATGAACCTACAAAGAAAACATTCATGAATCATACTCTAATCAATAGGTCTAAGACATGGGTTTTGGGTTTTAGAGGTTCTATAAGGCACCCTTGACCCAGATGGTCTTAGGTGGCGGCTCTGGGGGTATGGGTGGGCTGTAGCTCAATCCATACTTTTGTGGATTGGCCTGAGGCAGGACAGGTTCAAGCCTACCTTGGTTTTGGGTTCTCAGACCCTGGTAGGGTTTATACCCCATATTCAGAATCATATTCCAAGACTTCTTGTTTTTTGAAAAGCTTTTGTATAAATATGGTCTTGGAACAGGGAATCGTCCATGTCGAGGATATATACCCTTTTGGATATTGGGAGTTTGGATTCTGGGGCGATGGAAAACTTGGAATTCCATACAACCCTGGTTTGGGAGGTTTGTTTCTCAAAGTAAACCGTGCTTGGTCCTTTGAGAAGTTTTGGATATTTCAGGATGATTTTGTCTTCAAGGAAAACCGTACTTGGTCCCTCGAGAGACTTTGGATATTTTGGGGTGATGGAAGACTCGTGCTTCCATACAACCCCGAATTGGGAGATTTTGTCCTCAAGGAAAGCCATGCTTGGTTCCTTGAGGAACTTTGGATATTGCAGGGTGATGGAAGGCTTGAGCTTCCACACAACCTGTATTTGGGAGAATTTTTCTTCGAGGGAAGACAAGCTTGCTCCCTCGAATTTTTCGGCTTGCTCCCTAGGTTCAACTCGTGGTGCCCCTAGGGATGGATTTTTTTGTTTCAAAGCTCTAATCTTGGTTCCAAGGTACAAGACTAGGCTCGAAGAAGTGGGTTTTTCTATGGTAGGGTTATGAGCTCCTAAGATGTCGATGCATGCATTAGGGGTCTCCATGTCCACCATTTTTTCAACTTCTTTTTGTTTTTGTTTTTGAAATTCTTTTGGCTGGTGCGGGACATTTGGTGCACCTTGAAAATTCTCTAATTTAGGCACATTTCGTGGGTTTGTGTGTGCAGAGGGGTTATCTAATGCATCTGATGACCCTATATGAAGAAGAGAGTTTTGAGAATGATGGGTTTCAGGCTTACCTCTTTGTGGCTTGTCTACCTTTTCAGGGTGAGAGCAGGCCATTTTCCCGGGTAACTCTGTTTTGAGCCCTCGGGGTTTCACGAGGCATTCCTTTTCGAAACCTACCTGTTTTTCACTCTCGTCTCTTTGTGGGGTGTGGGTTTTATGTCCCACTGTGTGTGTGTGCCTAGACTTAGGAATTTCACTTGAATTTTTCGAAATTTCAAAGTTTGATTTCTCAATTCTTTTGTTTTTTTGAAAGTTTTCAAGATTTTTTTGATTTTTTGAAACAAAAACAACTTTTTTTGAATTTTCTTTGGAATTTTCGAATTTTGGATTTGTGGGAGTGGAAGTTTCGCCCTTTTCTAGGTTTTGGCCTTTTACCTCAATTCCTTCGTCGATTTTGAATTTGGTTTTCTTTTCACAATTTTTGTGTGCCCGTGAAGAGCTGCTACGGGATTTATGGGTTTTAAGCTCCTCGCTTAAAACTTCCATTCTTTTGAAAATCGCCGGTATATCAACTAGCGCTTCTCGTTCTTTGGCTGTTTTGGAAACCTCTTTTGATTTACTCGATGAGGATTTTGGTTTTTGCTCCATTTTCTACAACTTTTCTAAGTATGCACGATTTTTGGAAAACACCTTGTTTTCAAAAATTTTGAGTGTAACTTGTTTGTTTGAAATCAATAAGTCCTGAGTCCCATCAGGCGTGCCAAATCTGTAGACACGGAAAATCTTCGACTCCGGGTTTCTTAGGCCTGGAGTGAATCCTTTTCGCAATCTACATTCACTTTTAGGGCGTACCAGCTAGCTTACTCAAACTAGCGAAGTATGTTTTGAAATATCTGACTTTTGAAAGGTGATTGTAGGCAAGCGGGATCTTTTCATCGCAGACCTTCTTGCACCGATGCGCAAGGGTCAGTCTGTACGCTTAGAGACTTTGTTTGAACAAGTTAAACTCAAATTCGATTTTTGAACAGACAGGTGTTTGAAAATCCTTTTGAAATCCTGCACTTAGCGAGTTTTTTATTTGGGCGACCCTAAGTCTTTCAATTTTATCCACTTAGGCGTGTTTGCACTTTTTATTCGGGTTTGTTCGATGCAGGTATGCTCTCTAGGTCGAGTATGGCGAGTATACAATGCAACTCACACAACTTGAATGTAAAACCCGAAATTTAAAGACTTAGCAGAAGGGAAAACCCAAATTGAATGCAACTCACACGACTTGAATGTAAATTGCAGAAATTTAAATATATCTATATGTTAAGAGCGGAAAGGCTCAATGTGTGCGTGGGTGTTGTGTATAAATTGAAATGCAACACACGCAACTGAACCGTAAAACGCAGCAGAAGGGAGATATAGATATATGTAAGAGCAGAAAGGCTCAATTATGGTGTGTGTGTATGTGTATAAATTGAAAGACAACACACACGACTGAATTTAAAATCTGAAATTGAAATGCGTACACAACTGAACCGGGAAAACTCACGCAGCAGAAAATATATAGATATGGCTATATCTTAGTGGCTTCTGAGGCCAAAATGTGCGTGAGGTGTTTGAGCAATCGCTCGGGTGCTTCTTGGGTACGAGTGTGTAATTGAAAGACAAACTCACGCGACTTAATGTAACAACCCAACTGAATTGAAATATGTATGTATATGATAAGAGCAAAAAGGCTCAATTGTGTACGTGGTGCTTGTGTATGAGATAAGAGCGAAAAGGCTCGAGTGTACGTGTGTGTCTCGTGTGCCCAACACCGTTATTACATTCCGGGGGGAGACGATGCTCCGTTATTACAACCCCGTATCACGAATTGAAT
Organism: Brasenia schreberi; assembly: GCA_036023115.1. NCBI lineage: Eukaryota > Viridiplantae > Streptophyta > Magnoliopsida > Nymphaeales > Cabombaceae > Brasenia > Brasenia schreberi. Next base: position 9,701,568 of record JAYKKT010000088.1, read on the forward strand.
TGAATGGAAAGGGATTTGGTATATATCGAAATCAACTTACACTTTCCAGCCTTTTGAGTTAGGATTGTACAAGGGGTGAATCCACCTTCTTCTTATGGAGTCCGGGGCATGTGGGACCGAAGCCGGAGAGCTTGAGAGCTTGGAGAGACATGGAGTTCTGAGAGCTGCAAGCTACAATGGGTTTGGGTCTACATGGGGCCGGTTTGGGCAAGGTAAGACTCGAGCCACCTTGGCTCGAGTTATAGGGTTTTTTTTTTTTAGGTTCCGACCAGCATTTGGCCTTTGGTTTAGTGAGGTTTGGACTTAGGATTAGGCCAGCATTTGGCCTTGGTTTAGGTCTTGTTTAGGCTTGGGATTAGGCATGACTCGAGCCAAGGTGGCTCGAGTGATAGGATTTGGTTTAGGTCTTGTGAAACTCGAGCCAAGGTGGCTCGAGTGAAGTGATTTCCTCTAGGGTTCGGCCAACACTTGGCCTTAGGTTTATTTGTGTGACTCGAGCCAAAGGTGGCTCGAGTGAACTTGGTTTAGGGTAGAGTTGGGGCTGAGTCCTAGGCGAGGGCCAAGGTGAGCTTAGGGGTTGTCTTGGGTCTTTGGTAAGGGACAACGGCCTGGGTTAGGGGCTGGTTTAAAAGGTAGATGGCCTGCCTTTAGGGCAAGCCAGGTTTTTGGCTAAAAAGCAAGGAAGCCCGACCACCTTTGACCGGGCTGTTTTAGGTGGGTCGGGGAGGAAAAACCCAGCCGGTGGTTGGGTGGTTTTTAGGGTAGGTGGCCTGCCTCAAGGCAGGCCAAACCTTAGGTGGAAAACGTGGGACACTGCCTGCTTTGCAGGCTGTGGGTCTTAGAAAAAAAATGGCTCGAGCCAAGGTGGCTCGAGCTATGTTGTTTCAAGGGGGAGTTCGGCCAAGGTTGGCCGAACTAAGTGGGTTCAAAGTGGGAGTTCGGCCAGGTGGTGGCCGAACTAGGTTAGGCCTTGGGGTAGCTCATCTAGGTGGTGGTTTTGGGTGGGAAATTTGGTGAAAACCGGCCAGCCCTTGGCTGGTTTGGTGGTGATTTTAGGGGGCTGTTTTGGCTAGGATGGGTAGTCTAGAGTGGTTAGGAAAGAAGATGTTTAGTTTAGGTCTTAGGGGCTTACCTAGTTGCAGCACTACTCCAAGCCACCGCTCAAGCTGCCAAGCTCCACCATGCCATGCTCCCAGCCGTTCCTTGGTTGGTGCAGCCCTTGGCTCCATGAGCCAATCCAAACTCTCAAACCAAACTCACCTTGGCCAATAAGGCCTCTTCTCTCTCCTCCCCCCTTTATTTTCACGTGAAGGCCTCTCCCCTTTGAGCCTCACGTCCCCCCAATTTTCAAGCCCAGCACCTCTATTTATAGAGGTTTTAATTGGATCTTGGCTCTTGGGTCTTGGATTTGGGTCTGGCTATTTGGATTTGGATCACGGATCTCGAATATTTTGAGATCTAGATCGAATCTAAATATTTATTTGGGTCTGGCTATCCAGATCCAATCCAAACCCTATTTGGATCTGGATCGCAGATCTCAGATATTTTGAGATCCAGATCTAGTCCAAATATTTATTTGGGTTTGGATCTCGGATCTTGGATTTTTGAGATCCAGATCCAATCCAAACACAATTTGGATCTGGATCTAGATATTTTTGGGTCCAGACCCAATCCAGACTTTTCTTCTACTCCTTGGTTTTCTGGTCCTTTCTGGTGCTTTTCACCATCGGTTTCGAGCGGGCTTCAATTCATCGGAGGCCCAACTCTGGCCTGGGTCTTCCCCAAGTCTTTCTTCCAATCGGTGTTTTGCTTTTCAGGACCTTTTCGGCGTTCGTTTCGGTCCGCCGTTTTGGTTTTTGGCCGGTTCCTGTTGATATCGAACTTAGATTGCCGCACGGATTCCGTTCTTCATTCTGACAGGACGTGTCTCGGACTTCTGTCCACTTCCTTAGGTGTTGGGCTTCTTTCTGCATTTTGGAGCTGCTTTACGCTTTTTCTTTGACCCAAATTATACTTTTACCCTTCTGTCGGGCTTTTCTCCAAACGGGCTCTTTTTTCTTCCGTTTTTGAACAGGGGGTGGTTTTTGAGACTTCGGGCTCGATTTGCTCTTCTTGTCTGGGCTCTCCTTTTTTCTTTTTTACCTATTTTCACATTTTAAAATAGGTTGTCATTTTGGCTCAAACGAGCTTTTTGTGTTTTTGAGAGTTTTTTTATTTTTGAAAAATTCGGGGTGTTTACATTGGCCGTTGCCTTGATGGTAGTAGGGCGAGGAGAAGTGGTGAGTTATGCCATATGTGTTGCACAACTTAACCATCCGCTCGTTTGTGAATGGGGTGCCATTATCGGACACAAGGTCTCGTGGAACCCCAAATTGTGCGAAGATATTCCTCCTAATGAAAGCCACCACATGTTGCCCCTGTACGTTGGTCAGGGAGATAGCTTCCACCCACTTGGAGAAATAGTCAGTGGCTGCTAAAATGAATCTATGCCCATTCGATGCTTTTGGAAAGATTGGGCCTACGATATCAAATGCCCACATAGTAAATGGCCAGGGGCTGACCACGGAATGCAATGCAGATGAGGGGATATGAATGGCGTGCCCATGCACTTGACATGGATGACACTTTCTAACATGATCGTGGCAATCCTTTTTCAGGGTGGACCAAAAATAGCCCGCTCTAAGTATTTTCATTGCCATCATGTTGGCATTAACATGGCCTCCACATTCTCCATCGTGGAACTCATGCATAACAATCCTAGCCTCCTCTAGATCGACACATCTTAGTAGGATGCCGGTAAAGCTTTTCTTATATAGAACCCCACCCATAATGGTGTATCGGGTTGAAATTTTACGGATGAATGCCTTATCTTTGGATGTGGCATCCTCGGTGAATCCCCCAGTTTCTAGAAAGCATTTGATGTCATAAAACCTAATGTTTTTCAACAGAATCTGGGTTATTTTGGCAAATATCCAAATCGTGTGTGGATGGGTTGGGCGCATGCCATATTTCTAAAGATCGGGTCCCTAAAATGGGATCGACCTTTAGGGCTGAACCCAAGGAGGAGAGGGCATCGACAATGCCATTATCCTCTCTTTCTACGTGTGTGAGTTTACACGATTGGAATGACTCAACCAATCGAGTGGCCAACTCGTGATATGGAAGAAGTTTTTCATTACGTACTTGCCAAATTTTCAAAACTTGGTTTATAACAAGGAGCGAATCTCCAAAGACCTCGATGCATGATGCCCCTAGAGTTTTCGAAACCCTTAAGCCTTGTATGAGTGCTTCATACTCAGCTATGTTGTTGGAACATTTGAAATCTAGGCGGATTGCTATGGGAATCTCACCCTTTTCAGGGGATATGAGGATGACCCCAGCACCAGCCCCTCGTTGGTTTCGTGCCCCATCGAAGTGCATTTTCCACACTTTGTTTTCAAAAGAGTTTGCCAAAATGTGGTTTTGAAAATGATTTTGCAATATGCCTTCATCAGGCATTTCATCAAGTGTGGGATATGCGTCCTCCAGGGGGAACTCAGCCACATAGTCAGCTAGGGCTTGCCCCTTAATGGAGATTTGGTGATGGTATTTTAGGTCATACTCCATTAGCAGGAGTTGCCATTTGCCCAATCTACCAGTGAGAATGGGTTTTTCGAATAAGTGCTTGATTGGATCAAGCTTGGATACTATCCAGATCTCATGATCTAGGAAATAGTGTCTGAATTTCTGGCAGGCCCAGACTGGGGCCAAGCATGTCTTCTCCATGGCTTGATAATTCCTTTCGTAAGCCAAGAGAGTTTTCGAAATATAATAGATGGCATACTCCTTATGGGTGTCATCCTCGTATTGAGCTAATAGAGCTCCCAAAGCATTCGCATGCACAGAAATGTAAAGCAAAAGAGGTTTTCCTTGCTTTAGATGATTCTGTAGATGTAAGAAAATGCCCGCCTCCCCTTTGGCTTCTCAGGGCCTGGAGTGGATCCTCTCGTGTGTCTAAGGCCTATTTCTACAAAACAGGGCATGCCAGCTAGCTTACCTAAGCTAGCGAAGATATATTTTAATCTGACTTCTAACGTGACGACTGTGAGCAAGTGAGCTCTTGTCGTCGCAGACCTTCTTGCACCGATGAGTAAGGGTCAATCTGTATGCTTTAAAAATCGAGTTTAGGGGAGAAAAAGCCTACGAGAGCGGTTTGAGGTGTTTTGATTCGGGTCTTTTTAGTGCGATTGCAGATTTTAGATCATGTGGATTTGCACGTGCCTAAGTCTTTCTTTTTATCCCTTTATGGGCCACCTAGGTGTGTGTTATGAACACTCCACTATATGGGGCGAATTTGAGCGGGAGTACGGGGTTTGCTTCGATGCAATATGCGTCCTACCTCGTGGTATGGCGTAGATGCAATGCAAACTCACGCTACTCCAAAGGGAAAACCCGAATGTAAAGACAATGCCGAAGGGAAATAACCGAAGGGAAATGACTTGTAATGTAAATGCCGAAGGGAGATATGTATATAAGGTATATATGGGCCCTTACTCGGGTCTTGCAAATAAGAGCGAAGGCTCAATGTGGGTGCATGCTTGAATTGAAAGACTTACACACACAACATGAAATAAAACCCAAATATAACCTGCAATATGGCCTTGATTAAGGTCTTGGGAATAAGAGCGAAAGCTCAATGTGTGTGAGTGCTTGAATTGAAGTACTACGCACACAACATGAAATTAAACCCAAATATAAATTGCAGTATGGCCTTGATTAAGGTCTTGGGAATAAGAGCGAAAGCTCAATGTGTGTGAGTGATTGAATTGAAGTACTACGCACACAACATGAAATTAAACCCAAATAGTATAACACGGCCCTTACTTGGGTCTTTCAAATAAGAGCGAAGGCTCAATGTGTGTGAGTGCTTGAATTAAAAGACTTACACACACGACATGAAATGAAACCCAAATAGTATAGCACGGCCCTTACTTGGGTCTTTCAAATAAGAGCGAAGGCTCAATGTGAGTGAGTGCTTGAATTGAAAGACAACACACCCAACTTAAGCAAAACCCTACGTAAGTTAAAGTATATATATATATTTATGTATTAGGGGCTAATTAGGTCCATGTGTGTTCAAAATCGTGCACGACTAAGAGAGTGCACGTGTGTGGGTGTGCCAAGCCACGTTATTACAAGCGGGGGGAGACTATGCTCCGTTATTACAACCCCGTATCGAATTAAATTTTAAGCAAGTATACAACTAAGGACCGAGTTAGGCACTTACTAATAGTTGGTCCGAAGATGCCTTGCTTGAGCGTGGGCTTGGCCTTCCCCTTGGGTTGCAAGAGGGAGCTCCGCGAAGTTGAACGGCAAGGGGAGGTGCTGGCCGGATGTCTTGGGTGCGCGGGAAGGGCGCCTTGAAGACGGTCGGCTGCTTAGCGAAGGGCTGGTTTTGTGTGTTGGGCTAAAGTGACTAAGTAGGGTCACTAAGGGAGGTTGTAGGGTTAGGAAGTATGGCACTAAGATGGAGCCTAAGGGAATGTCTAAGGGAGTATCTAGGGGAAGGATATGGCTGGCGGGTGGCTGGCCGAATGGGTATGGGACAGTCGGTTGGAGTGGCCAACTAAGGGAGGCTCGGTGGTGGTGGTTGCTAAGGTAGCTAGGGCTGTGGTAGATGGGAAAGGAACTAGCTAGGGTATGGGGTAAGGTGGTGGTGGGTGTGGTGAGGTGATATGGGCAGGTCTTAGGGAGTTGGATGGAGTGGCCGGGTGTAGCTAGGGTGTCTAGGCAATGGCGGGTAGTTAGAGTGGTTGAGGCTTGGCCGAATGGGAGTGGTGGCGACAAGTGGCTGGTGTTAGGGTAAGGTGGTGGTGGTGCAGATGGCTGAGAGTGGAGGGGGAGCGAAGAAGAGGTAGGTTAAAGGGGGTACTAACCGAATGAAGAGGCGGTGGCGGATGGAAGGGGAGCAGCCGGGTGGTTGAAATGGAGGGTCCGGTCGGATGGAAGTGGTGGCGACAAGTGGTTGGCCGGCTGGGGTGTGGTGGAGTAGGTGGAGCGAGGTGGTAGCTGGTTGTGGTGTAGGTGGAAGACCCGACTGGAAGTGGTGTAGGTGGCTGGGCTCGGTTGGGCTGGAAAGGGGGGTGAGAGAAGATGGGAACCCGCCCCTAGGGGGTGGGGGGTTTATAGGGCTGGGATAGGTCGGTTGGGGGCTGGTATTAGGGTAGTGGTAAGGTGGTCTAGGGGTGATGGTATGGTAGTAAGGTGGGCTGGTATTAGGGTAGGGCCAGATATTTTAAATACAAGGGGTTTTGGGTAGATTGTGTGCTAGGTTTAGGTGGGGTGGTTTAGAGGTTTAGGGTTTAGCTAGGGGGGCTGGTTTTGGGGTGAGGTTTAGTGAGGTGGGTTAGGTGATTAGGCTAGGATTAGGTTAGGTTTAGGGAAATTAACATAGGTTTAGGGAAGGATTAGGGAAGTGGGTTAGGTGATTAGGTTGGGATTAGGGAAGTAGGTTAGGTGATTAGGCTAGGATTAGGACAGGATTAGGGTAAAAGGCTAGGATTAGGTGTTTTTGGTTAGGGTTGGATTAAGGAGCTCCCTTTGCATGACCCATAGACCTTAATTACATCATGTTGGTGCAGCCCTAGGTTAGGTTTTGGCTAATTACAAGCTTAAACCCACTTTAATTAGGCTAACCCACATGATTAACCCCAAACTTGACACACAAGTCAAGCTTAATTACAACACGCTTTGATCTTATCCTCCCCCACTCTCTCTCATGCCCATAATCCCACGTGAAATTCAAGTGGGCCCCACCTCCATTTATGAGAAGGTGATGTGGGTCATGGATATGGATATTGGATTGGATCTCTAGATCCAAATCCAAATCCAATTCCACACATGGGTTTGGATTGGGATCTGGATATATATGGTCTAGATCCAATCCAAACTGAATTCTGGCTCCTTCAGGCTGTGTTCGAAATGAACGGTTTGTGTAGGGTCTGACAGCATCAATACTCCGTCTCCATTGGGTCTTCGCCAACATGATCGTCCGCCTCTGTTTTTGCCTTCCGAAGCTGATTTCAAATAATGTTTTGATGAGAACAGGGTCTTGGACGTTCGAGATCTTGGGTGTGGATTCAATACGAGAGTTGCTGTGCCGGGCTCGACTTGTGCTCCGGTTCTGGGCTCTCTTTGGCTTTTCTGGTCTTATCTTGATCAGGCCAAGCTGCTTCGGGGTTTCAAAAGTGTTTTTAAAGGTTTTTAAAGCCATATTATACATTTTTAAAGTTTAAACATATGTACAGGGTTGCCTGGAAGGCTCCTGGGTTTCCAGACTCAAAATGGCCCTTTGGGGCTGTTTTTACAAAACCAGGTGTGTCTAAGAAATTCGTGGGATTTCGGGGTGTTTACAGATTCAAAACAAGGGGATTAACCAGGTATTCCTTTAGTCTTTTGAAGGACTTCTGGCAGTCGTCATCCCATGAAAATTTCGTGCCCATCCTCAACAGTTTGTTGAAGGGTTCGCATCTAGTCGCCACGTTTGATATAAATCGGTGAATGGACTGTAATCGATCCTGGAGGCTACGAATTTGTGTGAGAGTGGAGGGTGGAGCCATATCTATGATGGCTCGACACTTAGAGGGGTCGACTTCTATACCCCTTTGGCTTACCATAAAGCCTAGAATCTTTCTGGACTCTACCCAGAATACACATTTTTGAGGGTTTAGCTTTACTTTGTAAAGTCTAAGCCTTTCGAAAATTTTTTGCAAACATTCGATATGAGTGCATTGGGTTTTGGATTTTGCCAAGAGATCATCTACATACACTTCTACGAGCTCATGAATCTGATCGTGGAAGATCGTGGTCATGGCTCTCTAGTATGTCGCGCCGGCATTTTTCAATCCAAAGGGCATGACTCTATAGTAGTACGTGCCCCATGGGGTTGTGAATGCGGTCTTACCCTGATCTCGTGGACTTAATTTAATTTGATTATACCCTGAATAGCCATCCATAAATGAAAACATCTCGTGATTTGCAGTACTATCGACTATCAAATCTATGTTTGGTAAAGGATAATTATCCTTTGGAGTGGCTTTATTCAGGTTTCTGAAATTGATGCATATTCGAATTTTCCCATTGGTTTTTCGAACCACAACGATGTTTGATAACCAATTAGAGTACGCAATGGGTTTTATAAATCCGACTTTTAGCAGATCTTCTAAACCCTCTTTTACTTGTGCGTGTACATTCGGATGTATTTTCCTAAGCTTCTGCTTTATAGGTTTTACATCCGCATCTAAGGGAAGACGATGTTCAACAATGCTGGGGTTTGTGTCCAGCATGTCTTCATACGTCCATGCAAACACATCTAAGTAGGTTCGTAGAAATGCAATGAATGCTGATCTTTCATCCTCATGCAAACATGCGCCTATCTTGATGAGTTTGGGATTGGAATCACTCCCTAGGTTCACCTCTATGAAATCTCCTCCTACTGAATTGGAAGGTCTTACAAAATTGAGAATTTTATGAAATTCTGGGAGCTCAGAAGCTGGATCTTCCTCAAGGGGATCCACTTCTAGGCTTCGATCATTCTCGTGGGTTATAGACCCGAGGGAATTTGATGCGTAAGTTTTCAAAAGACCTGGTTTTACACTTGGAATTTCAATTGATTTCGAAATTTTTGGTCTGGTTATGCAAACAACGTTCCTTTCGAAATCCTTTTCTTTTTCCAAAGTCCTACCAGGAGCAGCTATGTACAAAATCTTTTTGGTATTTTGTAGATTTTTGATTTTTTTGTGTTTTTGCAAAACAAGAACTTTAGGAACTATACAAACTACTCTATTTTCAAGTTTTTGGTTTTCCAATGTTTTTGGTTTTTGTAATTTTTCCATTTTTTTGATTTTGAGTTTTTCAAATGTTTTTGTATTTTTATAAAAGGGATCTTCCATCATACCTACAAAGGGAAAACACTACGGGTTAGACTCGGAATAAGAGATCCAAATCGTAGGTTTCTTCTAGGGTAGGCTCCAGGGCACCCTTGACCCAGGTGGTCATAAGGGGTGGCTCTTGTGGTATTTTGGGAGTATAGTCGATCCCATATCGGCTTGGGTTGGCCCTAGGAAGGATTGGCTCTAGGAGACCCTGGTTTTGTGCCCCTAGACTTTTATAGGGCGTATAACCCATGTTCAACAGCATGTTCCACGATTTTTTGTTTTTTGAAAAATTGGAATATAAATCGTGGTCCTGGAACTTGCTGTCGTCCATATCATGCATGTATGGCTTCTTGTCCAAGGGTTTTGGAAATAAGAGATGCTTGGGTCTTCCTAGAAGGGTCAGGACTTTGAGGGGGCCAGCCTTGTGTGGCCCCTTCACATACACGACCTTCCTAGGGTTGTTTAACACGAGCCTTGGCGGCTCGACCATGGTCTACCCCAGGTTAGCCTCATGGGCCTGGGAACTTGACAAACAAGGGGAGTTTATAATCCCCTAAAGCTGAGGGTGACTCTCACCTAGGATGACCATGACGTGGTCCCTGAAAGGGATCTTGACACACCTGTGGAAGGTGGATGGTACAGCGCACAAGCTGTGTATCCAGGGCCTTCTCAACAAGAGGTTATAATGGGGGTGGATGTCCAAGACATGGAACACCCCCGTGTGTGTGATCCCTCCTATTTCCATAGGGAGTTCGATCGATCCTAAGGGTTTAGACGCATTCCCATCGTATCCAGTGATAACGATGGGACTTGGGTTTACAGAAGTCAAGGTGACTCCGATTTGATACGCCACATGAAGTGGAAGGATGTTGAGCCCTCCTCCCCCATTGAAAAGGTACCTGTCCAGAGAGTGGTTATTCAGAACCACCTCGATATGCAGGGCCTGGTTATGGGCTTCGTAGGGTCTATCTACATCATCTTCCAAGAAGGTGATGGGCGATTTTGCTCCTATTGACGCCACTTGATTAGACAGGGATTCAGGGGTTATGTTCGAACTAACCTTAGCTCTTTCTAGAATTTTCTCTAGCACGAGTCTATGCCTAGGCGAAGTTTGTATTAGCTCTAGGATGGACATGTGGATAGGAATCTTTGAATCATAAGGGTTTAAAATAATTTTTTCATTGTCTGCTTTCGGCAGAACTCTAGGAATACATGCTTTTGAGGGGCCAAGCACACTAACCACCTTTTTAGCACTTTGTAGGTGTGGGGGTTGATAGATCCTTCCGGATCTTGTTACTTCCCCCACGACCAACCTAGGGTTCGCACCTAATATGGCTCTAACCGTGAGTTTTGGAGCACCTTGAATCTTCAAAACTGGTTTAGCCGGGGATTCAGCTCTTGGTGGTCCCCGGATGATTACTTGGGCGGGTTTCTTGTAAAGTACAAGAGTAGACGCAAAAGTGGATCGACCAGACTCAGATGGATGCGCTAGATCTTTTGAAAGGGTGAGAGTACATACCTCTTTTCCTTTCCCACTGCCACTGGCGTGCTTGGGAAAGGGTTCTTTAAAGATAGCTTGGGCTGGCTCGGGTTCTTCAGTGACCTGAAGCTGACCCTCCGCTATCAAGTTCTCAATTTTGTTTAAAAGGGAGAAACAACACTTTGTATCATGGCCTTTGAGCCGATGATACTTACAAAAGCGGTTTAAAAATCCCCCTTTGGAAGTGACTCCCTCGAGAATTTCGAGGAGTTCAATCATGCCTTGGGCAAGTAGGAGGCCTAGGACCTCCGACACAGGTTGCCCCAGTGGAGTGTACTCCCGTTTTTCAAAAGGTTTTTGAAAGTTTTTCTCCCTTTTGTTTTTTATTTTTTCAAAATTTTTTGAAGTGTTCGCCGGGCTTGGATCTACCCGGACATTGGCAATTTTGTGGGGTTTTGCCCCTTTGTCCATCGTGGGTAGCCTATAAGTGATGGGCTTCTCCAAGCAGGTTTTTGAAATGGCACTTCCTTTCCATAAGTGATCGTATATCCCCTTCTTCAAATTGGTTTCGAAAAGGGATGCTTTTTTAATCAACTTATGGAAAGTTGAGATTTCATGAAGCGAGAGAAGGGTTTTTACCTCATTTTTAAAATTATCCAGGATGAGCATGACTGCGCATCCTTTGGATATTGGCTCTCGCACTTGCCCTAAAAGGGACCTCCATCGAATAATGAAGGCATGCACTTTCTTCGTTCATGCCTTGCTTTGTATCCCTTAAAGTGTTTAAAGTCGGCGTGACTTCTACGTTATGTGCAAATCTTTGCATAAAGTAGTTCACTAACTCTTCAAAAGTAGCAAACTGGCTTAGATCGTAGGAAGCCAGCCATTTGGTAGCTGTGCCTTTAAGGGATAGAGGGAACCAATACACCTGTAGATGCAGAAAATCTCTGCCTCCCTGGTTTCTTAGGCCTGGAGCGAATCTTTTCGTGTATCTAAGTCCTATTTAAATAAACAGGGTGTGCCAGCTAGCTTACCTAAGCTAGCGAAGATATATTCTACAACCTGACTTCTAACGTGGCGACCGTGAGCAAGTAAGCTCTTGTCGTCGCAGACCTTCTTGCATCGATGTGCAAGGGTTAGTCTGTACGCTTTTAAAAATCGAGTTTTGGATAGAAGGACCTACGAAAGTGGTTCGAGGTGTTCGATTCAGGTCTTTTTAATACGATTTCCAGATTTTAGATCACGTGGATTTGCACGTGCCTAAGTCTTTCTTTTTATCCCTTTATGGGCCACCTAGGTGTGTGTTATGAACACTCCACTAAGTGTGGCGAATTTTGAGCGGGAGTATGGGGTTTGCTTTGATGCAATATGCGTCCTAACTCGTGGTATGGCATATATGCAATGCAAACTCACGCTACTTGTAGACACGAAAAATCCTTGACTCCGGGTTCTTAGTCCTGAAGTGAATTTTTTTTCGTGTTTATGTCGCGCTTTTAAAAAGGGCGTGCCAGCTAGCTTTCTCAAACTAGCGAAGTAAGTTTTGAAAAATATCTGACTTTTGGGGCGATTGTGGATAAGTGGGATCTTTTCGTCGCAGACCTTCTTGAACCGGCGCTCAAGGGTCAGTCTGTACGCTTTTCAGAAAATTTCGATTTTTGAACAAACACGACTCTTTTGAAAATGTAAAAGTGTTTTTATCAATTGGTTTTGTCAAAATTGCAAATTTTATACAAGGGATCTACACGTTCCTATTTTCTTGGATTTTTAGCCAATTCAGGCTTGTGTTTGTGTGCATCAAGTGCTCGATTTTGGCAGATTTTTACACGATTTGCCTAAGATTGTTCGATGCAAATATGCTTCCTATCTCGAGTGTGGCGTGTATGCGATGCAACTCACACAACTTAAAGGGAAAAACCCGACATTTTAAAGACAGGACAAAATGGAAATTGCAGAGGGGAATTTGCAGAAGGGAAATTGCAGAAGGGAAATATAGCTATATCTTAAGAGCGGAAAGGCTCAATTGTGCGAGTGTGTGTTGTGTATAAATTAAAAGACAACTCATACAGCGGAACCTTAAAACCCAACAGAAAGTATATAGATACAGCTATATCTTATGGGCTGACAAGGCCCAAAATGTGCGTGTAAGTGTGGAGCAAGCGCTCATGTGAACTTGGGTGCACGTGTGAGAGCTAGAATTGAAATGCACACGACTTTGAATATAAAACCCACGCAACTGAAAGTATATAAATATGGCTATATCCTATGGACTGTCGAGGCCCAAAATGTGCGTGTGAGTGTGGAGCAAGCACTCATGTGAACTTGGGTGCACGTGTGAGAACTTGAAATAGAACACATGCACGCAACTCCAAAGCAAAGGTGTGTGGAATGTGTACAGTTAAGAGCGGAAAGGCTCGAGTGTACGTGTGTGATTCGTGTTTCAAACCATAATATTACATCATGGGGGGAGACTACGCTCCATTATTACAACCCCGTATCAAATCGAATTGAATTTGAAACAACGTAAAGAACCAGATTCGAGCACTTACTCGTCGTTTGCTTGGGCTTCCTTTTTCAACGAAACCTGACCTTGGATATAGCCGTTGGATGGACTTTCCTCTACGAGATGACCAGCTGCGTAGAAGGTTGATCCTAGATCGTGACCTGGGCTAGACTGACAAGCTAATGCACTATGGGTTTTGGGCTTAGATATGATAGATCTAGGGTGAAAAACTAACGGATCTAAGTTAGGTCTAGGTGGTTTGTTTTGGTTGAAGGTTAGCTCAAGGTTCTAAGGGAAAAACCCGACCAGCTAATGGTCGAGTTAGGGGATGTCTAAGGAAGTGGTTCGGGCGAGATGCTAAGGGATACTCGTCTCACGATGGGTCGAGATTGGTTTAGGGATTGTGAGTGATCTTAGGGGAAATCCTAAGGTAAGCTCTAGGGCAATGCTTGGACGAAGGGCGGCCGAGCTTGGGCTGGTGTTGGGTGTTTGATCTCACGTGAGATCCTAAGGGAGTGGCTCAGCCAAAGGGTGGCCGAGCTGGGTAGGTTTTGGTTAGTTCTTTTGGTTAGGATCTAACTTAGGTAATGGATTTAGTTTAGGGAAAAACCTAAGATGAACTCAGCTAGCATGGGCCGAACTAGATGGGTGAAAATGGGTTCGTCCAAAGGAAGGAACCGAGAGTTTTAGACACTCGGTTTTGGCTAGGTCTCTAGGAGTAGTTTTTGGTTTAGGAAATAGTTTAGGTGGTTTAGTGCTAGATGGTTTGGCTGGGAGGGATCTAAGGTGAGCTTGGCCAGCCAATGGCCGAGCTGGGTATGGTTCTAGATTAGAGTAGTCTTAGGTAGAACTAGGATCGTTCCTTTAGTGAAGTTCGACCAGCATCTTGGCTGGACTTTTTGACGTTTTATGTTTTAGAGTTTAGGTGGTTTGGAGAGGTACGAAAAGAGGGGGCTTTGGGCAGGATTTGAGGGGCTTACCTTGACAACCTATCAGCCCATTTGATCTCATTTCCAACGCAGCCAATCTCCATTGAAGAAAGCCCATCCAATGCCGCCAGGTTTCTCTTCATTTCCGGCAACATACAAGGCATGAAATGCTTCAACTTACACTTGAGTGCAGCCCACAAGATCAACCCACAATTTTACAAAACAAGAAGGGAAGGCCAGCCCCTTTTGTTGACCTTCCTCTCTCTCTCTCTCTCTCTCTTCCCCCCCCAAACTACCAACGTGAAATGCTGGAAATTCGTCCCCTTCAAAGCCAGCCCACTCACGTCCTTTTATAGGCCCCTTGTGTGGATATGGATCCTTTGTTGGTTTCTAAAATCCGGATCCAATCCAATCCAAGTTTCGTTTGGATATGGATCTTGGATCTGGATCAGGATTTTTGGATCTAGATTTGATCTAAATTTTTCTCTTCTTCAGTCCTTTCTGGCGTCTCCAGCCGGATGCTTCGTGCGGGTCCTGAGTTCATCAAGATTCCGTCTTACGCTGGGTTTTTCCCATTTTCATCGTCCGAGCTTCTTTTCGTCTTTCTGGACTCTGTTTCGACTGTTTCTTCTTGCTTTTGACTTGGATTTTTCATGATTTCAGAGATGCTTTTGGCTTGGCCTTTGATGCTTCAGGCTTGAAATGCGTTTGTGGCCTGGGCTTCTTTTTCGTCCTCGAAATTCACTTTTCATCGGGCTGGGCTTGACCTTTGAACTTTTTGAATCTTTTGCGACTGTTTTGAGCTAGGCTTCATCTGTTCGTCTGGTCTTTCATAAAAAAATAGGACTTTCGTCCATTTTCAAGATTTTTCATGTTTCAAATAGAGTTGGGAAAACAGATTTTTGAAATGTTTTGAGTTCCTGAGTTTTTTTTTGAAAATTCCAAACTTAGCTTTTGAACTGGTTTTCGAACCAGGCATTTGGTTTTGAAAAGTATTTGGGGTGTTTACACTACTCCAAAGGGAAAACCCAAATTTAAAGACAATGCCGAAGGGAAATGACTTAAGGGAAATGACTTGTAATGTAAATGCCGAAGGGAAATACGTATATAATGTATATATGGGCCCTTACTTGGGTCTTGCAAATAAGAGCGAAGGCTCAATGTGGGTGCATGCTTGAATTGAAAGACTACACACACGACATGAAATGAAACCCAAATATAACTTGCAATATGGCCTTAACTAAGGTCTTGGGAATAAGAGCGAAAGCTCAATGTGTGTGAGTGCTTGAATTGAAGTACTACGCACACGACATGAAATTAAACCCAAATATAAATTGCAGTATGGCCTTAACTAAGGTCTTGGGAATAAGAGCGAAAGCTCAATGTGTGTGAGTGCTTGAATTGAAGTACTATGCACACGACATGAAATTAAACCCAAATATAAATTGCAGTATGGCCTTAACTAAGGTCTTGGGAATAAGAGCAAAAGCTCAATGTGTGTGACTGCTTGAATTGAAGTACTACGCACACGACATGAAATAAAACCCAAGGATAGTATAACACGGCCCTTACTTTTATGAATAAGAGCGAAGGCTCAATGTGTGTGCGTGCTTGAATTGAAAGACAACACACCCAACTTAAGCAAAACCCTATGTAATTTAAAGTATATACATAAATTTATATCTTAGGGGCTGATTAGGCCCGTGTGTGTTCAAAATCGTGCACAACTAAGAGAGTGCACGTGTGTGTGGGTGTGCCAAGCCACGTTATTACAAGCGGGGGGAGACTATGCTCCGTTATTACAACCCCATATCAAATTTAATTTAAGCAAGTCTACAACTAAGGACCGAGTTAGGCACTTACTTATAGCTGGTCCGGAGGTGACTTGCTTTAGCGTGGGCTTGGCCTCGCCTTGGGCTGCGAGAGGGAGCTCCTCGGAGTTGAACGGCAAAGGGGAAGTGCTGGCCGAGTGCCTTGGGTGCGTGGGAAGGGCGCCTTGAAGGTGGCCAGCTGCTAGAAAGGGGTTGCCTTGGTGTGTTGGGTTAAGGTGGCTAAGGAAGGTCACTAGAGGATGGGCTGGTATTAAGGTAGGTAGTGCTAAAGGGGAGCCTAAGGGAGTGCCTAAGGGAGATGAATGGCTGGCCGAGTGTGTTTGGTACAGTCGGTAGGAGTGGCCGACTAAGGGAAGTTTGGTGGTGGCCGGCTGCTAGGGTGGCTAGGTAATGGCGAGGATGGGAAGGGAGCTAGCTAGGGTGTCGTATCAGGTGGAGTTAGGGGCTGGTGGGAAGTGATATGGGCAGGTCTTAGGGGGCTAAGTGGGGTGGCCGGGTGTTACTAGGCGAAGTGGTTCAAGGCGAGTGATGTAAGGTGGAGGTTTGGCCGAATGGGTGAGGATGGCGGGTGGCTGGTGTTGGCGGGAGGTTGTGGTGGTGTGGGTGGTTGAGAGTGGAGGGGGAGTGAAGAAGAGGTAGAGTTAGGTTGAGATACTAACCGGCTGGTAGGGAGTTGGTGTCCAAGGAAGAAGAGCAGCCGGGTGGTTGAAGTGGATGGGGTTCGGCCGGATGGAAATGGTGGCGATGTGGAGTGAAGCAGACCGGGGGGCAGTGGTGGTGCGAGGTGGGGCTGGCTGGGGTGTGGTGGTGCAGGTGGAGCAAGGCGGAAGGCTTGGCTGGAAGGTGGCTGGCAAAGGTCGGCTGGGCCAAGGGGGGCTGGCCGGGGTGTGGTGGTGCAGGTGGAGCAAGGCGGAAGGCTTGGCTGGAAGGTGGCTGGCAAAGGTCGGCTGGGCCAAGGGGGGCTGGAATTTCCTGAAAAAGCCGCCCACTAGGGGGGGGGTTTATATAGGGTTGGAGATGGCGGTTGGGGCTGGTTTTGAGGAGGTGGTAAGGTGGTTTAGGTAGTGGTGGTGTGGTGATAAGGTGGGCTGGTTTTGGGGAGGGGCCAGATATTTTAATACAAGGGGTTTTAGGTAGATAGTGTGCTAGGTTTAGGTGGGGTGGTTTAGGGGTTTAGGGCTTAGCTAGGTGGGTTGGTTTTGGGGTGAGGTTTAGTGAGGTGGGTTAGGTGATTAGGCTAGGATTAGGTTAGGTTTAAGGAAATTAAGCTAGGTTTAGGGAAGGATTAGGGAAGTGGGTTAGGTGATTAGGTTGGGATTAGGGAAGTGGGTTAGGTGATTAGGCTAGGTTTAGGACAGGATTTAGGGTAAAAGGCTAGGATTAGGGTTTTTTTATTAGGATTGGGTTAGGGAGCTCCCTTTGCATAACCCATAGACCTTGTTGCATCATGTTGGTGCAGCCCTAGGTTAGGTTTTGGCTAATTATAAGCTTAAACCCATGTTAATTAGGCTAACCCACATGATTAACCCCAAACTTGACACACAAGTCAAGCTTAATTACAACCAGTCCCAAATCTTATCCTCCCCCACTTTCTCTCATGCCCATAATCCCACGTGAATTTCAAGTGGGTCCCACCTCCATTTATGAGAAGGTGATGTGGGCCATGGATGTGGATATTGGATTGGATCTTTGGATCCAAATCCAAATCCAAATCCACATATAGGTTTGGATTGGGATCTGGATATATATGGTCCAGATCCGATCCAAACTGAATTCTGACTCCTTCAGGCTGTGTTCGAAATGAACGGTTTGTGCGAGGTCTGACAGCATCAGTACTCTGTCTGCGTTGGGTCTTCGCCAACATGATCATCCGCTTCTGTTTTTACCTTCAGGAGATGATTTCAAATGATGTCTGATTATAACAGGGTCTTGGACATTCAAGGTCCTGGGGGGTGGATTCAATATGAGAGTTATTGTGTCGGGCTCGACTTGTGCTCCGGTTCTGGGCTCTCTTTTGCTCTTCTGGTCCTGCTTGTATCAGGCCTAAGCTTGCTTTGTGGGGTTTCAAAACATATTTTAATAGTTTTAAAACATATTATACATATTTAAAACATATATAAGTTCAAAACATCTGTACAAGGTTGTCTGGAAGGCTCCTGGGTTTCCAGACTCAAAATGGCCCTTTGGGGCTGCTTTTGTAAAACCAGGTTGTTTTGAGAAGTTCGTGGGATTTTGGGGTGTTTACAGATGCCCCTCTTTGGCCTTGTCCAAATCGATTTGGATAAGGGTAAAGATGACAAACACCCCTTTCAATGTCTCCCTAGATCTAACCTATGAAGAATAGGGGATCGTCCCAATCTTTAGCAAAATCTCACTTTTAAAACTCTGGTAGGAGGAGATATCACGCCAAAGGGATATGTTATGGAATCTGGTCCTAAATGGGATCA
This sequence comes from Brasenia schreberi, assembly GCA_036023115.1. Classification (NCBI taxonomy): domain Eukaryota; kingdom Viridiplantae; phylum Streptophyta; class Magnoliopsida; order Nymphaeales; family Cabombaceae; genus Brasenia; species Brasenia schreberi. Next base: position 9,719,671 of record JAYKKT010000088.1, read on the forward strand.
TGTTTATGCAAGTATCATGCGTGGAATGTAGATGACATGGGTGTGGTGCGAAGAGTGGCGACCTCCCAAAGACCAGATGTGGTTGAACTCTAGAGACTTACTAGGCTTGCTGCTCCAAGTGAGCAAATCCTATGTTGTTCGATGTTCGATTTTCAAAATTTATTTACAAAACTATTTACAAAAAGGGACAACTGTCTTGAGTATCGATCCTAAGGATCTCGAGCTCTTCGTGTTTGCCCATGTTTGAGTCTTAAGACTCGCTTATCTAGCGGAGGTTTTGTAAGAAAACAAGCTATATTTCAAATTCCTACGCCTTACTCAAAACGTCGAATTCTCAAACAAGATGAAATTCAAGTAAGTAAATCCTATTTTTACTTTAGGATTCCTCGAAATGAATCATGCTTTAGCTTGGGATAAGCCAGGGATGGGAAAGAGATACCACGGTCCCTTCTGAAACGTCCTGTGGTTTAAGGCATAGAAGGCAAAAAACTGCTCTTTTTGAGCTTTTTAGCCTCTTTTTCCTTTTTTCGTAGAGGGTCTCCCTTTGGGAGTATTTTTTCTTTAATCCCTCCTTTTCCATAAGAGAATCGATTTTTCTTTTGAATTCTGGTTTCTTTCTTTTGGAAAGATACTTTGAATGGGAAATTCCCTTCATTTTGGGCTTTTGTTTTCCTTTTGGAAGGAGAAGAGAAGAGGGGAGGACTTATCCCAAGCTTACACTCGATCCATTCCAAATCAGCCTATTTAGAAATAGCACGTACTACCTGCAAGCATCTTGCTATGTTGAACTAGGCCTTTCTTTGTAAGAAGAAGGATTTTGAAATGTAACCACGATTTTTGAAAACTCCACTCCTTCATAAGTGCGAATTCTCTCACTCAGGGTCACACGACTTTGCCTTTGCACCTTATTCTCATGTCTCAGGGCAGCTATCCCTAAAATTTTTGAAAAATGGGGAATTTACTACAAATCCTACACATAATACTTCTTTAAGTATTGGATATTGATAGGATCTGCTAAATTCCTACCTTCTACATCGATCAACCAATACGAATTGTTCGTGGTGGTTGCTCGTACAACATACGGTCCATCCCACTTGGGGTGCTACTTTCCGAGCGGATATGGGCCACGATAGTGGATGATTTTTAAGACTAGATCTCCCACTTCAAAGTGGCGAGGTCTCATGTGTTTGCCATAGTGTCGGGCTATCCTTTGCCGGTATGCACAAACATGGTCCATGGCAAGGAGTCACCTCTCATCTAGCAAATTTAGTTCGGCCATCCTAGCATGCTGAAGCGTCTCTAGGGGGAGGTCGAGTGCTATGGACGTATGGAATGAATGCAGGTGGGTATGAATCGGAAGAATGGCGTTTGTGCCATAGACCAATTCGAATGGTGTGGCATTCGTGGGAGTCCGGATGGAAGTTCTATAAGCCCATAAGGCTTCATCCAGCTTCTCGTGCCACGTCCTACCCTTCTCTAAGGTTTTCTCAATTATACTAATGAGAGTCTTGTTTGTGGCTTCGGGTTGGCCGTTGCCTTGAGGGTAGTAGGGCGAAGAGAAGTGGTGAGTTATGCCATACGTGTTGCACAACTTAACCATCCGCTCGTTCTTGAATGGGGTGCCATTATCAGACACAAGGTCTCGTGGAACCCCAAATCGAGCCAAGTTATTCCTCCGGATGAAAGCCACCACATGCTGCCCCAGCACGTTGGTTAGGGAAATGGCTTCCACCCACTTGGAGAAATACTCCGTGGCTGCTAAAATGAATCTATGCCCATTCGAGGCTTTTGGAAATATTGGGCCTACAATGTCAAAGGCCCACATGGTAAATGGCCAGGGGCTGACCACGGAATGCAATGCAGATGAAGGGATATGAATGTCGTGCCCATGCACTTGACATGGATGACACTTCCTAACATGATCGTGGCAATCCTTTTTTAGAGTGGACCAAAAATAGCCCCCTCTAAGTATTTTCGTTGCCATCATGTTGGCATTAACATGACCTCCACATTCTCCATCGTGGAATTCATGCATCACTATCCTAGCCTCCTCTAGATCGATACACCTAAGCAGGATGCCGGTAAAACTTTTTTTGTATAGAACCCCATCCAGAATGGTGTATCAGGTCGAAATCTTACGGATGAATGCCTTGTCTTTGGATGTGGCATCCTTGGCGAATCCCCCATTTTCTAGAAATTGTTTTATGTCGTGAAACCAGGGTTTTTCAATAGAATCGGGTTTATTTTGGCAAATATCCAAGTCGTGTGTGGATGGGTTGGGCGCATGCCATATTTCTAAAGACCGGCTCCCGAAAATGGGATCGTCCTTTGGGGCTGAACCAAAGGAGGAGAGGGCAACGGTGATGCCATTGTCCTCCCTTCCTACGTGTGTGAGTTTACACGATTGGAAGGACTGGACCAATCGAGTGGCCAACTCGTGATATGAAAGTAGTTTTTCATTTCGTACTTGCCAAATTTTCAAAACCAGGTTTATGACAAGGAGCGAATCTCCAAAGACCTCGATGCATGATGCCCCTAGAGTTTTCGAAATTCTTAAGCCTTGTATGAGTGCTTCATACTCAGCTACGTTGTTGGAACATTCAAAATCTAGGCGGACAGCTATAGGAATCTCGCCCTTTTCAGGGGAGATGAGGATGACCCCAGCACCAGCCCCTCGTTGGTTTCGTGCCCCATCGAAGTGCATCTTCCACACTTGGTTTCCAAAATTGTTTGCCAAAATGTGGTTTTGAAAATGGTTTTGCAATATGCCTTCATCCGGCATTTCATCAAGCGTGGGATATGCGTCCTCTAGGGGGAACTCAGCCACGTAATTTGCTAGGGCTTGCCCCTTAATGGAGATCTGGTGATGATATTTCAGGTCATACTCCATTAGAAGGAGTTTCCATTTGCCCAATCTACTCGTGAGAATGGGTTTTTCGAACAAGTGCTTGATTGGATCAAGCTTGGACACTATCCAGATCTCATGATCTAGGAAATAGTGTTTGAATTTCTGGCAGGCCCAGACTAGGGCCAAGCACGTCTTCTCCATGGCTTGATAATTTTGTTCATAAGCCAAGAGAGTTTTTGAAATATAGTAGATGGCATACTCCTTATGGGTGTCATCCTCGTATTGAGCCAATAGGGCTCCTAAAGCATTCGCATGCACGGAGATGTAAAGTAAAAGCGATTTTCCTTGCTTTGGAGGATTCAAAACGGGGGGATTAACCAAGTATGTCTTTAGTCTTTCGAAGGACTTCTGGCATTCGTCATCCCATAAGAATTTTGTGCCCTTCCTCAATAACTTGTTGAAGGGTTCGCATCTAGTTGCCAGATTCGATATGAATCGGTGAACAGATTGTAAACGACCCTGAAGGCTACAAATTTGAGTGAGATTGGAGGGTGGAGCCATGTCTATGATGGCTCGACACTTAGAGGGGTTGACTTCTATACCCCTTTGGCTCACCATAAAGCCCAGAAGCTTTCCTGATTCTACCCCGAATACACATTTTTTAGGGTTTAGCTTTACTTTGTAAAGCCTAAGCCTTTCGAAAATCTTTTGCAAACATTTGATATGAGTGCATCGGGTTTTGGATTTCACCAAGAGATCATCTACATACACTTGTACGAGCTCATGAATCTGATCATGGAAGATCATGGTCATGGCTCGTTGGTATGTTGCGCCGACATTTTTCAAGCCAAAGGGCATGACTGTATAGCAGTACGTGCCCCATGGGGTTGTGAAGGCAGTCTTACCCTGATCTCGTGGACTTAGTTTGATTTGATTATAGCCTGAATAGCCATCCATAAATGAAAACATTTCATGATTTGCAATACTATCGACTATCAAATCTATGTTTGGTAAAGGATAATTATCCTTTGGAGTGGCTTTATTCAGGTTTCTGAAATTGATGCATATTCAAATTTTCCCATTGGTTTTTCGAACTACAACGATGTTTGACAACCAATCAGAATACGCAATGGGTTTTATAAATCCGGCTTTTAACAGATCTTCTAAACACTCTTTGACTTGCGTGTGTACATTCGGGTGTATTTTCCTAAGCTTCTGCTTTATGGGTTTTACATCCGCATCTAAGGGAAGACGATGCTCGACAATGCTGGGGTCTATGCCCGGCATGTCTTCATACGTCCATGCAAACACATCTAAATAGGTTCGTAGAAATGCAATGAATGCTGATCTTTCATGTTCATGCAAGCATGCGCCTATTTTGATGGATTTGGGATTGGAATCATCCCCTAGGTTCACCTCTATGAAATCTCCTCCTACTGAATTGGAAGGTCTTTCAAAATCGAGAATTTTATGAAATTCTGGGAGCTTAGAAGTGGGATCTTCCTCAAGGGGATCCACTTCTGGGCTTCGATCATTCTCATGGGTTATAGACCCGAGGGAATTTGATGCGTGATTTTCAAAAAGACCTGGTTTTGTACTCGGATTTTCAATTGATTTTGAAATTTTTGGTCTGGTTATGCAAACAACGTTCCTTTCGAAATCTTTTTCCAAAGTCCTACCAGGAGCAGCTATATACAAAATCTTTTTGGTATTTTCCAAATTTTCGATTTTTTTGGGTTTTTGTAAAACAAGAACTTTAGGAACTATACAAAGCACTCTATTTTCAAGTTTTTGTTTTTCCATTGTTTTTGGTTTTTCCTCTTTTTCAATTTTTTTGATTTTAAGTTTTCCAAATATTTTTGTATTTTTATAAAAGGGATCTTCCTTCATACCTACAAAGGAAAACACTACGAATTAGACTCGGAATAGGAGGTCTAAATCGTAGGTCTCTTCTAAGGAAGGTTCTAGGGCACCCTTGACCCAGGTGGTCACAGGGGATGGCTCTGGCGGTATTCTGGGAGTATAGCCGATCCCATATCGGCTTGGGTTGGTCCTAGGAAGGATGGGCTCTAGGAGACCTTGGTTTTGTGCCCCTAGACTTTTGTAGGGCATGTAGCCCATATTCAACAACATGTTCCACGATTTTCTATTTTTTGAAAAGTTTTGATAAAGATCGTGGTCCTGGAACTTGCTGTCGTCCATATCATGCTCATATGGCTTTTTGTCCAGCGGCTTTAGAAATAGGAAACGCTTAGGTTTTCCTAGAAGGGTTAAGATCGGGAGGGGGCCTACTTTGGGCGGCCCCTTCACATATACAACCTTCCTAGGGTTGTTTAACACGAGTCTTGGTGGCTCAATCACAATTTGCCCCAAGTTAGCCTCATGGGCTTGGGAGCTTGATAAACAAGGGGAGTTTATGATCCCCTGAAGCTATGGGTGACTCTCACCTAGGATCACCACGACTTGGTCCCTGAAAGGGATCTTGACACACCAAGTTGGTTTCGAAAAGGGATGAATTTTTTATCAACTTATGGAAAGTTGAGATCTCATGGAGCGAGAGAAGGGTTTTTAACTCGCTTTTAAAGTTATCCAGGATGAGCATGACTGCACATCCTTCGGATATGGGCTCTCGCACTTGGCCCAAAAGTGACCTCCATCGTATAATGAAGGCATGTACTTCTTCGTTCATGCCTTTCTTTGTATCCCTTAAGGTATTCAGAGTCGGCGTGACTTCTACGTTGTGTGCAAATCTTTGCATGAAGCAGTTCGCTAACTCTTCAAAAGTAGCAAACTGGCTTAAGTCGTAGGAAGCCAGCCATTTGGCAGTTGTACCTTTAAGGGATAAAGGGAACCAATACACCCATTTCATCGAGTCCTTTTTCTTCTTTTGGGCTCAACGCGAGAAAAGTTGCAAGTGAGACCTAGGGTCTCCCATGCCATCATACTGATGAAAGTTCGGTATTTCGTCGTCACTGTCTGTTTCGTAATCCATAGGAAGGAAATCAGATAGGGCGCAACTCTTTTTCTCTTTGTTAGCTGTTGTAGGGCTTTACGGTCCTTTTGTGTGAAGGACTCGTGGTATTGGTTGCCTTCCATTACGGAGGCCTCTTTGTGCTTGCGAGGTTTTTCAGATTTTTTCTTGGCCCTTTGTTCACCATTTGATGAACATGAATCGCCTACTTCAGCCTCTTGGCTGAGAGCATCGATTTTGGCCTCAAATTCCCTTCTCAGGTCCTCTATCTCATCTAGTTTGATTTTGTTTTTGAAAATCCTCCTAGAGTGAGAACTTGATGCGCATGAGCCTTGGCTCGACACTTCACTTGGGTTGGATTTTTACATGCTTTTCAAGCTTTTTCAAAATTCCTAAGTACAAGTAAAGAAAACAGAGTTAAAACAACACCTCTTTGAAAACATTTTCGCAAGTTTCCTAGAGTAACTCGATTTTTGAATGACTCATGTCCCATCGGGCGTGCCAACCTACTATAGACGCAAAAAATCTCCGCCTCCCTGGTTTCTTAGGCCTGGAGCGAATCTTTTCGTGTATGTAAGTCCTATTTAAATAAACAGGGCATGCCAGCTAGCTTACCTAAGCTAGCGAAGATATATTCTAGAACCTGACTTCTAACGTGGCGACTGTGAGCAAGCAAGCTCTTGTCGTCGCAGACCTTCTTGCACCGATGCGCAAGGGTCAGTCTGTACGCTTTTAAAAATCGAGTTTTGGATAGAAGGACCTACGAAATCGGTTTGAGGTGTTTGATTCGGGTCTTTTTAATACGATTTCTAGATTTTAGATCACGTGGATTTGCACGTGCCTAAGTCTTTCTTTTTATCCCTTTATGGGCCACCTACGTGTGTGTTATGAACACTCCACTAAATGTGGTGAATTTTGAGCGGGAGTATGGGGTTTGCTTTGATGCAATATGCGTCCTAACTCGTGGTATGGCGTATATGCAATGCAAACTCACGCTACTCCAAAGGGAAAACCCAAATTTAAAGACAATGCTGAAGGGAAATGACTTGTAATGTAAATGCCGAAGGGAAATGACTTGTAATGTAAATGCCGAAGGGAAATACGTATATAATGTATATATGGGCCTTTACTCGGGTCTTGCAAATAAGAGTTGTAAACACCCCGAAATCCCACGAATTCCTCAAAACAACCTGGTTTTATAAAAAGCAGCCCCAAAGGGCCATTTTGAGTCTGGAAACCCAGGAACCTTCCAGACAACCCTGTACATATGTTTTAAACTCTGTATTTTGAAAACATACAATATGGCTTTTTAAAACCTTTTTAAAACATGTTTTGGAACCCCGAAGCAGCTTGGCCTAATCCAGACAGGACCAGGAGAGCTAAGGAGAGCCCGGAACCGGAGCACCTGTCAAGCCCGGCACAGCAACTCTTGTATCAAATTCACACCCCTAGGATCTCGAACGTCCAAGACCCTGTTATTATCAAAATGTCATTTGAAGTCATCTCCGGAAGGCAGAAACGGAGGCAAACGATCATGTTGGCGAAGACCCAACGCAGACGGAGTGCTGATGCTATCAGACCTCGCACAAATCGTCCGTTTCAAACACAATTCGAAGGAGTCAGAGTTCAGTTTGGATCGGATCTGGACCATATATATCCAGATCCCAATCCAAACCCATATGTGGACTTGGATTTGGATTCGGATCCAGAGATCCAATCCAATATCCATATCCATGGCCCACATCACCTTCTCATAAATGGAGGTGGGGCCCACTTGAATTTCAAGTGGGATCATGGGCATGAGAGAGAGTGGGGGTGGATAAGATCAAGTGTGTTGTAATTAAGCTTGACTTGTGTGTCAAGTTTGGGGTTAATCATGTGGCTTAGCCTAATTGAGTGGGTTTAAGCTTGTAATTAGCCAAAACCTAACCTAGGGCTGCACCAACATGATGTGGTTAAGGTCTATGGGCCATGCAAAGGGAGCTCCTTCACCTAAACCTAATGTAAACACCCCAAATCTTCTATATTTCAAAAACTCTCAAAACACCAAAAAGCTCGTTTGAGCCAAAACGACAACCTGTTTTGAAATGTGAAAACAGGTACAGAAGGCAAAAGAAGACCCTAGGCCCGAAGAGGATTCAAGCCCAGAGCTTCAGAAGCCACTCTCTGATAAAAAAACAAAAGAAAGTAGAGCCCGTTTGATGAAAAGCTCAACGGAGTCCAGAACGGCGAGATGGAGTCCGGACGACTAAGTTGGGGAAAATCCAACACCAGACGGAGCGCTGATGAAGCCAGTGCCCGCATAGATCGTTCGCCTCGAGAAGCCAAGAAGGACTGTCCGAAGAAATTTTGATTTGGATCTGGACCATATATATCCAGATCCAAATCCATGTAATGAATAGTGTTTGGATTTGGGCCAATCCAAATAGTGTTTGGGTCGATCCAAATAGTGTTTGGATTTTGATTGGATCCAAATAGTGTTTGGATTGGATCGGATCTGGATCAAAATATCCAGATCCATATCCATAAAAATGTTGGGTTTGGATCGTATACAGATCTCAAAATATCCGAGATCCAATATCCAGATCCAAATAGTGTTTGGATTTGGGTATGGATCCAAACCCCAAACCCAAACCCAAATCCAAGACCCACCTCAAATCTCTATAAATAGAGGTAAGGGGGTCCATGTAAAGGGTTCATGCAAATATTTGGGAGGAGAGAGAGGGAGTGATAGACCTAGCCATGTGGGCTCATTGGGTGAGGTGGGTTCAAGCCATGTGGGCTAAGTGGGTCAAGACCAAGGGGCTGCAACCAAGGTGGGTTGGACCAAGTGGCTGCAACCGTGGAGACGTGGGCTCAAGCCATGAAGGACCGACTCCAAGAGGTAAGCCTAACCTAACCTAGCCATTCTCTCTACACCCCTCTAAACCTAACCCCCAACCTAGCCTAGGTTCGAACCTACCTAACCCCAACTGAACCTAACCCTAACTAGACCTAACCTAACCCCAACCGCCTCAAAACATCCCCCAAACCACGAACCGAAACCCCCGGATGCCTACCGTGCCCCCTGCTTCCTGCCGCGCAGCCCTGACGCTGTCGCGCCCTGCCGCGCGCCTCACCTGATGCTGCCGCGCCCTTCGGTTGCCTACACGCCCCGTGCCGCAGCGCGTCCTACGCCACAGCGCGCCACTGCAGCCGCGTCAGGCGCCCGTCTGCTGCACCAGGCGCCCAACGCCCGCACCAACCACCCGACTGCCTCCTAGCCGACTTGACCACCCCCTTGCCGACCTAACCTGCACCCTTGCCGGGACCTGCACCCTAGGACAGACCCTACACAGCCCCCGTCTTGGCCGAACCTTAGTTCCCCTAAGACCCTAACCTTGCCTCATAGAACCTCTCTCAAAGCCACCTAGGATAACTCCCTCTTGGCTGCCCAAGGTGAACCGTGAGCCCACGTGCAAGCAAGTTGAACATGGACCAGCTATTTGTAAGTGTCTAAACTTGGTCTATTACATTAACTTGCTTTATATTCAATTAAATTTTGATACGGGGTTGTAGTAAAGGAGCTTCGTCTCCCCCCGATTGTAATAACGTGGTTTGACACACCCACACACACGCGCACTTGAGCCTTTCCGCTCTTAGTCGTACACTTTTTGCACACACACGGGCCTAACAAGCCCATAATATATAGTTATATTTATATATTTTAAGTCAAGGGGTTTTTTAATTAAGTCGTGTGTGTTGTCTTTCCATTTTCCACACGCACACACATTGAGCCTTCGCTCTTACTCCCAAGACCTTAGTAAAGGCCTTATTGCAGTTATATTTGGGTTTCATTTATGTCGTGTGCGTAGTACTTCAATTCTACACTCACACACATTGAGCTTTTGCTCTTACTCCCAAGACCTTAGTCAAGGCATACTGCAATTTATATTTGGGTTTCATTTCATGTCGTGTGTGTAAGTCTTTCAATTCAAGCACGCACACACATTGAGCCTTCGCTCTTATTTACAAGACCCAAGTAAGGGCCCCTACATATACTCTATATAAAGTATTTCTTTCGGCTACGTCTTTAAGATTCGGGTTTTAAGGTTCAAGTCGTGTGCGTTGTCTTTCAATATATACACGACACACACTTACACAATTGAGCCTTTCCGCTCTTAAGATATAGCCATATTTCCCCTTCCGCTATTTACTTTACAAGTCATTTCCCTTCGGCAATTTCCCTTCGGCATTGTCTTTTAAATTCGGGTTTTCCCTTTGGAGTTGAGTGAGTTTGCATTGCATCTACGCCATACCACGAGGTAGGATGCATATTGCATCAAAGCAAGCCTCGTACTCCCGCTCAAAATTCGCCCCATGTAGTGGAGTGTTCATAACACACACCTAGGTAGCCCATAAAGGGATAAAAGGAAAGACTTAGGCACGTGCAAATCCACGTGATCTAAAATCTGAAAATCGTACAAACCCGAATCAATCGTGCAAACACGCCAAGACTTAGGCTATTTCGATGCACGCCCATCGTGCCTAAGTAGATTAAAATTTGAAAGACTTAGGGTCGTCCAACCCTTACAAAGTCAAAATCGCCCAAATGCATGGTTTGTAAAAGGTTTTAAAACACTTCTTCATTCAAAATATATTTTGAGTTAAACTTGTTTCAAAACGAAGTCTCTAAGCATACAGACTGACCCTTGCACATCGGTGCAAGAAGGTCTGCGACGTAAAAATTCCGCTTGCCTACAATCGCCTTTCAAAAGTCAGATTATTTTTCAAAACATACTTTGCTAGTTAAAGTAAACTAGCTGGCACGCCCATAAAGCGAATGAAGATTGCGAAAAGGTTCATTGCAGGCCTAAGAACCCGTAAGTGAAAATTTTCGGTGTCTACACCTAACCAAAAACACCTAATCCTAGCCTTCCACCCTAATCCACCCCTAATTTGAGCATAATCACCTAACCCACTTCCCTAATCCCAACCTAATCACCTAACCCACTTCCCTAATCCTTCCCTAAACCTAGGTTAATTTCCCTAAACCTAGCCTAATCCTAGCCTAATCACCTAACCTAGCTCACTAAACCTCACCCTAGAACCCACCCACCTAACCAAACCCTAAACCCCTAAACCACCCCTAGCCCACAACCTACCCAAACCACTAGTATCTAAAATATCTGGCCCTACCCTTTCCAGCCCACCTTATCATCATACCACCCTACCTAAACCACCTAACCACTACCCCAAACCCAACCCTAACCGACCTACCCATCCCTATATAACCCCCCCCCCCCCCCTTGGGGGCGGGCTTTCCTATCTAGAACCTCTCTCCCTTCCCATCCTCTCTCACCTTGGTCCAGCCAAACCGAACCCAGCCACTTCATTCACGTCCAGCCAGGCCTTCCACCTGCACCACCACCCGCCACCACCGTGCTCCACCACACCCCAGCCGGCCCACCACCTGTCGCCACCCCTGCCTACGGCCGAACCACCTGCTCCACCACACCCGGCTTCTCTCTTCCATCCACCGCCTCTCTTCAAGCACGGTTAGTACCCCATCCTTCATCTCACCTTCTCCACTCCCTCTCCACTCTCAGCCACTTGCACTGCCACCACCTGCCCCCACAGCCAGCCACTTGCTACCACCCTTCCCATTCGGCCAAGCCTCAACCGACCTAACTACCCGCCACTACCTAACCACTCTAGCTACACCCGGCCACCCTATCCGACTCCCTAAGACCTGCCCATATCGCTCCCTTACACCCACTACACCCACTACCACCTAGCCCCATCACCTAGCTAGCTTCCTTCCCATACTCCACCCATAGCCACTCTAGCAGCCCGCCACCACCAAGTCCCCTTAGTCGGCCACTCCAACCGACTACCACCTGCCCCTTCGGTCAGCAACCCGCCAGCCATATCCGTCCCCTAGGTACTCCCTTAGCCTACCTTAGTGCCATACTCCCCCAACACTACACTCCCCCTAGTGACCTTGCCCAGCCCCTTTAATCTCACACGTCAAGGCGACACCATCCCTAGCATCCGGCCACCTTCAAGGCGCCTCTCCCGCGCCCCACTTGCAGCCGGCTAGCATCTCTTGCCGTTCACCCTCGCGGAGCACCCTTTTGCAGCCCAAGGCAAAGGCCAAGCCCACGCTCAAGCAAGGCCTCTACGGACCAGCTACTAGTAAGTGCCTAACTCGGTCTTTAGTTGTATACTTGCTTGAGATTCAATTCGATACGGGGTTGTAATAACGGAGCATAGTCTCCCCCCGCTTGTAATAACGTGGCTTGGCACACCCACACACGTGCACTCTCCTAGTTGTGCATGATTTTGAACACACACGGGCCTAATCAGCCCCTAATACATAAGTATATACATATACTTTCATTTTTGTAGGGTTTTGCTTAAGTTGGGTGTGTTGTCTTTCAATTCAAACACTCACACACATTGAGCTTTCGCTCTTATTTGAAAGACCCAAGTAAGGGCCGACCTATACTATTTGGGTTTCATTTCATGTCGTGTGTGTAAGTCTTTCAATTGAAGCACTCTAACACACATTGAGCCTTCGCTCTTACTCCCAAGACCTTAGTAAAGGCCTATTGCAGTTATATTTGGGGTTTCATTTCATGTTGTGTGCGTAGTACTTCAATTCAAGCACTCACACACATTGAGCTTTCGCTCTTATTCCCAAGACCTTAGTTAAGGCCATACTGCAATTTATATTTGGGTTTAATTTCATGTCGTGTGTGTAAGTCTTTCAATTCAAGCACGCACCCACATTGAGCCTTCGCTCTTTTTTGCAAGATCCGAGTAAGGGCCCATTTATCTACTCTATATACGTATCTCCCTTCGGCACTTACTTTACAAGTCATTTCCCTTCGGTTATTTCCCTTCAGTATTGTCTTTACATTCGGGTTTTCCCTTTGGAGTAGCGTGAGTTTGCATTGCATCTATGCCATACCACGAGGTAGGACGCATATTGCATCAAAGCAAGCCCGCTCGAATTCACCCATGTAGTGGAGTGTTCATAACACACAAACTAGGTGGCCCGAAAAGGGATAAAAGAAAAGACTTAGGCACGTGCAAATCCACGTGATCTAAAACATGCAATCGCATCTAAAAGACCCGAATTAGACACCTCGAACCGATTCGTAGGCTTTCTATCCCAAAACTCGATTTATGCAAAGCGTATAGACTGACCCTTGCGCATCGGTGCAAGAAGGTCTGCGACGACAAGAGCTCACTTGCTCACAGTCGCCACGATTAGAAGTCAGTGTTAAATATATCTTCGCTAGCTTAAGTAAGCTAGCTGGCACGCCCTGTTTGCATAAATAGGCCTTAGACACACGAGAGGATCTGCTCCGAGCCCTGAAAAGGTGAGAAGCGGGGATTTTCGCGCGTCTACAGAGATTGGCACGCCCGATGGGATGTGAGCCTTTCAAAAATCGAGTTTTTAAGTAGAAGTCTTGCAAAAATTTTGTAAAAGGTGTCATTTTAACTTGTTTTCTTTGCTTGTACTTAGGACATTTTGAAAAAGCTTGAAAAGCATGTCAAAATCCAATCCAAGTGAAGTGTCGAGCCAAGGCTCATGCGCATCAAGTTCTCACTCTAGGAGGATTTTCAAAAACAAAATAAAACTAGATGAAATCGAGGACCTGAGAAGGGAGTTTGAGGCCAAAATCGATGCTCTCATCCAAGAGGCTGAAGTAGGTGATTCATGTTCATCAAATGGTGAACAAAGGCCTAAATAGAAATCTGAAAAACCTCGCAAGCACAAAGAGGCCTCCGTAATGGAAGGCAACCAATACCACGAGTCCATCGGTATGATGGCATGGGAGACCCTAGGTCTCACTGGCAACTTTTCTCGCGTCGAGCCCATAAGAAGAAAAAAGACTCGATGAAATGGGTGTATTGGTTCCCTTTATCCCTTAAAGGCACAGCTGCCAAATGGCTAGCTTCCTACGACTTAATCCAGTTCGCTACTTTTGAAGAGTTAGCGAACTGCTTCATGCAAAGATTTGCACACAACGTAGAAGTCACGCCAACCCTGAATACCTTAAGGGATACAAAGCAAGGCATGAACGAAGACGTACATGCCTTCATTATAAGATGGAGGTTGCTTTTGGGCCAAGTGCGAGAGCCCATATCCAAAGGATGCGCAGTAATGCTCATCCTAGATAACTTTAAAAGCGAGTTAAAAACCCTTCTCTCGCTCCATGAGATTTCAACTTTCTATAAGTTGATCAAAAAGGCTTCCCTTTTCAAAACCAACTTGCAAAAAGGGACATACGATCACTTGTGGAAAGGAAGTGCCGTTCCAAAAACCCGCTTGGAAAAGCCCATCGCATATGGGCTGCCCACGACGGACAAAGGGGCAAAGCCCCATAAAATCGCCAATGTCCGGGTGGATCCAAGCGTGGCCGGCGCTTCCAAAAATTTTGAAAAATTAGAAAATAAGAGGGAGCGAAATTTTCAAAAACCGGTTGAAAAACGGGAGTATACTCCGCTGGGGCAACCTGTGTCGGAGGTCCTAGACCTCCTACTTGCCCAGGGCATGATAGAACTCCCTGAAATCCCCGAAGGAGTCACTTCCAAAGGGGGGTATTTAAACCGATTTTGTAAGTATCATCGGCTCAAAGGCCATGATACCAAACGTTGTTTCTCCCTCTTAAATAAAATTGAGAACTTGATAGCAGAAGGCCGGCTCCAGGTCACTACGGAACCTGAGCCACCTCAAGCTATCTTCAAGGAACCCTTTCCCAAACACGCCAGTGGCAGTGGGAAAGGAAAGGAGGTATGTACCCTCACCATTTTCAAGGAACTAGCACGAAAACCCGAACCTGGTTGACCCACTTGCGCGCCCATTCTTGTACTATACAAGAAGCCCGCCCAAGTCGTCATTCGGGGACCACCAAAAGTGGAAACCCCGGTAAAACCAGTTTTAAAAATCCAAGGTTCTCCTCAGCTCATCCTTAGAGCCAAGTTTAGCGTGAACCCTAGGCTGGTCGTGGGGGAAGTCACTAGATCCGGGAGGATCTATCAACCCCCGCACCTTCAAGGTGTTCAAAAGGTGGTCAGTGTGCCTGGCCCCTCAAAAGCATGTATCCCTAGTGTTCTGCCAAAAGCAGATAAGGACAAAGTCATCCTAAATCCTTATGACTTCGAAAACCACCTTTCAAAGATTCCTATTCACATGTCTATCTTAGAGCTTATAAAAACTTCGCCTAGGCATAGACTTGTATTAGAGAAAATTCTAGAAAGGGCCAAGGTTGATTCGAACATAAGTCCGAAATCCTTGTCTCCCCAAGTGGCTTTATTAGGAGCAAAATCGCCCATCACTTTCTCGGAAGATGATGTAGATAGACCCTACGAAACCCATAACCAGGCCCTGCATATCGAGGTGGTTCTAAACAACCACTCTCTAGACAGGTGCCTAGTCGATGGTGGAAGAGGGCTCAACATCCTTCCACTTCATGTGGCGTACAAAATCGGAGTCACCTTGACTTCAGTGAACCCAAGCCCCATCGTTATCACTGGATACGATGGGAATGCGTCTAGACCTTTAGGATCCATCGAACTCCTAATGGAAACGGGAGGGATCGAACACACGGGGGTGTTCCATGTCTTGGACATCTACCCCCATTATAACCTGTTGCTGGGAAGGCCCTGGATACACAGTTTGTGCGCTGTGCCATCTACCTTCCACAGGTGTGTCAAGATCCCTTTTAGGGACCAGGTCGTAGTGATCCTAGGTTAGAGTCACCCACAGCTTCAGGGGATCATAAACTCCCCTTGTTTATCAAGCTCCCAAGCCCATGAGGCTAACCTGGGGCAAATTATGGTTGAGCCACCTCGGCTCGTGTTGAACAACCCTAGGAAGGTTGTATGTGTGAAGGGGCCGCCCAAAGCAGGCCCCCTCCCAACTTTAATCCTTCTAAGAAAACCCAAGCGTTCCCTATTTCCAAAGCCCCTGGACAAGAGGCCATATGAGCTTAATATGGACGATAGCATATTCTAGGACCACGATTTATATCAAACTTTTTCGAAAAACAAGAAATCGTGGAACATGTTGTTGAACATGGGCTACACGCCCTACAAGAGTCTAGGGGCACAGAACCAGGGTCTCCTAGAGCCCATCCTTCCTAGGGCCAACCCAAGCCGATATGGGATCGGCTATACTCCTCGAATACCGCCGGAGCCACCCCCTGTGACCACCTGGGTCAAGGGTGCCCCGGAACCTGCCTTAGAAGAGACCTACGATTTAGATCTCCTATTCTGAGTCTAACCCGTAGTGTTTTCCCTTTTTAGATACGACGGAAGATCCCTTTTTCTAAAAATACAAAAACATTTGAAAACCTTAAAATCAAAAAAATCGAAAAACAAGAAAAACCAAAAACAATGGAAAAACAAAAACTCAAAAAAAGAGTGCTTTGTATAGTTCCCAAAGTTCTTGTTTTACAAAAACCTGAAAACACCCCGAAATCCCATGAATTTCTCAAATTCATCTGGTTTTGTAAAAGCAGCCCCAAAGGGCCATTTTGAGTCTGGAAACCCAGGAGCCTTCTAGACAACCCTGTACATATGTTTTGAACTTTATATGTTTTAAATATGTGTAATATAGCTTTGAAAAACTTTAAAATATGTTTTAAAACTCCAAAGCAGCTTGGCCTAATCAAGACAGGACCAACGAAGTCAAAGAGAGCCCAGAACCGGAGCACATGTCGAGCCCGGCACAGCAACTCTCATATCAAATCCATACCCCCAGGATCTTGAACGTCAAAGACACTGTCATTATCAAAATGTCCTTTGAAGTCATCTCCGGAAGGCAGAAACGGAGGCGGACGATCATGTTGGCGAAGACCCAACGCAGACGGAGTGCTGATGTTGTCAGACCCCGCATAAATCGTTCGTTTCGAACCCAGCTCGAAGGAGTCAGAGTTCAGTTTGGATTGGATCTGGACCATATATATCCAGATCCCAATCCAAACCGATGTATGGACTTGGATTCAAAAATCCAATCCAATATCCATGCCCATGGCCCACATCACCTTCTCATAAATGGAGGTGGGGCCCACTTGAATTTCACGTGGGATCATGGGCATGAGAGAGAGTGGGGGGTGGATAAGATCAAGAGTGTTGTAATTAAGCTTGACTTGTGTGTCAAGTTTGGGGTTAATCATGTGGGTTAGCCTAATTGAGTGGGTTTAAGCTTGTAATTAGCCAAAACCTAACCTAGGGTTGCACCAACATGAGGTGGTTAAGGTCTATGGGCCATGCAAAGGGAGCTCCTTCACCTAAACCTAACCCAAAACACCTAATCCTAGCCTTCCACCCTAATCCACCCCTAATCTGAGCCTAATCACCTAACCCACTTCCCTAATCCCGGCCTAATCCCAACCTAATCACCTAACCCACTTCCCTAATCCTTCCCTAAACCTAGGTTAATTTCCCTAAACCTAGCCTAATCCTAGCCTAATCACCTAACCTAGTTCACTAAACCTCACTCTAGAACCCAACCACCTAACCAAACCCTAAACCCCTAAACCACCCCTAGCCCACAATCTACCCAAACCACTAGTATTTAAAATATCTGGCCCTACCCTTTCCAGCCCACCTTATCTTCATACCACCCTACCTAAACAACCTAACCACTACCCCAAACCAAGCCCTAACCGACCTACCCATCCCTATATAAACACCCCCCCCTTGGGGGCGGGTTTTCCATCTAGAACCCCTCACCCATCCCAGCCGGGTCCTCTCCTTCCTCCAAGTCCTGCCGAATCCTCCACTTCCCCAGGTGCTCCACCTGCTCCGCCTGCACCACCACCTACTCTCCATCCCCCCACCACTTGCACCGCCATCTCCGCCACCTCCCGGCCGAACATCACTACCTGCCCAACTCCCTTCCAGCCGAGCGCCACCTTCTCTTCACTCGATAAGTACCCCACACTCGACCTAGCTCCTTCTCCACTCCCTCTCCACTCCCAGCCACCCACCATACCACCACCTTACCCTAATATCAGCCACTTGCCACCACCACTCCCACTCGGCCAAGCCTTAGTCACCCTAGCTACCCGCCACTACCTAACTACACTAGCTACACCCGACCACCCTAGTCGGCCACTCCAACCGACTATCCCTTCCATTCGGCCAGCCATCTCTTTTCCCCTAGGTGTCCCATTCGACCTTCCCTTAGGCTCCCCTTAGGGCCATACTCCCTAACACTATATACCCTCCTAGTGACCCTACATACTCACCTTGCCCAGTCTCTTTAATCCCCCACATCAAGGCGACACCCTTGCTTGCAGCCGGCCACCTTCAAGGCGCCTATCCCGCGCCCCATTTGCAGCCCGGCTAGCACCCCCTTGTCGCTCAACCTCGCAGAGCTCCCGTTTGCAGCCCAAGGCGAAGGCCAAGCCCACGCTCAAGCAAGGCCTCTACGGACCAGCTACTAGTAAGTGCCTAACTCGGTCTTTAGTTGTATACTTGCTTGAGATTCAATTCGATTCGGGGTTGTAATAACAAAGCATAGTCTCCCCCCGCTTGTAATAACGTGGCTTGGCATACCCACACACGTGCACTCTCTTAGTTGTGCACGATTTTGAACACACACGGGCCTAATCAGCCCCTAATACATAAGTATATACATATACTTTCATTTTTGAAGGGTTTTGCTTAAGTTGGGTGAGTTGTCTTTCAATTCAAGCACTCTCACACACATTGAGCTTTCGCTCTTATTTGAAAGACCCAAGTAAGGGCCGACCTATACTATTTGGGTTTCATTTCATGTCGTGTGGGTAAGTCTTTCAATTCAAGCACTCTCACACACATTGAGCTTTCGCTCTTATTTGAAAGACCCAAGTAAGGGCCGACCTATACTATTTGGGTTTAATTTCATGTCGTGTGCGTAGTACTTCAATTCAAGCACTCACACACATTGAGCTTTCGCTCTTACTCCCAAGACCTTAGTAAAGGCCTTATTGCAGTTATATTTGGGTTTCATTTATGTCGTGTGCGTAGTACTTCAATTCAAGCACTCACACACATTGAGCTTTCGCTCTTACTCCCAAGACCTTAGTCAAGGCCATACTGCAATTTATATTTGGGTTTAATTTCATGTCGTGTGTGTAAGTCTTTCAATTCCAGCACGCACCCACATTGAGCCTTCGCTCTTATTTGCAAGACTCGAGTAAGGGCTCATATACATACTCTATATACATATCTCCCTTCGGTTATTTCCCTTCGGTTATTTCCCTTCAGTATTGTCTTTACATTCGGGTTTTCCCTTTGGAGTAGCATGAGTTTGCATTGCATCTACACCATACCACGAGGTAGGATGCATATTGCATCAAAGCAAGCCCCGCTCGAATTCGCCCATGTAGTGGAGTGTTCATAACACACAAACTAGGTGGCCCGAAAAGGGATAAAAGAAAAGACTTAGGCACGTGCAAATCCACGTGATCTAAAACATGCAATCGCATCTAAAAGACCCGAATTAGACACCTCAAACCGCTTCGTAGACTTTCTCTCCCAAAACTCGATTTTTGCAAAGCGTACAGACTGACCCTTGCGCATCGGTGCAAGAAGGTCTGCGACGACAAGAGCTCACTTGCTCACAGTTGCCACGATTAGAAGTCAGTGTTAAATATATCTTCGCTAGCTTAGGTAAGCTAGCTGGCATGCCCTGTTTGCATAAATAAGGCCTTAGACGCACGAGAATATATGCTCCGAGCCCTGAAAAGGTGAGAGGCGGGGATTTTTTCGCGCGTCCACAGAGATTGTCACACCCGGTGGGACGTAAGCCTTTCAAAAATCGAGTTTTTAAGTAGAAGTCTTGCGAAAATTTTGTAAAAGGTGTCATTTTAACTTGTTTTCTTTGCTTGTACTTAAGACATTTTGAAAAAGCTTGAAAAGCATGTCAAAATCCAATCCAAGTGAAGTGTCGAGCCAAGGCTCATGCGCATCAAGTTCTCACTCTAGCAGGATTTTCAAAAACAAAATAAAACTAGATGAAATCGAGGACTTGAGAAGGGAGTTTGAGGCCAAAATCGATGCTCTCAGCCAAGAGGCTGAAGTAGGCGGTTCATGTTCATCAAACGGTGAACAAAGGCCTAAAAAGAAATCTGAAAAACCTCGCAAGCACAAAGAGGCCTCTGTAATGGAAGGCAACCAATACCACGAGTCCTTGACACAAAAGGACCGTAAAGCCCTACAGCAGTTGCAGAAAGGGCAGAATAAAGAGCAAAGAAGCTACGCCCTGTCTGATTTCCTTCCTATGGATTACGAAACAGATAGTGACGATGAAATACCGAACTTCCATCGGTATGATGGCATGGGAGACCCTAGGTCTCACTTGCAGCTTTTCTCACGTCGAGCCCATAAGAAGAAAAAGGACTCGATGAAATGGGTGTATTGGTTCTCTTTATCCCTTAAAGGCACAGCTGCCAAATGGCTGGCTTCCTACGACTTAAGCCAGTTCGCTACTTTTGAAGAGTTAGTGAACTGCTTCATGCAAAGATTTGCACACAACGTAGAAGTCATGCCGACTCTGAATACCTTAAGGGATACAAAGCAAGGCATGAACGAAGACGTACATGCCTTCATTATAAGATGGAGGTCGCTTTTGGGCCAAGTGCGAGAGCCCATATCCGAAGGATGCACAGTAATGCTCATCCTGGATAATTTTAAAAGCGAGTTAAAAACCCTTCTCTCGCTCCATGAAATTTCAACTTTCCATAAGTTGATCAAAAAGGCTTCCCTTTTCGAAACCAACTTGCGAAAAGGGACATATGATCACTTGTGGAAAGGAAGTGCCGTTCCAAAAACCCTCTTGGAAAAGCCCATCGCATATGGGCGCTTCCAAAAATTTTGAAAAATTAGAAAATAAGAGGGAGCGAAATTTTCAAAAACCGGTTGAAAAACGGGAGTATACTCCGCTGGGGCAACTTGTGTCGGAGGTCCTAGACCTCCTACTTGCCCAGGGCATGATAGAACTCCCTGAAATCCCCGAAGGAGTCACTTCCAAAGGGGGGTATTTAAACTGATTTTGTAAGTATCATCCGCTCAAAGGCCATGATACCAAACGCTGTTTCTCCCTCTTAAATAAAATTGAGAACTTGATAGCAGAAGGTCGGCTCCAGGTCACTGCGGAACCTGAGCCACCTCAAGCTATCTTCAAGGAACCCTTTCCCAAACACGCCAGTGGCAGTGGGAAAGGAAAGGAGGTATGTACCTGTAAACACCCCGAAATCCCACGAATTTCTTAAACAAATCTGGCTTTATACAAGCAGCCCCAAAGGGCCATTTTGAGTTTGGAAACCCAGGAGCCTTCCAAACAACCCTGTATATATGTTTTAAACTTTATCTTTCAAAAACATATGATATAGCTTTTGAAAACCCTTTTAAAACATGTTTTGAAACCCCGAAGTGGCTTGGCCTGATCAAGACAGGACCAGGAGAGCCAAGAAGAGCCCGGAACCGGAGCACCTGTCGAGCCCGGCACAGCATCTCTTGTATCTGATTCACACCCCAGGATCTCGAACGTCCAAGACCCTGTTCTTATCAAAAAAGAATTTGAAGTCATCTCCAGAAGGCAGAAACGGAGGCGGACGACTATGTTGGCGAAGACCCAACGCAGACGGAGTACTGATGCTGTCAGGCCCCGCACGAATCGTCCGTTTCGAACCCAGCTCGAAGGAGTCAGAGTTCAGTTTGGATTGGATCTGGACCATATATATCCAGATTCCAATCCAAACCCATATGTGGATTTGGATTTGGATTTGGATCCAGAAATCCAATCCAATATCCATATCCATGGCCCACATCACCTTCTCATAAATGGAGGTGGGGCCCACTTGAAATTCACGTGGGATATTGGGCATGAGAGAGAGTGGGGGTGATAAATATCAAGAGTGTTGTATTAAGCTTGACTTGTGTGTCAAGTTTGGGTTTAATCTTGTGGTTTAGCCTAATTGAGTGGGTTTAAGCTTGTAATTAGCTAAAACCTAACCTAGGGCTGCACCAACATGGGGTGATCAAGGTCTATGGGCCATGCTAAGGGAGCTCCATCACCTAAACCTAGCCAAAAATGCCTAAACCTAGCCTAAACCCCTAATCCACTCCTAATCTGAACCTAATCACCTAACCCACTTCCCTAATCCCGGCCTAATCCCAACCTAATCACCTAACCCACTCCCCTAATCCTTCCCTAAACCTAGATTAATTTCCCTAAACCTAGCCTAAACCTAGCCTAAACCACCTAACCTAGCTCACTAAACCTCACCCTAAAACCCAACCACCTAACCTACCCCTAAACCACCCTTAGCCCACGATTTTCCCAAACACCTAGTTTTAAAATATCTGGCCCAATCCCATCCAGCCCACCTTATCTACATACTACCCTACCTAAACCACCTAACCACTACCCACAACCCAGCCCTAACCGACCTACCCATCCCCTATTTAAACCCCCCCCATTGTGGGCGGGTTTTCCAAGTGGGAACCACTTTCCACTCCCAGCCGGGCCCTCTTCCTCTCCCATCTCTCACCCGTCTTCCCAGCAGCTCCAGCCCCACCAGCCGCCACCTGCTCCGCCACTCTCCCTCTTCCATCCACCATCATTGCCCCACCAGCCGGACGCCACCACCTCACTCAGCCGGGCCCTCTCCTTCTCCCATCTTCCACCAGCTGACAGCCACCTTTGCCGCCACTCCTTCCCATTCGGTAAGTCCCCCTAACTCCCTCAAAACCACTCTCTACCACCTCTCCACTCTTAGCCACCCCTCTTCCCCTTAGCTCAGCCTCTTTGCCGCCACCACCTAAGCCTAGCCGAACCTAGGATAACCCAAGTGGCTGGCCACTACTCAGCCACCACCTCCCATTCGGCCGACCTCCCCCTAGGCGTCCTCTTTGGCCTTCCCACTAGCTCACCTTTTAGGTCCAGTTTCCCTAAGTCCCTAACTTACCTAGTGACCCTAAGACCCACTTAGTCAGCCACTCTAAACTCCCTACTTGGAGGCGCCGCCCACTTGCCACCGGTCCCCTTCGAGGCGTCCATCCCGCGCCCCATTTGCAGCCGGCCAGCACTCTTGGTCACACACCTTCGCGGAGCTCCCATTTGCAGCCCAAAGCCAAGGCCACGCTCAAGCAAGACCTCTACGGACCAGCTACTTGTAAGTTTCTAAACTCGGTCTTTAATCATACACTTGCTTGAAATTCAATTTGATACGGGGTTGTAATAACGGAGCATAGTCTCCCCCCGCTTGTAATAACGTGGCTTGGCACAACCACACACGTGCACTCTCTTAGTCGTGCATAATTTTGAACACACACGGGCCTAATCAGCCCCTAATATATAAGTATACGTATATATTTCATTTCCGAAGGGTTTTGTTTAAGTTGGGTGTGTTGTCTTTCAATTTAAACACTCTCACACACATTGAGCTTTCGCTCTTATTTGAAAGACCCAAGTAAGGGCCGACCTATACTATTTGGGTTTCATTTCATGTCGTGTGAGTAAGTCTTTCAATTTAAACACTCTCACACACATTGAGCTTTCGCTCTTATTTGAAAGACCCAAGTAAGGGCCGACCTATACTATTTGGGTTTCATTTATTGTCGTGTGAGTAGTCGTTCAATTCAAGCACTTTCACACACATTGAGCCTTCGCTCTTACTCCCAAGACCTTAGTAAAGGCCTTATTGCAGTTATATTTGGGTTTCATTTATGTCGTGTGTGTAGTACTTCAATTCAAGCACTCTCACACACATTGAGCCTTCGCTCTTACTCCCAAGACCTTAGTCAAGGCCATACTGCAATTTATATTTGGGTTTAATTTCATGTCGTGTGTGTAAGTCTTTCAATTCAAACACGCACCCACATTGAGCCTTCGCTCTTATTTGCAAGACCCGAGTAAGGGCTCATATACATAAGATATATACATATTTCCCTTCGGTTATTTCCCTTCGGTTATTTCCCTTCGGTTATTTCCCTTCGGTTATTTCCCTTCGGTTATTTCCCTTCTGTTATTTCCCTTCAGCATTGTCTTTACATTTCGGGTTTTCCCTTTGGAGTAGCGTGAGTTTGCATTGCATCTACGCCATACCACGAGGTAGGACGCATATTGCATCGAAGCAACCCCCGCTCGAATTCGCCCATGTAGTGGAGTGTTCATAACACACAAACTAGGCGACCCAAAAAGGGATAAAAGAAAAGACTTAGGCACGTGCAAATCCACGTGATCTAAAAACATGCAAATCGCATCTTAAAGACCCGAAATAGACACCTCGAACCGTTTCGTAGATTTTCTCCCTAAAAACTCGATTTTTGCAAAAGCGTACAGACTGACCCTTGCGCATCGGTGCAAGAAGGTCTGCGACGACAAGAGCTCACTTGCTCACAGTCGCCACGTTTAGAAGTCAGTATTGATATATCTTCGCTAGCTTAAGTAAGCTAGCTGGCACGCCCTGTTTGTATACATAGGCCTTAGACGCACGATAAGATCCACTCCAAGCCACGAAAGGGGCGAAGAGGCGGGGATTTTCGCGCGTCTACAGAGATTGGCACACCCGGTGGGACGTGAGCCTTTTCAAAAAACGAGTTTACTTGTAGGAGTCTTGCGAAAATTTTATAAAGGTGTCGTTTTAACTTGTTTTCTTTGTTTTCACTTAGGAAATTTTGAAAAAGCTTGAAAAGCATGTCAAAATCCAATCCAAGTGAAGTGTCGAGCCAAGGCTCATGCGCATCAAGTTCTCACTCTAGGAGGATTTTCAAAAACAAAATAAAACTAGATGAAATCGAGGACTTGAGAAGGGAATTTGAGGCCAAAATCGATGCTCTCAGCCAAGAGGCTGAAGTAGGCGATTCGTGTTCATCAAACGGTGAACAAAGGCCTAAAAAGAAAATTGAAAAACCTCGCAAGCAAAAAGAAGCCTCCGTAATGGAAGGCAACCAATACCACGAGTCCTTCACACAAAAGGACCGTAAAGCCCTACAGCAGCTGCTGAAAGGGCAAAATAAAGAGAAAAGAAGCTACGCCCTGTCTGATTTCCTTCCTATGGATTACGAAACAGACAGTGACGATGAAATACCGAACTTCCATCGGTATGATGGCATGGGAGACCCTAGGTCTCACTTGCAGCTTTTCTCACGTCGAGCCCATAAGAAGAAAAAGGACTCGATGAAATGGGTGTATTGGTTCCCTCTATCCCTTAAAGGCACAGCTGCCAAATGGCTGGCTTCCTACGACTTAAGCCAGTTCACTACTTTTGAAGAGTTAGCAAACTGCTTCATGCAAAGATTTGCACACAACGTGGAAGTCACGCCAACCCTGAATACTTTAAGGGATACAAAGCAAGGCATGAACGAAGACGTGCATGCCTTCATTATAAGATGGAGGTCTCTTTTAGGCCAAGTGCGAGAGCCTATATCCGAAGGATGCGCAGTAATGCTCATCCTGGATAATTTTAAAAGCGAGTTAAAAACCCTTCTCTCGCTCCATGAGATTTCAACTTTCCATAAGTTGATCAAAAAGCCTCCCTTTTCGAAACCAACTTGCGAAAAGGGACATACGACCACTTATGGAAAGGAAGTGCCGTTCCCAAAACACGTGTGGAAAAGCCCATTGCATATGGGCTGCCCACAACGGACAAAGGGGCAAAGCCCCATAAAATCGCCAATGTCCGGGTGGATCCAGGCATGGCGGGCACTTCTAAAAATTTCGAAAAAATAGAAAATAAGAGAGAACGCAATTTTTCAAAACCAATTGAAAAACGGGAGTACACTCCGCTGGGGCAACCTGTGTCGGAGGTCCTAGACCTCCTACTTGCCCAGGGCATGATCGAACTCCCTGAAATCCCCGAAGGAGTCACGTCCAAAGGGGGGTATTTAAACCGGTTTTGCAAGTATCATCGGCTCAAAGGCCATGATACCAAACGGTGCTTCTCTCTTCTAAATAAAATTGAGAACTTGATAGCGGAGGGCCGGCTCCAGGTCACTGCGGAATCTGAGCCACCTCAAGCTATCTTCAAGGAACCCTTTCCCAAACACGCCAGTGGCAGTGGGAAAGGAAAGGAGGTATGTACCCTCACCATTTCCAAGGAACTAGCGCGAAAGCCCGAACCTGGTCGACCTGCTTGTGCGCCCATCCTTGTACTATACAAGAGGCCCGCCCAAGTCGTCATTCGGGGACCATCAAAAGTGGAAACCCCGGCAAAACCAGTTTTGAAAATCCAAGGTTCTCCTCAGCTCATCCTTAGAGCCAAGTTTAGCGCGAACCCTAGGCTGGTCGTGGGGGAAGTCACTAGATCCGGGAGGATCTACCAACCCCCGCACCTTCAAGGTGCTCAAAAGGTGGTCAGTGTGCCTGGCCCCTCAAAAGCATGTATCCCTAGTGGTCCGCCAAAAGCAGATAAGGACAAAATCATCCTAAATCCTTATGATTTCGAAAACCACCTTTCAAAGATTCCTATTCACATGTCTATCCTAGAGCTTATCAAAACCTCGCCTAGGCATAGACTTGTCTTAGAGAAAATTCTAGAAAGGGCCAAGGTTGATTCGAACATAAGTCCGGAGTCCTTGTCTGCCCAAGTGGCTTTGTTAGGAGCAAAATCGCCCATCACCTTTTCGGAAGATGATGTAGATAGACCCTACGAAACCCATAACCAGGCCCTGCATATCGAGGTGGTTCTAAACAACCACTCTCTGGACAGGTGCCTAGTCGATGGTGGAGGAGGGCTCAACATCCTTCCACTTCACGTGGCGTACAAAATCGGAGTCACCTTGACTTCAGTAAACCCAAGCCCCATCGTTATCACTGGATACGATGGGAATGCGTCTAGGCCTTTAGGATCCATCGAACTCCCAATGGAAACGGGAGGGATCGAACACACGGGGGTGTTCCATGTCTTGGACATCCACCCCCATTATAACCTGTTGCTGGGAAGACCCTGGATACACAGTTTGTGCGCTGTGCCATCCACCTTCCACAGGTGTGTCAAGATCCCTTTTAGGGACCAAGTCGTAGTGATCCTAGGTGAGAGTCACCCACAACTTCAGGGGATCATAAACTCCCCTTGTTTATCGAGCTCCCAGGCCCATGAGGCTAACCTGGGGCAAATTATGGTTGAGCCACCTCGGCTCGTGTTGAACAACCCTAGGAAGGTTGTATGTGTGAAGGGGCCGCCCAAAGCAGGCCCCCTCCCGACTCTAATCCTCCTAGGAAAACCCAAGCATTCCCTATTTCCAAAGCCCCTGGACAAAAGGCCCTACGAGCCTAATATGGACGATAGCATGTTCCAGGACCACGACTTATATCCCATCTTTTCAAAAAACAAAAGGTCGTGGAACATGTTATTGAACATGGGCTACACGCCCTACAAAAGTCTAGGGGCACAAAACCAGGGTCTCCTAGAGCCCATCCTTCCTAGGGCCAACCCAAGCCGATACGGGATCGGCTATACTCCCCGAATACCGCCGGAGCCACCCCCTGTGACCACCTGGGTCAAGGGTGCCCCGGAGCCTGTCTTAGAAGAAACCTATGGTTTAGACCTCCTATTCCGAGTCTAACCCATAGTGTTTTCCCTTTGTAGGTATGACGGAAGATCCCTTTTTCTAAAAATACCAAAAACATTTGAAAACTTAAAATAAAAAAAAATCGAAAACAAGAAAAACCAAAAACAATGGAAAAGCAAAAACTCGAAAAAAGTGTACCTTGTATAGTTCCCAAAGTTCTTGTTTTACAAAAACCCAAAAAAATCGAAAATTTGGAAAATACCAAAAAGATTTTGTACATAGCTGCTCCTGGTTTAACTTTGGCGAAAGAAAAGAATTTCGAAAGAAACGTCGTCTGCATAGCCAGACCAAAAATTTCGAAATCACTTGAAAATCCAAGTACAAAACCAGGTTATTTTGAAAACCACGCATCAAGTTCCCTCAGGTCTAAAGTCCACGAGAATGATCGAAGCCCAGAAGTGGATCCCCTTGAGGAAGATCCCACTTCTGAGCTCCCAGAATTTCATAGAATTCTCGATTTTGAAAGACCTTCCCAATCAGTAGGAGGAGATTTCGTAGAGGTGAACCTAGGGGATGATTCCAATCCCAAAACCATCAAAATAGGCGCATGCTTGCATGAAACTGAAAAGTTAGCATTCATTGCATTTCTACGGACCTATTTAGATGTGTTTGCATGGACGTATGAAGACATGCCGGGCATAGATCCCAGCATAGTCGAGCATCGTCTTCCCTTAGATGTAGGTGTAAAACCAATAAAGCAGAAGCTTAGGAAAATACACCCGAATGTACACACGCAAGTCAAAGAGGGTTTAGAAGATCTGCTAAAAGCCGGATTTATAAAACCCATTGCGTATTATGATTGGTTGTCAAATATCGTTGTAGTTCGAAAAACCAATGGGAAAATTCGAATATGCATCGATTTCAGAAACCTGAATAAAGCCACTCCAAAGGATAATTATCCTTTACCAAACATAGATTTGATAGTCGATAGTACTGCAAATCATGAAATGTTTTCATTTATGGATGGCTATTCAGGCTATAATCAAATCAAACTAAGCCCACGAGATCAGGGTAAGACCGCCTTCACAACCCCATGGGGCACGTACTGCTATACAGTCATGCCCTTTGGTTTGAAAAATGCCGGCGCAACATACCAACGAGCCATGAACACGATCTTCCATGATCAAATTCACGAGTTTGTAGAAGTGTATGTAGATGATCTCTTGGCAAAATCCAAAACCCGATGCACCCATATCGAATGTTTACAAAAGATTTTCGAAAGGCTTAGGCTTTACAAAGTAAAGCTAAATCCTCAAAAATGTGTGTTCGGGGTAGAATCAGGAAAGCTTCTAGGCTTTATGGTGAGCCAAAGGGGAATAGAAGTCGACCCCTCTAAGTGTCGAGCCATCATAGACATGGCTCCACCCTCCAATCTCACCCAAGTCCGTAGCCTCCAGGGTCGATTACAATCTGTGCGCCGATTCATATCGAATCTGGCAACTAGATGCGAACCCTTCAACAAACTGTTGAGGAAGGGTACGAAATTCTTATGGGATGACGAATGCCAAAAGTCCTTCGAGAGACTAAAGGCATACTTGGTTAATCCCCCCGTTTTGAATCCTCCAAAGCAAGGAAAACCGCTTTTATTATACATCTCCGTGCATGAAAACGCTTTAGGAGCCCTGTTGGCTCAATAGGAGGATGACACCCATAAGGAGTATGCCATCTACTATATTTCGAAAACTCTCTTGGCTTATGAACGAAATTATCAAGCCATGGAGAAGACGTGCTTGGCCCTAGTCTGGGCCTGCCAGAAATTCAGACACTACTTCCTAGATCATGAGATCTGGATAGTGTCCAAGCTTGATCCAATCAAGCACTTGTTCGAAAAACCCATTCTCACAGGTAGATTGGGCAAATGGCAACTCCTTTTAATGGAGTATGATCTAAAATACCATCACCAGATCTCCGTTAAGGGGCAAGCCCTAGCAGATTACGTGGCTGACTTCCCCTTGGAGGACACATATCCCACTCTTGTCGAAATGCCTGATGAAGGCATATTGCAAAACCATTTTCAAAACCACATTTTGGCAAATTCTTTTGAAAACCAAGTGTGGAAGATGCACTTCGACGGGGCACGAAACCAACGAGGGGCTGGTGCCGGGATCATCCTAATCTCCCCTGAAAAGGGCGAGATTCCCATAGCAGTCCGCTTAGATTTCGAATGTTCCAACAACGTAGCTGAGTATGAAGCACTCATACAAGGCTTAAGGATTTCGAAAACTCTAGGGGCATCATGCATCGAGGTCTTTGGAGATTCGCTCCTTGTCATAAACCAGGTTTTAAAAATTTGGCAAGTACGTAATGAAAAACTACTTCCATATCACGAGTTGGCCACTCGATTGGTCCAATCTTTCCAGTCGTGTAAGCTCACACACGTGGGAAGAGAGGACAATGGCATCGCCGATGCCCTCTCCTCCTTGGGTTCAGCCCTGAAGGTCGATCCCATTTCAGGGACCAGATCTTTGGAAATATGGCATGCGCCCCATCCATCCACACACGACTTGGATATTTGCCAAAACAACCCAGAGTCTATTGAAAAGCCCTGGTTCTATGACATAAAACAATTTTTAGAAAATGGGGGATTCACCGAGGATGCCACATCCAAAGATAGGGCATTCATTCGTAAGATTTCGACCCGATACACCATTCTGGGTGGGGTCTTATACAAAAAGAGTTTTACCGGCATTCTGCTTAGATGTATCGACCTAGAGGAGGCTAGGATAGTGATGCACGAGTTCCACGATGGAGAATGTGGAGGTCATGTTAATGCCAACATGATGGCGATGAAAATACTTAGAGGGGGTTATTTCTGGTCCACCCTGAAAAAGGATTGTCACGATCATGTTAGGAAGTGTCATCCATGTCAAGTGCATGGGCACGCCATTCATATCCCTTCATCTGCATTGCATTCCGTGGTCAGCCCCTGGCCATTTACCATGTGGGCGTTTGACATTATAGGCCCCATATTTCCAAAGGCCTCGAATGGGCATCGTTTTATTTTAGCAGCCACGGAGTATTTCTCCAAGTGGGTGGAAGCCATTTCCCTAACGAATGTAATGGGGCAACATGTGGTGGCTTTCATCCGGAGGAATATCTTGGCTCGATTTGGGGTACCACGAGACCTTGTGTCTGATAATGGTACCCCATTCAAGAACGAGCGGATGGTTAAGTTGTGCAACACGTATGGCATAACTCACCACTTCTCCTCGCCCTACTACCCTCAAGGCAACGGCCAAGCCGAAGCCACAAACAAGACTCTCATTGGTATCATTGAGAAGACCTTAGAGAAGGGTAGGAGGTGGCATGAGAAGCTGGATGAAGCCTTATGGGCTTATAGGACTTCCATCCGGACTCCCACAAATGCCACACCATTCGAATTGGTCTATGGCACAAACGCCATTCTTCCCATTCATACCCAACTGCATTCATTCCATACATCCATTGCACTCGACCTCCCCCTAGAGACGCTTCAGCATGCTAGGATGGCCGAACTAGATTTGCTAGATGAGAGGCGACTCCTTGCTATGGATCATGCTCGTGCATACCGGCAAAGGATAGCCCGACATTATAGCAAACACATGAGACCTCGCCACTTTGAAGTGGGGGATCTGGTCTTGAAAACCATCCATCATCGTGGCCCACACCCCCTAGGCAAGTGGCGCCCCAACTGGGATGGACCCTATGTTGTGCGAGCAACCACTACGAACAATTCGTATTGGTTGATCGATGTAGAAGGTAGGAATTTAGCAGATCCTATCAATATTCAATACTTAAAGAAGTATCATGTGTAGGATCTGGATTAAATTCCAGTTTTCGAAAATTTTATAGGGATAGCTGCCCTGAGACATGTGAATAAGGTGCAAAGGCGAACTCGTGTGACCCTAAGTAGAATTCGCACTTGTGAAAGAGTGGAGTTTTCAAAATCGTGGTTGCATTTCAAAATCCTTCGTTTTACAAAGAAAGGCCTAGTTCAACATAGCAAGATACTTGCAAGTAGTACGTGCTATTTCTAAATAGGCTGATCTGGAATGGATCGAGTGTAGGCTTGGGATAAGTCCTCCCCTCTTCTTTTCTCCTTCCAAAAGGAAAACAAAAGGAAAACAAAGGCCCAAATCAAAAGGGAATTTCCCATTTAAAGTCTCTTTCCAAAAGAAAGAAACCAGACTTGAAAAAGAAAAATCGATTCTCTTATAAAAAGAGGGATTAAAGAAAAAATACTCCCAAAGGGAGACCCTCTATGAAAAAAAGGAAAAAGAGGCCAAAAAGCTCAAAAAGAGCAGTTTTCCGCCTTCTATGCCTTAAACCACGGGACGCTTCAGAAGGGACCGTGGTATCTCTTTCCCATCCCTGGCTTATCCCAAGCTAAACATGGTTCATTTCGAGGAATCCTAAAGTAAAAATAGGATTTACTTGCTTGAATTTCATCTTGTTTGAGAATTCGACCTTTCGAGTAAGGCGTAGGAATTTGAAATGAGGCTTGTTTTCTTATAAAACCTCCGCTAGATAAGCGAGTGTTAAGACTCAAACAAGGGCAAGCGCGAAGAGCTCGAGATCCTTAGGATCGAGGCTCAAGACAGTTGTCCCTTTTTGTAAATAGCTTTTGTAAATAAGTTTTGAAAACCGAACATCGAACAACATAGGATTTGCTCACTTAGAGCAAGAGACCTTGGAAGTCTCTAGAGTTCGACTACATCTGGTCTCTGGGAGGTCACCACTCTTGGCACCACACCCATGTCATCTGCATTCCACGCATGGTACTTGCATGAACATGATCCCATTTAGGACCAGATTCCATAAGTGAACCCTTTGGCGTGATATCTCCTCCTACCAGAATTTGTAAAATTGAGATTTTTTGCTAAAATGGGACGATCCCATATTCTTCGTGGCTAGATCTAGGGAGACATTAAAAGGGGTGTTTGTCATCTTTGCCCTTATCCAAATCTATTTGGACAAGGCCAAAGAGGGGCATCTGTAAACACCCCGAAATCCCACGAATTTCTTAAACAAATCTGGTTTTATACAAGCAGCCCCAAAGGGCCATTTTGAGTTTGGAAACCCAAGAGCCTTCCAAACAACCCTGTATATATGTTTTAAACTTTATCTTTCAAAAACATATGATATAGCTTTTGAAAACCCTTTTAAAACATGTTTTGAAACCCCGAAGTGGCTTGGCCTGATCAAGACAGGACCAGGAGAGCCAAGAAGAGCCCGGAACCGGAGCACCTGTCGAGCCCGGCACAGCATCTCTTGTATCTGATTCACACCCCAGGATCTCGAACGTCCAAGACCCTGTTCTTATCAAAAAAGCATTTGAAGTCATCTCCAGAAGGCAGAAACGGAGGCGGACGACTATGTTGGCGAAGACCCAACGCAGACGGAGTACTGATGCTGTCAGGCCCCGCACGAATCGTCCGTTTCGAACCCAGCTCGAAGGAGTCAGAGTTCAGTTTGGATTGGATCTGGACCATATATATCCAGATTCCAATCCAAACCCATATGTGGATTTGGATTTGGATTTGGATCCAGAAATCCAATCCAATATCCATATCCATGGCCCACATCACCTTCTCATAAATGGAGGTGGGGCCCACTTGAAATTCACGTGGGATATTGGGCATGAGAGAGAGTGGGGGTGATAAATATCAAGAGTGTTGTATTAAGCTTGACTTGTGTGTCAAGTTTGGGTTTAATCTTGTGGTTTAGCCTAATTGAGTGGGTTTAAGCTTGTAATTAACTAAAACCTAACCTAGGGTTGCACCAACATGGGGTGATCAAGGTCTATGGGCCATGCTAAGGGAGCTCCATCACCTAAACCTAGCCAAAAATGCCTAAACCTAGCCTAAACCCCTAATCCACTCCTAATCTGAACCTAATCACCTAACCCACTTCCCTAATCCCGGCCTAATCCCAACCTAATCACCTAACCCACTCCCCTAATCCTTCCCTAAACCTAGATTAATTTCCCTAAACCTAGCCTAAACCTAGCCTAAACCACCTAACCTAGCTCACTAAACCTCACCCTAAAACCCAACCACCTAACCTACCCCTAAACCACCCTTAGCCCACGATTTTCCCAAACACCTAGTTTTAAAATATCTGGCCCAATCCCATCCAGCCCACCTTATCTACATACTACCCTACTGTAGACGCGCGAAAATCCCCGCCTCTTCGCCCCTTTCGTGGCTTGGAGTGGATCTTATCGTGCGTCTAAGGCCTAGATATACAAACAGGGCGTGCCAGCTAGCTTACTTAAGCTAGCGAATATATATCAATACTGACTTCTAAACGTGGCGACTGTGAGCAAGTGAGCTCTTGTCGTCACAGACCTTCTTGCACCGATGCGCAAGGGTCAGTCTGTACGCTTTTACAAAAAATCGAGTTTTTAGGGAGAAAGTCTACGAAACGGTTCGAGGTGTCTATTTCGGGTCTTTAAGATGCGATTGCATGTTTTAGATCACGTAGATTTGCACGTGCCTAAGTCTTTTCTTTTATCCCTTTTTGGGTCGCCTAGTTTGTGTGTTATGAACACTCCACTACATGGGCGAATTCGAGTGGGGGTTGCTTTGATGCAATATGCGT
The DNA here is from genome assembly GCA_036023115.1 of Brasenia schreberi. Lineage (NCBI taxonomy): Eukaryota > Viridiplantae > Streptophyta > Magnoliopsida > Nymphaeales > Cabombaceae > Brasenia > Brasenia schreberi. The sequence goes on from JAYKKT010000088.1 coordinate 9,753,636, forward strand.
CCTACCTCGTGGTATGGCGTAGATGCAATGCAAACTCACGCTACTCCAAAGGGAAAACCCGAAATGTAAAGACAATGCTGAAGGGAAATAACAGAAGGGAAATAACCGAAGGGAAATAACCGAAGGGAAATAACCGAAGGGAAATAACCGAAGGGAGATACGTATATATCTTATGTATATGAGCCCTTACTCGGGTCTTGCAAATAAGAGCGAAGGCTCAATGTGGGTGCGTGCTTAAATTGAAAGACTTACACACACGACATGAAATTAAACCCAAATATAAATTGCAGTATGGCCTTGACTAAGGTCTTGGGAGTAAGAGCGAAGGCTCAATGTGTGTGAGAGTGCTTGAATTGAAGTACTACACACACGACATAAATGAAACCCAAATATAACTGCAATAAGGCCTTTACTAAGGTCTTGGGAGTAAGAGCGAAGGCTCAATGTGTGTGAGAGTGCTTGAATTGAAGTACTACACACACGACATAAATGAAACCCAAATATAACTGCAATAAGGCCTTTACTAAGGTCTTGGGAGTAAGAGCGAAGGCTCAATGTGTGTGAGAGTGTTTAATTTGAAAGACTTACTCACACGACATGAAATTAAACCCAAATATAAATTGCAGTATGGCCTTGACTAAGGTCTTGGGAGTAAGAGCGAAGGCTCAATGTGTGTGAGAGTGTTTAAATTGAAAGACAACACACCCAACTTAAACAAAACCCTTCGGAAATGAAATATATACGTATACTTATATATTAGGGGCTGATTAGGCCCGTGTGTGTTCAAAGTTGTGCACGACTAAGAGAGTGCACGTGTGTGGTTGTGCCAAGCCACGTTATTACAAGCGGGGGGAGACTAGGCTCCGTTATTACAACCCCGTATCAAATTGAATTTCAAGCAAGCGTATGACTAAAGACCGAGTTTAGAAACTTACAAGTAGCTGGTCCGTAGAGGTCTTGTTTGAGCGTGGCCTTGGCTTTGGGCTGCAAACGGGAGCTCCGCGAAGGTATGTGACCAAGAGTGCTGGCCGGCTGCAAATGGGGCGCGGGATGGACGCCTTGAAGGGGATCGGTGGCAAGTGGGCGGCGCCTCCAAGTAGGGGGTTTAGAGTGGCTGACTAAGTGGGTCTTAGGGTCACTAGTGAAGTTAGGGACTTAGGGAAACTGGACCTAGAAGGTGAGCTAGTGGGAAGGCCAAATAGGACACCTAGGAGGGTTCGGCCGAATGGGAGGTGGTGGCTGAGTAGTGGCCAGCCACTTGGGTTATCCTAGGTTCGGCTAGGCTTAGGTGGTGGCGGCAAAGAGGCTGAGCTAAGGGGAAGAGGGGTGGCTAAGAGTGGAGAGGTGGTAGAGAGTGGTTTTGAGGGAGTTAGGGGGACTTACCGAATGGGAAGGAGTGGCGGCCAAGGTGGCTGTCGGCTGGTGGAGGATGGGAGAAGGAGAGGGCCCGGCTGAGGGAGGTGGTGGCGTCCGGCTGGTGGGGCAATGATGGTGGATGGAAGAGGGAGAGTGGCGGAGCAGGTGGCGGCTGGTGGGGCTGGAGTTGCTGGGAAGACGGGTGAGAGATGGGAGAGGAAGAGGGCCCGGCTGGGAGTAAAAAGTGGTTCCCACTTGGAAAACCCGCCCACAATGGGGGGGGTTTAAATAGGGGAAGGGTAGGTCGGTTAGGGCTGGGTTGTGGGTAGTGGTTAGGTGGTTTAGGTAGGGTAGTATGTGGATAAGGTGGGCTGGATGGGATTGGGCCAGATATTTTAAAACTAGGTGTTTGGGAAAATCGTGGGCTAAGGGTGGTTTAGGGCTAGGTTAGGTGGTTGGGTTTTAGGGTGAGGTTTAGTGAGCTAGGTTAGGTGGTTTAGGCTAGGTTTAGGCTAGGTTTAGGGAAATTAATCTAGGTTTAGGGAAGGATTAGGGAAGTGGGTTAGGTGATTAGGTTGGGATTAGGCCGGGATTAGGGAAGTGGGTTAGGTGATTAGGTTCAGATTAGGAGTGGATTAGGGGTTTAGGCTAGGTTTAGGCATTTTTGGCTAGGTTTAGGTGATGGAGCTCCCTTAGCATGGCCCATAGACCTTGATCATCCCATGTTGGTGCAGCCCTAGGTTAGGTTTTAGCTAATTACAAGCTTAAACCCGCTCAATTAGGCTAAACCACAAGATTAAACCCAAACTTGACACACAAGTCAAGCTTAATACAACACTCTTGATATTTATCACCCCCACTCTCTCTCATGCCCAATATCCCACGTGAATTTCAAGTGGGCCCCACCTCCATTTATGAGAAGGTGATGTGGGCCATGGATATGGATATTGGATTGGATCTCTGGATCCAAATCCAAATCCAAGTCCACATATGGGTTTGGATTGGAATCTGGATATATATGGTCCAGATCCAATCCAAACTGAACTCTGACTCCTTCGGGCCGGGTTCGAGACGGACGATTCGTGCGGGGCCTGACAGCATCAGTGCTCCGTCTGCGTTGGGTCTTCGCCAACATGGTCGTCCGCCTCTGTTTCTGCCTTCCGGAGATGACTTCAAATGATATTTTGGTAAGAACAGGGTCTTGGACGTTCGAGATCCTGGGGTGTGAATCAGATGCAAGAGTTGCTGCGCCGGGCTCGACAGGTGCTCCAGTTCCGGGCTCTTCTTGGCTCTCCTGGTCCTGTCTTGATCACGCCAAGCCACTTCGGGGTTTCAAAACATTTTTTAAAAGGGTTTTCAAAAGCTATATCATATGTTTTTGAAAGATAAAGTTTGAAACATATATACAGGGTTGTTTGGAAGGCTCCTGGGTTTCCAAACTCAAAATGGCCCTTTGGGGCTGCTTGTATAAAACCAGATTTGTTTAAGAAATTCGTGGGATTTCGGGGTGTTTACAGATGCCCCTCTTTGGCCTTGTCCAAATAAATTTGGATAAGGGCAAAGATGACAAACACCCCTTTTAATGTCTCCCTAGATCTAGCCACGAAGAATATGGGATCGTCCCATTTTAGCAAAATCTCGATTTTATAAACTCTGGTAGGAGGAGATATCACGCCAAAGGGTTCACTTATGGAATCTGGTCCTAAATGGGATCATGTTCATGCAAGTACCGTGCGTGGAATGCAGATGACATGGGTGTGGTGCCAAGAGTGGCGACCTCCCAGAGACCAGATGTGGTCGAACTCTAGAGACTTACAAGGTCTATTGCTCCAAGTGAGCAAATCCTATGCTGTTTGATGTTCGGTTTTTAAAACTTATTTACAAAAGCTATTTACAAAAGGGACAACTGTCTTGAGTCTCGATCCTAAGGATCTCGAGCTCTTCGTGCTTGCCCTTGTTTGAGTCTTAACTCTTGCTTATCTAGCGGAGGTTTTATAAGAAAACAAGCTTCATTTCAAATCCCTACGCCTTACTCGAAACGTCGAGTTCTCAAACAAGATGAAATTCAAATAAGTAAATCCTATTTTTACTTTAGGATTCCTCGAAATGAACCATGCTTTAGCTTGGGATAAGCCAGGGATGGGAAAGAGATACCACGGTCCCTTCTGAAGCGTCCCGTGGTTTGAGGCACAGAAGGCAGAAAACTGCTCTTTTTGAGCTTTTTGGCCTCTTTTTCCTTTTTTTCATAGAGGGTCTCCCTTTGGGAGTATTTTTTCTTTAATCCCTCTTTTTCATGAGAGAATCGATTTTTCTTTTAAACTCTGGTTTCTTTCTTGTGGAAAGAGACTTTGAATGGGAAATTCCCTTTTGTTTGGGCCTTTGTTTTCCTTTTGGAAGGAGAAGAGAAGAGGGGAGGACTTATCCCAAGCTTACACTCGATCCATTCCAGATCAGCCTATTTAGAAATAGCACGTACTACTTGCAAGTATCTTGCTATGTTGAACTAGGCCTTTCTTTGTAAGATGAAGGATTTTGAAATGCAACCACGATTTTGAAAACTCCACTCTTTCACAAGTGCGAATTCTCTCACTTGGGTTCACACGAGTTTGCCTTTGCACCTTATTCACATGTCTCAGGGCAGCTATCCCTCTAAAATTTTCGAAAACTGGAATTTAATCCAGATCCTACACATGATACTTCTTTAAGTATTGAATATTGATAGGATCTGCTAAATTCCTACCTTCTACATCGATCAACCAATACGAATTGTTCGTAGTGGTTGCTCGTACCACATAGGGTCCATCCCAGTTGGGGCGCCACTTGCCTAGGGGGTGTGGGCCACGATGATGGATGGTTTTCAAGACCAGATCCCCCACTTCAAAGTGGCGAGGTCTCATGTGTTTGCTATAATGTCGGGCTATCCTTTGCCGGTATGCACGAGCATGATCCATAGCAAGGAGTCGCCTCTCATCTAGCAAATCTAGTTCGGCCATCCTAGCATGCTGAAGCGTCTCTAGGGGGAGGTCGAGTGCAATGGATGTATGGAATGAATGCAGTTGGGTATGAATGGGAAGAATGGCGTTTGTGCCATAGACCAATTCGAATGGTGTGGCATTCGTGGGAGTCCGGATGGAAGTCCGATAAGCCCATAAGGCTTCATCCAGCTTCTCATGCCACCTCCTACCCTTCTCTAAGGTCTTCTCAATGATACCAATGAGAGTCTTGTTTGTGGCTTCGGCTTGGCCGTTGCCTTGAGGGTAGTAGGGCGAGGAGAAGTGGTGAGTTATGCCATACGTTTTGCACAACTTAACCATCCGCTCGTTCTTGAATGGGGTACCATTATCAGACACAAGGTCTCGTGGAACCCCAAATCGAGCCAAGATATTCCTCCGGATGAAAGCCACCACATGTTGCCCCATTACATTCGTTAGGGAAATGGCTTCCACCCACTTGGAGAAATACTCCGTGGCTGCTAGAATAAAACGATGCCCATTCGAGGCCTTTGGAAATATGGGGCCTACAATGTCAAACGCCCACATGGTAAATGGCCAGGGGCTGACCACGGAATGCAATGCTGATGAAGGGATATGAATGGCGTGCCCATGCACTTGACATGGATGACACTTCCTAACATGATCGTGACAATCCTTTTTCAGGGTGGACCAAAAATAACCCCCTCTAAGTATTTTCATTGCCATCATGTTGGCATTAACATGACCTCCACATTCTCCATCGTGGAACTCGTGCATCACTATCCTAGCCTCCTCTAGGTCGATACACCTAAGCAGAATGCCGGTAAAACTCTTTTTGTATAAGACCCCACCCAGAATGGTGTATCGGGTCGAAATCTTACGAATGAATGCCCTATCTTTGGATGTGGCATCCTCAGTGAATCCCCCATTTTCTAAAAATTGTTTTATGTCATAGAACCAGGGTTTTTCAATAGACTCTGGGTTGTTTTGGCAAATATCCAAGTCGTGTGTGGATGGATGGGGCGCATGCCATATTTCCAAAGATCTGGTCCCTGAAATGGGATCGACCTTTAGGGCTGAACCCAAGGAAGAGAGGGCATCGGCGATGCCATTGTCCTCTCTTCCCACGTGTGTGAGCTTACACGACTGGAAGGATTGGACCAATCGAGTGGCCAACTCGTGATATGGAAGTAGTTTCTCATTACGTACTTGCCAAATTTTTAAAACCTGGTTTATGACAAGGAGTGAATCTCCAAAGACCTCGATGCATGATGCCCCTAGAGTTTTCGAAATCCTTAAGCCTTGTATGAGTGCTTCATACTCAGCTACGTTGTTGGAACATTCGAAATCTAAGCGGACCGCTATGGGAATCTCGCCCTTTTCAGGGGAGATTAGGATGATCCCGGCACCAGCCCCTCGTTGGTTTCGTGCCCCGTCGAAGTGCATCTTCCACACTTGGTTTTCAAAAGAATTTGCCAAAATGTGGTTTTGAAAATGGTTTTGTAATATGCCTTCATCAGGCATTTCGACAAGAGTGGGATATGTGTCTTCCAAGGGGAAGTCAGCCACGTAATCTGCTAGGGCTTGCCCCTTAACAGAGATCTGGTGATGGTATTTTAGATCATACTCCATTAGAAGGAGTTGCCATTTGCCCAATCTACCTGTGAGAATGGGTTTTTCGAACAAGTGCTTGATTGGATCAAGCTTGGACACTATCCAGATCTCATGATCTAGGAAGTAGTGTCTGAATTTCTGGCAGGCCCAGACTAGGGCCAAGCACGTCTTCTCCATGGCTTGATAATTTCGTTCATAAGCCAAGAGAGTTTTCGAAATATAGTAGATGGCATACTCCTTATGGGTGTCATCCTCGTATTGAGCCAACAGGGCTCCTAAAGCGTTTTCATGCACGGAGATGTATAATAAAAGCGGTTTTCCGTGTTTTGGAGGATTCAAAACGGGGGATTAACTAAGTATGCCTTTAGTCTCTCGAAGGACTTTTGGCATTCGTCATCCCATAAGAATTTCGTACCCTTCCTCAACAGTTTGTTGAAGGGTTCGCATCTAGTTGCCAGATTCGATATGAATCGGCGCACAGATTGTAATCGACCCTGGAGGCTACGGACTTGGGTGAGATTGGAGGGTGGAGCCATGTCTATGATGGCTCGACACTTAGAGGGGTCGACTTCTATTCCCCTTTGGCTTACCATAAAGCCTAGAAGCTTCCCTGATTCTACCCCGAACACACATTTTTGAGGGTTTAGCTTTACTTTGTAAAGCCTAAGCCTTTCGAAGATTTTTTGTAAACATTCGATATGGGTGCATCGGGTTTTGGTCTTTGCCAAGAGATCATCTACATACACTTCTACAAGCTCGTGAATTTGATCATGGAAGATCGTGTTCATGGCTCGTTGGTATGTTGCGCCGGCATTTTTCAAACCAAAGGGCATGACTGTATAGCAGTACGTGCCCCATGGGGTTGTGAAGGCGGTCTTACCCTGATCTCGTGGACTTAGTTTGATTTGATTATAGCCTGAATAGCCATCCATAAATGAAAACATTTCATGATTTGCAGTACTATCGACTATCAAATCTATGTTTGGTAAAGGATAATTATCCTTTGGAGTGGCTTTATTCAGGTTTCTGAAATCGATGCATATTCGAATTTTCCCATTGGTTTTTCGAACTACAACGATATTTGACAACCAATCAGAATACGCAATGGGTTTTATAAATCCGGCTTTTAGCAGATCTTCTAAACCCTCTTTGACTTGCATGTGTACATTCGGGTGTATTTTCCTAAGCTTCTGCTTTATTGGTTTTACACCTACATCTAAGGGAAGACGATGTTCGACTATGCTGGGATCTATGCCCGGCATGTCTTCATACGTCCATGCAAACACATCTAAATAGGTCCGTAGAAATGCAATGAATGCTAACTTTTCAGTTTCATGCAAGCATGCGCCTATTTTGATGGTTTTGGGATTGGAATCATCCCCTAGGTTCACCTCTACGAAATCTCCTCCTACTGATTGGGAAGGTCTTTCAAAATCGAGAATTCTATGAAATTCTGGGAGCTCAGAAGCGGGATCTTCCTCAAGGGGATCCACTTCTGGGCTTTGATCATTCTCGTGGGCTATAGACCCGAGGGAACTTGATGCGTGGTTTTCAAAATAACCTGGTTTTGTACTTAGATTTTTAAGTGATTTCGAAATTTTTGGTCTGGCTATGCAGACGACGTTTCTTTCGAAATTCTTTTCTTTCGCCAAAGTTAAACCAGGAGCAGCTATGTACAAAATCTTTTTGGTATTTTCCAAATTTTCGATTTTTTTGGGTTTTTGTAAAACAAGAACTTTGGGAACTATACAAAGCACACTTTTTTCGAGTTTTTGCTTTTCCATTGTTTTTGGTTTTTCTTGTTTTTCGATTTTTTTGGATTTTAAGTTTTCGAATGTTTTTGGTATTTTTAGAAAAAGGGATCTTCCGTCATACCTACAAAGGGAAAACACTATGGGTTAGACTCGGAATAGGAGGTCTAAACCATAGGTCTCTTCTAAGACAGGCTCCGGGGCACCCTTGACCCAGGTGGTCACAGGGGGTGGTTCCGGCGGTATTTGGGGAGTATAGCCGATCCCATATCGGCTTGGGTTGGCCCTAGGAAGGATGGGCTCTAGGAGACCCTGGTTTTGTGCCCCTAGACTTTTGTAGGGCGTGTAGCCCATGTTCAATAACATGTTCCACGACCTTTTGTTTTTTGAAAAGATGGGATATAAGTCGTGGTCCTGGAACATGCTATCGTCCATATTAGGCTCGTAGGGCCTTTTGTCCAGGGGTTTTGGAAATAGGGAACGCTTGGGTTTTCCTAGGAGGATTAGAGTCGGGAGGGGGCCTGCTTTGGGCGGCCCCTTCACACATACAACCTTCCTAGGGTTGTTCAACACGAGCCGAGGTGGCTCAACCATAATTTGCCCCAGGTTAGCCTCATGGGCCTGGGAGCTCGATAAACAAGGGGAGTTTATGATCCCCTGAAGTTGTGGGTGACTCTCACCTAGGATCACTATGACTTGGTCCCTAAAAGGGATCTTGACACACCTGTGGAAGGTGGATGGCACAGCGCACAAACTGTGTATCCAGGGTCTTCCCAGCAACAGGTTATAATGGGGGTGGATGTCCAAGACATGGAACACCCCCGTGTGTTCGATCCCTCCCGTTTCCATTGGGAGTTCGATGGATCCTAAAGGCCTAGACGCATTCCCATCGTATCCAGTGATAACGATGGGGCTTGGGTTCACTGAAGTCAAGGTGACTCCGATTTTGTACGCCACGTGAAGTGGAAGGATGTTGAGCCCTCCTCCACCATCGACTAGGCACCTGTCCAGAGAGTGGTTGTTTAGAACCACCTCGATATGCAGGGCCTGGTTATGGGTTTCGTAGGGTCTATCTACATCATCTTCCGAAAAGGTGATGGGCGATTTTGCTCCTAACAAAGCCACTTGGGCAGACAAGGACTCCGGACTTATGTTCGAATCAACCTTGGCCCTTTCTAGAATTTTCTCTAAGACAAGTCTATGCCTAGGCGAGGTTTTGATAAGCTCTAGGATAGACATGTGAATAGGAATCTTTGAAAGGTGGTTTTCGAAATCATAAGGATTTAGGATGATTTTGTCCTTATCTGCTTTTGGCGGACCACTAGGGATACATGCTTTTGAGGGGCCAGGCACACTGACCACCTTTTGAGCACCTTGAAGGTGCGGGGGTTGGTAGATCCTCCCGGATCTAGTGACTTCCCCCACGACCAGCCTAGGGTTCGCGCTAAACTTGGCTCTAAGGATGAGCTGAGGAGAACTTTGGATTTTCAAAACTGGTTTTGCCGGGGTTTCCACTTTTGATGGTCCCCGAATGACGACTTGGGCGGGCCTCTTGTATAGTACAAGGATGGGCGCACAAGCAGGTCGACCAGGTTCGGGCTTTCGCGCTAGTTCCTTGGAAATGGTGAGGGTACATACCTCCTTTCCTTTCCCACTGCCACTGGCGTGTTTGGGAAAGGGTTCCTTGAAGATAGCTTGAGGTGGCTCAGATTCCGCAGTGACCTGGAGCCGGCCCTCCGCTATCAAGTTCTCAATTCTATTTAGAAGAGAGAAGCACCGTTTAGTATCATGGCCTTTGAGCCGATGATACTTGCAAAACCGGTTTAAATACCCCCCTTTGGACGTGACTCCTTCGGGGATGTCAGGGAGTTCGATCATGCCCTGGGCAAGTAGGAGGTCTAGGACCTCCGACACAGGTTGCCCCAGCGGAGTGTACTCCCGTTTTTCAATTGGTTTTGAAAAATTGCGTTCTCTCTTATTTTCTATTTTTTCGAAATTTTTAGAAGTGCCCGCCATGCCTGGATCCACCCGGACATTGGCGATTTTATGGGGCTTTGCCCCTTTGTCCGTTGTGGGCAGCCCATATGCAATGGGCTTTTCCACACGTGTTTTGGGAATGGCACTTCCTTTCCATAAGTGGTCGTATGTCCCTTTTCGCAAGTTGGTTTCGAAAAGGGAGGCTTTCTTGATCAACTTATGGAAAGTTGAAATCTCATGGAGCGAGAGAAGGGTTTTTAACTCGCTTTTGAAATTATCCAGGATGAGCATTACTGCGCATCCTTCGGATATAGGCTCTCGCACTTGGCCTAAAAGAGACCTCCATCTTATAATGAAGGCATGCACGTCTTCGTTCATGCCTTGCTTTGTATCCCTTAAGGTATTCAAGGTTGGCGTGACTTCCACGTTGTGTGCAAACCTTTGCATGAAGCAGTTCGCTAACTCTTCAAAAGTAGCGAACTGGCTTAAGTCGTAGGAAGCCAGCCATTTGGCAGCTGTGCCCTTAAGGGATAGAGGGAACCAATACACCCATTTCATCGAGTCCTTTTTCTTTTTATGGGCTCGACGTGAGAAAAGCTGCAAGTGAGACCTAGGGTCTCCCATGCCATCATACCGATGGAAGTTCGGTATTTCATCGTCACTGTCTGTTTCGTAATCCATAGGAAGGAAATCAGACAGGGCGTAGCTTCTTTTCTCTTTATTTTGCCCTTTCAGCAGCTGCTGTAGGGCTTTACGGTCCTTTTGTGTGAAGGACTCGCGGTATTGGTTGCCTTCCATTACGGAGGCTTCTTTTTGCTTGCGAGGTTTTTCAATTTTCTTTTTAGGCCTTTGTTCACCGTTTGATGAACACGAATCGCCTACTTCAGCCTCTTGGCTGAGAGCATCGATTTTGGCCTCAAATTCCCTTCTCAAATCCTCGATTTCCTCTAGTTTTATTTTGTTTTTGAAAATCCTCCTAGAGTGAGAACTTGATGCGCATGAGCCTTGGCTCGACACTTCACTTGGATTGGATTTTGACATGCTTTTCAAGCTTTTTTCAAAATTTCCTAAGTGAAAACAAAGAAAACAAGTTAAAATGACACCTTTATAAAATTTTCGCAAGACTCCTACAAGTAAACTCGTTTTTTGAAAAGGCTCACGTCCCACCGGGCGTGCCAATCTCTGTAGACGCGCGAAAATCCCCGCCTCTTCGCCCCTTTCGTGGCTTGGAGTGGATCTTATCGTGCGTCTAAGGCCTAGATATACAAACAGGGCGTGCCAGCTAGCTTACTTAAGCTAGCGAATATATATCAATACTGACTTCTAAACGTGGCGACTGTGAGCAAGTGAGCTCTTGTCGTCGCAGACCTTCTTGCACCGATGCGCAAGGGTCAGTCTGTACGCTTTTACAAAAAATCGAGTTTTTAGGGAGAAAGTCTACGAAACGGTTCGAGGTGTCTATTTCGGGTCTTTAAGATGCGATTGCATGTTTTAGATCACGTAGATTTGCACGTGCCTAAGTCTTTTCTTTTATCCCTTTTTGGGTCGCCTAGTTTGTGTGTTATGAACACTCCACTACATGGGCGAATTCGAGCGGGGGTTGCTTTGATGCAATATGCGTCCTACCTCGTGGTATGGCGTAGATGCAATGCAAACTCACGCTACTCCAAAGGGAAAACCCGAAATGTAAAGACAATGCTGAAGGGAAATAACAGAAGGGAAATAACCGAAGGGAAATAACCGAAGGGAAATAACCGAAGGGAGATACGTATATATCTTATGTATATGAGCCCTTACTCGGGTCTTGCAAATAAGAGCGAAGGCTCAATGTGGGTGCGTGCTTAAATTGAAAGACTTACACACACGACATGAAATTAAACCCAAATATAAATTGCAGTATGGCCTTGACTAAGGTCTTGGGAGTAAGAGCGAAGGCTCAATGTGTGTGAGAGTGCTTGAATTGAAGTACTACACACACGACATAAATGAAACCCAAATATAACTGCAATAAGGCCTTTACTAAGGTCTTGGGAGTAAGAGCGAAGGCTCAATGTGTGTGAGAGTGCTTGAATTGAAGTACTACACACACGACATAAATGAAACCCAAATATAACTGCAATAAGGCCTTTACTAAGGTCTTGGGAGTAAGAGCGAAGGCTCAATGTGTGTGAGAGTGTTTAATTTGAAAGACTTACTCACACGACATGAAATTAAACCCAAATATAAATTGCAGTATGGCCTTGACTAAGGTCTTGGGAGTAAGAGCGAAGGCTCAATGTGTGTGAGAGTGTTTAAATTGAAAGACAACACACCCAACTTAAACAAAACCCTTCGGAAATGAAATATATACGTATACTTATATATTAGGGGCTGATTAGGCCCGTGTGTGTTCAAAGTTGTGCACGACTAAGAGAGTGCACGTGTGTGGTTGTGCCAAGCCACGTTATTACAAGCGGGGGGAGACTAGGCTCCGTTATTACAACCCCGTATCAAATTGAATTTCAAGCAAGCGTATGACTAAAGACCGAGTTTAGAAACTTACAAGTAGCTGGTCCGTAGAGGTCTTGTTTGAGCGTGGCCTTGGCTTTGGGCTGCAAACGGGAGCTCCGCGAAGGTATGTGACCAAGAGTGCTGGCCGGCTGCAAATGGGGCGCGGGATGGACGCCTTGAAGGGGATCGGTGGCAAGTGGGCGGCGCCTCCAAGTAGGGGGTTTAGAGTGGCTGACTAAGTGGGTCTTAGGGTCACTAGTGAAGTTAGGGACTTAGGGAAACTGGACCTAGAAGGTGAGCTAGTGGGAAGGCCAAATAGGACACCTAGGAGGGTTCGGCCGAATGGGAGGTGGTGGCTGAGTAGTGGCCAGCCACTTGGGTTATCCTAGGTTCGGCTAGGCTTAGGTGGTGGCGGCAAAGAGGCTGAGCTAAGGGGAAGAGGGGTGGCTAAGAGTGGAGAGGTGGTAGAGAGTGGTTTTGAGGGAGTTAGGGGGACTTACCGAATGGGAAGGAGTGGCGGCCAAGGTGGCTGTCGGCTGGTGGAGGATGGGAGAAGGAGAGGGCCCGGCTGAGGGAGGTGGTGGCGTCCGGCTGGTGGGGCAATGATGGTGGATGGAAGAGGGAGAGTGGCGGAGCAGGTGGCGGCTGGTGGGGCTGGAGTTGCTGGGAAGACGGGTGAGAGATGGGAGAGGAAGAGGGCCCGGCTGGGAGTGGAAAGTGGTTCCCACTTGGAAAACCCGCCCACAATGGGGGGGGTTTAAATAGGGGAAGGGTAGGTCGGTTAGGGCTGGGTTGTGGGTAGTGGTTAGGTGGTTTAGGTAGGGTAGTATGTGGATAAGGTGGGCTGGATGGGATTGGGCCAGATATTTTAAAACTAGGTGTTTGGGAAAATCGTGGGCTAAGGGTGGTTTAGGGCTAGGTTAGGTGGTTGGGTTTTAGGGTGAGGTTTAGTGAGCTAGGTTAGGTGGTTTAGGCTAGGTTTAGGCTAGGTTTAGGGAAATTAATCTAGGTTTAGGGAAGGATTAGGGAAGTGGGTTAGGTGATTAGGTTGGGATTAGGCCGGGATTAGGGAAGTGGGTTAGGTGATTAGGTTCAGATTAGGAGTGGATTAGGGGTTTAGGCTAGGTTTAGGCATTTTTGGCTAGGTTTAGGTGATGGAGCTCCCTTAGCATGGCCCATAGACCTTGATCATCCCATGTTGGTGCAGCCCTAGGTTAGGTTTTAGCTAATTACAAGCTTAAACCCGCTCAATTAGGCTAAACCACAAGATTAAACCCAAACTTGACACACAAGTCAAGCTTAATACAACACTCTTGATATTTATCACCCCCACTCTCTCTCATGCCCAATATCCCACGTGAATTTCAAGTGGGCCCCACCTCCATTTATGAGAAGGTGATGTGGGCCATGGATATGGATATTGGATTGGATCTCTGGATCCAAATCCAAATCCAAGTCCACATATGGGTTTGGATTGGAATCTGGATATATATGGTCCAGATCCAATCCAAACTGAACTCTGACTCCTTCGGGCCGGGTTCGAGACGGACGATTCGTGCGGGGCCTGACAGCATCAGTGCTCCGTCTGCGTTGGGTCTTCGCCAACATGGTCGTCCGCCTCCGTTTCTGCCTTCCGGAGATGACTTCAAATGATATTTTGGTAAGAACAGGGTCTTGGACGTTCGAGATCCTGGGGTGTGAATCAGATGCAAGAGTTGCTGCGCCGGGCTCGACAGGTGCTCCAGTTCCGGGCTCTTCTTGGCTCTCCTGGTCCTGTCTTGATCACGCCAAGCCACTTCGGGGTTTCAAAACATTTTTTAAAAGGGTTTTCAAAAGCTATATCATATGTTTTTGAAAGATAAAGTTTAAAACATATATACAGGGTTGTTTGGAAGGCTCCTGGGTTTCCAAACTCAAAATGGCCCTTTGGGGCTGCTTGTATAAAACCAGATTTGTTTAAGAAATTCGTGGGATTTCGGGGTGTTTACACCTACCTAAACCACCTAACCACTACCCACAACCCAGCCCTAACCGACCTACCCATCCCCTATTTAAACCCCCCCCATTGTGGGCGGGTTTTCCAAGTGGGAACCACTTTCCACTCCCAGCCGGGCCCTCTTCCTCTCCCATCTCTCACCCGTCTTCCCAGCAGCTCCAGCCCCACCAGCCGCCACCTGCTCCGCCACTCTCCCTCTTCCATCCACCATCATTGCCCCACCAGTCGGACGCCACCACCTCACTCAGCCGGGCCCTCTCCTTCTCCCATCTTCCACCAGCCGACAGCCACCTTTGCCGCCACTCCTTCCCATTCGGTAAGTCCCCCTAACTCCCTCAAAACCACTCTCTACCACCTCTCCACTCTTAGCCACCCCTCTTCCCCTTAGCTCAGCCTCTTTGCCGCCACCACCTAAGCCTAGCCGAACCTAGGATAACCCAAGTGGCTGGCCACTACTCAGCCACCACCTCCCATTCGGCCGACCTCCCCCTAGGCGTCCTCTTTGGCCTTCCCACTAGCTCACCTTTTAGGTCCAGTTTCCCTAAGTCCCTAACTTACCTAGTGACCCTAAGACCCACTTAGTCAGCCACTCTAAACTCCCTACTTGGAGGCGCCGCCCACTTGCCACCGGTCCCCTTCGAGGCGTCCATCCCGCGCCCCATTTGCAGCCGGCCAGCACTCTTGGTCACACACCTTCGCGGAGCTCCCATTTGCAGCCCAAAGCCAAGGCCACGCTCAAGCAAGACCTCTACGGACCAGCTACTTGTAAGTTTCTAAACTCGGTCTTTAATCATACACTTGCTTGAAATTCAATTTGATACGGGGTTGTAATAACGGAGCATAGTCTCCCCCCGCTTGTAATAACGTGGCTTGGCACAACCACACACGTGCACTCTCTTAGTCGTGCACAATTTTGAACACACACGGGCCTAATCAGCCCCTAATATATAAGTATACGTATATATTTCATTTCCGAAGGGTTTTGTTTAAGTTGGGTGTGTTGTCTTTCAATTTAAACACTCTCACACACATTGAGCTTTCGCTCTTATTTGAAAGACCCAAGTAAGGGCCGACCTATACTATTTGGGTTTCATTTCATGTCGTGTGAGTAAGTCTTTCAATTTAAACACTCTCACACACATTGAGCTTTCGCTCTTATTTGAAAGACCCAAGTAAGGGCCGACCTATACTATTTGGGTTTCATTTATTGTCGTGTGAGTAGTCTTTCAATTCAAGCACTTTCACACACATTGAGCCTTCGCTCTTACTCCCAAGACCTTAGTAAAGGCCTTATTGCAGTTATATTTGGGTTTCATTTATGTCGTGTGTGTAGTACTTCAATTCAAGCACTCTCACACACATTGAGCCTTCGCTCTTACTCCCAAGACCTTAGTCAAGGCCATACTGCAATTTATATTTGGGTTTAATTTCATGTCGTGTGTGTAAGTCTTTCAATTCAAACACGCACCCACATTGAGCCTTCGCTCTTATTTGCAAGACCCGAGTAAGGGCTCATATACATAAGATATATACATATTTCCCTTCGGTTATTTCCCTTCGGTTATTTCCCTTCGGTTATTTCCCTTCGGTTATTTCCCTTCGGTTATTTCCCTTCTGTTATTTCCCTTCAGCATTGTCTTTACATTTCGGGTTTTCCCTTTGGAGTAGCGTGAGTTTGCATTGCATCTACGCCATACCACGAGGTAGGACGCATATTGCATCGAAGCAACCCCCGCTCGAATTCGCCCATGTAGTGGAGTGTTCATAACACACAAACTAGGCGACCCAAAAAGGGATAAAAGAAAAGACTTAGGCACGTGCAAATCCACGTGATCTAAAAACATGCAAATCGCATCTTAAAGACCCGAAATAGACACCTCGAACCGTTTCGTAGATTTTCTCCCTAAAAACTCGATTTTTGCAAAAGCGTACAGACTGACCCTTGCGCATCGGTGCAAGAAGGTCTGCGACGACAAGAGCTCACTTGCTCACAGTCGCCACGTTTAGAAGTCAGTATTGATATATCTTCGCTAGCTTAAGTAAGCTAGCTGGCACGCCCTGTTTGTATACATAGGCCTTAGACGCATGATAAGATCCACTCCAAGCCACGAAAGGGGCGAAGAGGCGGGGATTTTCGCGCGTCTACAGTACCCTCACCATTTCCAAGGAACTAGCAGGAAACCCGAACCTGGTCGACCCACTTGCGCGCCCATTCTTGTACTATACAAGAAGCCCGCCCAAGTCGTCATTCGGGGACCACCAAAAGTGGAAACCCCGGTAAAACCAGTTTTAAAAATCCAAGGTTCTCCTCAGCTCATCCTTAGAGCCAAGTTTAGCGCGAACCCTAGGCTGGTCATGGGGGAAGTCACTAGATCCGGGAGGATCTATCAACCCCCGCACCTTCAAGGTGTTCAAAAGGTGGTCAGTGTGCCTGGCCCCTCAAAAGCATGTATCCCTAGTGTTCTGCCAAAAGCAGATAAGGACAAAGTCATCCTAAATCCTTATGACTTCGAAAACCACCTTTCAAAGATTCCTATTCACGTGTCTATCTTAGAGCTTATAAAAACTTCGCCTAGGCATAGACTTGTATTAGAGAAAATTCTAGAAAGGGCCAAGGTTGATTCGAACATAAGTCTGGAATCCTTGTCTGCCCAAGTGGCTTTATTAGGAGCAAAATCGCCCATCACTTTCTCAGAAGATGATGTAGATAGACCCTATGAAACCCATAACCAGGCCCTACATATCGAGGTGGTTCTAAACAACCACTCTCTGGACAGGTGCCTAGTCGATGGTGGAGGAGGGCTCAACATCCTTCCACTTCATGTGGCGTACAAAATCGGAGTCACCTTGACTTCAGTGAACCCAAGCCCCATCGTTATCACTGGATACGATGGGAATGCGTCTAGACCTTTAGGATCCATCGAACTCCCAATGGAAACGGGAGGGATCGAACACACGGGGGTGTTCCATGTCTTGGACATCCACCCCCATTATAACCTATTGCTGGGAAGGCCCTGGATACACAGTTTGTGCACTGTGCCATCCACCTTCCACAGGTGTGTCAAGATCCCTTTTAGGGACCAGGTCGTAGTGATCCTAGGTGAGAGTCACCCACAGCTTCAGGGGATCATAAACTCCCCTTGTTTATCAAGCTCCCAGGCCCATGAGGCTAACCTGGGGCAAATTATGGTTGAGCCACCTCTGCTCGTGTTAAACAACCCTAGGAAGGTTGTATGTGTGAAGGGGCTGCCTAAAGCAGGCCCCCTTCCGACTCTAATCCTTCTAGGAAAACCCAAGCATTCCCTATTTCCAAAGCCCCTGGACAAGAAGCCATACGAGCATAATATGGACGATAGCATGTTCCAGGACCACGACTTGTATCCAACTTTTTCAAAAAACAAAAAGTTGTGGAACATGTTGTTAAGCATGGGCTACAAGCCCTACAAGAGTCTAGGGGCGCAGAACCAGGGTTTCCAAGAGCCCATCCTTCCTAGGGCCAACCCAAGCCGATATGGGATCGGCTATACTCCCCGAATACAGCCGGAGCCACCCCTTGTGACCACCTGGGTCAAGGGTGCCCCGGAACCTGCCTTAGAAGAGACCTACGATTTAGATCTCCTATTCCGAGTCTAACCCGTAGTGTTTTCCCTTTGTAGGTATGACGGAAGATCCCTTTTCTAAAAATACAAAAACATTTGAAAAACTTAAAATAAAAAAAATCGAAAAACAAGAAAAACCAAAAACAATGAAAAAACAAAAACTCGAAAAAAGAGTGCTTTGTATAGTTCCCAAAGTTCTTGTTTTACAAAAACCCAAAAAAATCGAAAATTTGGAAAATACCAAAAAATTTTGTACATAGCTGCTCCTGGTAGTACTTTGGCAAAAGAAAAGGATTTCGAAAGAAACGTCGTCTGCATAGCCAGACCAAAGATTTCGAAATCACTTGAAAATCCAAGTACAAAACCAGGCCATTTTGAAAACCACACATCAAATTCCCTCGGGTCTATAGCCCACGAGAATGATCAAAGCCCAGAATTGGATCCCCTCGAGGAAGATCCCACTTCTGAGCTCCCAGAATTTCATAGAATTCTCGATTTTGAAAAACCTTCCCAATCAGTAGGAGGAGATTTCATAGAGGTGAACCTAGGGGATGATTCCAATCCCAAAACCATCAAAATAGGCGCATGCTTGCATGAAACTGAAAAGTTAGCATTCATTGCATTTCTACGAACCTATTTAGATGTGTTTGCATGGACGTATGAAGACATGTCGGGCATAGATCCCAGCATTGTCGAACATCGTCTTCCCTTAGATGCATGTGTAAAACCCATAAAGCAGAAGCTTAGGAAAATACACCCGAATATACACACGCAAGTCAAAGAGGGTTTAGAAGATCTACTAAAAGCCGGATTTGTAAAACCCATTGCGTATTCTGATTGGTTGTCAACCCCATGGGGCACGTACTGCTATACAGTCATGCCCTTTGGTTTGAAAAATGCCGACGCAACATACCAACGAGCCATGACCACGATCTTCCATGATCAAATTCATGAGCTTGTAGAAGTGTATGTAGATGATCTCTTGGCAAAATCCAAAACCCGATGCACTCATATCGAATGTTTACAAAAGATTTTCGAAAGGCTTAGGCTTTACCAAGTAAAGCTAAACCCTCAAAAATGTGTGTTCGGGGTAGAATCAGGGAAGCTTCTAGGCTTTATGGTGAGCCAAAGGGGAATAGAAGTCGACCCCTCTAAGTGTCGAGCCATCATAGACATGACTCCACCCTCCAATCTCACCCAAATCCGTAGCCTCCAGGGTCGCTTACAATCCGTTCGTCGATTCATATCGAATCTGGCAACTAGATGCGAACCCTTCAACAAACTATTGAGGAAGGGCACAAAATTCTTATGGGATGACGAATGCCAAAAGTCCTTCGAGAGACTGAAGGTATACTTGGTTAATCCCCCCGTTTTGAACCCTCCAAAGCAAGGAAAACCGCTTTTATTATACATCTCCATGCATGCAAATGCTTTAGGAGCCCTGTTGGCTCAATACGAGGATGACACCCATAAGGAGTATGCCATCTACTATATTTCAAAAACTCTCTTGGCTTATGAACGAAATTATCAGGCCATGGAGAAGACGTGCTTGGCCCTAGTCTGGGCCTACCAGAAGTTTAGACACTATTTCCTAGATCATGAGATCTAGATAGTGTCCAAGCTTGATCCAATCAAGCATTTGTTCGAAAAACCCATTCTCACGGGTAGAATTGGCAAATGGCAACTCCTTCTAATGGAGTATGATCTTAAATACGCATATCCCACTCTTGTCGAAATGCCTGATGAAGGCATATTGCAAAACCATTTTCAAAACCACATTTTGGCAAATTCTTTCGAAAACCAAGTGTGGAAGATGCACTTCGATGGGGCACGAAACCAACGAGGGGCTGGTGCCGGGGTCATCCTAATCTCCCCTGAAAAGGGTGAGATTCCCATAGCAGTCCGCTTAGATTTTGAATGTTCCAACAACGTAGCTGAGTATGAAGCACTCATACAAGGCTTAAGGATTTCGAAAACTCTAGGGGCATCATGCATCGAGGTCTTTGGAGATTCGCTCCTTGTCATAAACCAGGTTTTAAAAATTTGGCAAGTACATAATGAGAAACTACTTCCATATCACGAGTTGGCCACTCGATTGGTCCAATCCTTTCAGTCGTGTAAACTCACACACATAGGAAGAGAGGACAATGGCATCACCGATGCCCTCTCCTCCTTGGGTTCAGCCCTGAAGGTCGATCCCATTTCAGGGACCAGATCTTTGGAAATATGGCATGCGCCCCACCCATCCACACACGACTTGGATATTTGCCAAAACAACCCAGAGTCTATTGAAAAACCCTGGTTTTATGACATAAAACAATTTTTAGAAAATGGGGGATTCACCGAGGATGCCACATCCAAAGATAAGGCATTCATTCGTAAGATTTCGACCCGATACACCATTCTGGGTGGGGTCTTATACAAAAAGAGTTTTACCGGCATTCTGCTTAGGTGTATCGACCTAGAGGAGGCTAGGATAGTGATGCATGAGTTCCATGATGGAGAATGTGGAGGTCATGTTAATACCAACATGATGGCAATGAAAATACTTAGAGGGGGCTATTTTTGGTCCACCCTGAAAAAGGATTGTCACGATCATGTTAGGAAGTGTCATCCATGTCAAGTGCATGGGCACGCCATTCATATCCCTTCATCTGCATTGCATTCCATGGTCAGCCCCTTGCCATTTACCATGTGGGCGTTTGACATCGTAGGCCCAATATTTCCAAAGGCCTCGAATGGGCATTGATTTATTTTGGCAGCCACGGAGTATTTCTCCAAGTGGGTGGAAGCCATTTCCCAAACCAATGTAATGGGGCAACATGTGGTGGCTTTCATCCGGAGGAATATCTTGGCTCGATTTGGGGTTCCACGAGACCTTGTGTCTGATAATGGCACCCCATTCAAGAACGAGCGGATGGTTAAGTTGTGCAACACGTATGGCATAACTCACCACTTCTCCTCACCCTACTACCCTCAAGGCAACGGCCAAGCCGAAGCCACAAACAAGACTCTTATTAGTATTATTGAGAAAACCTTAGAGAAGGGTAGGACGTGGCACGAGAAGCTGGATGAAGCCTTATGGGCTTATAGGACTTCCATCTGGACTCCCACGAATGCCACACCATTCGAATTGGTCTATGGCACAAACGCCATTCTTCCCATTCATACTCAACTGCATTCATTCCATACATCTATAGCACTCAACCTCCTCCTAGAGATGCTTCAGCATGCTAGGATGGCCGAACTAGATTTGCTAGATGAGAGGCGACTCCTTACCATGGATCATGCTCGTGCATACCGGCAAAGGATAGCCCGACATTATAGCAAACACATGAGACCTTGCCACTTTGAAGTGGGGGATCTGGTCTTAAAAACCATCCACCATCGTGGCCCACACCCCCTAGGCAAGTGGCGCCCCAACTGGGATGGACCCTATGTTGTACGAGCAACCACTACGAACAATTCGTATTGGTTGATCGATGTAGTAGGTAGGAATTTAGCAGATCCTATCAATATTCAATACTTAAAGAAGTATCATGTGTAGGATCTGGATTAAATTCCATTTTTCAAAAATTTTTAGGGATAGCTGCCCTGAGACGTGTGAATAAGGTGCAAAAGCAGAGTCGTGTGAACCTAAGTGGAGAGAATTCGCACTTGTGAAAGAGTGGAGTTTTCAAAATCGTGGTTACATTTCAAAATCCTTCTTCTTTCAAAGAAAGGCCTAGTTCAACATAGCAAGATACTTGCAAGTAGTACATGCTATTTCTAAATAGGCTGATCTAGAATGGATCGAGTGTAGGCTTGGGATAAGTCCTCCCCTCTTCTCTTCTACTTCTAAAAGGAAAACAAAGGCCCAAATAAAGGGAATTTCCCATTTCGAAGTATCTTTCCAAAAGAAAGAAACCAGATTTCCAAAGAAAAATCGAATCTCTTGTGAAAAAGAGGGATTAAAGAAAAAATACTCCCAAAGGGAGACCCTCTATGAAAAAAAGGAAAAAGAGGCCAAAAAGCTCAAAAAGAGCAGTTTTTCGCCTTCTGTGCCTCAAACCACGGGACCCTTCAGAAGGGACCATGGTATCTCTTTCCCATCCCTGGCTTATCCCAAGCTAAAGCATGGTTCATTTCGAGGAATCCTAAAGTAAAAATAGGATTTACTTACTTGAATTTCATCTTGTTTGAGAATTCGACGTTTCGAGTAAGGCGTAGGAATTTGAAATATGCCTTGTTTTCTCATAAAACCTCCGCTAGATAAGCGAGTGTTAAGACTCAAACAAGGGCAAGCACGAAGAGCTCGATATCCTTAGGATCAAGGCTCAAGACAGTTGTCCCTTTTGTAAATAGCTTTTGTAAATTAGTTTTGAAAACCGAACATCGAACAGCGTAGGATTTGCTCACTTGGAGCAGTAGGCCTTGTAAGTCTCTAGAGTTCGACCACATCTGGTCCCTAGGAGGTCGCCACTTTTGGCACCACACCCATGTCATTTGCATTCCACGCATGGTACTTGCATGAACATGATCCCATTTAGGACCAGATTCCATGTAGAACCCTTTGGCGTGATATCTCCTCCTACCAGAGTTTGTAAATTGAGATTTTGCTAAAAAAATTGGGACGATCCCATGTTCTTCGTGGACAGATCTAGGGAGACATTAAAAGGGGTGTTTGTCATCTTTGCCCTTATCCAAATCGATTTGGACAAGGCCAAAGAGGGGCATCTGTAAACACCCCGAAATCCCACGAATTTCTCAAATTCATCTGGTTTTGTAAAAGCAGCCCCAAAGGGCCATTTTGAGTCTGGAAACCCAGGAGCCTTCCAGACAACCCTGTACATATTTTTTGAACTTTATATGTTTTAAATATGTGTAATATAGCTTTGAAAAACTTTAAAATATGTTTTAAAACCCCAAAGCAGCTTGGCCTAATCAAGACAGGACCAGCGAAGTCAAAGAGAGCCCGGAACCGGAGCACATGTCGAGCCCGGCACAACAACTCTCATATCAAATCCATACCCCCAGGATCTCGAACGTCCAAGACCCTGTTATTATCAAAATATCATTTGAAGTCATCTCCGGAAGGCAGAAATGGAGGCGGACGATCATGTTGGCGAAGACCCAACGCAGACGGAGTGCTGATGCTGTCAGACCCCACACAAATCGTTCGTTTCGAACCCAGCTCGAAGGAGTCAGAGTTTAGTTTGGATTGGATCTGGACCATATATATCCAGATCCCAATCCAAACCCATGTATGGACTTGGATTCAAAAATCCAATCCAATATCCATGTCCATGGCCCACATCACCTTCTCATAAATGGAGGTGGGGCCCACTTGAATTTCACGTGGGATCATGGGCATGAGAGAGAGTGGGGGTGGATAAGATCAAGAGTGTTCTAAATAAGCTTGACTTTTGTGTCAAGTTTGGGGTTAATCATGTGGGTTAGCCTAATTGAGTGGGTTTAAGCTTGTAATTAGCCAAAACCTAACCTAGGGCTGCACCAACATGAGGTGGTTAAGGTCTATGGGCCATGCAAAGGGAGCTCCTTCACCTAAACCTAACCCAAAACACCTAATCCTAGCCTTCCACCCTAATCCACCCCTAATCTGAGCCTAATCACCTAACCCACTTCCCTAATCCCAGCCTAATCCCAACCTAATCACCTAACCCACTTCCCTAATCCTTCCCTAAACCTAGGTTAATTTCCCTAAACCTAGCCTAATCCTAGCCTAATCACCTAACCTAGTTCACTAAACCTCACCCTAGAACCCAACCACCTAACCAAACCCTAAACCCCAAAACCACCCCTAGCCCACAATCTACCCAAACCACTAGTATTTAAAATATCTGGCCCTACCCTTTCCAGCCCACCTTATCTTCATACCACCCTACCTAAACCACCTAACCACTACCCCAAACCCATCCCTATATAAACACCCCCCCCTTGGGGGCGGGTTTTCCATCTAGAACCCCTCACCCATCCCAGCCGGGTCCTCTCCTTCCTCCAAGTCCAGCCGAATCCTCCACTTCCCCAGCTGCTCCACTTGCTCCACCTGCTCCGCCTGCACCACCACCTACTCTCCATCCCCCCACCACTTGCACCGCCATCTCCGCCACCTCCCGGCCGAACATCACTACCTGCCCAACTCCCTTCCAGCCGAGCGCCACCTTCTCTTCACTCGGTAAGTACCCCACACTCTACCTAGCTCCTTCTCCACTCCCTCTCCACTCCCAGCCACCCACCATACCACCACCTTACCCTAATATCAGCCACTTGCCGCCACCACTCCCACTCGGCCAAGCCTTAGTCACCCTAGCTACCTGCCACTACCTAACTACACTAGCTACACCCGGCCACCCTAGTCGGCCACTCCAACCTACTATCCCTTCCATTCGGCCAGCCATCTCTTTTCCCCTAGGTGTCCCATTCGACCTTCCCTTAGGCTCCCCTTAGGGCCATACTCCCTAACACTATATACCCTCCTAGTGACCCTACATACTCACCTTGCCCAGTCCCTTTAATCCCCCACATCAAGGCGACACCCTTGCTTGCAGCCGGCCACCTTCAAGGCGCCTATCCCGCGCCCCATTTGCAGCCCGGCTAGCACCCCCTTGTCGCTCAACCTCGCGGAGCTCCCGTTTGCAGCCCAAGGCGAAGGCCAAGCCCACGCTCAAGAAAGGCCTCTACGGACCAGCTACTAGTAAGTGCCTAACTCGGTCTTTAGTTGTATACTTGCTTGAGATTCAATTCGATTCGGGGTTGTAATAACGGAGCATAGTCTCCCCCCGCTTGTAATAATGTGGCTTGGCACACCCACACACGTGCACTCTCTTAGTTGTGCACGATTTTGAACACACACGGGCCTAATCAGCCCCTAATACATAAGTATATACATATACTTTCATTTTTGAAGGGTTTTGCTTAAGTTGGGTGCGTTGTCTTTCAATTCAAGCACTCTCACACACATTGAGCTTTCGCTCTTATTTGAAAGACCCAAGTAAGGGCAGACCTATACTATTTGGGTTTCATTTCATGTCGTGTGGGTAAGTCTTTCAATTCAAGCACTCTCACACACATTGAGCTTTCGCTCTTATTTGAAAGACCCAAGTAAGGGCCGACCTATACTATTTGGGTTTCATTTCATGTCGTGTGGGTAAGTCTTTCAATTCAAGCACTCTCACACACATTGAGCTTTCGCTCTTATTTGAAAGACCCAAGTAAGGGCCGACCTATACTATTTGGGTTTAATTTCATGTCGTGTGCGTAGTACTTCAATTCAAGCACTCACACACATTGAGCTTTCGCTCTTACTCCCAAGACCTTAGTAAAGGCCTTATTGCAGTTATATTTGGGTTTCATTTATGTCGTGTGCGTAGTACTTCAATTCAAGCACTCACACACATTGAGCTTTCGCTCTTACTCCCAAGACCTTAGTCAAGGCCATACTGCAATTTATATTTGGGTTTAATTTCATGTCGTGTGTGTAAGTCTTTCAATTCCAGCACGCACCCACATTGAGCCTTCGCTCTTATTTGCAAGACCCGAGTAAGGGCTCATATACATACTCTATATACATATCTCCCTTCGGTTATTTCCCTTCGGTTATTTCCCTTTGGTTATTTCCCTTTAGTATTGTCTTTACATTCTGGTTTTCCCTTTGGAGTAGCATGAGTTTGCATTGCATCTACGCCATACCACAAGGTAGGACGCATATTGCATCAAAGCAAGCCCCGCTCGAATTCGCCCATGTAGTGGAGTGTTCATAACACACAAAGTAGGTGGCCCAAAAAGGGATAAAAGAAAAGACTTAGGCACGTGCAAATCCACGTGATCTAAAACATGCAATCGCATCTAAAAGACCCGAATTAGACACCTCAAACCGCTTCGTAGACTTTCTCTCCCAAAACTCGATTTTTGCAAAGCGTACAGACTGACCCTTGCGCATCGGTGCAAGAAGGTCTGCGACGACAAGAGCTCACTTGCTCACAGTCGCCACGATTAGAAGTCAGTGTTAAATATATCTTCGCTAGCTTAGGTAAGCTAGCTGGCACGCCCTGTTTGCATAAATAAGGCCTTAGACGCATGAGAGGATCCGCTCCGAGCCCTAAAAAGGTGAGAGGCGGGGATTTTTTCGCGCGTCCACAAAACCCAAAAAAATCGAAAATTTGGAAAATAACAAAAAGATTTTGTACATAGCTGCTCCTGGTAGGACGTTGGCAAAAGAAAAGGATTTCGAAAGAAACGTCGTCTGCATAGCCAGACCAAAAATTTTGAAATCACTTAAAAATCCAAGTACAAAACCAGGTCATTTTGAAAACCACGCATCAAATTCCCTCGGGTCTATAGCCCACGAGAATGATCAAAGCCCAGAAGTGGATCCCCTTGAGGAAGATCCCACTTCTGAGCTCCCAGAATTTCATAGAATTCTCGATTTTGAAAAACCTTCCCAATCAGTAGGAGGAGATTTCATAGAGGTGAACCTAGGGGATGATTCCAATCCCAAAACCATCAAAATAGGTGCATGCTTGCATGAAACTGAAAAGTTAGCATTCATTGCATTTCTACGAACCTATTTAGATGTGTTTGCATGGACGTATGAAGACATGCCGGGCATAGATCCCATCATTGTCGAACATCGTCTTCCCTTAGATGCATGTGTAAAACCCATAAAGCAGAAGCTTAGGAAAATACACCCGAATATACACATGCAAGTCAAAGAGGGTTTAGAAGATCTGCTAAAAGCCGGATTTATAAAACCCATTGCGTATTCTGATTGGTTATCAAATATCGTTGTAGTTCGAAAAACCAATGGGAAAATTCGCATATGCATAGATTTCAGAAACCTGAATAAAGCCGCTCCTAAGGATAATTATCCTTTACCAAACATAGATTTGATAGTCGATAGTACTGCAAATCATGAAATGTTTTCATTCATGGATGGCTATTCAGGCTATAATCAAATCAAACTAAGTCCACGAGATCAGGGTAAGACCGCCATCACAACCCCATGGGGCACGTACTGCTATACAGTTGTAAACACCCCAAATTTTCCAAAAATAAAAAACTCTTAAAAATACAAAAAAAGCTCGTTTGAGCCAAAACGACAACCTATTTTAAAATGTGAAAATAGGTACAAAAGGCAAAAGAAAAGCCCAGGCAAGAAGAGGATTCGAGCTCAGAATTTCAGAAGCCACCCCCTGTTCAAAAACAAAAGAAAAAAGAGCCCGTTTGGAGAAAAGCCCGATAGGAGGGTAAAAATGTAATTTGGGTCAAAGAAAAGCACAAAGCAGGTCCAAAATGCAGAAAGAAGCCCAGTACCTGAGGAAGTCGACAGAAGTTCGAGACACGTCCCGTCAGAATGAAGAACGGAATCCATGCGGCAATCTGAGTTCGATATCAACAGGAACCGGCCAAAAACCAAAACGGTGGGCCGAAACGAACGTCGAAAAAGTCTTGAAAAGCAGAACACCGGTTAGAAGAAAGACTTGGGGAAGACCCAGGCCAGAGTTGGGTGTCCGATGAATCGAAGCCCGCTCGAAACTGACGGTGAAAAGCACCAGAAAGGACCAGAAAACCAAGGAGCAGAAGAAAAGTCTGGATTGGGTCTAGACCCAAAAATATCCAGATCCAGATCCAAATTGTGTTTGGATCGGATATGGATCTCAAAAATCCAAGATCCGAGATCCGAGATCCAAACCCAAATAAATATTTGGACTGGATATGGATCTCAAAATATCCGAGATCCGCGATCCAGATCCACATTGAGTTTGGATTGGATCCGGATAGCCAGACCCAAATCCAAGACCCAAGATCCAATATCCACATAAGAAACCTATAAAAGGACGTGAGGGGCTGGTGGAAAAAGGGCTGCAAATTTTTTTTGGTTTCACGTCTTTGCTTGGGTTGGAGAGAGAGAGAGAGAGAGAGAGGGAAAAGTCAACAAAGGGGGCTACTTTCCCCCTTTGCTTTTTGTAATAGGTGGGCTGGTTTTGTAAGCCAAGAAGCTTCTCCATTTCACGCAAGAAAAAGTTATGTTCAAGTAAGGTTCGGCAGCATTGGATGGCCCCTTCTTGGTGAAGATTGGCTGCGTGGAAATCAAGAAAAACATGGCTGAACCAATGCCAAGGTGAGCCCCCTAGATCCTCTCCAAACCGTCTCTCTTCTTGTCTCTCCAAACCACCCAATACCACCGTTTGGAAATCTAGCAAAGTCCAGCCAAGAAGCTGGCCGAACTTCACTAAAAACCAACCTAGTTTTACCCAAGTCGGTCCCCACCTAAGCCCATGCTAAGCTCGGCCAATAGCTAGCCGAGCTCACCCTAGATCTGCCCCATTTTCACCCTAAGTCCTAAATCCTTACCTTGGTTTAAACCCAACCTAAGCTAACCCCCAAAACTATCCAGCTCGGCCACCATTGGCCGAGCCATGTCCTTTAGGACCTCGCCTCAAATCCTAACCAAAACAAACTCTAAAACCGCCCAGCTCGGCCACCCTTTGGTCGAGCCATCTCCTTAGGACTTCACCCTAGTTCCCATCCAAAACGAACTCCCAAACTTGCCAGCCAGCTCGGCCACCATTTGGCCGAGCATTCCCTTATGCCCTTTCCTTAAAATCTCGCCTAAGACCATTCTCAACACACCAAACAAGCTCGGCCACCACTTGGCCGAGCATTCCTTTAGGACCCTTCCCAAATCCGGCCATGGACCATCACCCAACTTGGACCCTAGCTGGTTGAGTCTCACCTTAGGAACTTGATTCTAACCCAAACTAAACCCTTCACCTTAGATCTGGCCCTAGATCCCTTATACCTTGCCTTCGATCCCCTCGTGTCCTACCCAAAGTCATAGCACCTTCGCATGTCAACCTCGCCCAGGCCATGAACTAGGATCAACATCCCACACAGCTGGTCGGTTCGCAGAGAGGGGTCCATCCAACGGCTATATCCAAGGTCGGATCTCATTGATAAAGGAAGTCCAAGCAGGCGACGTGTAAGTGCTCGAACTTGACTCTCTTACATTACTTTAAACTTAATTCAATTCGATATGGGGTTGTAATAATGGAGCATCGTCTCCCCCCTGGATGTAATATATGTGTTTGATGCAAAATACACACACGTACACTCGAGCCTTTCCGCTCTTATCTGCACACTTTTGCACACAAACGGGCCTCAACAGCCCATAGGATATAGCCCTATTTATATACATTCAGCTGGGTTTTAAGGTTCAAGTCGTGTGAGTTGTCTTTCATTTTATACACTCAAAGCACTCACTCACATTGAGCCTTTCCGCTCTTACGTATATATACGTATTTCCCTTCCAGCTGGGTTTTAAATTCAAGTTGCGTGAGTTGCCTTTCAATTTATACACTCAAAGCACTCACTCACATTGAGCCTTCTCGCTCTCATATATATCTATATCTCCCTTCTACTGCGTTTTACGGTTCAGTTGCGTGTGTTGCATTTCAATTTATACACAACACCCACACACACATTGAGCCTTTCCGCTCTTAAGATATAGATATATTTAAATTTCTGCAATTTACATTCAAGTCGTGTGAGTTGCATTCAATTTGGGTTTTCCCTTCTGTTAAGTCTTTAAATTTCGGGTTTTACATTCAAGTTGTGTGAGTTGCATTGCATACTCGCCATACTCGAGCTAGAGTGCATACCTGCATCGAACAAACCCGAACAAAACGTGCAAAACACGCCCAAGTGATTAAAATAGAAAGACTTAGGGTCACCCAAACCCAGTAAAAGCAAAAACTCGCCAAGTGCATGATTTCCAAGATTTTCAAAACACCTGTTTATTCAAAAATCAATTTTTGAGTTTAACTTGTTTCAAAAGAAGTCTCTAAGCGTACAGACTGACCCTCGCGCGTCGGTGCAAGAAGGTCTGCGACGAAAAGATCCCGCTTGCCTACAATCGCCTTTCAAAAGTCAGATATTTTCAAAACTTACTTCGCTAGTTTCAGTAAGCTAGCTGGCACGCCCTAAAAGCGAACGTAGATTGCGAAAAGATTCGCTCCAGGCCTAAGAAACCCGGAGTCGAGGATTTTCCGTGTCTACAGATTTGGCACGCCCGGTGGGACTCGGGACTTAAGTAGACTTCAAACAAACAAGTTACACTCAAATTTTCGAAAAAAGGTATTTTCCAAAAAATCGTGCATACTTAGAAAAATTACATAAAATGGAGCAAAAGCCAAAATCCTCGTCGAGTAAATCAAAAGAGGTTTCTAAAAAAGCCAAAAAACGAGAAGCAATAGCTGATATACATGCGATTTTCAAAGAAAAAATGGATGTTTTAAGCAAGGAGCTTAAAACCCATAAATCCCATAGCAGCTCTTCTTGGGCACACAAAGATCGTGAAAAGAAAACCGATCTCAAAATCAACGAAGGATGTAAGGTAAAAGGCCAAAACCTAGAAAGGGGCGAGTCCTCCACTCCCACACTTCTAAAATCCTCGTTGAGTAAATCAAAAGAGGTTCTCAAAACAGCCAAAGAACGAGAAATGCTAGCGGATATATGGGAAACTTTCAAAAAAATAGATGTTTTAAGCAAGGAGCTTAAAACCCATAAATCCCATAGCAGCTCTTCTCGGGCGCACAAAGATTGTGAAAAGAAAACCAAAATCAAAATCAACGAGGGAATTAAGGAAGAAAAGGGCGAGTCCTCCACTCCCACAAATCCAAAATTCGAAAATTCCAAAGAAAATTTAAAAAGAGTTGTTTTTGTTTCAAAAAATCAAAAAAATCTTGAAAACTTTCAAAAAGACAAAAAAATTGAAAAATCAAACTTTGAAATTTCGAAAAATTCAAGTGCAATTCCTAAGTCTAGGTACACACACAGTGGGGCATGAAACCCACACCCCATAAAGAGACGAGAGTGAAAAACAGGTAGGTTTCAAAAAGGAACGCCTCGTGAAACCCCGGGGGCTCAAAATAGAGTTACCCGAGAAATCGGCCTGCTCTCACCATGAAAAGGTAGACAAGCCACAAAGAGGTATGCCTGAAACCCATCCTTCTCAAAACTCTCTTCTTCATATAGGGTCGTCAGATGCATTGGATAACCCCTCTGCACACACAAACCCACGAAATGTGCCTAGGTTAGAGAATTTTCAAGGTGCGCCAAATATCCCGCACCAGCCAAAAGAATTTCAAAAACAAAAACAAAAAGAAGTTGAAAAAATGGTAGACATGGAGACCCCTAATGCATGCATCGACATCTTAGGAGCTCATAACCCTGCCATAGAAAAACCCATTTCTTTGAGCCTAATCTTGTACCCTGGAACCAAGATTAGAGCCTTGAAACAAAAAAATCCATCCCTAGGGGCACCACGAGTTGAACCTAGGGAGCAAGCCAAAAAATTTGAGGGAGCAAGCTTGTCTTCCCTCGAAGAAAAATTCTCCCAAATACAGGTTGTGTGGAAGCTCAAGCCTTCCATCACCCTGCAATATCCAAAGTTCCTCAAGGAACCAAGCATGGCTTTCCTTGAGGACAAAATCTCCCAATTCGGGGTTGTATGGAAGCACAAGTCTTCCATCACCCCAAAATATCCAAAGTCTCTCGAGGGACCAAGCACGGCTTTCCTTGAGAAACAAATCTCCCAAACCAGGGTTAAATGGAAGCCCAAGTCTTCCATCGCCCCAGAATCCAAAATCCCAAAATCCAAAAGGGTATATATCCCTGACATGGACGATTCCATGTTCCAAGGCCATGATTTATACAAAAACTTTTCGAAAAACAAGAAGTCTTGGAACATGATTCTGAATATGGGATATAAACCCTACCAGGGCCTGGGAACCCAAAACCAAGGTAGGCTCGAACCTGTCCTACCTCAAGCCAATCGACAAAAGTATGGATTGGGCTACAACCCACCCATACCCCCAGAGCCGCCACCTAAGACCATATGGGTCAAGGGTGCCCTGTAGAACCTCTAAAACCCAAAACCCATGTCTTAGACCTATTGATTAGAGTCTGATTCATGAATGTTTTCTTTGTAGGTTCATGGGAAGATCCCTCCTTTTGAAAAAGCCAAAAAAATCAGATATTTGCCAAAAAACCAAAAAAATTGAAAACCCAAAACAAAATCTCAAAAACATTTGGAAAAATGAAAATTCCAAAAAAAGAAATTTGTTTTAAAGCCTTCGGCCATGTACAAAGTCCATTTTCGAAAATTGTAAAATTGCTTTTCGAAAATTGTATATAACTCCCAAAAACCAAAAAAATCCAAAAAGCTGATCTTGAACACCCTTTTGTCTAGAGGTTTTTCAAAATGAAAAGCTCGAGAATCACCAATGCCAGGAGGAATAAAAACCTCCGAACTTCCTGAAATTCGCAAGATCCTTGACTTATGCAAAGATTGGGGATTTTTAGAAATAAGCCTGACCCATAGTGTATGCATAAGCATCATGCATCACACTCTGAAATCATTCATGTGCATCGAGTCTAGACATCATCTTAGAACTCGAATTCTGGGTTTTGTAAAACCAAAAGGGGCAATGAAAGTCGACCCCCTAAGTATCGAGCCTTCACAAGCAGGTCTCCATACGAATCAAATCCAACACCTTCAAGGCAAATTTCAAAAAGAAATGAGAAACTCGAAAAAGGGTTAGCATTTCACAAAAGCCTTTTCAAAATTCTTTTGATAAAAAACCTTCCATACATTTCAAGTCATGCATTGTCTGCTTTACTTGATCAAATGCCCCATGAAGGCACGAATTTTCAAAATGAATTCCAAAAACCCTGCTTGACCAAAACCAAGTATGGAAAACATATTTCGATCAAAAGGGCGGGTATAAAACCATCTTCATATAGAAAGGGAGGATTTCCCAAAATTGCTTTCTCAAAAGGGATCAGAATTTCGAAAATTTAACCCTACATATACTTTAAAAAGAAAAATTTTCAAAACTTCAGGTTTATATGAAAACCTTGATTGTGTTGGTAAAGAACATGAATCTCACGATGAAATATGAAGACCATGTCAAAACTAAAACCTGATGGCCATGACGATCACTTAGGGTTGGTTATGTTTTCCATCCTTGAGAAAAAAGTATCATGATCATGTTAGAAAAATCGTGGAAGTGCATGGACATGAACACACCATTGTCCATCCATAATCCTTTTGAAAAGCCATGGCCCTTCACCATGTGGCCATGCGAAATTTCCCTCAAGCTAGGGGCATTTTTAAATATAGCCCCTAGACACCTTCCATGAAGAAACGAATTTCATAGAATGCATCTCCTTCTTGACTTGTGAGATACATTTCATATGTTCACTCTTGCAAAAAAAGTGTATTTCCATTTTGAATCACGTGGAGTGCATAGCATGCATCATATTCATATCATATCACCCCGAAGAAAGCCTAAGAGGTGGGCAAACCTGAGTAGGAATGTCCCCATGTCTTCAAAAAGGGCAAGAAAAATTCGAAAAATCTGTTGATGTTGTGGGTAGAAATTAGCAAAACCCCGAAAATGCCCGAATATTCAAAAGGGTTTATGTTAAATTCCTTTTTCGAAAGGATTTTTGAAAAATCGAACTCCTTTGAAACTTCTTGAAAGAAGGATCGAAGTTGATTGTATCCCTGAATGGAGGAATTTATACTTTTCGAAAGGTAGAGTCTTCCAAAAAACAAATTGGCGATATTTCAAAGAACCCTGGCTTACAAGATTAAGCCTTGTTCAAAATATCAAAATATTTTCGAATAGCAGATGCTATTAAGAAATAGGACGATCTCGTTTGAATCGAGTAACCAAAGGGATAAGCCTTCCCCCATTCTACTTTCTCTCCAAAAAGGAAAATTGGTTGTGTTCAAAAGAAAGAAAAAAAAATCGAGAATACAAAAACTCCTCCGAAAGAGGTCTTCTCGTTTTCAAAAGAAAAAGGAGATATAAAAACACTCCTCTCAAAGAGGTCTTCCCTTCATAAATAGGGAATACAAAAACTCCTCCAAAAGAGCTGCTCTCCTTTAAAGAAAAGAGGGATTAATGAAAAAATACTCCCAAAGGGAGACCCTCTACGAAAAAAAGAAATAAAAAGCCAAAGCTCAAAGAGCGATTTTCCGACTCTTTGCCTAAAACCACGGGACGCTTCAGAAGGGACTGTGGTATCTCTTTCCCGTATCCCTACGGCTTATCCCCAAGGAAAAAGGTTCAAATTTGCGAAAATCCTAAAGTACGAATAAAATCGGCTTATTTGGATTTCATTTTGTTTGAGAACTCGACTTTGTTTTGTAGGAAATGGAACTTTGAAATGTTTTCCAAATTTTCCTACCCAAAAAACCTCTACTGAGTAGCAGGTATTGAAACCCGAATGAAGGGAAGTATGAAAAACGGAACTCCTTTTCGATACAAGCTAAAAGGAGTTCGCTTTCAAAAAGAAAATTTTTCAAGAAAAACCCACGAATGTCAAAAAGACTAGGGTAGAACCTGCTTAGAGCAGACAGCCTCAAAAGGCTCTCTCCAAAGCTCGAAAACCCGAAAACGTCTAGAAGACATGGGTAAAACTTGCTCGAAGCGGCCTGCCTCAAAAGGCACTCTTCGGGCTCAAAACCCCAAAAACAAAAACGTTTTTCTCATGCATGCATCCAAAAATCGTCCATGCATGATCATACATAGGGAAAACTTAGGAAAAGTCCCCTTTTTGTTAAAAATCCCTACCTGTGGTAAAAGAAAACAGGGTTTTGCGAAATAAAAATGATGTATTCTCGAGAAAATTTGAGAGAAAAACCAAAATGGGGTGTTATCTTCTTCGCCATTATCCAAATCAATTTGGATAATGCCGAAGAGGGGCATCTGTAAACACCCCGAATTTTCCAAAAATTAAAAACTCTTAAAAATACAAAAAAAGCTCGTTTGAGCCAAAACGACAACCTGTTTTAAAATGTGAAAATAGGTACAAAAGGCAAAAGAAAAGCCCAGGCAAGAAGAGGATTCGAGCTCAGAATTTCAGAAGCCACCCCCTGTTCAAAAACGAAAGAAAAAAGAGCCCGTTTGGAGAAAAGTCCGATAGAAGGGTAAAAATGTAATTTGGGTCAAAGAAAAGCACAAAGCAGCTCCAAAATGCAGAAAGAAGCCCAGTACCTGAGGAAGTCGACAGAAGTTCGAGACACGTCCCGTCAGAATGAAGAACGGAATCCGTGCGGCAATCTGAGTTCGATATCAATAGGAACCGGCCAAAAACCAAAACGGTGGGCCGAAACGAACGCCGAAAAAGTCTTGAAAAGCAGAACACCGGTTAGAAGAAAGACTTGGGGAAGACCCAGGCCAGAGTTGGGCGTCCGATGAATCGAAGCCCGCTCGAAACTGACGGTGAAAAGCACCAGAAAGGACCAGAAAACCAAGGAGCAGAAGAAAAGTCTGGATTGGGTCTAGACCCAAAAATATCCAGATCCAGATCCAAATTGTGTTTGGATCGGATATGGATCTCAAAAATCCAAGATCCGAGATCCGAGATCCAAACCCAAATAAATATTTGGACTGGATATGGATCTCAAAATATCCGAGATTCGCGATCCAGATCCACATTGAGTTTGGATTGGATCCGGATAGCCAGACCCAAATCCAAGACCCAAGATCCAATATCCACATAAGAAACCTATAAAAGGACGTGAGGGGCTGGTGGAAAAAGGGCTGCAAATTTTTTTTGGTTTCACGTCTTTGCTTGGGTTGGAGAGAGAGAGAGAGAGAGAGAGGGAAAAGTCAACAAAGGGGGCTACTTTCCCCCTTTGCTTTTTGTAATAGGTGGGCTGGTTTTGTAAGCCAAGAAGCTTCTCCATTTCACGCAAGAAAAAGTTATGTTCAAGTAAGGTTCGGCAGCATTGGATGGCCCCTTCTTGGTGAAGATTGGCTGCGTGGAAATCAAGAAAAACATGGTTGAACCAATGCCAAGGTGAGCCCCCTAGATCCTCTCCAAACCGTCTCTCTTCTTGTCTCTCCAAACCACCCAATACCACCGTTTGGAAATCTAGCAAAGTCCAGCCAAGAAGCTGGCCGAACTTCACTAAAAACCAACCTAGTTTTACCCAAGTCGGTCCCCACCTAAGCCCATGCTAAGCTCGGCCAATAGCTAGCCGAGCTCACCCTAGATCTGCCCCATTTTCACCCTAAGTCCTAAATCCTTACCTTGGTTTAAACCCAACCTAAGCTAACCCCCAAAACTATCCAGCTCGGCCACCATTGGCCGAGCCATGTCCTTTAGGACCTCGCCTCAAATCCTAACCAAAACAAACTCTAAAACCGCCCAGCTCGGCCACCCTTTGGTCGAGCCATCTCCTTAGGACTTCACCCTAGTTCCCATCCAAAACGAACTCCCAAACTTGCCCAGCTCGGCCACCATTTGGCCGAGCATTCCCTTATGCCCTTTCCTTAAAATCTCGCCTAAGACCATTCTCAACACACCAAACAAGCTCGGCCACCACTTGGCCGAGCATTCCTTTAGGACCCTTCCCAAATCCGGCCATGGACCATCACCCAACTTGGACCCTAGCTGGTTGAGTCTCACCTTAGGACCTTGATTCTAACCCAAACTAAACCCTTCACCTTAGATCTGGCCCTAGATCCCTTATACCTTGCCTTCGATCCCCTCGTGTCCTACCCAAAGTCATAGCACCTTCGCATGTCAACCTCGCCCAGGCCATGAACTAGGATCAACATCCCACACAGCTGGTCGGTTCGCAGAGAGGGGTCCATCCAACGGCTATATCCAAGGTCGGATCTCATTGATAAAGGAAGTCCAAGCAGGCGACGTGTAAGTGCTCGAACTTGACTCTCTTACATTACTTTAAACTTAATTCAATTCGATATGGGGTTGTAATAATGGAGCATTGTCTCCCCCTTGGATGTAATATATGTGTTTGATGCAAAATACACACACGTACACTCGAGCCTTTCCGCTCTTATCTGCACACTTTTGCACACAAACGGGCCTCAACAGCCCATAGGATATAGCCCTATTTATATACATTCAGCTGGGTTTTAAGGTTCAAGTCGTGTGAGTTGTCTTTCATTTTATACACTCAAAGCACTCACTCACATTGAGCCTTTCCGCTCTTACGTATATATACGTATTTCCCTTCCAGCTGGGTTTTAAATTCAAGTTGCGTGAGTTGCCTTTCAATTTATACACTCAAAGCACTCACTCACATTGAGCCTTCTCGCTCTCATATATATCTATATCTCCCTTCTGCTGCGTTTTACGGTTCAGTTGCGTGTGTTGCATTTCAATTTATACACAACACCCACACACACATTGAGCCTTTCCGCTCTTAAGATATAAATATATTTAAATTTCTGCAATTTACATTCAAGTCGTGTGAGTTGCATTCAATTTGGGTTTTCCCTTCTGTTAAGTCTTTAAATTTCGGGTTTTACATTCAAGTTGTGTGAGTTGCATTGCATACTCGCCATACTCGAGCTAGAGTGCATACCTGCATCGAACAAACCCGAACAAAACGTGCAAAACACGCCCAAGTGATTAAAATAGAAAGACTTAGGGTCACCCAAACTCAGTAAAAGCAAAAACTCGCCAAGTGCATGATTTCCAAGATTTTCAAAACACCTGTTTATTCAAAAATCAATTTTTGAGTTTAACTTGTTTCAAAAGAAGTCTCTAAGCGTACAGACTGACCCTCGCGCGTCGGTGCAAGAAGGTCTGCGACGAAAAGATCCCGCTTGCCTACAATCGCCTTTCAAAAGTCAAATATTTTCAAAACTTACTTCGCTAGTTTTAGTAAGCTAGCTGGCACGCCCTAAAAGCGAACGTAGATTGCGAAAAGATTCGCTCCAGGCCTAAGAAACCCGGAGTCGAGGATTTTCCGTGTCTACAACAGTCATGCCCTTTGGTTTGAAAAATGCCGGCGCAACATACCAACGAGCCATGACCACGATCTTCCATGATCAAATTCATGAGCTTGTAGAAGTGTATGTAGATGATCTCTTGGCAAAATCCAAAACCCGATGCACTCATATCGAATGTTTACAAAAGATTTTCGAAAGGCTTAGGCTTTACCAAGTAAAGCTAAACCCTCAAAAATGTGTGTTCGGGGTAGAATCAGGGAAGCTTCTAGGCTTTATGGTGAGCCAAAGGGGAATAGAAGTCGACCCCTCTAAGTGTTGAGCCATCATAGACATGGCTCCACCCTCCAATCTCACCCAAATCCGTAGCCTCCAGGGTCGCTTACAATCCGTTCGCCGATTCATATCGAATCTGGCAACTAGATGCGAACCCTTCAACAAATCGTTGAGGAAGGGCACGAAATTCTTTTGGGATGATGAATGCCAAAAGTCCTTCGAGAGACTGAAGGCATACTTGGTTAATCCCCCCGTTTTGAACCCTCCAAAGCAAGGAAAACCGCTTTTATTATACATCTCCGTGCATGCAAATGCTTTAGGAGCCCTGTTGGCTCAATACGAGGATGAGACCCATAAGGAGTATGCCATCTACTATATTTCAAAAACTCTCTTGGCTTATGAACGAAATTATCAAGCCATGGAGAAGACGTGCTTGGCCCTAGTCTGGGCCTGCCAGAAATTCAGGCACTATTTCCTAGATCATGAGATCTGGATAGTGTCCAAGCTTGATCCAATCAAGCACTTGTTCGAAAAACCCATTCTCACGAGTAGATTGGGCAAATGGCAACTCCTTCTAATAGAGTATGATCTGAAATACCATCACCAGATCTCCATTAAGGGGCAAGCCCTAGCAGATTACGTGGCTGAATTCCCCTTAGAGGACGCATATCCCACTCTTGTCGAAATGCCTGATGAAGGCATATTGCAAAACCATTTTCAAAACCACATTTTGGCAAACTCTTTCGAAAACCAAGTATGGAGGATGCACTTCGATGGGGCATGAAACCAACGAGGGGCTGGTGCTGGGGTCATCCTAATCTCCCCTAAAAAGGGCGAGATTCCCATAGCAGTCCGCTTAGATTTCGAATGTTCCAACAACGTAGCTGAGTATGAAGCACTCATACAAGGCTTAAGGATTTTGAAAACTCTAGGGGCATCATGCATCGAGGTCTTTGGAGATTCGCTCCTTGTTATAAACCAGGTTTTAAAAATTTGGCAAGTACGTAATGAGAAACTACTTCCATATCATGAGTTGGCCACTCGATTGGTCCAGTCCTTCCAATCATGCAAACTCACACACATAGGAAGAGAGGACAATGGCATCTTCGATGCCCTCTCCTCCTTGGGTTCAGCCTTGAAGGTCGATCCCACTTCAGGGACCAGATCTTTGGAAATATGGCATGCGCCCCACCCATCCACACACGACTTGGATATTTGCCAAACTAACCCAGAGTCTATTGAAAAACCTTGGTTTTACGACATCAAACAGTTTTTAGAAAATGGGGGATTCACCGAGGATGCCACATCCAAAGATAAGGCATTCATTCGTAAGATTTCGACCCGATACACCATTCTGGGTGGGGTCTTATACAAAAAGAGTTTTACCGGCATTCTGCTTAGGTGTATCGACCTAGAGGAGGCTAGGATAGTGATGCATGAGTTCCATGATGGAGAATGTGGAGGTCATGTTAATGCCAACATGATGGCAATGAAAATACTTAGAGGGGGCTATTTTTGGTCCACCCTAAAAAAGGATTGTCACGATCATGTTAGAAAGTGTCATCCATGTCAAGTGCATGGGCACGCCATTCATATCCCTTCATCTGCATTGCATTCCGTGGTCAACCCCTGGCCATTTACCATGTGGGCGTTTGACATCGTAGGCCCAATATTTCCAAAGGCCTCGAATGGGCATCGATTTATTTTGGCAGCCACGGAGTATTTCTCCAAGTGGGTGGAAGCCATTTCCCAAACCAATGTAATGGGGCAACATGTGGTGGCTTTCATCCGGAGGAATATCTTGGCTCGATTTGGGGTTCCACGAGACCTTGTGTCTAATAATGGTACCCCATTCAAGAACGAGCGGATGGTTAAGTTGTGCAACACGTATGGCATAACTCACCACTTCTCCTCACCCTACTACCCTCAAGGCAACGGCCAAGCCGAAGCCACAAACAAGACTCTCATTAGTATTATTGAGAAAAACTTAGAGAAGGGTAGGACGTGGCACGAGAAGCTGGATGAAGCCTTATGGGCTTATAGGACTTCCATCTGGACTCCCACGAATGCCACACCATTCGAATTGGTCTATGGCACAAACGCCATTCTTCCCATTCATACTCAACTGCATTCATTCCATACATCTATAGCACTCGACCTCCCCCTAGAGATGCTTCAGCATGCTAGGATGGCCGAACTAGATTTGCTAGATGAGAGGCGACTCCTTGCCATGGATCATGCTCGTGCATACCGGCAAAGGATAGCCCGACATTATAGCAAACACATGAGACCTTGCCACTTTGAAGTGGGGGATCTGGTCTTAAAAACCATCCACCATCGTGGCCCACACCCCCTAGGCAAGTGGCGCCCCAACTGGGATGGACCCTATGTTGTACGAGCAACCACTACGAACAATTCGTATTGGTTGATCGATGTAGAAGGTAGGAATTTAGCAGATCCTATCAATATTCAATACTTAAAGAAGTATCATGTGTAGGATCTGGATTAAATTCCATTTTTTGAAAATTTTTAGGGATAGCTGCCCTGAGATGTGTGAATAAGGTGCAAAAGCAGAGTCGTGTGAACCTAAGTGGAGAGAATTCGCACTTGTGAAAGAGTGGAGTTTTCAAAATCGTGGTTACATTTCAAAATCCTTCTTCTTACAAAGAAAGGCCTAGTTCAACATAGCAAGATACTTGCAAGTGGTACGTGCTATTTCTAAGTAGGCTGATCTGGAATGGATCGAGTGTAGGCTTGGGATAAGTCCTCCCCTCTTCTCTTCTCCTTCCAAAAGGAA
Source organism: Brasenia schreberi (assembly GCA_036023115.1). NCBI lineage: Eukaryota > Viridiplantae > Streptophyta > Magnoliopsida > Nymphaeales > Cabombaceae > Brasenia > Brasenia schreberi. Next base: position 9,794,245 of record JAYKKT010000088.1, read on the forward strand.
AACAAAGGCCCAAAACAAAAGGGAATTTCCCATTCAAAGTCTCTTTCCAAAAGAAAGAAACTAGAATTTAAAAGAAAAATCAATTCTCTTATAAAAAAGAGGGATTAAAGAAAAAATACTCCCAAAGGGAGACCCTCGATGAAAAAAAGGAAAAAGAGGCCAAAAAGCTCAAAAAGAGCAGTTTTTTGCCTTCTGTGCCTCAAACCACGGGACGCTTCAGAAGGGACCGTGGTATCTCTTTCCCATCCCTGGCTTATCCCAAGCTAAAGCATGGTTCATTTCGAGGAATCCTAAAGTAAAAATAGGATTTACTTACTTGAATTTCATCTTGTTTGAGAATTCGATGTTTCGAGTAAGGCGTAGGAATTTGAAATATGCTTTGTTTTCTTATAAAACCTCCGCTAGATAAGCGAGTGTTGAGACTCAAACAAGGGCAAGCACGAAGAGCTCGAGATCCTTAGGATTGAGGCTCAAGACAGTTGTCCCTTTTGTAAATAGCTTTTGTAAATAAGTTTTGAAAATCGAACATCGAACAGCATAGGATCTGCTCACTTGGAGCAGCAGGCCTTGTAAGTCTCTAGAGTTCGACCACATCTGGTCTCTGGGAGGTCGCCACTCTTGGCACCACACCCATGTCATTTGCATTCCATGCATGGTACTTGCATAAACATGATCCCATTTTAGGACCAGATTCCATGGAACCCTTTGGCGTGATATCTCCTCCTACCAGGGTTTGTAAATTGAGATTTTGCTAAAATTGTTACGATCCCATATTCTTCGTGGCTAGATCTAGGGAGACATTGAAAGGGGTGTTTGTCATCTTTGCCCTTATCCAAATCGATTTGGACAAGGCCAAAGAGGGGCATCTGTAAACACCCCGAAATCCCACGAATTCCTCAACCTGGTTTTATAAAAAGCAGCCCCAAAGGGCCATTTTGAGTCTGGAAACCCAGGAGCCTTCCAGACAACCCTGTACATTTGTTTTAAACTCTGTATTTTGAAAACATACAATATGGCTTTTTAAAACATGTTTTGGAACCTCGAAGCAGCTTGGCCTAATCCAGACAAGACGAGGAGAGCTAAGGAGAGCCCGGAACCGGAGCACTTGTCAAGCCCGGCACAGCAACTCTTGTATCAAATTCACACCCCCAGGATCTCGAACATCCAAGACCCTGTTATTATCAAAATGTCATTTGAAGTCATCTCCGGAAGGCAGAAACGGAGGCGAACGATCATGTTGGCGAAGACCCAACGCAGACGGAGTGCTGATGCTGTCAGACCCCGCACAAATCGTCCGTTTCGAACACAGTTCGAAGGAGTCAGAGTTCAGTTTGGATCGGATCTGGACCATATATATCCAGATCCCAATCCAAACCCATATGTGGACTTGGATTTGGATTCGAATCCAGAGATCCAATCCAATATCCATATCCATGGCCCACATCACCTTCTCATAAATGGAGGTGGGGTCCACTTGAATTTCACGTGGGATCATGGGCATGAGAGAGAGTGGGGGTGGATAAGATCAAGTGTGTTGTAATTAAGCTTGACTTGTGTGTCAAGTTTGCGGTTAATCATGTGGGTTAGCCTAATTGAGTGGGTTTAAGCTTGTAATTAGCCAAAACCTAACCTAGGGTTGCACCAACATGATGTGGTTAAGGTCTATGGGCCATGCAAAGGGAGCTCCTTCACCTAAACCTAACCCAAAACACCTAATCCTAGCCTTCCACCCTAATCCACCCCTAATCTGAGCCTAATCACCTAACCCACTTCCCTAATCCCGGCCTAATCCCAACCTAATCACCTAACCCACTTCCCTAATCCTTCCCTAAACCTAGGTTAATTTTCCTAAACCTAGCCTAATCCTAGCCTAATCACCTAACCTAGCTCACTAAACCTCACCCTAGAACCCACCCACCTAACCAAACCCTAAACCCCTAAACCACCCCTAGCCCACAACCTACCCAAACCACTAGTATCTAAAATATCTGGCCCTACCCTTTCCAGCCCACCTTATCATCATACCACCCTACCTAAACCACCTAACCACTACCCCAAACCCAGCCCTAACCGACCTACCCATCCCTATATAAACCCCCCCCTTGGGGGCGGGTTTTCCTATCTAGAACCTCTCTCCCTTCCCATCCTCTCTCACCTTGGTCCAGCCAAACCGAACCCAGCCACTTCATTCACGTCCAGCCAGGCCTTCCACCTGCACCATCACCCGCCACCACACCCCAGCCGGCCCACCACCTGTCGCCACCCCTGCCTTCGGCCGAACCACCTGCTCCACCACACCCGGCTTCTCTCTTCCATCCACCGCCTCTCTTCAAGCACGGTTAGTACCCCATCCTTCATCTCACCTTCTCCACTCCCTCTCCACTCTCAGCCACTTGCACTGCCACCATCTGCCCCCACAGCCAGCCACTTGCTACCACCCTTCCCATTCGGCCAAGCCTCAACCGACCTAACTACCCGCCACTACCTAACCACTCTAGCTACACCTGGCCACCCTATCCGACTCCCTAAGACCTGCCCATATCGCTCCCTTACACCCACTACACTCACTACCACCTAGCCCCATCACCTAGCTAGCTTCCTTCCCATACTCCACCCATAGCCACTCTAGCAGCCCGCCACCACCAAGTCCCCTTAGTCGGCCACTCCAACTGACTACCACCTGCCCCTTCGGTCAGCCACCCGCCAGCCATATCCGTCCCCTAGGTACTCCCTTAGCCTACCTTAGTGCCATACTCCCCCAACACTACACTCCCCCTAGTGACCTTGCCCAACCCCTTTAATCTCACACGTCAAGGCGACACCATCCCTAGCATCCGGCCACCTTCAAGGCACCTCTCCCGCGCCCCATTTGCAGCCGGCCAGCACCTCTTGTCGTTCACCCTCGCGGAGCTCCCTTTTGCAGCACAAGGCAAAGGCCAAGCCCACGCTCAAGCAAGGCCTCTACGGACCAGCTACTAGTAAGTGCCTAACTCGGTCTTTAGTTGTATACTTGCTTGAGATTCAATTCGATACGGGGTTGTAATAACGGAGCATAGTCTCCCCCCGCTTGTAATAACGTGGCTTGGCACACCCACACACATGCACTCTCCTAGTTGTGCACGATTTTGAACACACACGGGCCTAATCAGCCCCTAATACATAAGTATATACATATACTTTCATTTTTGTAGGGTTTTGCTTAAGTTGGGTGTGTTGTCTTTCAATTCAAACACTCACACACATTGAGCTTTCGCTCTTATTTGAAAGACCCAAGTAAGGGCCGACCTATACTATTTGGGTTTCATTTCATGTCGTGTGTGTAAGTCTTTCAATTCAAACACTCTCACACACATTGAGCATTCGCTCTTACTCCCAAGACCTTAGTAAAGGCCTATTGCAGTTATATTTGGGGTTTCATTTCATGTTGTGTGCGTAGTACTTCAATTCAAGCACTCACACACATTGAGCTTTCGCTCTTATTCCCAAGACCTTAGTTAAGGCCATACTATAATTTATATTTGGGTTTAATTTCATGTCGTGTGTGTAAGTCTTTCAATTCAAGCACGCACCCACATTGAGCCTTCGCTCTTATTTGCAAGACCCGAGTAAGGGCCCAATATCTACTCTATATACGTATCTCCCTTCGGCGCTTACTTTACAAGTTATTTCCCTTCGGTTATTTCCCTTCGGTTATTTCCCTTCAGTATTGTCTTTACATTCAGGTTTTCCCTTTGGAGTAGCGTGAGTTTGCATTGCATCTACGCCATACCACGAGGTAGGACGCATATTGCATCAAAGCAAGCCCCACTTGAATTCGCCCATGTAGTGGAGTGTTCATAACACACAAACTAGGTGGCCCGAAAAGGGAAAAAAGAAATGACTTAGGCACGTGCAAATCCACGTGATCTAAAACATGCAATCGCATCTAAAAGACCCGAATTAGACACCTCGAACCGCTTCATAGGCTTTCTATCCCAAAACTTGATTTTTGCAAAGCGTACAAACTGACCCTTGCGCATCGGTGCAAGAAGGTCTGCGACGACAAGAGCTCACTTGCTCACAGTCGCCACGATTAGAAGTCAGTGTTAAATATATCTTCGCTAGCTTAGGTAAGCTAGTTGGCATGCCCTGTTTGCATAAATAGGCCTTAGACACACGAGAGGATCCGCTCCAAGCCCTGAAAAGGTGAGAAGCGGGGATTTTCGCGCGTCTACAAGAGCGAAGGCTCAATGTGGGTGTGTGCTTGAATTGAAAGACTACACACACGACATGAAATGAAACCCAAATATAACTTGCAATATGGCCTTAACTAAGGTCTTGGGAATAAGAGCAAAAGCTCAATGTGTGTGAGTGCTTGAATTGAAGTACTACGCACACGACATGAAATTAAACCCAAATATAAATTGCAGTATGGCCTTAACTAAGGTCTTGGGAATAAGAGCGAAAGCTCAATGTGTGTGACTGCTTGAATTGAAGTACTACGCACACGACATGAAATTAAACCCAAATATAAATTGCAGTATGGCCTTAACTAAGGTCTTGGGAATAAGAGCGAAAGCTCAATGTGTGTGACTGCTTGAATTGAAGTACTACGCGCACGACATGAAATAAAACCCAAGGATAGTGTAACACGGCCCTTACTTGGTTCTTACAAATAAGAGCGAAGGCTCAATGTGTGTGCGTGCTTGAATTGAAAGACAACACACCCAACTTAAGCAAAACCCTACGTAATTTAAAGTATATACATAAATTTATATCTTAGGGGCTGATTAGGCCCATGTGTGTTCAAAATCGTGCACAACTAAGAGAGTGCACGTGTGTGTGGGTGTGCCAAGCCACGTTATTACAAGCGGGGGGAGACTATGCTCCGTTATTACAACCCCGTATCAAATTTAATTTAAGCAAGTCTACAACTAAGGACCGAGTTAGGCACTTACTTATAGCTAGTTCAGAGGTGACTTGCTTGAGCGTGGGCTTGGTCTCGCCTTGGGCTGCAAGAGGGAGCTCCTCGGAGTTGAACGGCAAAGGGGAAGTGCTGGCCGGGTGCCTTGGGTGCGCGGGAAGGGCGCCTTGAAGGTGGCCGGTTGCTAGAAAGGGGTTGCCTTGGTGTGTTGGGTTAAGGTGGCTAAGGAAGGTCACTAGAGGATGGGTTGGTATTAAGGTAGGTAGTGCTAAAGGGGAGCCTAAGGGAGTGCCTAAGGGAGATGAATGGCTGGCCGAGTGGGTTTGGTACAGTCGGTTGGAGTGGCCGACTAAGGGAAGTTTGGTGGTGGACGGCTGCTAGGGTGGCTAGGTAATGGCGAGGATCGGAAGGGAGCTAGCTAGGGTGTCGTGTGAGGTGGAGTTAGGGGCTGGTGGGAAGTGGTATGGGCAGGTCTTAGGGAGCTAAGTGGGGTGGCTGGGTGTTACTAGGCGAACTGGTTCAAGGCGGGTGATGTAAGGTGGAGGTTTGGCCGAATGGGTGAGGATGGCGGGTGGCTGGTGTTGGCGGGAGGTTGTGGTGGTGTGTGTGGTTGAGAGTGGAGGGGGAGTGAAGAAGAGGAAGAGTTAGGTTGAGATACTAACCGGCTGGTAGGGAGTTGGTGTCCAAGGAAGAAGAGTAGCCGGGTGGTTGAAGTGGATGGGGTTCGGACGGATGGAAATGGTGGCGATGTGGAGTGAAGCAGACCGGGGGGCAGTGGTGGTGCGAGGCGGGGCTGGCCGGGGTGTGGTGGTGCAGGTGGAGCAAGGCGGAAGGCTTGGCTGGAAGGTGGCTGGCCAAGGTCGGCTGGGCCAAGGGGGGCTGGAATTTCCTAAAAAACCCGCCCACTCGGGGGGGGTTTATATAGGGTTGGAGATGGCGGTTGGGGCTGGTTTTGAGGAGGTGGTAAGATGGTTTAGGTAGTGGTGGTGTGGTGATAAGGTGGGCTGGTTTTGGGGAGGGACCAGATATTTTAATACAAGGGGTTTTAGGTAGATGGTATGCTAGGTTTAGGTGGGGTGGTTTAGGGGTTTAGGGCTTAGCTAGGTGGGTTGGTTTTGGGGTGAGGTTTAGTGAGGTGTGTTAGGTGATTAGGCTAGGATTAGGTTAGGTTTAAGGAAATTAAGCTAGGTTTAGGGAAGGATTAGGGAAGTGGGTAAGGTGATTAGGTTGGGATTAGGCCAGGATTAGGGAAGTGGGTTCGGTGATTAGGCTAGGTTTAGGACAGGATTAGGGTAAAAGGCTAGGATTAGGGGTTTTTGATTAGGATTGGGTTAGGGAGCTCCCTTTGCATAACCCATAGACCTTGTTGCATCATGTTGGTGCAGCCCTATGTTAGGTTTTGGCTAATTACAAGCTTAAACCCATGTTAATTAGGCTAACCCACATGATTAACCCCAAACTTGACACACAAGTCAAGCTTAATTACAACCACTCCCAAATCTTATCCTCCCCCACTCTCTCTCATGCCCATAATCCCACGTGAATTTCAAGTGGGCCCCACCTCCATTTATGAGAAGGTGATGTGGGCCATGGATGTGGATATTGGATTGGATCTTTGGATCCAAATCCAAATCCAAATCCACACATAGGTTTGGATTGGGATCTGGATATATATGGTCCAGATCCGATCCAAACTGAATTCTGACTCCTTCAGGCTGTGTTCGAAATGAACGGTTTGTGCGGGGTCTGACAGCATCAGTACTCTGTCTACGTTGGGTCTTCGCCAACATGATCGTCCGCTTCTGTTTTCACCTTTAGGAGATGATTTCAAATGATGTCTGATTATAACAGGGTCTTGAATGTTCGAGGTCCTGGGGGGTGGATTCACTATGAGAGTTGTTGTGCCGGGCTCGACTTGTGCTCCAGTTCTGGGCTCTCTTTAGCTCTTCTGGTCCTGCTTGTATCGGGCCTAAGCTTGCTTTGTGGGGTTTCAAAACATATTTTAACAGTTTTAAAACATATTATACACCGAATTGAAAGACAAATGCGGAAGGGAAATGACTTAATGTAAATTTGCAAAAGGGAAATTGCAAAAGGGAAATATGGCTATATCTTAAGAGCGGAAAGGCTCAATTATGCAAGTGTGTGCCGTGTATATATGTAAAGACTACGCACACTGCTGAACCTTAAAACCCAAATCTTAAAGACATAGCCAAAAGGGAAATACTTATAATATATATGGGCCCGAAGGTCGCCAACGTGTGCGTGGGTGTTGTGTGTATATTGAAAGACAACTCACACGACTTAAATGAAACCCAAATATAATTGCAATATGGCCTTAACTAAGGTCTTGGGAGTAAGAGCGAAAGCTCAATGTGTGTGATTGTAGAATTGAAGTACTACGCACACGACATAAATGAAACCCAAATATAATTGCAATAGGCCTTGACTAAGGTCTTGGGAGTAAGAGCGAAAGCTCAATGTGTGTGAGTGTAGAATTGAAATACTACGCACACAACTTGAAATAAAACACCCCAAAACGAAATTGCAATAGGCCCTTACTAGGGTCTTGAAAATAAGAGCGAAAGCTCAATGTGTGTGAGTGTGAAAATTGAAAGAAAACACACACAACTTAAACAAAACCCACGCAAACTTAAATTATATACGTATAGCTATATCTTAAGGGCTGATTAGGCCCATGTGTGTGTCAAAATCGTGTGCAGCTAAGAGCGGAATAGGCTCAAGTGCACGTGTGTGTGGGTGTGCCAAACCACATTATTACAAGCGGGGGGAGACAACGCTCCATTATTACAACCCCGTATCAAATTTAATTAAGCATAAGCAAGTCTATAACAAGGACCAAGTTAGGCACTTACATATAGCTGGTCCAGGTGTGACTTGCTTGCGCTTGGGCTGGTGTGTCGCGTTGGGCTGCAAGAGGGAGCTCCTTGGAAGGCTGCGGCAAAGGAAGGTGCGGGCCGGATGGCAAAGGTGCAGGTGGTGGCGCCTTGGCGCTAGCCGAGTGGATGGGGTGCTGCCTTGGCTGGGGTTGGGGTGCTTAGGGAAGGTAAGGGTGTTAGCTAGGGGTTGCCACTAAGGATTGGGGTAGGTCTTAGGGAGAGGTAAGGCTGGGTGTGTAAGTTAGGGGCTGTCTAAGGAAGGAGGAGGGGTACATGGTGTAGTCGGGTGATGATGGCCGAATGGTGGAAGGTGGTAGCCGGTTGGATGAGGCATTGGCTATGCTAAGGAAGGGTGGAGAGTGGTAGCTAAGAGTGGAGGGGGAGTGAAGAACAGGTGGTATTGAGATGGGGTACTAACCGGAATGAAGGTTGGCCGAAGGGTGAAGGTGGCGGGTGTCAAGGTGCAGCCGAATGGAAGGGATGTTGCAGCCGGTGGCATGGGGTGGAGCTGGCCGAAGGATGGAGGTGGCGTGGAGTGGAGTTGGCCGGGTTCCAAGGGGGGAGCAGGTGAGAGAAGAGAGGAAGGGATGAGAGAGGAGAGGAAGGGCTGAACTGCCCAAGCATTTCATGCAAAACCCGCCCACAAGGGGGGGGGGTTTATAGGTTTTAGTGGGTCGGTTTGGGCTAGTATTGGGGGGTCGGTTGGGCTAGTTAGGTGGTAATGGTTTGGGGATATGGTAGGATAGGCATTTAGGTGGGCCAGATATTTGTCTTAGGTGGGTTGGGGATATGGTGTGCTAGGGATTTAGGTGGGCTGGTTTAGTGGTTTAGGGCTTAGCTAGGTGGGCTGGGCTTAGGGTGAGGTTTAGTGAGGTGGGTTAGGTGTTTAGGCTAGGATTAGGGTGAGGTTAGGGGGATTTGGCTAAGTTTAGGGAAGGATTAGGGAAGTGGGTTAGGTGATTAGGTTAGGATTAGGGAAGGATTAGGGAAGTGGGTTAGGTGATTAGGCTAGGATTAGGTCAGGATTAGGGGGAAACGGCTAGGTTAGCTTAGGGTTCAGGTTAGGAGCATCCCTTTGCATGACCCATGGACCTAGTTGCATCAAGTTGGTGCAGCCCTAGGTTAGGTGTAGGTGCATACAAGCTTAAACCCACACTCATTAGGCTAACCCACATGATTAACCCAAAACTTAACACACAAGTCAAGCTTAACACATGTTCACTCATATTTAAAACCCCCATGCTCCCTCATACCCAAGCTTTTCACTTGATTTTCTTGTGGGCCCCACCTCCATTTATGAGAAGGTGATGTGGGCCCTAGATGTGGATATTGGATTGGATCTTTGGATCCAAATCCAAATCCAAATCCATATACATGTTTGGATTGGGATCTGGATATATATGGTCCAGATCCGATCCAAATTTGATTTTTGAGTCCTTCAGGGTATGTTCGAAATGAACGGTTTGTGCGGGGCCTGACAGCATCAGTACTCCATCTTGCATTGGGTCTTCGCCAACATTGTCGTCCGCTCCTGTTTTCACCTTCCGGAGATGATTTCAAGCAGTTCATTGATAACAGGGGCTTGGATGTTCGAGATTCTGGGGATGAATCTAATACTAGAGTTGATGTGCCGGGCTCGACATGTGCTCCAGTTTCGGGCTCTCTTTCGCTTTTCTGGTCCTGCTTTCATTAGGCCAAGTCGCTTTGTGGGGTTTCAAAACACCTTTTTAGAGGTTTTAAAACTATATTATACATATTTTAAAACATATATAGTTTAAACATATGTACAGGGTTGCCTGGAAGGCTCCTAGGTTTCCAGACTCAAAATAGCCTTTTGGGGCAGCTTTTGCAAAACCAGGTTATTTGAGAAATTTGTGGGATTTTGGGGTGTTTACACAAGGGTCATTTCCTAATTTAATTGCAGACTTTACAATAACAAAATTAGAATAAAAATTACTTTCTAAACCTCCATATGATCCCCTTTTCATGTAAAACTTTTGTTATTTTTGGAGATTCAAAAGCTATTTAAAAAAATTTGAAAACAAGTTCTGAAAATAGAACCAGTTCTGTTTTCAGAACTTCAAAAATTTTTCTTCCTGTAGACACGGAAAATCTTCGACTCCAGGTTTCTTAGGCCTGGAGTGAATCTTTTCGCAATCTACGTTCGCTTTTAGGGCGTGCCAGCTAGCTTACTCAAACTAGCGAAGTAGTTTTTGAAATATCTGACTTTTGAAAGGCAATTGTAGGCAAGCGGGATTTTTATGTCACAGACCTTCTTGCACCGATGCGCAAGGGTCAGTCTGTACACTTAGAGACTTCTTTTGAAACAAGTTAAACTCAAAAATCGATTTTTGAATAAACAGGTGTTTGAAAATCCTTTTGAAATCATGCACTTGACGAGTTTTTTATTTGGGCGACCGTAAGTCTTTCAGTTTCAATCACTTAGGCGTGTTTGCACGTTTTGTTCAAGTTTGTTCGATGCAGGTATGCACTCTAGCTCGAGTATGGCGAGTATGCAAAGCAACTCACACAACTTGAATGTAAAACTCAAAATTTAAAGACTTAGCAGAAGGGAAAACCCAAATTGAATGCAACTCACACGACTTGAATGTAAATTGCAGAAATTTAAATATATCTATATCTTAAGAGTGGAAAGGCTCAATGTGTGCGTGGGTGTTGTGTATAAATTGAAATGCAACACACGCAACTGAACCGTAAAACGCAGCAGAAGGGAGATATAGATATATATAAGAGCGAGAAGGCTCAATGTGAGTGAGTGCTTTGAGTGTATAAATTGAAAGGCAACTCACGCAACTTGAATTTAAAACCCAGCTGAAAGGGAAATACGTATATATACGTAAGAGCGGAAAGGCTCAATGTGAGTGAGTGCTTTGAGTGTATAAAATGAAAGACAACTCACACGACTTGAACCTTAAAACCCAGCTGAATATATATAAATAGAGCTATATCCTATGGGCTGTTGAGGCCCGTTTGTGTGCAAAAGTGTGCAGATAAGAGCGGAAAGGCTCGAGTGTACGTGTGTGTGTTTTGCATCAAGCACATATATTACATCCGGGGGGAGACAAGCTCTGTTATTACAACCCCATATGACGAATTGAATTGAATGGAAAGGGATTTGATATATATCGAAACCAACTTACACTTTCCAGCCTTTTGAGTTAGGATCGTACAAGGAGCGAGTCCAACATCATCTCATGACATCCGATGCATGTGGGAGCGAAGCCGGAGAGCTTGAGAGCTTGGGGAGACTTGGAGTTCCGAGAGCTGCAAATTATATCAGGTTTAGGGCCACTTGGGGCTGGTTTGGGCAAGGTAAGACTTGAGCCACCTTAGCTCGAGTGATAGGGTTTAAGTTTAGGATTCGGCCAGCACTTGGCCTTGGTTTAGGTATAGGATAGAGTTGGTTGTTCCTAGGTTAGGTGTTGGCTGAAGTTTTCAGATTTCGGCCAAGGTTCATCAACTTTGTTTGGTCTTGTGAGACTCGAGCCAAGGTGGCTCGAGTGGCATGGTTTTAGTATGGAATATGGCCAGCATTTGGCCTTGGTTTAGGTCTTGTTTAGGCTTGGGATTAGGCCAATATTTGGCCTTAGTTTAGGTATGGTTTAGGCTTGGTATTAGGCCAGCATTTGGCCTTGGTTTAGGTATAGGATAGAGTTAGAATTCGGCCAGCATTTGGCCTTGGGTTTAGTTAGGTTTAGACTTGGGATTAGGCCAATGTTTGGCCTTGGTTTAGGTATAGTTTAGACTTAGGGTTCGGCCAACATTTGGCCTTGGGTTTAGCTTGTGTGACTCGAGCCAAAGGGGCTCGAGTGAACTCAGCTGTAGTTGGGGCTGAACCTAGGCAAACCACGGCTAGGTTAAGGCTTGGTTGAGTCCTAACTAGGTTAGGTTTGGTTGAGTCCTAGGCTAGTCACGACCAAAGGTTTAGGTATGGTTTAATGAGGTTGGCCAAGGTGGCTTAGGGGGTGGTTCACGGCCAGCCCTTAGCCTAAGGTTTTGGGTTGGTTCATGGTGGCAGGCGGCCAGCAAAAGGGGAGGCCTGTTTGGCTGACTTAGGTAATTTGGTGGCCTGCCACAATGGCAGGCCTGTTAGGTTAATGAAGGACACGGCCTGCACTAGCAGGCCGTGGGTTTGTGGTAGGTAAATGGCCTGCCACTAGGGCAGGCCTTTGGTGCTTTTTAAAGAGGACACGGCCTGCACTTGCAGGCCATGGTTTTCTTGGATAGGTATGGCCTGCCTTTAGGGCAGGCCTTGACGCTTTTGGGTGGGACACGGCCTGCTCTAGCAGGCCGTTGTCTTGGGCTTGGCTGGCAGGCCTTGATGTCTTCGGGTGGGACACGGGAGGGAGTTAGGTGGGCTCGACCAGCTCTTGGCCGAGCCAAGGTTTTGCTCGAAAAAGGTGGGTGGCTCGGCCAGCAAATGGCTGAGCTAGGTTAGGTTTTTGCTTGGGTTCTAGGTAGGGCTTAGCTAGGTGGTGGTTTTGGGTGGAAGACTTGGTGAAAACCGGCAAACACTTGGCTGGTTTGGTGGGTTTTTTAGGGGACGTTTGGGTAGGATGGGTGGTCTAGAGAGGTTAGGGAAGAAAGGGGTTAGGTTAGGGCTTAGGGGACCTACCTTGGTTGCAACACCGCTCCAAGCCGCCGCTCAAGCCGCCAAGCTCCACCATGCAACGCTCCCAGCCAGCTTGAAGAAGATGTCTTGTTGTTGGTGCAGCCCTTGCCTCCATCGGCCAATCCCAAGCACTCAAACAAACGAATTTTGCCTATGGGCCTCTTTCTCTCTCATCCCCTCCTTTATTCACGTGAGGAGCTTCCCTGGAGCCTCACTCGTGAATCAATTTTTAAGCCCAACACCTCTATTTATAGAGGTTTTAAATGGGTCTTGGATTTGGGTCTGGCTATCCGGATCCAATCCAAAATCTATGTGGATCTGGATCGCGGATCTCGGATATTTTGAGATCTAGATCCAATCCAAACACAATTTGGATCTAGATCTGGATATTTTTGGGTCCAAACCCAATCCAGACTTTTCTTCTGCTCCTTAGTTTTTTGGTGCTTTTCACTGTCGATTTCGAGCGGGCTTCGATTCATCGGACGCCCAACTTTGGCCTGGGTCTTCCCCAAGTCTTTTTTCCAATCGGTGTTCTGCTTTTCAGGACTTTTTCGGCTTTCGTTTCGGTCCGCTGTTTTGGTTTTTGGCCGGTTCCTATTGATATCGAACTCAGATTGCTGCACGGATTCCGTTCTTCATTCTGACGGGACGTGTCTCAGGCTTCTATCGACTTCCTCAAGTACTGGGCTTCTTTCTGCATTTTGGAGCTGCTTTGTGCTTTTTATTTGACCCAAATTACATTTTTACCCTTCTGTCGGGCTTTTCTCCAAACGGGCTCTTTTTTCTTCCGTTTTTGAATAGGGGGTGGCTTTTGAGACTCCGGGCTTGATTTCTTTTCTTGCCGGGGCTCTCCTTTTGCCTTTTGTACTTATTTTCATATTTTAAAACAGGTTGTCGTTTTGGCTCAAACGAGCTTTTTTGTGTTTGAGAGTTTTTATTTTTTTGGAAAATTCGGGGTGTTTACAGATGCCCCTCTTTGGCATTATCCAAATTGATTTGGATAATGGCGAAGAAGATAACACCCCATTTTGGTTTTCCTCTCAAATTTTCTCGACAATACACCAATTTTATTTCGCAAAACCCTTTTTTCTTTTACCACAGGTGGGGATTTTTAGCAAAAGGGGACTTTTTCCTAGGTTTCCCTATGTATGATCATGCATGGACGATTTTTTGGATGCATGCATGAGGAAAACGTTTTTGTTTTTGGGGTTTTTAGCCCGAAGAGTGCCTTTTGAGGCAGGCTGCTCCGAGTAGGTTTTTTCCATGTCTTCTAGACGTTTTCGGGTTTTCGAGCTTTGGAGAGAACCTTTTGAGGTTGTCTACTCCAAGCAGGTTCTACCCTTGTCTTTTTGACATTCGTGGGTTTTTTTGAAAATTTTCTTTTTGAAAATGAACTCCTTTTAGCTTGTATCGAAAAGGACTTCTATTTTTCATACTTCCCTTCATTCGGGTTTCAATACCTGCTACTCAGTAGAGGTTTTTGGGTAGGAAAACTTGGAAAACATTTCAAAGTTCCATTTCCTACAAAACAAAGTCGAGTTCTCAAACAAAATGAAATCCAAATAAGCCAATTTTATTCGTACTTTATGATTTTCGCAAATTTGAACCTTTTTCCTTGGAGATAAGCCGTAGGGATACGGGAAAGAGATACCACGGTCCCTTCTGAAACGTCCCGTGGTTTTAGGCAAAGAGTCGGAAAATCGCTCTTTGAGCTTTGGCTTTTTATTTCTTTTTTTCACATAGGGTCTCCCTTTGGGAGTATTTTTTCATTAATCCCTCTTTTCTTTAAAGGAGAGCAGCTCTTTGGAGGAGTTTTTGTATTCCCTGTTTATGAAGGGAAGACCTCTTTGGGAGGAGTGTTTTTATATCTCCTTTTTCTTTTGAAACGAGAAGACCTCTTTCGGAGGAGTTTTTGTATTCCCTATTTATGAAGGGAAGACCACTTTTGGAGGAGTTTTTGTATTCTCGATTTTTTTCTTTTTCTTTTGAACACAGCCAATTTTCCTTTTTGGAGAGAAAGTAGAATGGGGGAAGGCTTATCCCTTTGGTTACTTGATTCAAACGAGATCGTCCTATTTCTTAATAGCATCTGCTATTCGAAAATATTTTGATATTTTGAACAGGGCTTAATCTTGTAAGCCAGGGTACTTTGAAATATCACCAATTTGTTTTTGGAAGACTCTACCTTTTGAAAAGTATAAATTCCTCCATTCAGGGTTATACAATCAACTTCGATCCTTCTTTCAAGAAGTTTCAAAGGAGTTCAATTTTTAGAATCTTTTTGAAAAAGGAATTTAACATAAACCCTTTTGAATATTCAGGCATTTTTGGGGTTTTGCTAATTTCTACCTGTAGACGCAGAAAGTTTCTGCTCCTGGTTCTTAGGCCTAAAGCGAACCTTTTCGTGTGTCTAAGTCCTAATTAAGCAAAAGGGCGTGCCAGCTAGCTTACTTAAGCTAGCAAAGAGAAATTTTTAAACCTGACTCCTAACGTGGCGACTGTGAGCAAGCAAGCTCTTTTCGTCGCAGACCTTCTTGCACCGATGCGCAAGGGTCAGTCTGTACGCTTTAAAAATCGAGTTTTGGAATATAAGAACCTACGAAAATGTGTTTGAGGTGTTTGATTCAGGTTGTTTTTGTATGATTTTCAGATTTTGTTTCACGTGGATTTGCACGTGCCTATGTCTTTCCTTTTATCCCTTTTCGGGCCAACTAGGTGTGTGTTATGAACACGTAACCTAAGTGGTGCGACTTTGAGCAGGAGTATGGGGTTTGCTTTGATGCAATATGCGTCCTAACTCGTGGTATGGCATATATGCAATGCAAACTCACGCAACTCCAAAGGAAAAACCCGAATTTAAAAGACAATGCCGAAGGGAAATGACTTGTAATGTAAATTGCCGAAGGGAAATGACTTGTAATGTAAATTGCCGAAGGGAAATTGCAAAAGGGAAATTGCAAAAGGGAAATATGGCTATATCTTAAGAGCAGAAAGGCTCAATAGTGTAAGTGTGTGCCGTGTATATATGTAAAGACTACGCACACTGCTGAACCTTAAAACCCAAATCTTAAAGACATAGCCGAAAGGGAAATACATATACTATATATGGGCCCGAAGGTCGCCAACATGTTGTGTGGGTGTTGTGTGTATATTGAAAGACAACTCACACGACTTAAATGAAACCCAAATATAACTTGCAATATGGCCTTAACTAAGGTCTTGGAAGTAAGAGCGAAAGCTCAATGTCTGTGAGTGCGAGAATTGAAGTACTACACACACGACATGAAATTAAACCCAAATATAAATTGCAATATGGCCTTAACTAAGGTCTTGGGAGTAAGAACGAAAGCTTAATGTGTGTGAGTGCGAGAATTGAAGTACTACACACATGACATGAAATTAAACCCAAGGGAAATATAACACGGCCCTTACTTGGGTCTTGCAAATAAGAGCGAAAGCTCAATGTGTGTGAGTGCGAGAATTGAAAGACAACACACACAACTTAAGCAAAACCCCACGCAACTTAAAGTATATAAATAAATTTATATCTTAAGGGCTGATTAGGCCCGTGTGTGTTCAAAATCATGCACAACTAAGAGCGAGGTAGGCTCAAGTGCACGTGTGTGAGGGTGTGCCAAGCCACGTTATTACAAGCGGGGGGAGACCATGCTCCGTTATTACAACCCCGTATCAAATTTAATTTAACTTAAGCAAGTCTACAAATAAGGACCGAGTTAGGCACTTACGTATAGCTGGTCCAGAGGTGACTTGCTTGAGCTTGGGCTTGGGCGTCGCCTTGGGCTGCAAGAGGGAGCTCCTCGGAATGGCACGGCAAGGGTGTGTCCAGCCGGGTGACAAGGGAGCGCGGGTGTGGCACCTTGGGGCTTGCCGGCTGCTAGGAGGGTGCTGCTATGGTGTCTCGGGCTGAAGTGTTTAGGGAGGGTCACTAAGGCGTAGGGAAGGCTCTATGGAAGGTGGAGCTAAGGGGTGACTAAGGGGAAATGTCTAAGGAAGGGGGTGTAAGGCCGTGGGTAGCTGGCTGCAGTCGGCTGTGGCTGGCCGACTAGGGAAGGTTTAAGTGGTGGCCGGCTGGGGTAGCTAGGGGTGTTTGGGAATGGCGAGGGAGCTAGCTAGGGTGTTGGCTAAGGGATGGTTAAAGGGGAGGACGGGCAGGTCCTAGGGAAGAAGGTAAGGTGGCTGGGGTAGCTAAGGGGTGTCAATAAGGGATGGTAGGGAAGCGGGTGGTGTGGTTGGGTGTGGTTGAAGGGTGGCGGGCAGTTAGGTGGTGGCCGGCTGAGTGGAGTGAAAACTAGGCTAAGGTAGGGTGCTATGGGGTGGCTGAGAGTGGAGGGGGAGTGAAGATAGGGTGGAGTTAGGATAGGGTACTAACCGGATGGGAGAGGAAGGTTGGTGTCATAGGAGGGCAGCCGGGTGGAAGGAGTGGTGGTGTGGCCGGGCGACTGTGGTGGCTTGGAAGGGATGCTGGCCGGGAGGTAGTAGTGGCGTGGAGCGGTGCAGGCCGAGAGGTAGTGGTGGAGCAGGTGAGAGAAGGGAGCAAGGTGAGAGAGGGCTCAGCTGGCCCAAGTGCTGGGAAAAGAAGATGAAAAACCTGCCCACTAGGGGGGGGGTTATAGGTTTCAAAGGGGCGGTTGGGGCTGGTTTTGAGAGGGTGGTTTGGTGGTTAGGTGGTGGTGGTGTGGTGATAAGGTGGGCTAGTTTTGAGGGGGGGGGGCAGATATTTTGTTTTAGGTGGTTTTAGGGATATGGTGTGCTAGGGTTTAGGTGGGGTGGTTTAGTGGTTTAGGGCTTAGCTAGGTGGGTTGGTTTTGGGGTGAGGTTTAGTGAGGTGGGTTAGGTGTTTAGACTAGGATTAGGTTAGGATTAGGGGAATTAGGCTAGGTTTAGGGAAGGATTAGGGAGGTGGGTTAGGTGATTAGGTTGGGATTAGGGAAGTGGGTTAGGTGATTAGGCTAGGATTAAGTCGGGATTAGGGTAAAGGGCTAGGATTAGGGGTTTTGGCTTAGGATTGGGTTAGGAGGCTCCCCTTGCATAGCCCATGGACTTCATTGCATCATGTTGGTGCAACCCTAGGTTAGGTATAGGCTCATACAAGCTTAAACCCTCATTAATTAGGCTAACCCACATGACTAACCCCAAACTTGACACACAAGTCAAGCTTAATACAATTCCCCTCATGCTTATCCTCCCCATTCTCTCTCATGCCCATAATCCCACGTGAATTTCAAGTGGGCCCCACCTCCATTTATATGAAGGTGATGTGGGCCATGGATGTGGATATTGGATTGGATCTCTAGATCCAAATCCAAATCCACACATACGTTTGGATTGGGATCTGGATATATATGGTCCAGATCCAATCCAAACTGAATTCTGACTCCTTCAGGGTATGTTCGAAACGAACGGTTTATGCGGGGTCTGACAGCATCAGTACTCCGTCTGCATTGGGTCTTCGCCAACATGGTCGTCCACTTCTGTTTTCACCTTCCGGAGATGATTTCAAAAGATTTTTGCTGATAACAGGGACTTGGATGTTCGAGATCCTGGGGGCGGATCTAACACGAGAGTTGTTGTGTCGGGCTCGACATGTGATCTAGTTCCGGGCTCTCTTTAGCTCTTCTAGTCCTATTTTCATCAGGCCAAGCTGCTTCGTGGGGTTTCAAAATGTATTTTAAAAGGTTTTAAAACCATATTATACATATTTTAAAACATATACAGTTTAAACATATATACAGGGTTGCTTGGAAGGCTCCTGGGTTTCCAAACTCAAAATAGCCCTTTGGGGCTGCTTTTACAAAACCAGGTTATTTTTGAGAAGTTCGTGGGATTTCGGGGTGTTTACAGATGCCCCTCTTTGGCATTGTCCAAATTGATTTGGATAATGGCAAAGACGACAAACACCCCTTTCAATGTCTCCCTAGATCTAACCACGAAAATATGGGATCGTCCCAATCTTTAGCAAAATCTCACTTTTAAAACCCTGGTAGGAGGAGATATTACGCCAAAGGGATATTTATGGAATCTGGTCCTAAAAATGGGATCATGTTTATGCAAGTGCCATGCGTGAAAATGTAGATGCATGACATGGGTGTGGTGCCAAGAGTGGCGACCTCCTAGAGACCAGTGTAAACACCCCGAAATCCCACAAATTCTTCAAACCAACCTGGTTTTGTAAAAGCAGCCCCAAAGGGCCATTTTGAGTTTGGAAACCCAAGAGCCTTCCAAACACCCCTGTACATATGTTTTAAACTTTATATGTTTTAAATATGTATAATATGGTTTTAAAAACCTTTTAAAATACATTTTGAAACCCCGAAGCAGCTTGGCCTAATCGAGACAGGACCAGAAAAGCTAAAGAGAGCCCGAAACCGGAGCACAAGTCGAGCCCGGCACAACTCTCGTATTGAATCCACCCTCAGGATCTCGAACATCTAAGACCCTGTTATCATCAAAACATCACTTGAAGTCATCTCCGGAAGGTGAAAATAGAAGCGGACGATCATGTTGGCGAAGACCCAACGCAGACGGAGTACTGATGCTGTCAGACCCCGCATAAACCGTTCGTTTTAAACACAGCCTGAAGGAGTCAGAATTCAGTTTGGATTGGATCTGGACCATATATATCCAGATCCCAATCCAAACCCATGTGTGGACTTGGATTTGGATTTGGATCCAGAGATCCAATCCAATATCCACATCCATGGCCCACATCACCTTCTCATAATTGGAGGTGGGGCCCACTTGAATTTCACGTGGGATTATGGGCATGAGAGAGAGTGGGGGAGGATAAGATTAAAGTATGGTTGTAATTAAGCTTGACTTGTGTGTTAAGTTTGGGGTTAATCATGTGGGTTAGCCTAATTAGCATGGGTTTAAGCTTGTAATTAGCCAAAACCTAACCTAGGGCTGCACCAACATGATGCAACAAGGTCTATGGGTCATGCAAAGGGAGCTCCTTAAACCAACCCTAATCAAAAAGCCCTAATCCTAGCCTTTTACCCTAATCCTATCCTAAACCTAGCCTAATCACCTAACCCACTTCCCTAATCCCGGCCTAATCCCAACCTAATCACCTAACCCACTTCCCTAATCCTTCCCTGAACCTAGTTTAATTTCCCTAAACCTAACCTAATCCTAGCCTAATCACCTAACCCACCTCACTAAACCTCACCCCAAAACCAACCCACCTAGCTAAGCCCTAAACTCCTAAACCACCCCACCTAAACCTAGCACACCATATTCCTAATACCCCCTAAATCAAAATATCTGCCCCTCCCCAAAACCAGCCCACCTTATCACCACACCACCACCCCTAGACCACCTTACCACCCTCCTAATACCAGCCCCAACCGCCCTTCAAAAAGCTACAAAAACCCCCCCTAGTGGGCGGGTTTTTCAGCTTTTTGGACTTGGGCCTCTCCCATCTACTCCAGCCACCTTCCAGCCGAGCCTCCAACCTTGCTCCACCTGCGCCACTGCCTCCCAGCCAAGCTCCACCACCACCACCACCGCTCCAGCCAAGCTCCACATCACCACCATTTCCATCCGGCCGAACCCCATCCACCTCAACCGCCCGGTTGCCCCTCTTCCATTCACCGCCTCTCTTTATCACCCGATTAGTATCTCAACCTAACTCTATCTCTTCTTCACTCCCCCTCCACTCTCAACCACCTACACCACCATCACATTACCCTAACACCAGCCACCCGCCATCCTTACCCATTTGGCCAGACCTTAGCCACTTCAACCACCCGCCTTGAACCACTTCCCCTAACAACACCCGGCCACTCCACTTAGCTCCCTAAGACCTGCCCACACTACTTCCCACCAGCCCTAACTCTACCTCACAAGACAACCTAGCTAGCTCCCTTCCCATCCTCGCCATTACCTAGCCACCCTAGCAGCCGGCCACCACCAAGCTTCCCTTAGTCTGCCACTCCAACCGACTGTACCAAACCCACTCGGCCAGTCGTTCATCTCCCTTAGGCACTCCCTTAGGCTCTCACTTTAGCACTACCTTCCTTATACCAACCCATCTTTAGTGACCCTACTTAGTCACCTTAGCCCCACACACCAAGGTAGCCCATTCCTAGCAGCCGACCATATTCAAGGCGCCCTTCCCGCGCACCCAAGGCACCCGGCCAGCAGCTCCCCTTTGCCGTTCAACTTCGAGGAGCTCCCTCTTGCAGCCCAAGGTGAAGCCAAGCCTACGCTCAAGCAAGTCATCTTCGAACCAGCTATAAGTAAGTGCCTAACTCGGTCCTTAGTTGTAGATTTGCTTAAATTAAATTTGATACGGGGTTGTAATAACGGAGCATTGTCTCCCCCCGCTTGTAATAACGTGGCTTGGCACACCCACACACACGTGCACTCTCTTTGTCGTGCACGATTTTGAACACACACGGGCCTAATCAGCCCCTAACATATAAATCTATGTATATACTTTAAATTACGTAGGGTTTTGCTTAAGTTGAGTGTGTGGTCTTTCAATTCAAGCATGCACACACATTGAGCCTTTGCTCTTATTTGTAAGACCCAAGTAAGGGCCGTGTTATACTATTTGGGTTTAATTTCATGTTGTGTGCATAGTACTTCAATTCAAGCACTCACACACATTGAGCTTTCGCTCTTATTCCCAAGACCTTAGTTAAGGCCATACTGCAATTTATATTTGGGTTTAATTTCATGTTGTGTGCGTAGTACTTCAATTCAAGCACTCACACACATTGAGCTTTCGTTCTTATTCCCAAGACCTTAGTTAAGGCCATTCTGCAATTTATATTTGGGTTTAATTTCATGTTGTATGCGTAGTACTTCAATTCAAGCACTCACACACATTGAGCTTTCGCTCTTATTCCCAAGACCTTAGTTAAGGCCATATTGCAAGTTATATTTGGGTTTCATTTCATGTCGTGTGTGTAGTCTTTCAATTCAAGCACGCACCCACATTGAGCCTTCGCTCTTATTGGCAAGACCCGAGTAAGGGCCCATATATACCTTATATACGTATTTCCCTTCGGCAATTTACCTTCGGCATTTACATTTCAAGTCATTTCCCTTAAGTCATTTCCCTTCGGTATTGTCTTTACATTCGGGTTTTCCCTTTGGAGTAGCGTGAGTTTGCATTGCATATACGCCATACCCCGAGTTAGGATGCATAATGCATCAAAGCAAACCCCATACTCCCACTCAAAATTCACCACATTTAATGGAGTGTTCATAGCACACACCTAGGTGGCCCATAAAGGGATAAAAAGAAAGACTTAGGCACGTGCAAATCCACGTGATCTAAAATCTGGAAATCGTATTAAAGACCCGAATCAAACACCTCAAACCGCTTTCGTAGGCTTTTTTCCACTCAAAACTCGATTTTTAAAGCGTACAGACTGACCCTTGCGCATCGGTGCAAGAAGGTCTGCGACGACAAGAGCTTGCTTGCTCACAGTCGCCACGTTAGAAGTCAGGTTAAAATATATCTTCGCTAGCTTAGGTAAGCTAGCTGGTATGCCCTGTTTATTCAAATAGGACTTAGACACATGAAAAGGTTCGCCCCAGGCCTAAGAAACCAGGGAGGCAGAGGTTTTCTGCGTCTACAACCAGACATGGTCGAACTCTTGAGACTTACAAGGCCTGCTGCTCCAAGTGAGCAGATCTTATGCTGTTCGATGTTCGATTTTTCAAAATCTATTTACAAAAACTATTTACAAAAGGGACAACTGTCTTGAGCCTCAATCCTAAGGATCTTGAGCTCTTCGTGTTTGCCTTTGCTTGAGTCTTGACACTCGCTTATCTAGTGGAGGTTTTATAAGAAAACAAGCTATATTTCAAATTCCTACGTCTTACTCGAAACGTCGAATTCTCAAACAAAATGAAATTCAAGTAAGTAAATCCTATTTTTACTTTAGGATTCCTCGAAATGAACCATGTTTTAGCTTGGGATAAGCCAAGGATGGGAAAGAGATACCACGGTCCCTTCTGAAGCGTCTCGTGGTTTAAGGCATAGAAGGCGGAAAACTGCTCTTTTTGAGCCTTTGGCCTCTTTTTCCTTTTTTTCATAGAGGGTCTCCCTTTGGGAGTATTTTTTCTTTAATCCCTCTCTTTTTTTTCACAAGAGAATCGATTTTTCTTTTGAATTCTGGTTTCTTTCATTTGGAAAGAGACTTTGGATGGGAAATTCCCTTTATTTGGACCACGTTTTCCTTTCGAAAGGAGAAAAGAAGAGGGGAGGACTTATCCCAAGCTCACACTCGATCCATTCCAAATCAGCCTATTTAGAAATAGCACGTACTAC
This sequence comes from Brasenia schreberi, assembly GCA_036023115.1. Taxonomy (NCBI): domain Eukaryota; kingdom Viridiplantae; phylum Streptophyta; class Magnoliopsida; order Nymphaeales; family Cabombaceae; genus Brasenia; species Brasenia schreberi. Next base: position 9,816,990 of record JAYKKT010000088.1, read on the forward strand.
TTGCAAGTATCTTGCTATATTGAACTAGGCCTTTCTTTGTAAGAAGAAGGATTTTGAAATGTAACCACGATTTTGAAGACTCCACTCTTTCACAAGTGTGAATTCTCTCACTTAGAGTCACACGATTTTGCCTTTGCACCTTATTTTTAGGTCTCAAGGCGCTATCCCTAAAGGTTTTCAAAAATTGGAATTTAACCCAAATCCTACACGTAATACTTCTTTAAGTATTGAATATTCATAGGATCTGCTAAATTCCTACCTTCTACATCGATCAACCAATATGAGTTGTTCGTGGTGGTTGCTCGTACAACATAGGGTCCATCACACTTGGGGCGCCACTTTCCAAGGGGATGTGGGCCATGATAGTGGATGATTTTCAAAACCAGATCCCCCACTTCAAAGTGGCGAGGTCTCATGTGTTTGCCATAGTGTCGGGCTATCCTTTGCCGGTATGCACGAGCATGATCCATGGCAAGGAGTCGCCTTTCATCTAGCAAATCTAGTTCGGCCATCCTAGCATGCTGAAGGGTCTCTAGGGGGAGGTCGAGTGCTATTGATGTATGGAATGAATGCAATTGAGTATGAATGGGAAGAATGACGTTTGTGCCATAAACCAATTCGAATGGTGTGGCATTCGTGGTAGTCCGGATGGAAGTCCTATAAGCCCATAAGGCTTCATCCAGCTTCTCGTGCCACGTCCTACCCTTTTCTAAAGTCTTCTCAATTATGCTAATGAGAATCTTGTTTGTGGCTTCGGCTTGGCCGTTGCCTTGAGGGTAGTAGGGCAAAGAGAAGTGGTGAGTTATGTCATACGTGTTGCACAACTTAACCATCCGCTCGTTCTTGAATGGGGTGCCATTATCAAACACAAGGTCTCGTGGAACCCCAAATCGAGCCAAGATATTCCTCCTAATGAAAGCCACCACATGTTGCCCCAGCACGTTGGTCAGGGAAATGGCTTCCACCCACTTGGAGAAATACTCAGTGGTTGCTAAAATGAATCGATGCCCATTCGAGGCTTTTGGAAATATAGGACCTACGATGTCAAACGCCCACATGGTGAATGGCCAGGGGCTGATCATGGAATGCAATGCAGATGAGGGGATATGAATGGCGTGCCCATGCACTTGACATGGATGACACTTCCTAACATGATCGTGACAATCCTTTTTCAGGGTGGACCAAAAATAGCCCGCTCTAAGTATTTTCATTGCCATCATGTTGGCATTAACATGACCTCCACACTCTCCATCGTGGAACTCATGCATCACTATCCTAGCCTCCTCTAGATCAATACACCTAAGGAGGATGCCGGTAAAACTTTTCTTATATAGAACCCCACCCAGAATGGTGTATCGGGTCGAAATTTTACGGATGAATGCCTTATCTTTAGACGTGGCATCCTCGGTGAATCCCCCATTTTCTAGAAAATGCTTGATATCGTAAAACCAAGGTTTTTCAATAGAATCTGGGTTATTTTGGCAAATATCCAAATTGTGTGTGGATGGGTTGGGCACATGCCATATTTCCAAAGATCGGGTCCCTGAAACGGGATTGACCTTTAGGGTTGAACCCAAGGAGGAGAGGGCATTGATAATGCCATTGTCCTCTCTTCCCACATGTGTGAGTTTACACGATTGGAATGACTCAACCAATCGAGTAGCCAACTCGTGATATGGAAGCAGTTTTTCGTTACGTACTTGCCAAATTTTCAAAACCTGGTTTATAACAAGGAGCGAATCTCCAAAGACCTCGATGCATGATGCCCCTAGAGTTTTCGAAATCCTTAAACCTTATATGAGTGCTTCATACTTAGCTATGTTGTTGGAACATTCGAAATCTAAGCGAATTGCTATGGGAATCTCGCCCTTTTCAGGGGAGATGAGGATGACCCCAGCACCAGCCCCTCGTTGGTTTCGTGCCCCATCGAAGTGCATCTTCCACACTTGGTTTTCGAAAATGTTTGCCAAAATGTGGTTTTGGAAATGGTTTTGCAATATGCCTTTGTCGGGCATTTCATCAAATGTGGGATATGCGTCCTCCAGGGGGAACTCAGCCACGTAGTCTGCTAGGGCTTGCCCCTTAATGGAGATTTGGTGATGGTATTTTAAGTCATACTCCATTAGAAGGAGTTGCCATTTGCCCAATCTAGCCGTGAGAATGGGTTTTTCGAACAAGTGCTTGATTGGATCAAGCTTGGACACTATCCAGATCTCATGATCTAGAAAATAGTGTCTGAATTTCTGGCAGGCCTAGACTAGGGCCAAGCACGTCTTCTCCATGGCTTGATAATTTCGTTCATAAGCCAAAAGAGTTTTCGAAATATAGTAGATGGCATACTCCTTATGGGTGTCATCCTCATATTGAGCCAATAGGGCTCCTAAAGCATTCGCATGCACGGAAATGTAAAGTAAAAGCGGTTTTCCTTGCTTTGGAGGATTCAAAACGGGGGGATTAACCAAGTACGCCTTTAGTCTCTCGAAGGACTTCTGGCAGTCGTTATCCCATAAGAATTTCGTACCCTTCCTCAACAGCTTGTTGAAGGGTTCGCATCTAGTTGCCAGATTTGATATAAATCGACGAACGGACTGTAATCGACCCTGGAGGCTACGAACTTGGGTGAGATTGGAGGGTGGGGCCATGTTTATGATGGCTCGACACTTAGAGGGGTCGACTTCTATACCCCTTTGGCTTACCATAAAGCCTAGAAGCTTCCCAGATTCTACCCCGAATACACATTTTTGAGGGTTTACCTTTACTTTGTAAAGCCTAAGCCTTTCGAAAATCTTTTGCAAACATTCGATATGAGTGCATCAGGTTTTGGATTTTGCCAAGAGATCGTCTACATATACTTCTACGAGCTCATGAATTTGATCATGGAAGATCGTGGTCATGGCTCTCTTGTATGTCGTGCCGGTATTTTTCAATCCAAAGGGCATGACTGTATAGCAGTACGTGCCCCACGGGGTTGTGAATGCGGTCTTACCCTGATCTCGTGGACTTAATTTAATTTGATTATAGCCTGAATAGCCATCCATAAATGAAAACATTTCATGATTTGTAGTACTATCGACTATCAAATCTATGTTTGGTAAAGGATAATTATCCTTTGGAGTGGCTTTATTCAGGTTTCTGAAATCGATGCATATTCAAATTTTCCCATTGGTTTTTTGAACTACAACGATGTTTGACAACCAATCAGAATACGTAATGGGTTTTATAAATCCGGCTTTTAACAGATCTTCTAAACCCTCTTTAACTTGCGTGTGTACATTCGGGTGTATTTTCCTAAGCTTCTGCTTTATGGGTTTTACATCCGCATCTAAGGGAAGACGATGTTCGACAATGCTGGGGTCTATGCCCGGCATGTCTTCATACGTCCATGCAAACACATCTAAATAGGTTCGTAGAAATGCAATGAATGCTGATCTTTCATGTTCATGCAAACATGCGCCTATCTTGATGGTTTTGGGATTGGAATCACTCCCTAGGTTCACCTCTATGAAATCTCCTCCTATTGAATTGGAAGGTCTTTCAAAATCGAGAATTTTATGAAATTCTGGGAGCTCAGAAGTGGGATCTTCCTCAAGGGGATCCATTTCTGGGCTTCGATCATTCTCGTGGGTTATAGACCTGAGGGAATTTGATGCGTGAGTTTTCAAAAGACCTGGTTTGGTACTTAGATTTTTAATTGATTTCGAAATTTTTGGTCTGGCTACGCAGACGACGTTCCTTTCGAAATCTTTTTCCTTTTCCAAAGTCTTACCAAGAGCATCTATGTACAAAATCTTTTTGGTATTTTGTAGATTTTTTATTTTTTTGGGTTTTTGCAAAACAAGAACTTTAGGAACTATACAAACCACTCTATTTTCGAGTTTTTGCTTTTCCATTGTTTTTGGTTTTTGTCCTTTTTCGATTTTTTTTATTTTAAGTTTTTCAAATGTTTTTGTATTTTTATGAAAGGGATCTTCCATCATACCTACAAAGGAAAAACACTACGGGTTAGACTCGGAATAAGAGGTATAAATCGTAGGTCTCTTCTAGGATAGGCTCTAGGGCACCCTTGACCCAGGTGGTCACAGGGGGTGGCTCTGGCGGTAATTTGGGAGTATAGCCGATCCCATATCGGCTTGGGTTGGCCCTAGGAAGGATGGGCTCTAGGAGACCCTGGTTTTGTGCCCCTAGACTTTTATAGGGCGTATAGCCCATATTCAACAGCATGTTCCACGATTTTTTATTTTTTGAAATTATATGATTCAAATCATGGTCCTGGAACTTGCTGTCGTCCATATCGTGCTCGTATGGCTTCTTGTCCAGGGGTTTTGGAAATAAGGGATGCTTGGGTCTTCCTAGAAGGGTTAGGATCGGGAGGGGGCCTGCTTTGGGCGGCCCCTTCACATACACAACTTTCCTAGGGTTGTTTAACACGAGCCTTGGTGGCTCGATCATGGTCTGCCCCAGGTTAGCCTCATGGGCCTGGGAACTCGACAAACAAGGGGAGTTTATGATCCCCTTAAGCTGAGGGTGACTCTCACCTAGGATCACCACGACTTAGTCCCTGAAAGGGATCTTGACACACCTGTGGAAGGTGGATGGCACAGCGCACAAGCTATGTATCCAGGGCCTTCCCAACAACAGGTTATAATGGGGGTGGATGTCCAAAACATGGAACACCCCCGTGTGTGTGATCCCTCCCGTTTCCATCGGGAGTTCGATCGATCCTAAAGGTCTAGACGCATTCCCATCGTATCCAATGATAACGATGGGGCTTCGGTTTACAGAAGTCAAGGTGACTCCGATTTGATACGCCACATGAAGTGGAAGGATGTTGAGCCCTCCTCCCCCATCGACTAGGCACCGGTCCAGAGAGTGGTTATTCAGAACCACCTCGATATGCAGGGCCTGGTTGTGGGACTCGTAGGGTCTATCTACATCGCTTGTTTCTAAAAATCCCCAATCTTTGCATAAGTCAAGGATCTTGCAAATTTCAGGAAGTTCGGAGGTTTTATTTCTCCTGGCTTTGGTGATTCTCAAGCTTTTCATTTTGAAAAAGCTCTAGACAAAAGGGTGTTCAAGATCAGCTTTTTGGATTTTTTGGTTTTTGGGAGTTATGTACAATTTTCGAAAAGTATTTTTACAATTTTCAAAAATGGACTTTGTACATGGCCAAAGGCTTTAAAACAAATTTCTTTTTGGAATTTTCATTTTTCCAAATGTTTTTGAGATTTTGTTTTGGGTTTTCAATTTTTTTGGTTATTTGGCAAATATCTGATTTTTTTTTTTTGGTTTTTCAAAAGGAGGGATCTTCCCATGAACCTACAAAGAAAACATTCATGAATCAGACTCAAATTAATAGGTCTAAGACATGGGTTTTGGGTTTTAGAGGTTCTACAGGGCACCCTTGACCCATATGGTCTTAGGTGGTGGCTCTGGGGGTATGGGTGGGCTGTAGCCCAATCCATACTTTTGTCGATTGGCCTGAGGTAGGACAGGTTGGAGCCTACCTTGGTTTTGGGTTCCTAGGCTCTGGTAGGGCTTATATCCCATATTCATAATCATGTTCCAAGACTTCTTGTTTTTTGAAAAGTTTTTGTATAAATCATGGCCTTGGAACATGGAATCGTCCATGTCAGGGATATATACCCTTTTGGATTTTGGGATTTTGGATTCTGGGGTGATGGAAGACTTGGGCTTCCATACATCCCTGGTTTGGGAGATTTGTTTCTCAAGGGAAGCCGTGCTTGGTCCCTCGAGGATTTTTGGATATTTTGGGGCAATTTTGTCTTCAAGGGAAACCGTACTTGGTCCCTCGAGAGACTTTGGATATTTTGGGGTGATGGAAGACTTGTGCTTCCATACAACCCCGAATTGGGAGATTTTGTCCTCAAGGAAAGCCATGCTTGGTTCCTTGAGGAACTTTGGATATTGCAGGGTGATGGAAGACTTGAGCTTCCACACAACCTGTATTTGGGAGAATTTTTCTTTGAGGGAAGGGAAGCTTGTTCCCTCGAATTTTTTGACTTGCTCCCTAGGTTCAACTCGTGGTGCCCCTAGGGATGGATTTTTTTGTTTCAAAACTCTAATCTTGGTTCCAGGGTACAAGACTAGGCTCGAAGAAGTGGGTTTTTCTATGGCAGGGTTATGAGCTCCTAAGATGTTGATGCATGCATTAGGGGTCTCCATGTCTACCATTTTTTGAGTTTGTTTTTGTTTTTGCTTTTGAAATTCTTTTGGCTGGTGTGGGATATTTGAAGCACCTTGAAAATTCTCTAACTTAGGCACATTTCGTGGGTTTGTGTGTGCAGAGGGGTTATCCAATGCATCTGATGACCCTATATGAAGAAGAGAGTTTTGAGAAGGATGGGTTTCAGGCATATCTCTTTGTGGCTTGTCTACCTTTTCATGGTGAGAGCAGGCCGTTTTCCCGGGTAACTCTGTTTTGAGCACCCGGGGTTCCACGAGGCGTTCCTTTTCGAAACCTACTTGTTTTTCATTCTCGTCTCTTTGTGGGGTGCGGGTTTCATGTCCCACTCTGTGTGTGTGCCTAGATTTAGGACTTTCACTTGAATTTTTCAAAATTTCAAAGTTTGATTTTTCAATTTTTTTGTCCTTTTGAAAGTTTTCAAGATTTTTTTGATTTTTTGAAACAGAAACAACTTTTTTCGAATTTTCTTTGGAATTTTTGAATTTTGGATTTGTGGGAGTGGAGGACTCGCCCCTTTCTGGGTTTTGGCCTTTTTCCTCAATTCCTTCATCGATTTTGAATTTGGTTTTCTTTTCACAATCTTTATGCGCCCGAGAAGAGCTGCTATGGGATTTATGGGTTTTAAGCTCCTTGCTTAAAACATCCATTTTTTTGAAAGTTACCCATATATCAGCTAGCATTTCTCGTTCTTTGGCTGTTTTGAAAACCTCTTTTGATTTACTGAACGAGGATTTTGGAAGTGTGGGAGTGGAGGACTCGCCCCTTTCTGGGTTTTGGCTTTTTACCTCACATCCTTCGTCAAGTTTGAATTTGGTTTTCTTTTCACGATCTTTATGCGCCCGAGAAGAGCTGCTATGGGATTTATGGGTTTTAAGCTCCTTGCTTAAAACATCCATTTTTTCTTTGAAAATCACCTGTATATCAGCTATTGCTTCTCATTTTTTGGCTTTTTTAGAAACCTCTTTTGATTTACTCGACGAGGATTTTGGCTTTTGCTCCATTTTCTGCAAATTTTCTAAGTATGCACGATTTTTTGGAAAATACCTTTTTTTCAAAAATTTGAGCGTAACTTGTTTGTTTGAAGTTTACTTAAGTCCCGAGTCCCACCGGGCGTGCCAAATCTGTAGACACGGAAAATTTTCACTTGCGGGTTCTTAGGCCTGAAGTGAACCTTTTCGTGCTTACGTTCGCTTTTAGGGCATGCCAGCTAGCTTACTCAAACTAGCGAAGTAGTTTTTAAAATATCTGACTTTTGAAAGGCAATTGTGGACAAGCGGGATCTTTTCGTCGCAAACCTTCTTGAACCGACGCTCAAGGGTCAGTTTGTACACTTACAGACTTCGTTTGAAACAAGTTTAAACTCAAATTCGATTTTTGAATGAACAGGTGTTTGAAAACTTTAGAAAGCATGCATTTGGCGAGTTTTTGCTTTTACTGGGTTTGGGCGACCCTAAGTCTTTGAAATTTATCTGCCTTAGGCGTGGAGTGTGTGCATCAAGTGCCTAAGATGGGCGTTTTGCACGACTTATTCGGATTTGTTCGATGCAGGTATGCAACCTAGCTCGAGTATGGCGAGTATGCAATGCAACTCACACAACTTGAATGTAAAAACCCAAAATTTAAAGACTTAACAGAAGGGAAAACCCAAATTGAATGCAACTCACACGACTTGAATGTAAATTGCAGAAATTCAAATATCTCTATATCTTAAGAGCGGAAAGGCTCAATGTGTGCGAGGGTGTTGTGTATAAATTGAAATGCAACACACGCAACTGAACCGTAAAACGCAGTAGAAGGGAGATATAGATATATGTAAGAGCGGAAAGGCTCAATTGTGGTGTGTGTGTATGTGTATAAATTGAAAGACAACACACACGACTGAATTTAAAACCCAGAATTGAAATGCGTACACAACTGAACTGGGAAAACTCACGCAGCAGAAAGTATATAGATATGGCTATATCTTAGCGGCTTCTGAGGCCAAAATGTGCGTGAAGTGTTTGAGCAAACGCTCGGGTGTTTCTTGGGTGCGAGTGTGTAATTGAAAAACAAACTCACACGACTTAATGTAACAACCCAGCTTAATTGAAATACGTACGTATAATAAGAGCGAAAAGGCTCAATTGTGTACGTGGTGCTTGTGTACGAGATAAGAGCGAAAAGGCTCGAGTGTATGTGTGTGTCTCGTGTGTCCAGCACTGTTATTACATCCGGGGGGAGACGATGCTCCGTTATTACAACCCCGTATCAAATTGAATTGAATACGAAAAACAACTTGATATATATCAAAATAAACTCATATTTTCTAGATTCTTGAGTTATGCTCGTACAAGAGGTGAGTCCATCATCATTATATGGAGTCCGGGGCACGTGGGAGCGAAGCCGGAGAGCTTGAGAGCTTGGGGAGACTTGGAGTTCCGAGAGCTGCAAATTATACCGGGTTTAGGGACGCTTGGGGCTGGTTTGGGTAAGGGATGACTCGAGCCACCTTGGCTCGAGTGATAGGCTTTTTGGCTTAGGATTTGGCCAGCATTTGGCCTTAGGTTTAGTGAGGTTTAGACTTAGGATTAGGCCAGCACTTGGCCTTGGTTTAGGTCGTGTTTAAGCTTAGGATTAGGCCAGCACATGGCCTTGGTTTAGGTCATGTTTTGGACCTGGTATTAGGCATGACTCGAGCCAAGGTGGCTCGAGTGATAGGATATGGTTTAGGTCTTGTGAAACTCGAGCCAAAGTGGCTCGAGTGGTAGTTGTTTGCTCTAGGGTTCGGCCATCATTTGGCCTTGGTTTAGATCTTGTGAAACTCGAGCCAAGGTGGCTCGAGTAAGAGTGGTATTAAGGTGTAGTTGGTCCTAGTCTAGGTGCTGAAGATGGGACACGGTTAAGCTAGGGAGGATATATGGCCAGGTTTAGGTAGGGTTCACTAGGTTTGCCAAGGTGAGCTTAGGGGCTGGTTCACGGCCAGCCCTTAGCCTAAGGTTTTGGGCTGGGATGACCTGCCTTTTAGGGTAGGCCTTAGTTGTTTTTGGGTGGGACACGGCCTGCTCTAGCAGGCCGTGAGTCTTAGGTAGGTGGCATGCCTAAGGCCGACCAGGTCTTGGCGAGGAGAAGGACACACGGCCAACCTTGGCCGTGTGATTTAAAGGGAAATGGCCTGCCGAATGGCAGGCCTGTTTTAGGTAAAAAGGGAGAAACACGGCCAGCCCTTGGCCGTGTTTTTAGGTAAGTGGCGTGCCGAATGGTAGGCTTGGCCTTTGGTGGAAAAGGTGGAGCACGGCCTGCACTTGCAGGCCGTGGATCTTGGGCTTGGATGGCCTGCCTTTAGGGCAGGCCTTAGGTACCTCTTAGTGGGACACAAGAGATAGTTAGGTGGGCTCGGGCAGCTCTTGGCCGAGCCAAGGTTTTGCTTAGGTGGCTCGGTCAGCAAGTGGCCAAGCTAGGTTAGCTTTTGTTTGGGTTCTAGGTAGGGCTTAGCTAGGTGGTGGTTTTGGGTGGGAAGCTTGGTGAAAAACGGCAAGGACTTGGCTGTTTCAATGGAGTTTTTAGGGGTTGTTTTGGTGGAGTTGGGTGGTCTAGAGAGGTTAGGGAAGATGGAGTCTAGGTTAGGTTTAGGGGCTTACCTATTTGCAGCACCGCTCCAGCCACCACTCAAGCCGCCAAGCTCCGCCATGATCTCCACTCCCAGCCGGCTTGAAGAAGATGCTTGCTTGGTGCAGCCGTTGCCTCCATGGGCCAATCCCATCTCAAACAAAAAACACTTTGGGCCTAGAGCCACTTTCTCTCTCATCCCCCCCTTTATTTCACGTGAAGTGGGTTTCCTGGAGACTTCACGTGAATGATTTCCAGCCCACTCACCTCTATTTATAGAGGTTTTAAGTGGATCTTGGATCTTGGGTCCTGGATTTGGGTCTGGCTATCCGGATCCAATCCAAACTCAATGTGGATCTGGATCGCGGATCTCGGATCTTGGATTTTTGAGATCCATATCCAATCCAAACACAATTTGGATCTGGATCTGGATATTTTTGGGTTCAGACCCAATCCAGATTTTTCTTCTACTCCTTGGTTTTTTGGTCCTTTTCACCGTCAGTTTTGTGCGGGCTTCGATTCATCGGATGCCTAACTCTGGCCTGGGTCTTCCTCAAGTCTTTCTTCCAACCGGTGTTCTGCTTTTCAGGACTTTTTCTGCGTTTGTTTCGGTCTGCCGTTTTGATTTTTGGCCGGTTCCTATTGATATCGAACTCAGATTGCCGCACGGATTCCGTTCATCATTCTGACGGGATGTGTCTCGGACTTCTGTCGACTTCCTCAGGTACTGGGCTTCTTTCTGCATTTTGGAGCTGCTTTGTGCTTTTTCTTTGACTCAAATTACATTTTTACCCTTCTATCGGGCTTTTCTCCAAACGGGCTCTTTTTTCTTCCATTTTTGAGTAGGGGGTGGCTTTTGAGACTCTGGACTCGAATCCTCTTCTTGCCTAGGATTTTCTTTTACCTTTTGTACCTATTTTCACATTTTAAAACAGGTTGTCGTTTTGGCTCAAACGAGCTTTTTATGTTTTTGGGAGTTTTTGATTTTTAGAAAATTCGGGGTGTTTACAAGTGCGAGAATTGAAGTACTACACACATGACATGAAATTAAACCCAAGGGAAATTTAACACGGCCCTTACTTGGGTCTTGCAAATAAGAGCGAAAGCTCGATGTGTGTGAGTGCGAGAATTGAAAGACAACACACACAACTTAAGCAAAACCCACGCAACTTAAAGTATATAAATAAATTTATATCTTAAGGGCTGATTAGGCCCGTGTGTGTTCAAAATCATGCATAACTAAGAGCGAGGTAGGCTCAAGTGCACGTGTGTGGGGGTGTGCCAAGCCACGTTATTACAAGCGGGGGGAGACCATGCTCCGTTATTACAACCCTGTATCAAATTTAATTTAACTTAAGCAAGTCTAAAAATAAGGACCGAGTTAGGCACTTACGTATAGTTGGTCCGGAGGTGACTTGCTTGAGCTTGGGCTTGGGCGTCGCCTTGGGCTGCAAGAGGGAGCTCCTCGGAATGGCACAGCAAGAGTGTGTCCGGACGGGTGACAAGGGAGCGCGGGTGTGGCACCTTGGGGCTTGCCGGCTGCTAGGAGGGTGCTGCTATGGTGTCTCGGGCTGAAGTGTTTAGGGAGGGTCACTAAGGCGTAGGGAAGGCTCTATGGAAGGTGGAGCTAAGGGGTGACTAAGGGAAAATGTCTAAGGAAGGAGGTGTAAGGCCGCGGGTAGCTGGGTGCAGTCGGTTGTGGCTGGCCGACTAGGGGCGGTTTAAGTGGTGGCCGGCTGGGGTAGCTAGGGGTGTTTGGGAATGGCGAGGGAGCTAGCTAGGTTGTTGGCTAAGGGATGGTTAAAGGGGAGGACGGGCAGGTCCTAGGGAAGAAGGTAAGGTGGCTGGGGTAGCTAGGGGGTGTCACTAAGGGATGGTAGGGAAGCGGGTGGTGCGGTTGGGTGTGGTTGCAGGGTGGCGGGCAGTTAGGTGGTGGCCGGCTGAGTGGAGTGAAAACTAGGCTAAGGTAGGGTGCTATGGGGTGGCTGAGAGTGGAGGGGGAGTGAAGATAGGGTGGAGTTAGGATAGGGTACTAACCGAATGGGAGAGGAAGGTTGGTGTCATAGGAGGGCAGCCGGGTGGAAGGAGTGGTGGCGTGGCCGGGCGACTGTGGTGGCTTGGAAGGGATGCTGGCCAGGAGGTAGTGGTGGCGTGGAGCGGTGCAGGCTGGGAGGTAGTGGTGGAGCAGGTGAGAGAAGGGAGCAAGGTGAGAGAGGGCTCGGTTGGCCCAAGTGCTGGGAAAAGAAGATGAAAAACCCGCCCACTAGGGGAGGGGGGGGTTTATAGGTTTCAAAGGGGCGGTTGGGGCTGGTTTTGAGAGGGCAGTTTGGTAGTTAGGTGGTGGTGGTGTGGTGATAAGGTGGGCTGGTTTTGAGGGGGGGCAGATATTTTGTTTTAGGTGGTTTTAGGGATATGGTGTGCTAGGGTTTAGGTGGGGTGGTTTAGTGGTTTAGGGCTTAGCTAGGTGGGTTGGTTTTGGGGTGAGGTTTAGTGAGGTGGGTTAGGTGTTTAGGCTAGGATTATGTTAGGATTTGGGGAATTAGGCTAGGTTTAGGGAAGGATTAGGGAGGTGGGTTAGGTGATTAGGTTGGGATTAGGGAAGTGGGTTAGGTGATTAGGCTAGGATTAGGCCGGGATTAGGGTAAAGGGCTAGGATTAGGGGTTTTGGCTTAGGATTGGGTTAGGAGGCTCCCTTTGCATAGCCCATGGACTTCATTGCATCATGTTGGTGCAGTCCTAGGTTAGGTATAGGCTCATACAAGCTTAAACCCTCATTAATTAGGCTAACCCACATGACTAACCCCAAACTTGACACACAAATCAAGCTTAATACAATTCCCCTCATGCTTATCCTCCCCATTCTCTCTCATGCCCATAATCTCACGTGAATTTCAAGTGGGCCCCACCTCCATTTATGAGAAGGTGATGTGGGCACTGGATGTGGATATTGGATTGGATCTCTGGATCCAAATCCACACATACGTTTGGATAGGGATCTGGATATATATGGTCCAAATCCAATCCAAACTGAATTCTGACTCCTTCAGGGTATGTTCGAAACGAACGATTTGTGCGGGGTCTGACAGCATCAGTACTCCGTCTTCGTTGGGTCTTCGCCAACATGGTCGTTCCGAAGATGATTTCAAAGGATTTTTGCTGATAACATGGACTTGGATGTTCGAGATCCTGGGGGCGGATCTAACACGAGAGTTGTTGTGCCGAGCTTGACATGTGCTCCGGTTCTGGGCTCTCTTTAGCTCTTCTGGTCCTATTTTCATCAGGCCAAGCTCTTGGGCTTTCTTTGGGGTGATATGATATGAATATGATGCATGCTATGCACTCCATGTGATTCAAAATGGAAATACACGATTTTATGCAAGAGTGAACATATGAAATGTATCTCACAAGTCAAGAAGGAGATGCATTCGTTGAAATTCGTTTCTCCATGGAAGGTGTCTAGGGGCTATATTTAAAAATGCCCCTAGCTTGAGGGAAATTTCGCATGGCCACATGGTGAAGGTCCATGGCTTTTCAAAAGACTTTTTTGGATGGACGATGGTATGTTCATGTCCATGCATTTCCACGATTTTCCTAACTTGATCATGCTACTTTTTACTCAAGGATGGAAAACACAACCAACCCTAAGTGATCATCATGGCCATCGGGCTTTGATTTTGACATGGTCTCCATATTTCATTGTGAGATTCATGTTCTTATCCAACACAATCAAGGTTTTCATATAAACCTGAAGTTTTGAAAATCTTTCTTTTCAAAGTATATGTGGGGTTAAATTTTTGAAATTTTGATCCCTTTTGAGAAAGCAATTTGGGGAAATCCTCCCTTTCTATATGAAGATGGTTTTATACCAGCCCTTTTGATTTGAAATATGTTTCCTATACTTGATTTTGGTCAAGCAGGGTTTTTGGAATTCATTTTGAAAATTCGTGCCTTCATGGGGCATTTGATCAAGTATGGGGAATGTGTCTCACAGAGGCACTTCAGCCACACGATACAGGGCTTGTCCCTTAATTGAGTCTTGAGTTTCGAAACTCATACTCTGTTGAAAGGGGCTGCCATTTTGCCTACCTGTTTAAGATAGGTTTTTCAAATGAGTGCTTTAATGAATCATTCCCTTTTCCATGGGAGATGATGTCTCGAATTTTTAGGGCCTACAGCAAGGCCAAGCACGATTTTTCTTTTGGCTTAGTGATTCCTTTCACACGCCAAAAGAGTTTTCGAAATGTATGGCACATTTAGTATGAATAACATCTTCATTTGATCAAGTCAAGCAGACAATGCATGAATTGCAATGTATGGAAGGTTTTTATCAAAAAGAATTTTGAAAAGGCTTTTGTGAAATGCTAACCCTTTTTTGAGATTTTCATTTCTTTTGAAATTTGCCTTGAAGGTGTTGGATTTGATTCGTATGGAGACCTGCTTATGAAGGCTCGATACTTAGGGGGTCGACTTTCATTGCCCCTTTTCGTTTTACAAAACCCTGAATTCGAGTTCTAAGATAATGTCTAGACTAGATGCACATGTATGATTTCAGAGTGTGATGCATGATGCTTATGCACACACTACGGGTCAGGCTTGTTTCTAAAAATCCCCAATCTTTGCATAAGTCAAGGATCTTCCGAATTTCAGGAAGTTCGGAGGTTTTTATTCCTCCTGGCTTTGATGATTCTCGAGCTTTTCATTTTGAAAAAGCTCTAGACAAAAGGGTGTTAAAGATCGACTTTTTGGATTTTTTTTTTGGTTTTTGGGAGTTATATACAATTTTCAAAAAGCATTTTTACAATTTTCGAAAATGGACTTTGTACATGGCCAAAGGCTTTAAAACAAATTTCTTTTTGGAATTTTCATTTTTCCAAATGTTTTTGAGATTTTGTTTTCGGTTTTCAATTTTTTTGGTTTTTGGCAAATATCTAATTTTTTTTGGCTTTTTCAAAAGGAGGGATCTTCCCATGAACCTACAAAGAAAACATTCATAAATCAGACTCTAATCAATAGGTCTAAGACATGGGTTTTGGGTTTTAGAGGTTCTACAGGGCACCCTTGACCCATATGGTCTTAGGTGGCGGCTCTGGGGGTATGGGTGGGCTGTAGCCCAATCCATACTTTTGTCGATTGGCTTAAGGTAGGACAGGTTGGAGCCTACCTTGGTTTTGGGTTCCCAGGCCCTGGTAGGGCTTATATCCCATATTCATAATCATGTTCCAAGACTTTTTGTTTTTTGAAAAGTTTTTGTATAAATCATGGCCTTGGAACATGGAATCGTCCATGTCGGGGATATATACCCTTTTGGATATTGGGAGTTTGGATTCTGGGGCGATGGAAGACTTGGGCTTCCATACATCCCTGGTTTGGGAGGTTTGTTTCTCATAGTAAACCGTGCTTATTCCTTTGAGAAGTTTTGGATATTTTGGGGTGATTTTGTCTTCAAGGGAAACCGTACTTGGTCCCTCGAGAGACTTTGGATATTTTGGGGTGATGAAAGACTTGTGCTTCCATACAACCCCGGTTTGGGAGATTTTGTCCTCAAGGAAAGCCATGCTTGGTTCCTTGAGGAACTTTGGATATTGTAGGGTGATGGAAGACTTAAGCTTCCACACAACCTGTATTTGGGAGAATTTTTCTTCGAGGGAAGACAAGCTTGCTCCCTCGAATTTTTTGACTTGCTCCCTAGGTTCAACTCGTGGTGCCCCTAGGGATGAATTTTTTTGTTTCAAAGCTCTAATCTTGGTTCCAAGGTACAAGACTAGGCTCGAAGAAGTGGGTTTTTCTATGGCAGGGTTATGAGCTCCTAAGATGTCGATGCATGCATTAGGGGTCTCCATGTCTACCATTTTTTTAGTTTGTTTTTGTTTTTGCTTTTGAAATTCTTTTGGCTGGTGCGGGATATTTGGCGCACCTTGAAAATTCTCTAACTTAGGCACATTTCGTGGGTTTGTGTGTGCAGAGGGGTTATCCAATGCATCTGATGACCCTATATGAAGAAGAGAGTTTTGAGAAGGATGGGTTTCAGGCATACCTCTTTGTGGCTTGTCTACCTTTTTAGGGTGAGAGCAGGCCGTTTTCTCGGGTAACTCTGTTTTGAGCCCCCGGGGTTTCACGAAGCGTTCCTTTTCGAAACCTACCTGTTTTTCACTCTCGTCTCTTGGTGGGGTGTGGGTTTCATGTCCCACAGTGTGTGTGTGCCTAAACTTAAGTTTTTCAATTGAATTTTTTGAAATTTCAAAGTTTTGTTTTTCAATTTTTTTGTCTTTTTGCAAATTTTCAAGATTTTTTTGATTTTTTGAAACAAAAACATCTTTTTCGGATTTTTCTTTGGAGTTTTCAAATTTTGGATTTCTGGGAGTGGAATTCTCGCCCTTTTCTAGGGTTTGGCCTTTTACCTTAATTCCTTCGTCGATTTTGAAATTGGTTTTCTTTTCACAATTTTTGTGCGCCCGAGAAGAGTTGCTATGGGATTTATGGGTTTTAAGCTCCTTGCTTAAAACTTCAATTCTTTTGAAAATCGCCCGTATATCAGCTAGCGCTTCTCGTTCTTTGGCTGTTTTGAAAACCTCTTTTGATTTACTCGACAAGGATTTTGGTTTTCACTCCATTTTCTGCAACTTTTCTAAGTATGCACAATTTTTGAAAAACACCTTTTTTTTTAAAAATTTTGAGTGTAACTTGTTTGTTTGAAATCGATTTAAGTCCTGACTCCCACCGGGCTTGCCAAATCTGTAGACACGGAAAATGTTCGACTCTGGGTTTCTTAGGCCTGAAGTGAATCTTTTCGCAATCTACGTTCGCTTTTAGGGCGTGCCAGCTAGCTTACTCAAACTAGCGAAGTAGTTTTTGAAATATCTGTCTTTTGAAAGGCAATTGTAGGCAAGCGGGATTTTTACGTCACAGACCTTCTTGCACCGATGCGCAATAGTCAGTCTGTATGCTTAGAGACTTCTTTTGAAACAAGTTAAACTCAAAAATCAATTTTTGAATAAACAGGTATTTGAAAATCCTTTTGAAATCATGCACTAGACGAGTTTTTGATTTGGGCGACCCTAAGTCTTTCAGTTTCAATCACTTAGGCATGTTTGCACATTTTGTTGGGGTTTGTTTGATGTAGGTATGCACTCTAGCTCGAGTATGGCGAGTATGCAATTCAACTCACGCAACTTGAATGTAAAACCCGAAATTTAAAGACTTAGCAAAAGGGAAAACCCAAATTAAATGCAACTCACACGACTTGAATGTAAATTATAGAAATTTAAATATATCTATATCTTAAGAGCAGAAAGGCTCAATGTGTGCGTGGGTGTTGTGTATAAATTGAAATGCAATACACGCAATTGAACCGTAAAATGCAGCAGAAGGGAGATATAGATATATATAAGAGCGAGAAGGCTCAATGTGAGTGAGTGTTTTGAGTGTATAAATTGAAATGCAACTCACGCAACTTGAATTTAAAACCCAACTGAAAGGGAAATACGTATATATACGTAAGAGCGGAAAGGCTCAATGTGAGTGAGTGCTTTGAGTGTATAAAATGAAAGACAACTCACATGACTTGAACCTTAAAACCCAGCTGAATGTATATAAATAGAGCTATATCCTATGGGCTGTTGAGGCCCGTTTGTGTGCAAAAGTGTGTAGATAAGAGCAGAAAAGCTCGAGTGTACGTGTGTGTGTTTTGCATCAAGCACATATATTACATCTGGGGGGAGACAAGCTCTGTTATTACAACCCCATATGATGAATTGAATTGAATGGAAAGGGATTTGATATATATCGAAACCAACTTACACTTTTCAGCCTTTTGAGCTAGGATCGTACAAGGAGCGAGTCCAACATCATCTCATGACATCTGATGCATGTGGGAGCGAAGCCGGAGAGCTTGAGAGCTTGGGGAGACTTGGAGTTCCGAGAGCTGCAAATTATACAGGGTTTAGGGCCACTTGGGGATGGTTTGGGCAAGGTAAGACTTGAGCTACCTTAGCTCGAGTGATAGGGTTTAAGTTTAGGATTCGGCCAGCACTTGGCCTTGGTTTAGGTATAGGATAGAGTTGGTTGTTCCTAGGTTAGGTGTTGGCTGAAGTTTTGAGATTTCGGCCAAGGTTCATCAACTTTGTTTGGTCTTGTGAGACTCGAGCCAAGGTGGCTCGAGTGGCATGGTTTTAGTATGGAATACGGCCAGCATTTGGCCTTGGTTTAGGTCTTGTTTAGGCTTGGGATTAGGCCAACATTTGGCCTTGGTTTAGGTATGGTTTAGGCTTGGTATTAGGCTAGCATTTGGCCTTGGTTTAGGTATAGGATAGAGTTAGGATTCGGCCAGCATTTGGCCTTGGGTTTAGTTAGGTTTAGACTTGGGATTAGGCCAACATTTGGCCTTGGTTTAGGTATAGTTTAGACTTAGGGTTCGGCCAACATTTGGCCTTGGGTTTAGCTTGTGTGACTCGAGCCAAAGTGGCTCAAGTGAACTCGGTTGTAGTTGGGGCTGAACCTAGGCAAACCACGGTTAGGTTAAGGCTTGGTTGAGTCCTAACTAGGTTAGGTTTGGTTGAGTCCTAGGCTAGTCACGACCAAAGGTTTATGTATGGTTTAATGAGGTTGGCCAAGGCGGCTTAGGGGGTGGTTCATGGCCAGCCCTTAGCCTAAGGTTTTGGGCTGGTTCATGGTGGCAGGCGGCCATCAAAAGGGGCGGCCTGTTTGGTTGACTTAGGTAAGTAGGTGGCCTGCCACAATGGCAGGCCTGTTAGGTTAATGAAGGACACGGCCTGCACTAGCAGGCCGTGGGTTTGTGGTAGGTAAATGGCCTGCCACTAGGGCAGGCCTTTGGTGCTTTTTGAAGAGGACACGGCCTGCACTTGCAGGCCGTGGTTTTCTTGGATAGGTATGGCCTGCCTTTAGGGCAGGCCTTGACGTTTTTGGGTGGGACACGGCCTGCTCTAGCAAGCCATTGTCTTGGGCTTGGCTGGCCTGCCTTTAGGGCAAGCCTTGATGTCTTTGGGTGGGACACGAGAGGGAGTTAGGTGGGCTCGGCCAGCTCTTGGCCGAGCCAAGGTTTTGCTCGGAAAAGGTGGGTGGCTCGGCCAGCAAATGGCTGAGCTAGGTTAGGTTTTTGCTTGGGTTCTAGGTAGGGCTTAGCTAGGTGGTGGTTTTGGGTGGAAGACTTGGTGAAAACCGGCCAGCACTTGGCTGGTTTGGTGGGTTTTTTAGGGGACGTTTGGGTAGGATGGTTGGTCTAGAGAGGTTAGGGAAGAAAGGGGTTAGGTTAGGGCTTAGGGGACCTACCTTGGTTGCAACACCACTCCAAGCCGCCACTCAAGCCGCCAAGCTCCACCATGCAACGCTCCCAGCCAGCTTGAAGAAGATGTCTTGTTGTTGGTGCAGCCCTTGCCTCCATGGGCCAATCCCAAGCACTCAAACAAACGAATTTCGCCTATGGGCCTCTTTCTCTCTCATCCCCCCTTTATTCACGTGAGGAGCTTCCCTAGAGCCTCACTCGTGAATTAATTTTTAATCCCAGCACCTCTATTTATAGAGCTTTTAAATGGGTCTTGGATTTGGGTCTGGCTATTCGGATCCAATCCAAACTCTATGTGGATTTGGATCGCGAATCTTGGATATTTTGAGATCCAGATCCAATCCAAATATTTATTTGGGTTTGGATCTCGGATCTTGGATATTTTGAGATCCAAATCCAATCCAAACACAATTTGGATCTGGATCTAGATATTTTTGGGTCCAAACCCAATCCAGACTTTTCTTCTACTCCTTAGTTTTTTGGTGCTTTTCACTGTCGATTTCGAGTGGGCTTCGATTCATCGGACGCCCAACTTTGGCCTGGGTCTTCCCCAAGTCTTTTTTTCAATCGGTGTTCTGCCTTTCAGGACTTTTTCGGCGTTCGTTTCGGTCCGCTGTTTTGGTTTTTGGCCGGTTCCTGTTGATATCGAACTCAGATTGCCGCACGGATTCCGTTCTTCATTCTGACGGGACGTGTCTCAGGCTTCTGTCGACTTCCTCAGGTACTGGGCTTCTTTCTACATTTTGGAGCTGCTTTGTGCTTTTTATTTGACCCAAATTACATTTTTACCCTTCTGTCGGGCTTTTCTCCAAACAGGCTCTTTTTTCTTCCATTTTTGAACAGGGGGTGGCTTTTGAGACTCCAGGCTTGATTTCTTTTCTTGTCGGGGCTCTCCTTTT
Organism: Brasenia schreberi; assembly: GCA_036023115.1. NCBI lineage: Eukaryota > Viridiplantae > Streptophyta > Magnoliopsida > Nymphaeales > Cabombaceae > Brasenia > Brasenia schreberi. The sequence goes on from JAYKKT010000088.1 coordinate 9,836,977, forward strand.
GTCTTTTGTACCTGTTTTTATATTTTAAAATAGGTTGTCGTTTTGGCTCAAACGAGCTTTTTTGTGTTTGAGAGTTTTTGATTTTTTTGGAAAATTCGGGGTGTTTACACTTCCAAAGGCCTAAGCCCATGAATTTGGTTGTCACTTGGGTTTGAAAAGTGAATTTCAAAAACCTGATCAAGATCAATCCTCGAAGCATCTAGGCTGGCCCTTGAGCATTGGTTCAAGAAGGCCTAAGTCGAAAAGATCCCACTTCCCTACAATCGCTATTAAAGTGAGAAAATACAACTTTGCTAGTTTAAGTAAAACTAGCTGGCACGCTCAGGCACGACATAGTGTGTGAAAGCTTATTTCAAGTCTCTATATAGACTTTGGAGTAAAAATTTCATATCTACAAGCTCTTTCCCACCTTCCTTCAATGCTGAAAAACCAATCCCTATAGTGCCTATTTATAGGCTTCAAGTGGATCTTGAGTTAAACATGGATTGCTTCTTGGCCCAAGTCTTTATCCAACTCCCAAAGGTGAATGGCTGCACATGGCTTCACGTGGACTTGTGGTGCTCCCCCTTAGGTCAAGGTGAGTCCAGGCCATACTGAGGTGCAGCTAGGTGCAAGTCGGCTTGAGATGGTGCGGCCTCTGGTGCAATTTGGTCAAGATCAGCCAAGGTAGGTTCGATCACAGTGAATTTGGCTAGGTATAATCAAATGTAACCTAGCTAGGTGCCGTTTGATGTCATTCGACCCAAGGTTGGTCCTTTTGGGAGCACCCCACACAAGATGCCTCTGACTTGAGTGGGTGAAATCAACTCACCCTAGTTCTTCTTGCTCGTCCATAGTGCTTTGACTCGAGTCTTCCTAGGGTGTGGTCTAGCCCATGTTGATTTCAACTTCTTGAGCTCATCCATGACTTGACCCTTGTCTTGATTCACATTTGATGGGTGAGCTTGATTCTTGTCTTGGGCGGTCGATCGTGCCATTGACCTGTTCCCTGCTTAGCCTTCATCCAGAATCTTCGGCAGAGCTTTCGCAAATTCATCCTTATTTCCTCATGCTTTACTCCCTCAATGTATTTTTAAATTTCAAAATTTGATTCCATAATTTCAAGTTTGAAAACATTTAATTTCAAAATCTTTGTTTTTGGCATTTCTTGAAATTCACAGACTGTATTCAAATCAAGGTGTAAAGATACACCTATATTTGTTTTTGAAAACTCTAAAATCTGCTTGGATACATTTTTGAAAATATCTTGGGGTATTTACAGTCGCCACTAACCACTGGCCATCTGTAGACGCGCGAAAATCCCCGCCTCTTCGCCTCTTTCGTGGCTTGGAGTGGATCTTATCGTGCGTCTAAGGCCTATATATACAAATAGGGCGTGCCAGCTAGCTTACTTAAGCTAGCGAAGATATATTTAACACTGACTTCTAAACGTGGCGACTGTGAGCAAGTGAGCTCTTGTCGTCGCAGACCTTCTTGCACCGATGCGCAAGGGTCAGTCTGTACGCTTTTGCAAAAATCGAGTTTTGGGGAGAAAGTCTACGAAACGGTTCGAGGTGTCTTATTTCGGGTCTTTAAGATGCGATTGCATGTTTTAGATCATGTGGATTTGCACGTGCCTAAGTCTTTTCTTTTATCCCTTTTTGGGTCACCTAGTTTGTGTGTTATGAACACTCCACTACATGGGCGAATTCGAGCGGGGGTTGCTTCGATGCAATATGCGTCCTACCTCGTGGTATGGCGTAGATGCAATGCAAACTCACGCTACTCCAAAGGGAAAACCCGAAATGTAAAGACCATGCTGAAGGGAAATAACAGAAGGGAAATAACCGAAGGGAAATAACCGAAGGGAGATATGTATATATCTTATGTATATGAGCCCTTACTCGGGTCTTGCAAATAAGAGCGAAGGCTCAATGTGGGTGCGTGCTTGAATTGAAAGACTTACACACACGACATGAAATTAAACCCAAATATAAATTGCAGTATGGCCTTGACTAAGGTCTTGGGAGTAAGAGCGAAGGCTCAATGTGTGTGAGAGTGCTTGAATTGAAGTACTACACACACGACATAAATGAAACCCAAATATAACTGCAATAAGGCCTTTACTAAGGTCTTGGGAGTAAGAGCGAAGGCTCAATGTGTGTGAAAGTGCTTGAATTGAAAGACTTACTCACACGACAAGAAATGAAACCCAAATAGTATAGGTCGGCCCTTACTTGGGTCTTTCAAATAAGAGCGAAAGCTCAATGTGTGTGAGAGTGCTTGAATCGAAAGACTTACTCACACGACAAGAAATGAAACCCAAATAGTATAGGTCGGCCCTTACTTGGGTCTTTCAAATAAGAGCGAAAGCTCAATGTGTGTGAGAGTGCTTGAATTGAAAGACAACGCACCCAACTTAAACAAAACCCTTCGAAAATGAAATATATATGTACACTTATATATTAGGGGCTGATTAGGCCCGTGTGTGTTCAAAATTGTGCACGACTAAGAGAGTGCACGTGTGTGGTTGTGCCAAGCCACGTTATTACAAGCGGGGGGAGACTATGCTCCGTTATTACAACCCCGTATCAAATTGAATTTCAAGCAAGTGTACGACTAGAGACCGAGTTTAGACACTTACGAGTAGCTGGTCCGTAGAGGTCTTGCTTGAGCGTAGGCTTGGCCTTGGGCTGCAAGTGGGAGCTCCGCGAAGGTAGGTGATCAAGGGTGCTGGCCGGCTGCAAGTGGGGCGTGGGATAGACGCCTTGAAGGGGGCCGGTGGCAAGTAGGTGGCGCCTCCAAGTAGGGAGTTTAGAGTGGCTGAATAAGTGGGTCTTAGGGTCACTAGGGAAGTTAGGTACTTAGGGAAACTGGACCTAAAAGGTGAGCTAGTGGGAAGGCCAAAGAGGACACCTAGGGGGGGGGGGTTGGCCGAATGGGAGATGGTGGCTAAGTAGTGGCCAGCCACTTGGGTTATCCTAGGTTCGGCTAGGCTTAGGTGGTGGCGGCAAAGGGGCTGAGCTGAAGGGAAGATGGGTGGCTAAGAGTGGCCAGCCACTTGGGTTATCCTAGGTTCGGCTAGGCTTAGGTGGTGGCGGCAAAGGGGCTGAGCTGAAGGGAAGATGGGTGGCTAAGAGTGGAGAGGTGGTAGAGAGGGGCTTTGAGGGAGTTTAGGGTACTTACCAAATGGGGAGAAGTGGCGGATGGAGTGGGAGAGTGGCGGGCAGGTGGCTGTCGGCTGGTGGAGTTGGGGGAAGATGGTGGAGTCCGGCTGGGGAGCAGTGGTGGTGGACGGAAGAGGGAAGGTGGCGGAGCAGGTGGCGGCTGGTGGAGCAGGTGGAGCTGCTGGGGAGTGGTCACGGTTGGATGGAAGATGGGAGAAGGAGAGGGCCCGGCTGGATGGAAAGGTGGTTCCCACTTAGAAAACCCGCCCACAATGGGGGGGGTTTAAATAGGGGATGGGTAGGTCGGTTAGGGCTGGGCTGTGGGTAGTGGTTAGGTGGTTTAGGTAGGGTAGTATGTAGATAAGGTGGGCTGGATGGGGTTGGGCCAGATATTTTAAAACTAGGTGTTTGGATAAATCGTGGGCTAAGGGTGGTTTAGGGGTTTAGGGCTAGGTTAGGTGGTTGGGTTTTAGGGTGAGGTTTAGTGAGCTAGGTTAGGTGATTAGGCTAGGTTTAGGCTAGGATTAGGGGAATTAATCTAGGTTTAGGGAAGGATTAGGGGAGTGGGCTAGGTGATTAGGTTGGGATTAGGCCGGGATTAGGGAAGTGGGTTAGGTGATTAGGTTCAGATTAGGGGTGGATTAGGGGTTTAGGCTAGGTTTAGGCATTTTGGGTTAGGTTTAGGTGAAGGAGCTCCCTTAGCATGGCCCATAGACCTTGATCACCCCCTGTTGGTGCAGCCCTAGGTTAGGTTTTAGCTAATTACAAGCTTAAACCCACTCAATTAGGCTAACCCACATGATTAACCCAAACTTGACACACAAGTCAAGCTTAATACAACACTCTTGATATTTTTCACCCCCACTCTCTCTCATGCCCAATATCCCACGTGAATTTCAAGTGGGCCCCACCTCCCTTTATGAGAAGGTGATGTGGGCCATGGATATGGATATTGGATTGGATCTCTGGATCCAAATCCAAATCCAAGTCCACATATGGGTTTGGATTGGAATCTGGATATATATGGTCCAGATCCAATCCAAACTGAACTCTGACTCCTTCGAGCTGGGTTCGAAACGGACGATTCGTGCGGGGCCTGACAGCATCAGTACTCCGTCTGCGTTGGGTCTTCGCCAACATAGTCGTCCGCCTCCGTTTCTGCCTTCCGGAGATGACTTCAAATGATATTTTGGTAAGAACAAGGTCTTGGACGTTCGAGATCCTGGGGTGTGAATCAGATACAAGAGTTGCTGCGCCGGGCTTGACAGGTGCTCCGGTTCCGGGCTCTTCTTGGCTCTCCTGGTCCTGTCTTGATTGGGCCAAGCCACTTTGGGGTTTCAAAACATGTTTTAAAAGGGTTTTCAAAAGCTATATCATATGTTTTTGAAAGATAAAGCTTAAAACATATATACAGGGTTTGTTTGGAAGGCTCCTGGGTTTCCAAACTCAAAATGGCCCTTTGGGGGCTGCTTGTATAAAACCAGATTTGTTTAAGAAATTCGTGGGATTTCGGGGTGTTTACAGATGCCCCTCTTTGGCCTTGTCCAAATTGATTTGGATAAGGGCAAAGATAACAAACACCCCTTTTAATGTCTCCCTAGATCTAGCCACGCAGAATATGGGATCGTCCCATTTTAGCAAAAATCTCAATTTTACAAACTCTGGTAGGAGGAGATATCGCGCCAAAGGGTTCACTTATGGAATCTGGTCCTAAATGGGATCATGTTCATGCAAGTACCATGCGTGGAATGCAGATGACATGGGTGTGGTGCCAAGAGTGGCGACCTCCCAGAGACCAGGTGTGGTCGAACTCTAGAGACTTACAAGGCCTACTGCTCCAAGTGAGCAAAAACCCTATGCTGTTCGATGTTCGGTTTTTAAAACTTATTTACAAAAGCTATTTACAAAAAGGGACAACTGTCTTGAGCCTCGATCCTAAGGATCTCGAGCTCTTCGTGCTTGCCCTTGTTTGAGTCTTAACACTCGCTTTATCTAGCGGAGGTTTTATAAGAAAACAAGCTTCATTTCAAATTCCTATGCCTTACTCGAAACGTCGAATTCTCAAACAAGATGAAATTCAAGTAAGTAAATCCTATTTTTACTTTAGGATTCCTCGAAATGAACCATGCTTTAGCTTGGGATAAGCCAGGGATGGGAAAGAGATACCACGGTCCCTTCTGAAGCGTCCCGTGGTTTAAGGCATAGAAGGCGGAAAACTGCTCTTTTTGAGCTTTTTGGCCTCTTTTTCCTTTCTTCATAGAGGGTCTCCCTTTGGGAGTATTTTTTCTTTAATCCCTCTTTTTTCATAAGAGAATCGATTTTTCTTTTTGAAGTCTGGTTTCTTTCTTTTGGAAAGAGACTTTAAATGGGAAATTCCCTTTTGATTTGGGCCTTTGTTTTCCTTTTGGAAGGAGAAGAGAAGAGGGGAGGACTTATCCCAAGCTTACACTCGATCCATTCCAGATCAGCCTATTTAGAAATAGCACGTACTACTTGCAAGTATCTTGCTATGTTGAACTAGGCCTTTCTTTGTAAGAAGAAGGATTTTGAAATGCAACCATGATTTTGAAAACTCCACTATTTCACAAGTGCGAATTCTCTCACTTAGGGTCACACGAGTTTGCCTTTGCATCTTATTCACACGTCTCAGGGCAGCTATCTCTATAAAATTTTCGAAAACTGGAATTTAATCCAGATCCTACACATGATACTTCTTTAAGTATTGAATATTGATAGGATCTGCTAAATTCCTACCTTCTACATCGATCAACCAATACGAATTGTTCGTAGTGGTTGCTCGTACAACATAGGGTCCATCCCAGTTGGGGCGCCACTTGCCTAGGGGGTGTGGGCCACGATGGTGGATGGTTTTCAAGACCAGATCTCCCACTTCAAAGTGGCGAGGTCTTATGTGTTTGCTATAATGTCGGGCTATCCTTTGCCGGTATGCACGAGCATGATCCATGGCAAGGAGTCGCCTCTCATCCAGCAAATCTAGTTCGGCCATCCTAGCATGCTGAAGCGTCTCTAGGGGGAGGTCGAGTGCAATGGATGTATGGAATGAATGCAGTTGGGTATGAATGGGAAGAATGGCGTTTGTGCCATAGACCAATTCGAATGGTGTGGCATTCGTGGGAGTCCGGATGGAAGTCCTATAAGCCCATAAGGCTTCATCCAGCTTCTCATGCCACCTCCTACCCTTCTCTAAGCTCTTCTCAATGATACCAATGAGAGTCTTGTTTGTGGCTTCGGCTTGGCCGTTGCCTTGAGGGTAGTAGGGTGAGGAGAAGTGGTGAGTTATGCCATACGTGTTGCACAACTTAACCATCCGCTCGTTCTTGAATGGGGTACCATTATCAGACACAAGGTCTCGTGGAACCCCAAATCGAGCCAAGATATTCCTCCGGATGAAAGCCACCACATGTTGCCCCATTACATTCGTTAGGGAAATGGCTTCCACCCACTTGGAGAAATACTCCGTGGCTGCTAAAATAAAACGATGCCCATTCGAGGCCTTTGGGAATATGGGGCCTACAATGTCAAACGCCCACATGGTAAATGGCTAGGGGCTGACCACGGAATGCAATGCAGATGAAGGGATATGAATGGCGTGCCCATGCACTTGACATGGATGACACTTTCTAACATGATCGTGACAATCCTTTTTCAGGGTGGACCAAAAATAACCCCCTCTAAGTATTTTCATCGCCATCATGTTGGCATTAACATGACCTCCACCTTCTCCGTCGTGGAACTCGTGCATCACTATCCTAGCCTCCTCTAGGTCGATACACCTAAGCAGAATGCCGGTAAAACTCTTTTTGTATAAGACCCCACCCAGAATGGTGTATCGGGTCGAAATCTTACGAATGAATGCCCTATCTTTGGATGTGGCATCCTCGGTGAATCCCCCATTTTCTAAAAATTGTTTTATGTCATAGAACTAGGGTTTTTCAATAGACTCTGGGTTGTTTTGGCAAATATCCAAGTCGTGTGTGGATGGATGGGGCGCATGCCATATTTCCAAAGATCTGGTCCCTGAAATGGGATCGACCTTCAGGGCTGAACCCAAGGAAGAGAGGGCATCGGCGATGCCATTGTCCTCTCTTCCCACGTGTGTGAGCTTACACGACTGGAAGGAGTGGACCAATCGAGTGGCCAACTCGTGATATGGAAGTAGTTTCTCATTACGTACTTGCCAAATTTTTAAAACCTGGTTTATGACAAGAAGCGAATCTCCAAAGACCTCGATGCATGATGCCCCTAGAGTTTTCGAAATCCTTAAGCCTTGTATGAGTGCTTCATACTCAGCTACGTTGTTGGAACATTCGAAATCTGAGCGGACCGCTATGGGAATCTCGCCCTTTTCAGGGGAGATTAGGATGATCCCGGCACCAGCCCCTCGTTGGTTTCGTGCCCCGTCGAAGTGCATCTTCCACACTTGGTTTTTGAAAGAATTTGCCAAAATGTGGTTTTGAAAATGGTTTTGCAATATGCCTTCATCAGGCATTTCGACAAGAGTGGGATATGCGTCCTCCAAGGGGAAGTCAGCCACCTAATCTGCTAGGGCTTGCCCCTTAACGGAGATCTGGTGATGGTATTTCAGATCATACTCCATTAGAAGGAGTTGCCATTTGCCCAATCTACCCGTGAGAATGGGTTTTTCGAACAAGTGCTTGATTGGATCAAGCTTGGACACTATCCAGATCTCATGATCTAGGAAGTAGTGTCTGAATTTCTGGCAGGCCCAGACTAGGGCCAAGCACGTCTTCTCCATGGCTTGATAATTTCGTTCATAAGCCAAGAGAGTTTTCGAAATATAGTAGATGGCATACTCCTTATGGGTGTCATCCTCGTATTGAGCCAACAGGGCTCCTAAAGCGTTTTCATGCACGGAGATGTATAATAAAAGCGGTTTTCCTTGTTTTGGAGGATTCAAAACGGGGGGATTAACCAAGTATGCCTTTAGTCTCTCGAAGGACTTTTGGCATTCGTCATCCCATAAGAATTTCGTACCCTTCCTCAACAGTTTGTTGAAGGGTTCGCATCTAGTTGCCAGATTCGATATGAATCAGCGCACAGATTGTAATCGACCTTGAAGGCTACGGACTTGGGTGAGATTGGAGGGTGGAGCCATGTCTATGATGGCTCGACACTTAGAGGGGTCGACTTCTATTCCCCTTTGGCTCACCATAAAGCCTAGAAGCTTTCCTGATTCTACCCCGAACACACATTTTTGAGGGTTTAGCTTTACTTTGTAAAGCCTAAGCCTTTCGAAAAATTTTTGTAAACATTCGATATGGGTGCATCGGGTTTTGGATTTTGCCAAGAGATCATCTACATACACTTCTACGAGCTCATGAATTTGATCATGGAAGATCGTGTTCATGGCTCGTTGGTATGTTGCGCCAGCATTTTTCAAACCAAAGGGCATGACTGTATAGCAGTACGTGCCCCATGGGGTTGTGAAGGCGGTCTTACCCTGATCTCGTGGGCTTAGTTTGATTTGATTATAGCCTGAATAACCATCCATGAATGAAAACATTTCATGATTTGCAGTACTATCGACTATCAAATCTATGTTTGGTAAAGGATAATTATCCTTTGGAGTGGCTTTATTCAGGTTTCTGAAATCGATGCATATTCGAATTTTCCCATTGGTTTTTCGAACTACAACGATATTTGACAACCAATCAGAATACGCAATGGGTTTTATAAATCCGGCTTTTAGCAGATCTTCTAAACCCTCTTTGACTTGCGTGTGTACATTCGGGTGTATTTTCCTAAGCTTCTGCTTTATTGGTTTTACACCTACATCTAAGGGAAGACGATGCTCGACTATGCTGGGATCTATGCCCGGCATGTCTTCATACGTCCATGCAAACACATCTAAATAGGTCCGTAGAAATGTAATGAATGCTAACTTTTCAGTTTCATGCAAGCATGCGCCAATTTTGATGGTTTTGGGATTGGAATCATCCCCTAGGTTCACCTCTACGAAATCTCCTCCTACTGATTAGGAAGGTCTTTCAAAATCGAGAATTCTATGAAATTCTGGGAGCTCAGAAGTGGGATCTTCCTCAAGGGGATCCACTTCTGGGCTTTGATCATTCTCGTGGGCTTTAGACCCGAGGGAACTTGATGCGTGGTTTTCAAAATAACCTGGTTTTGTACTTGGATTTTCAAGTGATTTCGAAATTTTTGGTCTGGCTATGCAGACGACGTTTCTTTCGAAATCCTTTTCTTTTGCCAAAGTCCTACCAGGAGCGGCTATGTACAAAATCTTTTTGGTATTTTCCAAATTTTCGATTTTTTTGGGTTTTTGTAAAACAAGAACTTTGGGAACTATACAAATCACACTTTTTTCGAGTTTTTGTTTTTCCATTGTTTTTGGTTTTTCTTGTTTTTCGATTTTTTTGATTTTAAGTTTTCAAATGTTTTTGGTATTTTTTTAGAAAAAGGGATCTTTCGTCATACCTACAAAGGGAAAACACTATGGGTTAGACTCGGAATAGGAGGTCTAAACCATAGGTCTCTTCTAAGACAGGCTCCGGGGCACCCTTGACCCAGGTGGTCACAGGGGGTGGTTCCGGCGGTATTCGGGGAGTATAGCCGATCCCATATCGGCTTGGGTTGGCCCTAGGAAGGATGGGCTCTAGGAGACCCTGGTTTTGCGCCCCTAGACTCTTGTAGGGCTTGTAGCCCATGTTCAATAACATGTTCCACGACTTTTTGTTTTTTGAAAAGATGGGATACAAGTCGTGGTCCTGGAACATGCTATCGTCCATATTAGGCTCGTATGGCCTTTTGTCCAGGGGTTTTGGAAATAGGGAATGTTTGGGTTTTCCTAGGAGGATTAGAGTCGGGAGGGGGCCTGCTTTGGGCGGCCCCTTCACACATACAACCTTCCTAGGGTTGTTCAACACGAGCCGAGGTGGCTCAACCATAATTTGCCCCAGGTTAGCCTCATGGGCCTGGGAGCTCGATAAACAAGGGGAGTTTATGATCCCCTGAAGCTGTGGGTGACTCTCACCTAGGATCACTACGACTTGGTCCCTAAAAGGGATTTTGACACACTTGTGGAAGGTGGATGGCACAGCGCACAAACTGTGTATCCAGGGTCTTCCTAGCAAAAGGTTATAATGGGGGTGAATGTCCAAGACATGGAACACCCCCGTGTGTTCGATCCCTCCCGTTTCCATTGGGAGTTCGATGGATCCTAAAGGCCTAGACGCATTCCCATCGTATCCAGTGATAACGATGGGGCTTGGGTTCACTGAAGTCAAGGTGACTTCGATTTTGTACGCCACGTGAAGTGGAAGGATGTTGAGCCCTCCTCCACCATCGACTAGGCACCTGTCCAGAGAGTGGTTGTTTAGAACCACCTCGATATGCAGGGCCTGGTTATGGGTTTCGTAGGGTCTATCTACATCATCTTCCGAAAAGGTGATGGGCGATTTTGCTCCTAATAAAGCCACTTGGGCAGACAAGGATTCCGGACTTATGTTCGAATCAACCTTGGCCCTTTCTAGAATTTTCTCTAAGACAAGTCTATGCCTAGGCGAGGTTTTGATAAGCTCTAGGATAGACATGTGAATAGGAATCTTTGAAAGGTGGTTTTCGAAATCATAAGGATTTAGGATGATTTTGTCCTTATCTGCTTTTGGCAGACCACTAGGGATACATGCTTTTGAGGGGCCAGGCACACTGACCACCTTTTGAGCACCTTGAAGGTGCGGGGGTTGGTAGATCCTCCCGGATCTAGTGACTTCCCCCACGACCGGCCTAGGGTTCGCGCTAAACTTGGCTCTAAGGATGAGCTGAGGAGAACCTTGGATTTTCAAAACTGGTCTTGTCGGGGTTTTTACTTTTGGTGGTCCCCGGATGACGACTTGGGCGGGCCTCTTGTATAGTACAAGGATGGGCGCACAAGCAGGTCGACCAGGTTCGGGCTTTCGTGCTAGTTCCTTGGAAATGGTGAGGGTACATACCTCCTTTCCTTTCCCACTGCCACTGGCGTGTTTGGGAAAGGGTTCCTTGAAGATAGCTTGAGGTGGCTCAGATTCCGCAGTGACCTGGAGCCGGCCCTCCGCTATCAAGTTCTCAATTTTATTTAGAAGAGAGAAGCACCGTTTGGTATCATGGCCTTTGAGCCGATGATACTTGCAAAATCGGTTTAAATACCCCCCTTTGGACGTGACTCCTTCGGGGATTTCAGGGAGTTCGATCATGCCTTGGGCAAGTAGGAGGTCTAGGACCTCCGACACAGGTTGCCCCAGCGGAGTGTACTCCCGTTTTTCAATTGGTTTTGAAAAATTGCGTTCTCTCTTATTTTCTATTTTTTCAAAATTTTTAGAAGTGCCCGCCATGCCCGGATCCACCCGGACATTGGCGATTTTGTGGGGCTTTGCCCCTTTGTCCGTTGTGGGCAGCCCATATGCGATGGGCTTTTCCACACGTGTTTTGGGAACGGCACTTCCTTTCCATAAGTGGTCGTATGTCCCTTTTCGCAAGTTGGTTTCGAAAAGGGAGGCCTTTTTGATCAACTTATGGAAAGTTGAAATCTCATGGAGCGAGAGAAGGGTTTTTAACTCGCTTTTGAAATTATCCAGGATGAGCATCACTGCGCATCCTTCGGATATAGGCTCTCGCACTTGGCCTAAAAGAGACCTCCATCTTATAATGAAGGCATGCACGTCTTCGTTCATGCCTTGCTTTGTATCCCTTAAGGTATTCAGGGTTGGCGTGACTTCCACGATGTGTGCAAACCTTTGCATGAAGCAGTTCGCTAACTCTTCAAAAGTAGCGAACTGGCTTAAATCGTAGGAAGCCAGCCATTTGGCAGCTGTGCCTTTAAGGGATAGGGGGAACCAATACACCCATTTCATCGAGTCCTTTTTCTTCTTATGGGCTCGACGTGAAAAGCTGCAAGTGAGACCTAGGGTCTCCCATGCCATCATACCGATGGAAGTTCGGTATTTCATCGTCACTGTCTGTTTCGTAATCCATAGGAAGGAAATCAGACAGGGCGTAGCTTCTTTTCTCTTTATTTTGCCCTTTTAGCAGTTGCTGTAGGGCTTTACGGTCCTTTTGTGTGAAGGACTCGTGGTATTGGTTGCCTTCCATTACGGAGGCCTCTTTTTGCTTGCGAGGTTATTCAATTTTCTTTTTAGGCCTTTGTTCACCGTTTGATGAACATGAATCGCCTACTTCAGCCTCTTGGCTGAGAGCATCGATTTTGGCCTCAAATTCCTTTCTCAAGTCCTCGATTTCATCTAGTTTTATTTTGTTTTTGAAAATCCTCCTAGAGTGAGAACTTGATGCGCATGAGCCTTGGCTCGACACTTCACTTGGATTGGATTTTGACATGCTTTTCAAGCTTTTTCAAAATTTCCTAAGTAAAAGCAAAGAAACAAGTTAAAACGACACCTTTATAAAATTTTCGCAAGACTTCTACAAGTAAACTCGATTTCTGAAAAGGCTCACGTCCCACCGGGCGTGCCAATCTCTGTAGACGCGCGAAAATCCCCGCCTCTTCGCCTCTTTCGTGGCTTGGAGTGGATCTTATCGTGCGTCTAAGGCCTATATATACAAATAGGGCGTGCCAGCTAGCTTACTTAAGCTAGCGAAGATATATTTAACACTGACTTCTAAACGTGGCGACTGTGAGCAAGTGAGCTCTTGTCGTCGCAGACCTTCTTACACCGATGCGCAAGGGTCAGTCTGTACGCTTTTGCAAAAATCGAGTTTTGGGGAGAAAGTCTACGAAACGGTTCGAGGTGTCTTATTTCGGGTCTTTAAGATGCGATTGCATGTTTTAGATCACGTGGATTTGCACGTGCCTAAGTCTTTTCTTTTATCCCTTTTTGGGTCGCCTAGTTTGTGTGTTATGAACACTCCACTACATGGGCGAATTCGAGCGGGGGTTGCTTCGATGCAATATGCGTCCTACCTCGTGGTATGGCGTAGATGCAATGCAAACTCACGCTACTCCAAAGGGAAAACCCGAAATGTAAAGACCATGCTGAAGGGAAATAACAGAAGGGAAATAACCGAAGGGAAATAACCGAAGGGAGATATGTATATATCTTATGTATATGAGCCCTTACTCGGGTCTTGCAAATAAGAGCGAAGGCTCAATGTGGGTGCGTGCTTGAATTGAAAGACTTACACACACGACATGAAATTAAACCCAAATATAAATTGCAGTATGGCCTTGACTAAGGTCTTGGGAGTAAGAGCGAAGGCTCAATGTGTGTGAGAGTGCTTGAATTGAAGTACTACACACACGACATAAATGAAACCCAAATATAACTGCAATAAGGCCTTTACTAAGGTCTTGGGAGTAAGAGCGAAGGCTCAATGTGTGTGAAAGTGCTTGAATTGAAAGACTTACTCACACGACAAGAAATGAAACCCAAATAGTATAGGTCGGCCCTTACTTGGGTCTTTCAAATAAGAGCGAAAGCTCAATGTGTGTGAGAGTGCTTGAATCGAAAGACTTACTCACACGACAAGAAATGAAACCCAAATAGTATAGGTCGGCCCTTACTTGGGTCTTTCAAATAAGAGCGAAAGCTCAATGTGTGTGAGAGTGCTTGAATTGAAAGACAACGCACCCAACTTAAACAAAACCCTTCGAAAATGAAATATATATGTACACTTATATATTAGGGGCTGATTAGGCCCGTGTGTGTTCAAAATTGTGCACGACTAAGAGAGTGCACGTGTGTGGTTGTGCCAAGCCACGTTATTACAAGCGGGGGGAGACTATGCTCCGTTATTACAACCCCGTATCAAATTGAATTTCAAGCAAGTGTACGACTAGAGACCGAGTTTAGACACTACGAGTAGCTGGTCCGTAGAGGTCTTGCTTGAGCGTAGGCTTGGCCTTGGGCTGCAAGTGGGAGCTCCGCGAAGGTAGGTGATCAAGGGTGCTGGCCGGCTGCAAGTGGGGCGTGGGATAGACGCCTTGAAGGGGGCCGGTGGCAAGTAGGTGGCGCCTCCAAGTAGGGAGTTTAGAGTGGCTGAATAAGTGGGTCTTAGGGTCACTAGGGAAGTTAGGTACTTAGGGAAACTGGACCTAAAAGGTGAGCTAGTGGGAAGGCCAAAGAGGACACCTAGGGGGGGGGGGTTGGCCGAATGGGAGATGGTGGCTAAGTAGTGGCCAGCCACTTGGGTTATCCTAGGTTCGGCTAGGCTTAGGTGGTGGCGGCAAAGGGGCTGAGCTGAAGGGAAGATGGGTGGCTAAGAGTGGCCAGCCACTTGGGTTATCCTAGGTTCGGCTAGGCTTAGGTGGTGGCGGCAAAGGGGCTGAGCTGAAGGGAAGATGGGTGGCTAAGAGTGGAGAGGTGGTAGAGAGGGGCTTTGAGGGAGTTTAGGGTACTTACCAAATGGGGAGAAGTGGCGGATGGAGTGGGAGAGTGGCGGGCAGGTGGCTGTCGGCTGGTGGAGTTGGGGGAAGATGGTGGAGTCCGGCTGGGGAGCAGTGGTGGTGGACGGAAGAGGGAAGGTGGCGGAGCAGGTGGCGGCTGGTGGAGCAGGTGGAGCTGCTGGGGAGTGGTCACGGCTGGATGGAAGATGGGAGAAGGAGAGGGCCCGGCTGGATGGAAAGGTGGTTCCCACTTAGAAAACCCGCCCACAATGGGGGGGGTTTAAATAGGGGATGGGTAGGTCGGTTAGGGCTGGGCTGTGGGTAGTGGTTAGGTGGTTTAGGTAGGGTAGTATGTAGATAAGGTGGGCTGGATGGGGTTGGGCCAGATATTTTAAAACTAGGTGTTTGGATAAATCGTGGGCTAAGGGTGGTTTAGGGGTTTAGGGCTAGGTTAGGTGGTTGGGTTTTAGGGTGAGGTTTAGTGAGCTAGGTTAGGTGATTAGGCTAGGTTTAGGCTAGGATTAGGGGAATTAATCTAGGTTTAGGGAAGGATTAGGGGAGTGGGCTAGGTGATTAGGTTGGGATTAGGCCGGGATTAGGGAAGTGGGTTAGGTGATTAGGTTCAGATTAGGGGTGGATTAGGGGTTTAGGCTAGGTTTAGGCATTTTGGGTTAGGTTTAGGTGAAGGAGCTCCCTTAGCATGGCCCATAGACCTTGATCACCCCCTGTTGGTGCAGCCCTAGGTTAGGTTTTAGCTAATTACAAGCTTAAACCCACTCAATTAGGCTAACCCACATGATTAACCCAAACTTGACACACAAGTCAAGCTTAATACAACACTCTTGATATTTTTCACCCCCACTCTCTCTCATGCCCAATATCCCACGTGAATTTCAAGTGGGCCCCACCTCCCTTTATGAGAAGGTGATGTGGGCCATGGATATGGATATTGGATTGGATCTCTGGATCCAAATCCAAATCCAAGTCCACATATGGGTTTGGATTGGAATCTGGATATATATGGTCCAGATCCAATCCAAACTGAACTCTGACTCCTTCGAGCTGGGTTCGAAACGGACGATTCGTGCGGGGCCTGACAGCATCAGTACTCCGTCTGCGTTGGGTCTTCGCCAACATAGTCGTCCGCCTCCGTTTCTGCCTTCCGGAGATGACTTCAAATGATATTTTGGTAAGAACAGGGTCTTGGACGTTCGAGATCCTGGGTGTCAATCAGATACAAGAGTTGCTGCGCCGGGCTTGACAGGTGCTCCGGTTCCGGGCTCTTCTTGGCTCTCCTGGTCCTGTCTTGATTGGGCCAAGCCACTTTGGGGTTTCAAAACATGTTTTAAAAGGGTTTTCAAAAGCTATATCATATGTTTTTGAAAGATAAAGCTTAAAACATATATACAAGGTTTGTTTGGAAGGCTCCTGGGTTTCCAAACTCAAAATGGCCCTTTGGGGGCTGCTTGTATAAAACCAGATTTGTTTAAGAAATTCGTGGGATTTCGGGGTGTTTACACCATCCTCCAATCTTTTTGCCAAAGGTCCATTCTTCCTTTATTTTTTTTAATAACTATATTTGTAAACACCCAAAATTTTTATGAAAATTTTCATCTTTAGAAAGTTAGCTATTTTTGGCAGCTTTGAGTTTTTAAATAAAATTCTTCAAATGAGCTCGTTTTGGGTATCAAAATTTTATAGCGGCCTCAAAAGGATGGAATATTGTATCCTTTTCAGAAAAAATAGAATTTGGACATCATCTTATAAAGTGACTATTTTACCCTCAAGACCAAAATAGAAGGACTTCGCCTTCTTAAAAGATTTCCCTCAGAAAATGAGGATCTGAAACAATATACCTTTAAAATGAGAAGCAGAAAGGAAAGAATTGGAGATGAAGTTTCATACTTTCTAAAAATAGCATTTGAAAATTTCCTTTAGGATAATATTTCCAAATGTAAAAAGAAATTCCTTTGAAAAGTGTTTTGAAGCCTACCATATATGAAATATAGATTAGAAAGAGACAGATCCTCCCAAAAGAGGAGGCGACCAAAAAGGCAGTGATTGAACACCTGCCAATTTTGGCATAGCGAGGCAAGGTAACCTATCTTTTTAGTTATAGGTGTGAAAGAAGCAGGCCGGTGTCGAGAACAAAAAATTGACATCCGAGAAGGAAAGCTAACACTCGAAGAAAGAAAGTGGACAGCCAAAAAGGAAAGTGGGCACCGAAGGAAGGAGAGTTGATACTCGAAAGGAAGACTGACGTCCAAGAAGGGAAAGTCATCATCAGCTAAGAGAAGGGAAAGCGATATCTAATTTAGCAAGTTATGATGTTCGATTTGCTTTGGTATGTGCTTTCATCATTTACCAAATTCAATCCACAAGCTTGGGTGTGACTTCAACGTGAACTAGGAAGGCAAGATTTCCTTTCTAGCAACATCTGGAAAGAGAAGGTGAAGCATGAGGGTTCTCTCAAAGAATGGTTGGAGAAACAACTGGACCAAGGTTGAAATTGGGCATTAATGCATCAGGTGTGAATGAGTTTGATCTTCCTAAAGCTGGCCTTGACTATGGTGGGCTATTTAAAGAATTTTTACTAAGACAAAATTGCCTTCAACTATGAGTATAACTTATTGTAAACACCCTAAATATAATTTTTTTGAAAATACTCCAAAACTCCAAAGATGACTTGTTTTAAAACTTCCAGCTTTAAAATGAAAGTTTTAAAGTCTTTAAAATAAAGATTTTTAAGGTTCCAAAATAAAGCCCAGAGGATTGGAGTAAAATAGGTTGATAGGTGGGGCTTGCTTTGAGGTAGGGACGATTTCACGAAGGATAAACCAGAAATCAAGGGTGGAGATCAAGTCAAAACAATATCCTCACTCAAGATCAAATCAATAGTGGACGGCCTCATTAAACTCATCCCAATTAAACCCAATGCTAGACATGAGTAGCTTGAATTAAACGTCAAGCCTTATTTGAACTGGATGTTTTTAATTCAACTAATATTTGATTTTTTTAGCCTTGTTCATCCTATATCCTTGGGCCAAAATTTATCAAATCACCTTCTTACCTATCCATTGATTAAGTGAAGAAATCAACAAATGCAAACAAGGTCCGACCGATTGGAAGTAAGAGGCTCAAGCACCTAATGGCCATGGCTAGGGGCACCCAATCAAGTCCACAACCAGCCCACATAGGGTTGGTCCATGGCTGACCAAAAGAAGAGCACTCCACTCACTCTTCCATGTGAAGACCATGGAGAATTGGATCAAATCGGATCTTGAGCTGCCCGCCCCAAGAAAGGGCCTAGAAAAGCCCCCCTTAGCCTATAAATAGAGGCCAAGGGGGGGCGTGAATCATCTTGGAGTTCTTCGAGAAGTTGTTGCACTTTGAGCTGCTTGAATAAGAGAATAGGCTGCTAGGGAGAGGCTTAGAGAGGGAAGAGAGTGTTAGGATCAAGGCTCTTGGGTTTGAGTGAGAGAATTGAGTGAAAAGAAGGGAAAAAGAGGGCCGAGTACCATCTTTGGAGGGCATCTCCTTGGGAATTCGGGTAAATGTTGGTTCTAAACTTGATTAAATCCCCATTTGTTCTCATTATTCAATTGAAAAGGGGTTGTATTAATGGATCTTTATCTCCCCCCATGATGTAATAGAAGTAGATGTGTTGAAATTTCCCTTTCCTTTGCTTATGCACTCTATGTCTTTGAGTTCTTGATTCTACCCCAATATATGCTATAAATACTCTATATCTTCTTATCCCCTCTATGCTTAAGCTATTAGATATATTTCAATTCATTTTCCTTCAACATTTTAATTCGGGATGTTGTATTGTTGCACTTTGATTCGCGTGAGTTTTGCATCACGTATGTTCTAAAACCTGAAAATTGACTTTTAGCATTATTGTATATGTTGAATGTCTGATTTTTTATTTCCGAACCACTACTCTAAACCCTCCTAAATTTTGCACACTATATCTACACATACAGGCCTACTCCTAATAAAATTTGCAAGAATTTTAGGGTTGTACAACTACATAATTAAAACGGTGCAATATCAGGAAAATGTTTCTAAACAATCTATCCATTCAATTTTTCTGTAATAGAGCCTGGTATTCATCACATAACTTTGACTATAGGCATCCAAAATTAGTGATGCTTGATCATTAGAAAGCTGACATCCATATCTTTCCAGCAAGACTAAATTTACTAAATTTAGAACTCTAACTATCGAGATACAAGCTCATCTTTAAGTCTCTATATTTCTGTAATAGAATAGTTCCAAAAACTTTGCAAAAACGTGGTATTTTTCAAACTTGTGCATAAATTTTTCAAAACAATGGATGAAAGCAAGCCAAGGAAACCATCATCGAATGCTTCAAAATGGTTTTCCAAATCCTCTAAAGCCCGAGAAGAGATGGCTACCATAAAGAAAATATTTAAGAAGATTGATGCTCTAAGCCACAAGGCTAAGGAGCATCGATCACATGAAAGCTCATCTCGGGCACATAGAGAGAAAACTCATATCAAGAAAATCGATCCAAAATTCGATGAAGGATATGAGGCTGGAGATGAAGCGAGAATCAAATCATCAAATTTCAAGCATCCAAGCACCCCAAGTTCAAACCAAAAATCAAAAAATGATTTTCATATTTCAAAAAGCCAAAAAAATCTTGAAAATTTTTAAAAATAAAAAAAAAATTGAAAAACAAAAAGTTGAAATTCCAAAAGTTAGAAATGGAGTCCACGTTTCTGGGCACACAAACAGAGTGGGGCATGAGATCCACATCACTCCACACACCCCACGAGTTTCACGAGAGGATGAGAGTCGCATACACATAGGATTGGAAAAGAAATGGGAGCTTGAAGCCACACATGAGCCAGAGTCACCCGAGGACAAGGCTAGCTCTCATCATGAAAAGGTAGACAGCCGAAAAAAGGTATGTCCGAAACTCATCCCCCCTTGAACTCCCTACTAAATCCTCCCCATCTTAGTGTAGGATCGACCATTCATACATCGGATGCATTGAATCACACTCATGCACCCACATACCCACAGAACATGCCCAAAAATGAGGATTTTCAAGGTGCGCTGAATGTCCCACACCAAGAAAAGGAATTTCAAAAACAAAAACAAAATAAAGTTCAAAATGAGGTAGACATCATTACTCCTAAGGCATGCATCGACACCCTAGGTATGCCTAACCCTACCCTGCATGAACCAATTGCCTCGAGCCTAGTCTTGCACCATGAACCCAAGCCTACGACCATAAACCCAAATAATCCATCCCTTGGGGCACCTTGGGTTGCACCTAAGGAACATGTCAAAACCGTCCACTTAGGAGAGCCTCAGCCTAGACATCCTAAGTCATCCCAACCCAGGGTCGTGTGGAAGCCCAAGTCTTCCACAACCCATACATCCCAACTCCTACCCAAAATAAGTCGTGTGTATATCCATGATATTGATGACACTCGATTCCAAGGACATGCACTTTATAAAACTTTTTCAAAAATTAAAAAGCCTTGGAATATGATCTTAAACATGGGGTATACACCATACCAAGGACTAGGAGCCAAAAACCAAGATAGGTTAGAACCCATCCTACCTAATCAAAACCCAAGCCGATATGGATTGGGTTATATCTCATCCATACCCCATAAGCCACCACCTAAGACCACTTGGGTCAAGGGTGCCCCTAGAACCCATTAAAACCGAGACCCATGGCTTAGACCTTTTATTTTGAGTCTAATTCATAGAGTTTTCTTTGTAGGTTTGATGGAAGATCCCTCTTTATCCAAAAATCCAAAAAAAATAGATATTCTCAAAAACTAAAAAAAAATTAGAAAACTTTCAAAAACCAAAAACATTTGAAAAATCTGGAAAAAAAATCGAAAAGAAAATTGATTTCATTCATTCTCCTATTCTTTATTTGAAAAAAAAAGCCTCAAAAAGAAAGTCTCTTATATTGACCCTTGAATTTGTGTTTTGAAAAGACAAAAAAATAAAAAATTCTAAAAACAATGGCCATGTACAAAGCCCATTTCTCCCAAAATTGTGTATATCCCAAACCAAAATCGATCAAGCTTAAACCCTCAAAAATGTGTATTCGGGGTAGAATCAGAGAAGCTTCTAGGCTTTATGGTAAGCCAAAGGGGTATAGAAGTCGACCCCTCTAAGTGTCGAGCCATCATAGACATGGCTCCACCCTCCAATCTCACCCAAATTCGTAGCCTCCAGGGTCGATTACAGTCCGTTCGCCGATTTATATCAAATCTGGCGACTAGATGCGAACCCTTCAACAAACTGTTGAGGAAGGGCATAAAATTCTTATGGGATGACGAATGCCAAAGGTCCTTCGAGAGACTAAAGGCATACCTGGTTAATCCCCCCGTTTTGAATCCTCCAAAGCAAGGAAAACTGCTTTTACTTTACATTTCCGTGCATGCGAATGCTTTGGGATCCCTATTGGCTCAATACGAGGATGACACCCACAAGGAGCATGCCATCTACTATATTTCAAAAACTCTCTTGGCTTATGAATGAAATTATCAAGCCATGGAGAAGACGTGCTTGGCCCTAGTTTGGGCCTGCCAGAAATTCAGACACTATTTCCTAGATCATGAGATCTGGATAGTGTCCAAGCTTGATCCAATCAAGCACTTGTTCGAAAAACCCATTCTCATGGGTAGATTGGGCAAATGGCAACTCCTTCTAATGGAGTATGACCTGAAATACCATCACCAGATCTCCATTAAGGGGCAAGCCCTAGTAGATTACGTGGCTGAGTTTCCCCTGGAGGATGCATATCCCACACTTGATGAAATGCCTGATGAGGGCATATTGCAAAACCATTTCCAAAACCACATTTTAGCAAACAATTTCGAAAACCAAGTGTGGAAGATGCACTTCGATGGGGCACGAAACCAACGAGGGGCTGGTGCTGGGGTCATCCTCATCTCCCCTGAAAAAGGCGAGATTCTCATAGCAATCTGCCTAGATTTTGAATGTTCCAACAATATAGCTGAGTATGAAGCACTCATACAAGGCTTAAGGGTTTCCAAAACTCTAGGGGCATCATGCATCGAGGTCTTTGCAGATTCGCTCCTTGTTATAAACCAGGTTTTGAAAATTTGGCAAGTATGTAATGAAAAACTACTTCCATATCACGAGTTGGCCAATCGATTGGTTAAGTCGTTCCAATCGTGCAAACTCACACACGTAGGAAGAGAGGATAATGGCATCGTCGATGCCCTCTCCTCCTTGGGTTCAGCCCTAAAGGTCGTTCCCATTTCAGGGACCCGGTCTTTAGAAATATGGCATGCGCCCAACCCATTCACACACGATCTGGATATTTGCCAAAATAACTCAGACTCTAGTGAAAAATCCTGGTTTTACGACAAAACAACTTTTAGAAAATGGGGGATTCGCCGAGGATGCCACATCCAAAGATAAGGCATTCATCCGTAAGATTTCGACCCGATACACCATTCTGGGTGGGGTTCTATACAAAAAGAGTTTTACCGGCATCCTGCTTAAGTGTATCAATCCAGAGGAGGCTAGGATAGTAATGCATGAGTTCCACGATAGAGAATGTGGAGGTCATGTTAATGCCAACATGATGGCAGTGAAAATACTTAGAGGGGGCTATTTTTGGTCCACCTTGAAAAAGGATTGTCACGATCATGTTAGGAAGTATCATCCATGTCAAGTGCATGGGCACGCCATTCATATCCCATCATCTGCATTGCATTCCGTGGTCAGCCCCTGACCATTCACCATGTGGGCGTTTGACATTGTAGGCCCAATATTTCCAAAAGCCTCGAATGGGCATCGATTCATTTTAGCAGCCACGGAGTATTTCTCCAAGTGGGTGCAAGCCATTTCCCTAACCAACGTGCTGGGGCAACATGTGGTGGCTTTCATTAGGAGGAATATCCTGGCTCGATTTGGGGTTCCACGAGACCTTGTGTCTGATAATGGCACCCCATTCAAGAACGAGCGGATGGTTAAGTTGTGCAACACGTATGGCATAACTCACCACTTCTCTTCACCCTACTACCCTCAAGGCAACGGCCAAGCTGAAGCCACCAACAAAACTCTCATTAGTATAATTGAGAAAACCTTAGAGAAGGGTAGGACGTGGCATGAGAAGCTGGATGAAGCCTTATGGGCTTATAGGACTTCCATCCGGACTCCCACGAATGCCACACCATTCGAATTGGTCTATGGCACAAACGCTATTCTTCCCATTCATACTCAACTGCATTCATTCCATACATCTGTAACACTCGACCGCCCCCTAGAGACGCTTCAGCATGCTAGGATGGCCGAACTAGATTTGCTAGATGAGAGGTGACTCCTTGCCATGGATCATGCTCGTGCATACCGGTAAAGGATAGCCCGACACTATGGCAAACACATGAGACCTCGCCACTTTGAAGTGGGAGATCTGGTTTTGAAAATCATCCATTATCGTGGCCCACATCCCCTTGGAAAGTTGCGCCCCAAGTGGGATGGACCCTATGTTGTACGGGCAACCACTACGAACAACTCGTATTGGTTGATCGATGTAGAAGGTAGGAATTTAGCATATCCTATCAATATTCAATACTTAAAGAAGTATTATGTGTAGGATTTGGATTAGATTCCAATTTTTCGAAAATTTTAGGGATAGCTGCCCTGAGACTTGAAAATAAGGTGCAAAGGCAAAATCGTGTGACCCTAAGTGAAAGAATTCGCACTTGTGAAAGAGTGGAGTCTTCAAAATCTTGGTTACATTTCAAAATCCTTCTTCTTACAAAGAAAGGCCTAGTTCAACATAACAAGATACTTGCAAGTAGTACGTGCTATTTCTAAATAGGCTGATCTGGAATGGATCGAGTGTAAGCTTGGGATAAGTCCTCCCCTCTTCTCTTCTCCTTCCAAAAGGAAAACAAAAGCCCAAATAAAGGGAATTTCCCATCCGAAGTCTCTTTCCAAAAGAAAGAAACCAGAATTCAAAAGAAAAATCGATTCTCTTATAAAAAAGAGGGATTAAAGAAAAAATACTCCCAAAGGGAGACCCTCTACGAAAAAAAAGAAAAAAGAGGCCAAAAAGCTCAAAAAGAGCAGTTTTCCGCCTTCTATGCCTTAAACCACGGGACGCTTCAGAAGGGACCGTGGTATCTCTTTCCCATCCCTGGCTTATCCTAAGCTAAAGCATGGTTCATTTCGAGGAATCCTAAAGTAAAAATAGGATTTACTTACTTGAATTTCATCTTGTTTGAGAATTCGACATTTCGAGTAAGGCATAGGAATTTGAAATATAGCTTGTTTTCTTATAAAACCTCCGCTAGATAAGCGAGTGTTAAGACTCAAACAAGGGCAAACACGAAGAGCTCGAGATCCTTAGGATCGAGACTCAAGATAGTTGTCCCTTTTGTAAATAGTTTTGTAAATAGATTTTGGAAAATCGAACATCGAACAGCATAGGATCTGCTCACTTAGAGCAACAGGCCTTGTAAGTCTCTAGAGTTCGACCACATCTGGTCTCTAGGAGGTCGCCGCTCTTGGCACCACACCCATGTCATGCATCTGCATTCCACGCATGGCACTTGCATAAACATGATCCCATTTAGGACCAGATTCCATAACAGATCCCTTTGGCGTAATATCTCCTCCTACCAGGGTTTTAAAACTGAGATTTTGCTAAAGATTGGGACAATCCCATGTTCTTTATGGTTAGATCTAGGGAGACATTGAAAGGGGTGTTTGTCATCTTTGCCCTTATCCAAATCGATTTGGACAAGGCCAAAGAGGGGCATATGTAAACACACCGAAATCCCACGAATTTCTCGAATCAACCTGGATTTATAAAAGCAGCCCCAAAGGGCCATTTTGAGTCTGGAAACCCAGGAGCCTTCCAAGCAACCCTGTATAGATGTTTTGAACTTTTATATGTTTTAAATATGTATAATATGTTTTAAAAACTGTTAAAATATGTTTTGAAACCCCACAAAGCAAGCTTGGCCTGATCAAGACAAGACCAGAAGAGCTAAAGAGAGCCCGGAACCGGAGCACAAGTCGAGCCCGGCACAGCAACTCTCGTATTGAATCCACCCCCAGGATCTTGAACGTCCAAGACCCTGTTATAATCAGACATCACTTGAAATCATCTCCAGAAGGTAAAAACAGAAGCGGACGATCATATTGGCGAAAACCCAACGCAGACGGAGTACTGATGCTGTCAGACCCCGCACAAACCGTTCGTTTCGAACACAGCCTGAAGGAGTCAGAATTAAGTTTGGATTGGATCTGGACCATATATATCCATATCCCAAACCAAACCTATGTGTGGATTTGGATTTGGATCCAGAGATCCAATCCAATATCCACATCCATGGCCCACATCACCTTCTCATAAATGGAGGTAGGGCCCACTTGAAATTCACGTGGGATTATGGGCATGAGAGAGAGTGGACGAGGATAAGATTTGAGGGTTAATTGTAATTAAGCTTGACTTGTGTGTCAAGTTTGGGGTTAATCATGTGGGTTAGCCTAATTAGCATGGGTTTAAGCTTGTATTAGCCAAAACCTAACCTAGGGTTGCACCAACATGATGCAACAAGGTCTATGGGTTATGCAAAGGGAGCTTTCTAACCCAATCCTAATCAAAAACCCCTAATCCTAGCCTTTTACCCTAATCTTGAACTAAACCTAGCCTAATCACCTAACCCACTTCCCTAATCCCGGCCTAATCCCAACCTAATCACCTAACCCACTTCCCTAATCCTCCCCTAAACCTAGCTTAATTCCCTTAAACCTAACCTAATCCTAGCCTAACCACCTAACCCACCTCACTAAACCTCACCCCAAAACCAACCCACCTAGCTAAGTCCTAAACCCCTAAACCACCCCACCTAAACCTAGCACACCATATACCTAAAACCCCTTGTATTAAAATATCTGGCCCCTCCTCAAAACCAGCCCACCTTATCACCACACCACACCACCACCACCTAAGCCACCTTACCACCTTCCAAAAACCAGCCCCAACTGCCCTTCACCAACCTATATAAACCCCCCCTAATGGGCGGGTTTTTCAATCACTTCCAGCCCACCTTGGCCAGCCGAATCCTCCACCCTCTTCCACCTGTGCCACCACTGCCCCTGGCCAAGCTCCACCTGCACCACCACTTCCATCCGAACAGCTCCCCGTCGCCACCACCTCCCGACCGAATCCCATCCACCCAAAGCACCCGACTGCCCTTCTTCCATCCGCCAGCTTCTTCACCAGCCGGTTAGTACCCTACACTTAGCTCCACCTCTTCTTCACTCCCTCTCCACTCCCAACCACCCACACTACCACAACCTCTCGCCAACACCACTTGCCCATCATCCCTACCCATTCGGCCAGACCTCCACCTTTACATCACCCGCCTTGAACCACTTCCCCTAGTGATACCCGACCACCCCACTTGGCTCCCTAAGACCTGCCCATACCCCTTTCCACCAGCCCTTAGCTCTACCTTACACCACACCCTAGCCAGCTCCCTTCCCATCCTTGCCATTCCTTAGCTACCCTAGCACCTGGCCACCACTAAACCACCCCTTAGTCGGCCATCCCTAGCTGACTGCACCCAACCTATTCGGCCAGCCACACCTTCTTCCTTAGATTTTCCTTAGGCATTTCCTTTAGGCCCCTCTTTAGCACCATCTTCCTTAGTGCCAACCTATCCCTTAGTGACCCTCCTTAGTCATCTTAGCCCAAAACACCAAGGCAGCACACTCCTAGCAGCCGGCCAGCTTCAAGGCGCCCTTCCCGCGCACCCAAGTCACCCGGCCAGCACTTTCCCTTGCCGTTCCACTCCGAGGAGCTCCCTCTTGCAGCCCAAGGCGAAGCCAAGACCACGCTCAAGCAGGTCATCTTCGGACCAGTTATAAGTAAGTGCCTAACTCGGTCCTTAGTTGTAGACTTGCTTAAATTAAATTTGATACGAGGTTGTAATAACGGAGCATAGTCTCCCCCCGCTTGTAATAACGTGGCTTGGCACACCCACACACACGTGCACTTGAGCCTACCTCGCTCTTAGTTGTGCACGATTTTGAACACACACGGGCCTAATCAGCCCCTTTAGATATAAGTTATATATATACTTTAAGTAGCGTAGGGTTTTGCTTGAGTTGCGTGTGTTGTCTTTAAATTCTCGCACTCACACACATTGAGCCTTCACTCTTATTTGCAAGACCCAAGTAAGGGCCGTGTAATACTATCCTTGGGTTTAATTTCATGTTGTGTGTGTAGTACTTCAATTCAAGCACTCACACACATTGAGCTTTCTCTCTTACTCCCAAGACCTTAGTTAAGGCCATAGTGCAATTTATATTTGGGTTTAATTTCATGTTGTGTGCATAGTACTTCAATTCAAGCACTCACACACATTGAGCTTTCGCTCTTATTCCCAAGACCTTAGTTAAGGCCATATTGCAGTTTATGTTTGGGTTTCATTTGAAGTCGTGTGTGTTGTCTTTACATTTTCACACGCACCCACATTGAGCCTTCGCTCTTATTTGTAAGACCCAAGTAAGGGCTCATATATACTATATACGTATTCCCCTTTTGGCTATGTCTTTTCAATTCGGGTTTTAAGGTTCAGCTGTGTGCGTAGTCTTTCAATATATACACGGCACACACTTGCACAATTGAGCCTTTCCGCTCTTAAGATATAGCCATATTTCCCTTTTACAATTTCCCTTCAGCATTTACATTACAAGTCATTTCCCTTCGGCATTTACATTACAAGTCATTTCCCTTCGACATTGTCTTTTAAAATTCGGGTTTTCCCTTTGGAGTAGCGTGAGTTTGCATTGCATATACGCCATACTACGAGTTAGGACGCATATTGCATCAAAGCAAACCCCATACTCCCGCTCAAAATCGCCACATCTTAGTGGAGTGTTCATAACACATACCTAGGTGGCCCCAAAGAGGGATAAAAAGAAAGACTTAGGCACGTGCAAATCCACGTGATCTAAAATCTGAAACCATACCAAAAAAGACCCGAATCAAACACCTCGAACCGCTTTCGTAGGCTTTTTACACTCAAAACTCGATTTTAAAAGCATACAGACTGACCCTTGCACATCGGTGCAAGAAGGTTTGCGACGACAAGAGCTTGCTTGCTCACAGTCGCCACGTTAGAAGTCAGGTTTTTTAATACATCTTCGCTAGCTTAAGTAAGCTAGCTGGCACGCCCTATTTATTTAAATAGGACTTAGACACATGAAAAAGCTCGCTTCAGGCCTAAGAACCAGGAAGCGGAGATTTTCTGCGTCTACAGTACTCTAATCTACAGTAACATGTCTCTACACTCAGCCAAGCAAGTTGGTCATAGGCAAGTCGATGGCTAATCAGCATAGGCAATATTAGACAGTCAATTACCAAACTGAAAATCATGATAGGGAATGTTGGACAATCAAGCTCAAGAATACGAAACTACTTCCAGTATATGAACTACCACTACCTAAAAGAAGAGTGGTGGAGATTTTGTAACCCAACGAAAGTTGCCTCGATCAAACTGGAACCAGCCTTCTTTTAGTTGAATTTATTAGGTAAGTTGCAGCTGAACAGAGTTGGCCTCAAGGATGTCGAAGGAACTGGCCAAGATGGAGCTGAATCAAGTGTTGAACTTGACCCTATTGATATGATCCTGGATTGGTTGGCCCTAACAATGACTTGGTGCATTGAAGTGCAAGAACAGATCTAGACATTCATCTTATTATGGTATTTAGAAGTTCATCGAATCTTAATTAGTATTTGCTTTATGTTATTTAATGTTTAAGAGTTATTTAGTTAAATAGTAGAGCTATCTCATATATCTAAAGAGCAAAACGAAATGTGAAATATTTGAAACACCCTTAGCACATAAGAGGAACGTATGTGAAGAAAATGGCTAGTTTTTTTTATGGATTCCACGTTCCATCTCTCTTTATTATCTTTTCTTCTTCCCCTAGCTATCAAATTCTCAATCTCTCTAATTCTCTCTATCAGTCAACCGAAACTCATTAATCCGAGTCATTCAAGTGTTGCCAATCAAATAAGGTAGTGCCCCATTGCTTTTGGCCTGTCTAGGACAACCTTTTAGCGTTATTGGGTGCTAATTGTCCTCCTCCTCGAGGTTAGTTTGGTGAGTTTGACTACTTGAATTCAAACGGGTCCAAACTGGATTTTCCTGGGCAATCAAGCATCGATTCCAGTTGTTCAAAATTGGATTTCTCAGTGTGTTTCAATCCCGAAACGGATCAAGGAGATTGCAGTGAACAAGAAAGGCATGTAGCAACTTGGGATAAACTATTCATCTCTCAAGAAAATATCCAAAACGATTGTCCTTTGGGAGTCCACATGATTCAAGCTTGTAAATGACCTGAAGAAGTCAAATTGATTGCCACCAGAAGACATTTTTTTTAAAACAGCACATCAAGGATTCATTTCAACCTGCTGTCACTTAATTGTTTATGCAGAATTGCAGTCTCCAGCCCAGTTGGCAAACTTGCAAACGAACCTATATTTCCGCAAAGTTGTTTCTAAAATACTTCAAAGTCCAATATTTCATTGAACCGATACTGAATTCCTTTCCTGAAGTGTCTTTTGATACAATTCAGTTCTCCTGACAAGACTCAAGTTCAAAAACTTTTTGAAATAAACTGGAAGCTTTGTGGCGCTCAATCAATTCAGCCAAAACTTTATCTGTACAATCCTTCATGGAATCTATTAGCGTGACATTCTTTGAACTCGTGGCAAAGACCAGTTGGGAGAACTTATCCTTTATATCCTGTACACTATACTTCCTTTCCTCCAAAGTAGCTGACGCAATTAGATTGTAAGCATATACAACCTTCTGCTGTCCAATCCTATAAGCTCGACCAATTGCTTGCCTTCGGACTGAGGGATTCCAAACAAGGTCAAGTAAAACCACTCTCGAAGCCCCAGTCAGATCAATCCCTTCAGCACAGACTTTTGTTGAGACGAGAATTACTTTAACTTCTTTTGACATATTAAATGAACGAATTAATGACTGGCGGTGCTTCTGATCAAGAATTCTTCCATCAAGATGCAACAGCTCCCGTCCCACAGTCCAACCAAAGAAGGATGTAAGATGAGCTTCGATAATGGAGAGAGGGTGAATAAACTGACTAAATACAGCAACTTTCTCATTTAAAGCTTCACACAGCTGAACAAGCTCAATAACAAATCTTAATTTGACTCCATCGTTGGCTTGGCCATTTCTGAGATCTGAATGATGCTCTTGGATAACTGCTTGATCTTTTTCATCATTGATTTTTAGAAGAATGGATGGATGAACAGATATGCAAGACACTTTGTGGTCATAGTCGAAGCTGCTCCCCTTAATCAACTTATCAAAAATGCACTTCTGTAGATCAGATAGGCATAAATAAACAAAATAATCTCTCAATCCAGGAAGGTCATGATTGGTCCTTTCATGGACATGGATGAAAGGATCAATTATTGATCTCAGCTCTTTTAGTTGAGCACTATTTTCCTGTGGTTTAATGCCTTCAGAAAATGTAGCGAAGGTATGCCTAAGTATTTCCTCATTTTTTTCCTGAAACAGATCTTCTCTTGGAATCTGGTTAACAAATAAACCACATTGACGGTTCTTAAAGCTCTCAGAAATGCCTTCAGCAAAATTTGGCCTAATTACATAAAGAGTGTTAAAAAACTGAACAAAGTCATTCTGGAAAGGTGTCCCAGATAGCATGATACGCCTCTGGGTCTTAACACGTTTAAGGCATTGCCAAACTCTGCTCTTCCTGTTTCTGGCAGTGTGCCCTTCATCAAGAACCAGTAAACCTGGGTAATGAAGAAGCAGCTTCGTTATTGCTAGAGCCTCTTTGTCAGAAGGATTCTTTTCCATCGTAAGCTTCCTGAACATACCATAACTTATTCCTAGAACACTTTTGCTACTGATCCAGGAAAAGATTTTGATTACCCGTCGCAAGTTCTGCCTTCTGGTATGCCCTAATTTGGATCTTTTAGTAAGGAATAACTCCAATGCAGATCTGTTTTCTTTCCCTGACAAATTGTTGTAATTAAGTATATGGAATGGCACCTCAACATCCCATTTTTTGAACTCCCGTTCCCAAGTGGGAAGTAAGGTGACTGGAGCAACAACCATTGGCCTACAATCATCAAAAACATGAAGGAAAGACTGAATGAATGCGATAGTCAAAAGTGTCTTTCCAGTACCTGGAGCATGCGAAATCAAGCAACCACCGATATCATCTGAATCAGTGGATTTCAGTTTTTCAAGAAAAATACTGCCTGCTAAATTTTTCCAGATAAACTCGAACCCTTCTTTCTGGTGCTTGAACATTTTTTCTTTCAGATCAGGAATAAGGTCCCAGACAGTTCGACCATGGAAAGAATTTGAATCGAGGTCATGATCCTTCAATTTCTGACAATCAAAAACGCCCCAGACTGAAACATCCTCTTCTTCAAGTGAAACTTTCCTGCTTCGCATTCCATAGACACGATTAATCTGATAGCACAACACCATGGACACACTCATTACAGTCTTCAAAATTCAACTAAAATACAAATAAGATTACTGTTGTTTATGCTACTTGAAAATAAAGCAATCATATGCTCAGAGGCATAGCATACCATTGGTGGCATACAGTATTTAATTTCCCTCTTCACAATCCTGCATATTCTGCAGACAATACCAATCTGTTCATCAAGAAGGAACTCATGCTGACAGATCTTCAAGTTACAGTTACTTGTGGATTGTAGCATGTCCACAGTCGACTCAACCTTCATTAAGAAAGAAGGATATGAGATCTATATCAAAATTCAGCTTCTCTAAAAAAAATATAGGAAAGGATTAATTACTTTTTCACAAATAAATTGTAGTTGACCACCTATGATCTCTATGTCTAAGAATTAAAGGCATTTTGAAGGAAAAAAGAATTCAAACAAAGGAACGGATAAGATTCAAGAGATCAAGAGCCTCCATAACCATAACACCTGGACGTCTTAATATGCAACAAAACATTCCATCCAACATAGACAGCTGAGACAGTAGCAAATTGTTTGATGACATTGCTTGTAATCATAGTTGGCACGCGCTAAAATCACAAATTGGATTCCCTGGTCCTTCACTGGCACATCAATGGATTGACTTGGTTATTGGGGCAGCGTAGGATACAAATAGCTAAAATTTAGGAGGATTTATATAAAAAACTCAACTCAAAAGAGGGTGAAAGAGATATTTTTAAGAAAGCTAGGGTTAGAGATAAAAAAACTAAAGATCTTAATTATATTAGACGCATGAAAGATGATGATGAAAAATTCTAGTGGCAAATGATGATATAAGAAATAGATGGAAAATTTATTTTTATAAGCTTTTTAATGAAAATAAAGATGTTAGTATTAGTTTAGGAGAGTTAGCCAAATTAGAAAGTATATAAACCACAATTTCTACCGACGTATTTAAAAGAATGAAGTCAAAAAAGCTTTTAAATATATGAAAGATGGTAAATCAATTGGACCAGACAATATTCCTATAGAAGTTTGGAAAATGCTAGGGGAAATAGGAATCACTTGGTTCACAAGACTATTTAATGAAATATGGAGAAACCAAAAGATGCCCGAGGAATGGAGAGCAAGTACACTTATACTCATATATAAGAACAAGAGAGATATTAAGAATTGTGCAAATTATCGAGGTATCAAGTTAATAAGCCATACTATGAAATTGTGGGAAAGAATTATTGAACGGAGGTGAAAACAAGTATCAAGTACTATAGAAAACCAATTTGGATTCATAATAGGCAGATCTACTGTTTAAGTGATTAACCTTTTGAGACGTCTTATAGAACATTTTAGAGCAAAAAAGAAAGACCCTCACATGATGAAAAAGCTTACGATAGGGTAGCTCTAAATACCCTAAATCAAAAAAAAAAATCTAACATTCCCAATTTCGAAAATTCAAATGATTTAAAACCTTCTCGAAAGTTCAAATGATTTAAAACCTTTTGTTTTAAATGAAAAAGTTCAAATCTTTCAAAAACGTTATTAAAGGTTTTAAATTGAAGTTAAAAAAGCCCAAATGATTCGATCAAATCAGGCGAGCAGGTGGGGCCCAATTCAATCCAAGATCAAGCTCAAGCCCGGAAGTAGAGGAGTAGACCAAATCAAGAGTATATCTTCATAAACAAATCAAATTAAAAGGACAAACATCAAGGCAGCTAGAGTTGGTTATTAAATCAAATCAGAGATTCGTTTGGATCAAGTGTAACATTGGGACAAGCATGGGCTGGTTTATGTAAATTGGAAATGGCGGAGCTTAGGGGCTGATTTCAAAGGTTTCTCAAACGTATATCCAACCCACATATCAACACAAATCAAGCAAAATAGAGAAAAGTCATCAAGCAAGGTTGATTAAGGTCTTAAAACAAGCCTAGGTGAGTGCCTTCAAGCCCAATCGACTAGGACCAAGGCATGGACTCAAGGCTAAACCAGCCCACATGGGGCTAGTCCACATTTGACCACAAAGGACCACAAAGGCCACGTGATTTGATGGGCCTTGTGGTTGGGTTTGGACCCTTGGGTCACCCGCCCCAAGGAAGGGCCTAGAAGAGCCCCCCCTTGGCCTATAAACTGAGGCCAAAAGGGGGGACGAGATTCATCTTCGAGAAGAGAGAGATAGGTCAGCACTTTGAGGGTTTTGTGAGGTGTGAGAGCTGCTAGGGAATAGCCTAGAGAGGGAAAGGGGAGTGTAGAAGGTAGGCCACGGTTTGTGAGAGGTGAGTGTTTGATCAAAGAGGGAAAGGATGTAAAGGGGTGGTCGACCATTACCTTAGGACGTTTCCTTGTGTAAGTCCGATAAGTGCTGCTCCATTTTATTTCTTCCACATCTCTTCTTCAAATTCAATTCAAAAGGGGTTGTATTAATGGAGCTTTGTCTCCCCCTTGATGTAATAGAAGTAGATGTTGCTGAAATTTCTCATTCTTTGATTATGCACTCTATGTGTTTGATTTCTTGATTCTACTCTCTATATTCTATAAACACTCTATATTCTCTAATCCCCTCTATGCTTAAGCTATTAAGTATATTTCAATTCATTTCTCTTCAGCAATTTCAATTCGTGATGTTATGTTGTTGCTTTTCAATTCGTGTGAGTTTGCATCACGTATGATTCTAAAAACCTAAAAACTGGATTTCTTCATCTCTGCATACGTGTATTGCTTGATTTTTAATTCTCAAACCTCCGAAACTTTGCATACTTATTTTACACACACAGGCCCACTTCTAATAAAATTTGCAGGAATTTTAGGGTCGTCTAACATCGTAATTAAAATTGTGTAAAAACAGAAAAGTTTCAGTAAACTGTCTGTCCAACCAATTTCCCTGCAACAGAGCCTAAGTATTCATCCCATAACTCTGTTTGTGGATAGCTTTCCATCAAGATCAAATTCATTAAATTTGGAACTCTGAGTACTGAGATACGGGCTCATCTTTGAGGCACTGTATTTCTGTGATTCAACAGTTCTGGGTGCCTGAGCAGAGGCACTTCCCAGATTTAATTCTGGGACAATACAACTCTAAATCACGATCTGAAAGATGATGCAGACTCTCCACGTCACAGGCTTCGGCCTATAAAATTTTGATGATTTTAGGAGGTATGAAAGGCATTTAAAAGGATTCGGGAAACAAGTCCTGAAAATAGAACTTTCTGTTTTTCAGAACTTGTTCATTTTAAAACTTGAATCAAGTGCACATGTTTTCCATTCAAAACACCTTTGCTTTTCCCGTGAATTTAGAAGTCTCACCTGTTTAGTTGGAATCCCTAAGTGCTTAGACCGACCCTTGAGCATCGGTTCAAGAAGGTCTAATGCGAAAAGAGCCCGCTTAGCCATAATCGCCCATCAAATTCAATTTTGCTAGTTTTAAGAAACCTAGCTGGTGCGCTCGAGCATCAAATAGAGTTGAAACTTTTATTTCAATTATCTACATAGGCTTGGAGTAAAATTTTCACATCTACAGTAGCAAGAGAGGTTCTTTGGAGAATCGTGGAAAAAAAAAATCCCACTGATATACATTAACCTTATAAGAGACATGTACGATGATATAAAAACATGTGTGAGGACTCATGAAGGAATGACAGACTTCTTTGAAGTTAATATTGGGTTACATCAAGGATCAACTTTAAGTCCATACTTATTTATAATAGTGATTGATGAGTTAATAAAACATATTCAAGATGAAGTACCTTGGTGTATGTTATTTGCACGT
This sequence comes from Brasenia schreberi, assembly GCA_036023115.1. Taxonomy (NCBI): domain Eukaryota; kingdom Viridiplantae; phylum Streptophyta; class Magnoliopsida; order Nymphaeales; family Cabombaceae; genus Brasenia; species Brasenia schreberi. The sequence continues at coordinate 9,871,791 of JAYKKT010000088.1, forward strand.
GACATTGTGTTAGTGGAGGAGTCTAAGGAAAAAGTTAATATAAAATTTGAACTATGGAGAGAAACATTAGAAAGCAAATGCCTTTGACTTAGTAGAATAAAGACAGAATATATGGAATGTAAGTTTGACCATTTGGTTACTTCAGAGGACATAGAAATTAAAATTGGCATATATTGCATCCCTAAAAGGAAAGTTTTAAATACTTAGGGTCAATTCTTCAGAGTGATCGAAGAATTGATGAAGATGTTACGCATAGAATTAATGTTGGTTGGTTAAAATGGAGAGGAGCATCCGGTATTCTTTGTGATAAGGAGATACCATTAAAGTTAAAAGGTAAATATTATAGAGCAACAATTAGACCTGCCAATGTTTTATGATTCGAGTCTTGGGCAGTTAATCATCAATATGTATAAAAGATGTCTGTAACAAAAATAAAGATGTTGAGATGGATGAGTGGTCATACAAGAAAAGACCATATACATAATAAGGTTATTAGAAACAAATTAGGAGTAGCACCAATAGAGGATAAAATGATAGAATGTCATTTAAGATGGTTTGGACATATAGAAAGAAGATCAAAAAAAGAACATGTATGAAAAACTAAATTTGGAAAGTATTAAAAGAGATAAAGGACGTCCACAAAAGTGTTGGAAAGAAACAATAAAGAATGATCTAGCTTATTGTGAGTTAACTGCTAACATGGCACATGATAAGGTTATGTGGAAATAAAGAATCCATATAATCAACCCCGTCTAGTATGGGAAAAGGCTTAGTTGTTATTGTATTAAATCTAACAAGGTACTTTCAAAAATAGAAATATAAGTGAAAACCTCAAGCAGAGAAGTCTTTAAATCAATGAATATATCAAACTTTTAAACCAACTATAAAAGCTTGAAACAAGATTACAACCAAGAATTGGACTCAACAAAACTCCACGTAACAAACAAGTACATTACTATAATCAGCATTCCATTCAGGACATGACAACATGCACTTAGCAGTCAACGTTTCACTAGTATAATCAGCATATGGCAGCACTAGAAACTAAAAATACACAGCAAATAAAAACAATTAAGTTACACGAAAAAATAAGCAAATAACCAACAACTGCACGTGATCACTAACATTTAAAGTCAGCATTGTCATTCAACACAAGATACTTGACTCTTCATTACTCCAAAACAGTTAAACTAATAACAAATACTTTTTTTTCTGGTTACAGTGGGAGACTGAAGCCTAACACACACAAACACATGCATGCACCTCCCAAGCCACCTGCTGGTGGGCATCAAAGAGCCCCTACTGGTGAACCAACACTATGGATGCTAATTAACAAGTATTTTATTTCCTCTAATGGGAGTTTGCATTTATCTCCGGAACATGATGATGCTACTTCCCTCCTTAGTTAGACCACCATCAGCGCTAGTTCCCAAGTGCTCAGATTCTTTGTTCTCACGAACTATAAATTTTAATTTATATGACAATGAGCCACCCATGTAGGCATCTCCTCATAGCTGATTTTTTCACCGTGAGAGAAACTAAGGGAAAAATAATCAGGAGAAGAAAGTTTCCCAAGGAGATCGTGAGTGACTGCAATACACGGTTCACGAGTCAGTTCTGGATGGAGTTGTTTGGCACGATGCAGTCCTGCCTTCAATTTTCCTCCTCACACCACCCACAAACAACAAACGGATGGTCAGACCAAGCATCTGAACACCCTACTCGAGATGTATCTCCGTCTTAATAGTGTGAGTGCCAGCCAGAGGAACTGGGTATCCTTACTCGAGACAGCCCAGTTCAGCTATAATGCACACCGGAGTGCATCTACTGGTTACAGTCCATTCGAGTTGATGCTGGGTTGGCAACTCCTGTCCCTGATGAACATAGTCCAGCAGGAGTGGGGATGTCAAAGTAAGATTATATGGATTCTTTTTTGAGTTCCAGAATTTGGTATAGATCAACAAATAAGTAGTTTCCCTGCATTTTTTTAGTAACTAATGCAAGGCATTGATGACTCCCTGTTCCACTAAACAAATATGCTCATGTGGTTTTCCTAAATTTCTTCAAAACATAATGCAAGACAAAAATGAAATTTTTGAATCAAAAACACAGTTATTAGAAGTAGCACGCACTTGCCGGATAAATGTAGATGATGAGAAGTACGGATGATTGAAGAACATAAAAGAAGTTCTACTGGGCACAACAGGATAACTAGAGTTGACCTAGTGAAACTTTCACCTTTTTGACTGGTAAATCAGAATAGTCAATCTTTTCACTTCCAAGGACAAAATTTAAGTCATCCCATACATCGTTTAGTTCCTCATCGCGATCTGGCTTCCTAAATTGGAGCTCCAGTTCTTCAAATGAAAATCTAGAAGGCTCTTTCTCTTTACCCTGATGTTTCTCCTCAGAAGGCTTACACTTTACATTTTCAAACAATAAATCCCGCCTGTTAGTAATTGTTTCCACAAGAATATCAAAAAGAGAAACATCAGCTACAGAATCAGATGCTTTTCCCGTGGTATAAATGACATTTTTCTTTTCTCTTATGTGAAGAAAAGGATCAGTAGCACCAGCAACTCCATCATTATCAATATGAATACCACCATCATGTTTCCACTTTCGCGAGATCTTATCATTTACAATTCTCATGCCACAACGCCTGATTGCAACACCTTTATCGTCACCAAGATGATCATAGTCATCATGATTATCATCACCAAAACGTTTATCATTGCAATTGCAATCACCACCATCTTCATTCTCACTATCCACTTCATCACTATCAACACCACTACCACCATCATTGTCCCCAGAATCATCTTCGTTTCGCAATGAAACTTCATCCACGTCAATGCAACCCGATTGACCAAAATTTTCAGATCTATTAGCAAAGAACTTTCTAAAGCTCAACCGGGTCCTTTTAGCAATGCAGCTGAATTCACCAATGCTTGCAGCATAATTCTCCAAAATGTCCATTTTTTTCCCCGTCCTTTTCATATCATAATCATTAACATCACTTTCTTTTTCTTCTACGTAGTCAAAACTGGTATCGGAAGTTTCTCGTTGCTCTTCAGCCGTTGGGTGATGGGAATTTCTTGAAAAATTCACTAGACAGCTCACTTCCTCCAAGACCTTATCTCTGGCTTTCCCTGGCTTCACTTCATGAAATTTGATTCTCCCCACGACACCCTCCGTTCCTGCAAAATTTTTATTAATAGTCTTCTTGTCAGAATCACCATAATCCTCTGAGCCAGAACCATCGTTGCTGCTCACCAGATCTACAGCTTCATTAACACTAACATCATCCTTATCATCATGATCTTCTTGTTTCTCTTTGTCGTTACAATCATCGTCGTCGTCATCCTCATCCGCATCTCCATCATCTGATTCTTCTCCTTCATAATCGTCAGCTTCTTCTTCCTCTTCTTCGCTGTTAGAAGTCTCCTTGTCCTCCTCTTCACCATCGCTCGACGAAAATTCTCTTCTTCTTTTCACAGGATTCCTCTTCCCCATCTCTTCTTCTCTTCTTCTTTTCCCCCAACCAGGACCTTCCACGCCTTCTGCACACATGTTTCTGTCAGAAACCACTTCCTGCTCCCTTCTCATCGATCGGAAGCCCACCCAAAACTCGTCAAAACTCTCGTCGCCACTGTCCACCAGCAGAATGACATCTTCTTCTTCGTCTCCATTACTGCCCCCGACAACCGTTGAACTCGTTCCCTTCATTGTCCTAGAATCTGTCCTGCATCGATGCCCTGAAGGGGACGCTTCGTTAGTCGCACCATATTCATCTGCTCTATCTTCCCTTTCGGAATTTTCCTCTTCCCCGTCTTCGTTTTCGCTTGACGACGAAGAATCTCCCTTCCTTTTGGCAGTCTTCCCCTTCCCCACTGTTTTCAGTCTCCCCCAACCGGAACTCTCTCCGCACATCTTCCTATCAGAAACCACTTCTTCACTTCCTTTCTTCGCACCAGAAACCCTCTTTCCACCCCAAAACTTCTCAGAATCGTGGTCTTCGTCTTCGCTGCTCACCAGCAGGATCACTTCTTCCCCATCGTTTCTACCAACAAACGCCGGGACCGTTCCCTCCATCGTCCTAGAATCCTTCCCACGATCCCTCGACGTTTCGCCCGCCTCATCGTCGTCAACGAACCCTTCTCTCCCCCTAGTCCACGTTCTGGTAGCAGAAGGATGATCATCACCACCACTACTGCCTCTCGACGAAGAAACGCCCTACAAGTTTCCCAAAGCAAACTTAATAGGGTAAGGGAAACACGAAATAGAAGATGTATCCTTTATCCTTTCTGCGTGAGGAATTACCGAAGGAGACGAAGGAAGAGATGGCAACAGCAGTGCCGTCCGGCTTCTGGTTCGGGTGGCAATGCCGCTCATGATTTGGCTCTCACAGGGGTAACGGACCGTCGGAAAGACAGAGCCCCAGCAAAGCGGCTTTATTCACTGCAATCAAAGAGCAGACAATGTTCTACGTGAATAAAAGGAAAGTCCGTCATCAATAGGAAAGAATTAAAGAATACAGGAAGCTGAGAGAGAGAGACTCCTATGTTCTCCACGAGGGCGGGGAACTGCGCAGGTATGTCACTCGGTTACCGTGCCGGGAACTCCCACTTACAAATTATGACAACCACGGGGGATTATGGCATGACAGATGAAGTGGAAAGGATTCACGGAACTGACAACATGCAGAAAGAGATCACTCAATGTTTCAATTAAACACTAATTCTCATATAAAGAAGTCAGTCAAGAAACCGTTGAAGCTCCATATGGAACAAATACAAGGTCTTCACATTATGGAAACTCTCATGTGCCACAAACAGCTAAGTTTTCAAAGGCAGTTATCGTATCCCGCAAAGCATCGATACCCTTGAAACAAAAATAACAGATGGATTTAGAATTGTTAATTTGGCATTTTTACTTCTAAACTAAATATATATCTCTTCAATTTTGTATTTAATTGTGTTGGTTAAACAACCCCTTCTATTGTAATGCATGCCCAATGGAGCAAGCTGTATTCTTTATTTCTTTTTTAATGAAATATATATTTTTTTTTAGAAAAGATAAGGGGATTACTATCTTCACACCCTTTTAATTGTTACTATCCATATATTTTTTTCAAAAATTATCAAAATTATCCCTCACTAACTTCTCTTTCCTCTCACACTCAATTCAAGGGTCTCTCTTGTTAGATCTCTCTACTCCAAGCCTTCTTCACAATTTAATAATGCATATTCATATGAATCTCATCAATAAAAAGAGAAGAGGAAAAGGAAAGGAAGAAGAAAAAATAAGAAAAAATAAAACAAAAAATAAAATCAATAACAAGAAAAAGAAATCAAGAAACATATTAAAAATAAAAAATAACATCAAGTTTCTTACTTGAGACCAGATACGCAGTCATTGGAGAGGTGCGACTGAGGCACGTCTACCTATTGGAGAGCCTATGTCATATCTCGAGTCAAGAATTTGACTTCATTTTTTTATTCTAAATGAAAATAAAATTAATATATTAAATAAACAACAAAAAATATATCAAACAATGAAATACTCTACCAAATGAGTGAAACCCTCACTTTGAGATGGTAGATAGTTTAATATCATGCATTAGATCGAGCTTCAAGTCATAGGCCACCAGAAAAATGGTATGGGACCGTCGACATAAAGGAGAGAACCTGTGAGAGAAAAAAGAGAATTAAGAAGTGTGTGGATTGTAAAACGAAGTGTGTGGATAGTAAAAAAAGTGTGTGCATACTTTTAGACTCATGTAGTAATACTAACTATCCCTGCATTTGTTGTTGAGTCACATTACATTACACTTGCAGAAAGTTACATTTGTGGTTTATAAACATCTATACTATTGTGTGGTTTGAGAAATACATCATTTTGATAAAAAATCTCAAACATCATTTGCTCCTATAAACATGATGGACAAAAGAATATGGAACATTGAAGCTTAGCATTGACTATGCGAAGCATCAAGATCAAACTTAGGTTAGTAACTAGAACAATTTGAAACCTATTACGATGTCATTCACCTTACCCACCGCAATTACAATAATGTAGTTGAGGATTTGAACCTCAATGGGGTGGGAATTGGTTTGGGTTCTCTTTTCCTCATGAGTAATAGGATAGTTATGGGGCAAGGGCGGTGGTATATATATATACACCCTCTTCCCATACTAGATTGGATGACATTGTTTTCATGGAGCTCGATCTATTGACATGCTAATAGTTAATTAAATAAAAAGCTAGATCATTCTTTATTGTTTTTTTGTAATGTTTTATGGACTTTTTTTTCTTTTTAATTTTCATCATTTAGATTTACACACCTTTTATCTAAGTTTCTGTTGATCATCTTACGGTATGTCTAAACCATCTTAAACATGTTTTTCTCATTTATTGTTGATACTCCCAATTTAATTCTGACAACCACATCACCTGTGCAGTCTTTCCCTTATTGGACAACACATTCATGTCACCAACTTCATTTCTACTATGAATATCTTTTGTACATATTGGTGGTTAACTCCCCAACACTCACAACCATATAATATAAAAGATCTAATTGCTACTCTATAATATTTATCTTTTAAATTTAACAATATCTTTTTGTCACATAGAATATCTTATGCACCTCTATATTTTAACCAACCTGCATTAACTATATATATAACATCTCCATCAATTTTCTCATTGCTTCAAAAAATTAAACCTAAGTATTTAAAACTTTTCTTATAAGGGATGTGATGTATGCTAGTTTTGATTTTCATGTAATCTAAAGTAACCAAATGATTAAGCCTACATTCCATATATTATGTCTTTGTTCTAGTGACTTGGATGACAAATCATAAATTAATCAATCTCCCAAAACACAATGGCTATTAGTGGTTTGGGAGATTTTGATAAAGATACCCACATATTTGGGTATTTCATTTTTTTATGTTATTGTCATATCTTGAGCATCCTTATCGCCGATGCATGCAAATAATTTTGGTAAGTGGAAGGAATGAGATCACTTCATTGCATGGCTTTAACTTGAGATTGGCTAGGTAAGCGGTACTTTTTCCTATGTCACTTGATTAGTTCTTCATGTACCTTTCCATATGCTATTCAACTAAGAGACATATTCATAGCAATTCATTCTATTTTGAATTTTGAATTTGTTGCTTTAAAATTCAAACCATCCAACAACTCCTCTTTATATGTGTCCTCATCGTATCAACTAAATTAAGAAGACATATAGTAGTAATGGTTTATTAGACCACTAATGACAATTAATTAAGATGGTGTGTGTCATGTTAATGTTATCATTGTTGTAGCATTATCAATAGCAACCCATGGTTGCATGTCATATACGAACAATCCCATTGCATTCCTATAGATATGGAAATTTACTTTGAAGTCTATGTAGAGACTTGAAATAATTTTTCACATAATTACGTCATGCGCGAGCGTGCCAGCTAGTTTTACTTAAACTAGCAAAGTTGTATGCTGACTTCTAAAGCAATTGTGGGGAAGTGAGATCTTTTCAACTTAGGCTATGTTAAACCAGCATTCAAGGGTCAACCTAGATGATTTGAGGATCTATTTCAAGTTTGGTGTGCTTTCAAAATTTACTCTCAATTGTCACTACTTAGCCAAACTCGTGCATTTGCCTTATGGAAGAAGAAGTTTCAAAGTTTTGAAAAACAGAAATAGGTTTTCTTTTCAGAACGTATTCCCAAACTTTTCTTGATAGCTTATAAATCTCGAAAAATCATGAAAATTTTACAATGAATAAAGATTAATATGAAGATTCAAGAACTATTTTTATTTTATGTGATGTAAATTTGCATAACTAAATCAAAAATTTACCCTTACTCAGACATTTGAGACAGTTCTTTGATAGAAATATAGAGGTATGGTAAAACATTTATATCTTAGTGCATAGAACTCCGATCTTTATGAACTTAGTCTTACTGGAAAGCTATAATATCAACTTTCCAATGAGACCAATATCAATAAAATTCAATCATTGCAGACAAAGTTATGTGATAATAACCCAAACTCTATTGCAAGAAACAGGGGTTTGATAGGTTATGTTCTAATTTTAACGGTCTCTTCTAATTTTAATTATGTGGCTTCATAACCCTAAAAATTTTAAAAAAAAATTAAAATGTGTGTATATGTTGGTAGATTGGGTGTGCAAAGTTTCAAATCATTCAGAGTAACGAGCAAGGAATTAAAAATAAAACACCAAACATATACAGGATGTTGAAAACAGATTTCAGGTTTTAAAACATGTATGGATGCAATCCGTCCGAATGTAAAAGATAATTCATAGCAATCAAAATATAAATGACTGAAGGGAATGAAGTGAAATATGTTTATAGCTTAAGCATAGAGGGTATTAGGAGATATAAGAGATTATATCATATAGAGAGGTAGAAAGAACTTTAAATCAAACACATAATAGGCATGAATCAAACGAAATTTGGGTAGCATAACACCTATCTATTACATTAATGAATGGAGTTAGTTGATCCTTAATTACAATCCCTTTAATTGAATAGAAATAAAGAAGAGATCAAAGCAAAGAAGAGGAAAGAAATCAACCTTAATTTGGGAGAAATCCTTGGCTATGGATGAACACAGTTTGTGATGGGCAACACCTCAAAACTCTTCTTCTTCTCTCTTTCTTTCTCTCTCTCTTTTTCTCTCCCTCTCTCTCTTGTTGTAGCTATTCCTCTCTCTAGGCTCTCTCCAAGACTCCTTCAATGTTGAAAACCCAACCCCAGGGCCTCTATTTATAGGCCTCAACGGAAGGGGCCTAGAGTCTTCTATGGTTTGGATATGAATGCGCTTTTGGAGCCCAAGCTTGATCCGATTTCTAAAGGGAATTGCTTGCTCATGGCTTCACATGGGACTCATGGTGGTCCCCTTTGGTCAAGATGAGTGGAATTGATCAGCCAAGGTGTATAGGTTCAACCAAGTGGGTTCAGTCAAGGTGAGTAGAACTAGGTCGATCAAGGTGCAGCATGGTGCAGTTCTTGGTGTAGCTTTTGGAGCCCTTCCAATTCAGTCTGATCTAAGGTTGGCCCATTATGCACATGGGCTGAGAGGGTGGTCCCCTCTTAGCCCATGTGTCGAGTAGGTGAGCTAAACTCACCCTAGTGCCCCTTGCTCGGCTTGAGTCTTGACTTGGGTATGGTCTAACCCATGGTGGTTTCAACTTCCATAGCCCACTCAAGACTTGATTCTTTGTCTTGGTCCATATTTTATGGGTAAGTACGATCCTTGCCTTCTTCAATTCTGCTTTTGTCCTAAGATCAGAATTGGATAGTCAATCGTGCCCTGACCCATTCCTTGCTTAGCCTTCATCCTGAACCCTCAGCGGGGCTTTTACAAATTCATCCTCATCCCCTTTTTAACCAGACTTTATTCCATCTTTGGTTAAATCAACATCTTTTTAATTTTTAAAACTTGATTTTGTAACTTCAAGTTTAAAAACATTTGATTTCAAAATATTATTTTTGGTATTTTGTAAAATTTGCAAGGTATATTTAAATCAAGGATTTTAAAATAAGCCTATCATATTGAAAACTCTAAAGCATGCTTGGATATATTTTTGAAAATATTTTAGAGTATTTACAGATGCCCCTCTTTGGCATTAATCCAAATTTATTTGGATAATGGTAAAGAAGAAAACACCCATTTGATTCTTTTCTCATATTCATCTTGAGAGTATGGATTTTCCTTCATTTCATAGCATCCGTTTTCTCGGATTTTTGTAAAGGAGGAGATCTTAGCCAAAGGGAACTTCACTAGAAAACTGCCTAGTCTTAGGATGATCATGGATGACCGACCTTTTGATGGATATATGCATGCATGGTGTCTGATGTAAATGGAGTGTAGTTTGTGTCTAGAGACCTATTCATGAGGTTTCTGAGCTTGAGGAGAAGCTTATGAAGGTTGGCTGCCCCAAGTAAAATAATCCCCATATTGTATCGTTTTGATGTTTTGGATTTTCAAAATTTCTTTTCAAACGGGAACTCCCTTTTGGTTTCTATCAAAAAGATTTTCAATTTCTTACACTTCCCCTCATTCGGGTTTTATTACCCACTATTTAGCAAAGGTTTTATAAGAAATTTTGAATAACATTTCAAAATTTAATTTCCTACACAACAAAGTCTAACTCTCAAACAAAATGAAATCCAAATAAATAGATCTTATTCCTACTCTAGGATTTTAGTGGTAAGCCTTTTTCCATTGGAATACGTTTGTAGGGGATTTGGGAAAGAATTCACCATGGTCCCTTCTGAAGTGTCCCATGGTATAAGGCAAAGAAATTTTTGATGAAAAATTGCTCTTTTGAGCTTTAGCTTTTTCTTTTTTTTCAAGGGAATACCTCTATTTTGAAGGTTCTTGTTTTCCCTTTTCTTTTTGGAAGACCTCTATATTTGAGATTTTTATCTTCTTCTTTTTCTTTTGATTTTGGAAGACCTCTATATTAGAGGGTTTTTTTTGTTTTCTTCATTTTCCTTTGATTTTATAAATTTTTCTTTTTGAAGAGAAATTAAGTGGGGAAAAACTCATCCCTTTGGATACTCGATTCAGCAAAATATATCCCATTTCCTAATAGCACCTATCATTTGAAAATATTTGCTATTTTGAACTAGGCCTCATTTTGTAAGCCAAAGATTTTTGAAATGTTACCAAATGATTTTGAAAACTCTACTTTTCATAAAGCATCAATTCCATCATTCAAGATCACATAATCCATTTTGATCCTTCCTTCAAGAAATTCAAAGGAGATCTATTTTAATTTTTTTTAAAGGAATTTAGAGAAGACCCTATACATAATATTTTTTTCCAATATTGGGCATTTATAGGGTCTGCTAAATTTCTTCTCTCAACATCAATAAACCAATATGCATTATTTGTGGTTATCCCTTTTACAACATAGAGACCATCCCACTTGGGCCGCTACTTATCAAGTGGATGTGGGCCATGATGGTGGATGGTTTTCAAGACATGGTCTCTCACTTTGAAGTGGCGAGCCTTCATATGCCTTTCATAATGCTGGGCTATCCTTTGTCAGTATGCATTTGCATGATCCATGGTAAGGTACCTCTTTTCATCGAGTAAATCAAGCTTAGCTATCCTAGCTTGTTATAGGGTCTCTATGGGCAAATTAAGTGCAAGAGATGTATTAAATAGATGCAATTTCGTATGAATGAGAAGGATAACATTTGTACCATAGACCAACTCAAATGGTGTGGCATTTGTGGGTGTTCGGATGGAAGTTCTATAAGCCTATAAGGCTTCATGAAGCTTCTCATGCCATGTCCTACCCTTCTCTAAGGTTTTCTTAATGATGCTTATGAGAATCTTGTTTGTGGCTTCGGCTTGATCGTTGCCTTGAGGGTAGTAGGGCGATGAGAAGTATTGAGTAATATCATAGTATTACATAACTTTTCCAGCTTCTCATTGTTGAATGGGGTGTCATTATCCGACACTAGGTCTCTTGGAACTCCAAATTGAGGGAAGATATTTTTCTTAATAAATGCCACTACATGTCCTTGGACATTAGTCAAGGAGGTAGCTTCAACCCATTTAGAAAAATATTCGGTGGCTCCTAAAATAAACCTATGTCCATTTGATGCAATAGGTGAGATTGGTCCAATGATATCAAATGCCTACATGATCATGACAATCTTTCTTCAAAGTGGACCAAAAATAGCCTACTCTAAGTATTTTCATGGCTATCATATTTGTATTTACAAGACCCCCACATTCTCCATCGTGGAACTCATGCATAATAGTCCTAGCCTCATCATGATTGACACATCACAAGATGTCGGTAAAACTTTTCTTATAACACCAATCCCAAAATCACGTATTGGGTTGAATTTTTTTGAATAAAAGCCTTATCCTTAAATGAAGCAAATTCGAGAAATCATCCATTTTCAAAAGGATTTTAATGTCTTGAAACTAAGGATTTTCATTTGAATTTGGTCACTTATTAAATTTCTAAATCATGGGTGGATGGAGTTGGTAAATGTAGGATATCTAGGGACCGAGTGCCCATAGTGGGGTTGATCCTTAAAGATGAACCTAAAGATGAGAGGGCATCTGCTATGGTATTGTCCTCTCTACCTATGTGAGTGAGTATGCATGATTTGAAAGAATCAACCAATTGAGTGGCCAATTCATGGTATGAAATGAGTTTTTCATTTTTAACTTACCAAATTTTTGAAACTTGGTTTACAACAAGAATAGAATCTCCAAAGACTTCAATACATGATGCCCCTAGATTTTTCAAAACTTTTAGGCCTTGTATGAGTGCCTCATATTTAGCCATATTGCTTAAACATGGAAAATCTAGTCGGAATGCCATTGGGATTTCTCCCTTCTCGGGGGATATGAGAATGATTCCCATGCTTGCCCCTTGTTGATTCTTTGTCCCATTAAAGTACGTTTTCTATACTTGATCTTCATTACAACAATTGTCTTTCATCGGCATTTCATCAAGTATGGGATATATATCTTTAAAGGGTAACCCAGCCACATGATCGGCTAGGGCTTGTCCTTGAGTGGAGTTTCAGTGATAGAATTTCATATCATACTCCATTAAGAAGAGTTGTCATTTACCTAGCCTACCAGTTATCATAGGTTTTTCAAAAAGGTGCTTGATAGGGTCAAGTTTAGACACTATCCAAATTTCATGATATAGGAAATAATTTTAAACTTTTGGCAAGCCCACACCAAGGTGAAGCACGTTTTCTCCATGGCTTGATAATTTCTTTCACATGCCAATAGAGTTTTCGAAATGTAGTAAATAGTATACTCCTTAAGACTATCATCCTCATATTGAGCAAGTAAGGCACCCAATGCATTTATATGAATAGAAATGTAGAGCAATAAAGGTTTTCTTTGCTTTAGAGGTTTTAAAATTGGAGGATTTACTAAATAAGTTTTCAATCTTTCGAAAGCTTTTTGGCAATCAGAATCTCAATCAAATTTCACTCCTTTTCTCAAAAGCCTATTGAAAGGATCGCATCTTGTTGCTAAGTTGGAGATGAATCTCCTAATTGCTTGGAGTCGACCTTGAAGGCTTCAAATTTGGGTCAAGTTGGAGGGTGGAGGCATATCTATGATGGCTAGACACTTACATGGGTCAACCTCTATTTTCCTTTGGCTAACCATGAACCCTAAGAGTTTTCCCTATTCTACTCCAAAAACATATTTTTGAGGGTTTAGTTTCATTTTATAAAGCTTAAGTCTTTCGAAAACCTTTTACAAAGATTCTATGTGTGTGCATCAGGCTTTTTACTTTACCAAAAGATCATCCACATATACTTCCAAGAGCTCATGGATTTGATCATGGAAGGCTCTTTGGTATGTGGCACCGACATTTTTCAAACCAAAAGGCAAAATTGTGTAGTAGTATGTGCCCCAAGGTGTAGTAAAAATAGTTTTGCCTAGATCTTTTGGTGCTAGCTTGATTTGGTTATAACTCGAATAGCCATCCATGAAAGAAAACATTTCATGATTTGTAGTGTTATCCTCTATCAAATCAATATTTGGAAGTGAAAAATTATCTTTTGGAGTGACTTTGTTCAAGTTTCTAAAATCGATGCAAATATGAATTTTTCCATTGGATTTTTGAACTACAACAATATTTGAAAGCCATTTATAATAGGCAATGGGTTTTATAAATCCTACTTTTAAAAGATCTTTTAAACTCTCTTTTACTTGGGAGTGAACATTGAGATAGATTTTCCTAAGCTTTTGTTTCACAGGTTTTGTATTTGGTTCTAAGGGTAGATGATGCTCTATAATCATAGGGTCTGATCTTGACATGTCTTCATAGGTTCATGCAAATACGTCTATGTATGATTTCAAGAATGCAATGAATGATGCATTTTCATGTTCATGCAAACAAGTACCTATTTTGACACACTTAGGGTTAGACTCACTCCTTAAATTGATTTCTACGAAATTTCCTCCTATGGAATTTGAAGGTTTTTCCAAGTCAAGGATTCTATAAAATTCGAGAAGTTCGGAGGCTTGATCATCCTCATGGAGGAGGAGATCTTCCTCCTTGCTTTGTGTAAACACCCCGAAATCCCACGAATTCCTCGAAACAACCTGGTTTTGCAAAAGTAGCCCCAAAGGGCTATTTTGAGTCTAGAAACCCAGGAGCCTTCCAGACAACCCTGTATATATGTCTTGAACTCTATATTTCGAAAACATACAATATGGTTTTAAAACCTTTTTAAAACATGTTTTGAAACCTCGAAGCGGCTTGGCCCGATCAAGACAGGACCAAGAGAGCTAAGAAGAGCTCGGAACCGGAGCACATGTCAAGCCCGGCACAACAACTCTTGTATCACATCCATACTCCCAGGATCTCGAACGTCCAAGACCCTGTTATTATCAAAATATCATTTGAAGTCATCTCCACAAGGTAGAAACGGAGGCGGACGATTATGTTGGCGAAGAACCAACGCAGACGGAGTGCTGATGTTGTCAGACCCCGCACAAATCGTCCGTTTCAAACACAGCTCAAAGGAGTCAGAGTTCAGTTTAGATTGGATCTGGACCATATATATCCAGATCCCAATCCAAACCCATATGTGGACTTGGATTTGGATTTGGATCCAAAGATCCAATCCAATATCCATATCCATGGCCCACATCACCTTCTCATAAATGGAGGTGGGGCCCACTTGAAATTCACGTGGGATCATGGGCATGAGAGAGAGTGGGGGTGGATAAGATCAAGAGTATTGTAATTAAGCTTGACTTGTGTGTCAAGTTTGGGGTTAATCATGTGGGTTAGCCTAATTGAGTGGGTTTAAGCTTGTAATTAGCCAAAACCTAACCTAGGGCTGCACCAACATGAGGTGGTTAAGGTCTATGGGCCATGCAAAGGGAGCTCCTTCACCTAAACCTAACCCAAAACACCTAATCCTAGCCTTTCACCCTAATCCACCCCTAATCTGAGCCTAATCACCTAACCCACTTCCCTAATCCCGGCCTAATCCCAACCTAATCACCTAACCCACTTCCCTAATCCTTCCCTAAACCTAGGTTAATTTCCCTAAACCTAGCCTAATCCTAGCCTAATCACCTAACCTAGTTCACTAAACCTCACCCTAGAACCCAACCACCTAACCAAACCCTAAACCCCTAAACCACCCCTAGCCCACAATCTACCCAAACCACTAGTATTTAAAATATCTGGCCCTACCCTTCCCAGCCCACCTTATCTTCATACCACCCTACCTAAACCACCTAACCACTACCCCAAACCCAGCCCTAACCGACCTACCCATCCCTATATAAACCCCCCCCCTTGGGGGCGGGTTTTCCTATCTAGAACCCCTCACCCAAGCCAGCCGGGTCATCTCCTTCCTCCACTTCCCCAAGCTCCACCTGCTCCACATCTCACCACACTAGCACCACCACCGCCACCACCATTCTAGCCGAAGCCACCTCCATCGTCATCTTCTTCACCCGACCGAACCAGCCGAGCCCCCACATCCGGCTGCTCCTCAACCACCCGCCGCCTCTTCATCCGCCGGCCTCCTTCAAGGCGCCTATCCCGTGCCCCATTTGCAGCCGGCTAGCACCCCTTGTCGCTCAACCTTGTGGAGCTCCCGTTTGCAGCCCAAGACGAAGGCCAAGCCCACGCTCAAGCAAGGCCTCTACGGACCAGCTACTAGTAAGTGCCTAACTCGGTCTTTAGTTGTATACTTGCTCGAGATTCAATTCGATTCGGGGTTGTAATAACGGAGCATAGTCTCCCCCCGCTTGTAATAACGTGGCTTGGCACACCCACACACATGCACTCTCTTAGTTGTGCACGATTTTGAATACACACGGGCCTAATCAGCCCCTAATACATAAGTATATACATATACTTTCATTTTTGTAGGGTTTTTGCTTAAGTTGGGTGCTTTGTCTTTCAATTCAAGCACTCACACACATTGAGCCTTCACTCTTATTTGAAAGACCCAAGTAAGGGTCGACCTATACTATTTGGGTTTTATTTCATGTCGTGTGTGTAAGTCTTTCAATTCAAGCACTCACACACATTGAGCCTTCGCTCTTATTTGAAAGACCCAAGTAAGGGCCGACCTATACTATTTGGGTTTTATTTCATGTCGTGTGTGTAAGTCTTTCAATTCAAGCACTCACACACATTGAGCTTTCGCTCTTATTTAAAAGACCCAAGTAAGGGCCGACCTATACTATTTGGGTTTCATTTCATGTCGTGTGTGTAAGTCTTTCAATTCAAGCACTCTCACACACATTGAGCCTCCGCTCTTACTCCCAAGACCTTAGTAAAGGCCTTATTGCAGTTATATTTGGGTTTAATTTCATGTCGTGTGCGTAGTACTTCAATTCAAGCACTCACACACATTGAGCTTTCGCTCTTATTTCCAAGACCTTAGTTAAGGCCAAACTGCAATTTATATTTGGGTTTAATTTCATGTCGTGTGTGTAAGTCTTTCAATTCCAGCACGCACCCACATTGAGCCTTTGCTCTTATTTGCAAGACCCGAGTAAGGGCTCATATACATACTCTATATACATATCTCCCTTCGGTTATTTTCCTTCGGTTATTTCCCTTCAGTATTGTCTTTACATTCGGGTTTTCCCTTTGGAGTAGCGTGAGTTTGCATTGCATCTATGCCATACTACGAGGTAGGATGCATATTGCATCAAAGCAAGCCCCGCTCGAATTCGCCCATATAGTGGAGTGTTCATAACACACAAACTAGGTGGCCCGAAAAGGTGAGAGGCGGGGATTTTTCGCGCGTCTACAGAGATTGGCACGCCCGGTGGGACGTGAGCCTTTCAAAAATCGAGTTTTTAAGTAGAAGTCTTGCGAAAATTTTGTAAAAGGTGTCATTTTAACTTGTTTTCTTTGCTTGTACTTAGGACATTTTGAAAAAAGCTTGAAAAGCATGTCAAAATCCAATCCAAGTGAAGTGTCGAGCCAAGGCTCATGCGCATCAAGTTCTCACTCTAGGAGGATTTTCAAAAACAAAATAAAACTAGATGAAATCGAGGACTTGAGAAGGGAGTTTGAGGCCAAAATCGATGCTCTCAGCCAAGAGGTTGAAGTAGGCGATTCATGTTCATCAAACGATGAACAAAGGCCTAAAAAGAAATCTGAAAAACCTCGCAAGCACAAAGAGGCCTCCGTAATGGAAGGCAACCAATACCACGAGTCCTTCACACAAAAGGACCGTAAAGCCCTACAGCAGTTGCTAAAAGGGCAGAATAAAGAGAAAAAGAGCTACGCCCTGTCTGATTTCCTTCCTATGGATTACGAAACAGACAGTGACGATGAAATACCGAACTTCCATCGGTATGATGGCATGAGAGACCCTAGGTCTCACTTGCAGCTTTTCTCACGTCGAGCCCATAAGAAGAAAAAGGACTCGATGAAATGGGTGTATTGGTTCCCTTTATCCCTTAAAGGCACAACTGCCAAATGGTTGGCTTCCTACGACTTAAGCCAGTTCGCTACTTTTGAAGAGTTAGCGAACTGCTTCATGCAAAGATTTGCACACAATGTAGAAGTCACGCCAACTCTGAATACCTTAAGGGATACAAAGCAAGGCATGAACGAAGACATACATGCCTTCATTATAAGATGGAGGTCGCTTTTGGGCCAAGTGCGAGAGCCCATATCTGAAGGATGCGCAGTAATGCTCATCCTGGATAATTTTAAAAGCGAGTTAAAAACCCTTCTCTCGCTCCATGAGATTTCAACTTTCCATAAGTTGATCAAAAAAGCCTCCCTTTTCAAAACCAACTTGTGAAAAGGGACATACGATCACTTGTGGAAAGGAAGTGCCGTCCCAAAAACCCGTTTGGAAAAGCCCATCGCATATGGGCTGCCCACGACTGACAAAGGGGCAAAGCCCCATAAAATCGCCAATGTCCGAGTGGATCCAGAAGTGGCGGCACTTCCAAAAATTTTGAAAAATTAGAAAATAAGAGGGAGCGAAATTTTCAAAAACCGGTTGAAAAACGGGAGTATACTCCGCTGGGGCAACCTGTGTCGGAGGTCCTAGACCTCCTACTTGCCGAGGGCATGATAGAACTCCCTGAAATCCCCGAAGGAGTCACTTCCAAAGGGGGGTATTTAAACCGATTTTGTAAGTATCATCGGCTCAAAGGCCATGATACCAAACGCTGCTTCTCCCTCTTAAATAAAATTGAGAACTTGATAGCAGAAGGCCGGCTCTAGGTCACTACGGAACCTGAGCCACCTCAAGCTATCTTCAAGGAACCCTTTCCCAAACACGCTAGTGGCAGTGGGAAAGGAAAGGAGGTATGTACCCTCACCATTTCCAAGGAACTAGCACGAAAACCTGAACCTGGTCGACCCACTTGCGCGCCCATTCTTGTACTATACAAGAAGCCCGCCCAAGTCGTCATTCGGGGACCACCAAAAGTGGAATCCCCGGTAAAACCAGTTTTAAAAATCCAAGGTTCTCCTCAGCTCATCCTTAGAGCCAAGTTTAGTGCGAACCCTAGGCTGGTCGTGGGGGAAGTCACCAGATCCGGGAGGATCTATCAACCCTCGCACCTTCAAGGTGCTCAAAAGGTGGTAAGTGTGCCTAGCCCCTCAAAAGCATGTATCCCTAGTGTTCTGCCAAAAGCAGATAAGGACAAAGTCATCCTAAATCCTTATGACTTCAAAAACCACCTTTCAAAGATTCCTATTCACATGTCTATCTTAGAGCTTATAAAAACTTCGCCTAGGCATAGACTTGTATTAGAGAAAATTCTAGAAAGGGCCAAGGTTGATTCGAACATAAGTCCGGAATCCTTGTCTGCCCAAGTGGCTTTATTAGGAGCAAAATCGCCCATCACTTTCTCGGAAGATGATGTAGATAGACCCTACGAAGCCCATAACCAGGCCCTGCATATCGAGGTGGTTCTAAGCAACCACTCTCTGGACAGGTGCCTAGTCGATGGTGGAGGAGGGCTCAACATCCTTCCACTTCATGTGGCGTACAAAATCAGAGTCACCTTGACTTCAGTAAACCCAAGCCCCATCGTTATCATTGGATACGATGGGAATGCGTCTAGACCTTTAGGATCCATCGAACTCCCAATGGAAACGGGAGGGATCGAACACACGGGGGTGTTCCATGTCTTGGACATCCACCCCCATTATAACCTGTTGCTGGGAAGGCCCTGGATACACAGTTTGTGCGCTGTGCCATCCACCTTCCATAGGTGTGTCAAGATCCCTTTTAGAGACCAGGTCGTAGTGATCCTAGGTGAGAGTCACCCATAGCTTCAGGGGATCATAAACTCCCCTTGTTTATCAAGCTCCCAGGCTCATGAGGCTAACCTGGGGCAAATTATGATTGAGCCACCTCGGCTCGTGTTAAACAACCCTAGGAAGGTTGTATGTGTGAAGGGGCCGCCCAAAGCAGGCCCCCTCCCGACTTTAATCCTCCTAGGAAAACCCAAGCATTCCCTATTTCCAAAGCCCCTGGACAAGAGGCCATACGAGCATAATATGGACGATAGCATGTTCCAGGACTACAACTTGTATCCAACTTTCTCGAAAAACAAAAAGTCGTGGAACATGTTGTTGAACATGGGCTACACGCCCTACAAGAGTCTAGGGGCACAGAACCAGGGTCTCCTAGAGCCCATCCTTCCTAGGGCCAATCCAAGCCGATATGGGATCGGCTATACTCCCCGAATACCGCCGGAGCCACCCCCTCTGACCACCTGGGTCAAGGGTACCCCGGAACCTGCCTTAGAAGAGACCTACGATTTAGATCTCCTATTCCAAGTCTAACCCATAGTGTTTTCCCTTTGTAGGTATGACGGAAGATCCCTTTTCTAAAAATAGAAAAACATTTGAAAAACTTAAAATCAAAAAAATCGAAAAACAAGAAAAACCAAAAACAATGGAAAAACAAAAACTCGAAAAAAGAGTGCTTTGTATAGTTCCCAAAGTTCTTGTTTTACAAAAACCCAAAAAAATCGAAAATTTGGAAAATACCAAAAAGATTTTGTACATAGCTGCTCCTGGTAGGACTTTGGCAAAAGAAAAGGATTTTGAAAGAAACGTCGTCTGCATAGCCAGACCAAAAATTTCGAAATCACTTGAAAATCCAAGTACAAAACCAGGTCATTTTGAAAACTACGCATCAAATTCCCTCGGGTCTATAGCCCACGAGAATGATCAAAGCCCAGAAGTGGATCACCTTGAGGAAGATCCCACTTCTGAGCTCCCAGAATTTCATAGAATTCTCGATTTTGAAAAACCTTCCCAATCAGTAGGAGGAGATTTCATAGAGGTGAACCTAGGGGATGATTCAAATCCCAGAACCATCAAAATAGGCGCATGCTTGCCTGAAACCGAAAGGTTAGCATTCATTGCATTCCTACGAACCTATTTAGATGTGTTTGCATGGACGTATGAAGACATGCCGGGCATAGATCCCAGCATAGTCGAGCATCGTCTTCCCTTAGATGCAGGTGTAAAACCCATAAAGCAGAAGCTTAGGAAAATACACCCGAATGTACACACACAAGTCAAAGAGGGTTTAGAAGATCTGCTAAAAGCCGGATTTATAAAACCCATTGCGTATTCTAATTGGTTGTCAAATATCGTTGTGGTTCAAAAAACCAATGGGAAAATTCGAATATGCATCGATTTCAGAAACCTGAACAAAGCCACTCCAAAGGATAATTATCCTTTACCAAACATAGATTTGATAGTCGATAGTATTGCAAATCATGAAATGTTTTCGTTCATGGATGGCTATTCAGGCTATAATCAAATCAAACTAAGTCCACGAGATCAGGGTAAGACCGCCTTCACAACCCCATGGGGCACATACTGCTATACAGTCATGCCCTTTGGTTTGAAAAATGCCGGCGCAACATACCAACGAGCCATGACCACGATCTTCAATGATCAAATTCATGAGCTTGTAGAAGTGTATGTAGATGATCTCTTGGCAAAATCCAAAACCCGATGCACTCATATCGAATGTTTACAAAAGATTTTCGAAAGGCTTAGGCTTTACCAAGTAAAGCTAAACCCTCAAAAATGTGTGTTCGGGGTAGAATCAGGGAAGCTTCTAGGCTTTATGGTGAGCCAAAGGGGAATAGAAGTCGACCCTAAGTGTCGAGCCATCATAGACATGGCTCCACCCTCCAATCTCACCCAAATCCGTAGCCTCCATGGTCGATTACAATCCGTTCGCCGATTCATATCGAATCTGGCCACTAGATGCGAACCCTTCAACAAACTGTTGAGGAAGGGCACGAAATTCTTATGGGATGATGAATGCCAAAAGTCCTTCGAGAGACTGAAGGCATACTTGGTTAATCCCCCCGTTTTGAACCCTCCAAAGCAAGGAAAACCGCTTTTATTATACATCTCCGTGCATGCAAATGCTTTAGGAGCCCTGTTGGCTCAATACGAGGATGACACCCATAAGGAGTATGCCATCTACTATATTTCGAAAACTCTCTTGGCTTATGAACGAAATTATCAGGCCATGGAGAAGACGTGCTTGGCCCTACTCTGGGCCTGCCAGAAGTTCAGACACTATTTCCTAGATCATGAGATCTGGATAGTGTCCAAGCTTGATCCAATCAAGCACTTGTTCGAAAAACCCATTCTCACGGGTAGATTGGGCAAATGGCAACTCCTTCTAATGGAGTATGATCTGAAATACCATCACCAGATCTCCATTAAGGGGCAAGCCCTAGCAAATTACGTGGCTGAATTCCCCTTAGAGGACGCATATCCCACTCTTGTCGAAATGCCTGATGAAGGGATATTGCAAAATCATTTTCAAAACCACATTTTGGCAAATTCTTTCGAAAACCAAGTGTGGAGGATGCACTTCGATGGGGCACGAAACCAACGAGGGGCTGGTGCTGGGGTCATCCTAATCTCCCCTGAAAAGGGCGAGATTCCCATAGCAGTCCGCTTAGATTTCGAATGTTCCAACAACGTAGCTGAGTATGAAGCACTCACACAAGGCTTAAGGATTTCGAAAACTCTAGGGGCATCGTGCATTGAGGTCTTTGGAGATTCGCTCCTTGTCATAAACCAGGTTTTGAAAATTTGGCAAGTACGTAATGAGAAACTACTTCCATATCACGAGTTGGCCACTCGATTGGTCTAGTCCTTCCAATCGTGTAAACTCACACACATAGGAAGAGAGGACAATGGCATCGCCGATGCCCTCTCCTCCTTGGGTTCAGCCCTGAAGGTCGATCCCATTTCAGGGACTAGATCTTTGGAAATATGGCATGCGCCCCACCCATCCACACACGACTTGGATATTTGCCAAAACAACCCAGAGTCTATTGAAAAACCCTGGTTTTATGACATAAAACAATTTTTAGAAAATGGGGGATTCACCGAGGATGCCACATCCAAAGATAAGGCATTCATTCATAAGATTTCGACCCGATACACCATTCTGGGTGGGGTCTTATACAAAAAAAGTTTTACCGGCATTCTGCTTAGGTGTATCGACCTAGAGGAGGCTAGGATAGTGATGCACGAGTTCCACGATGGAGAATGTGGAGGTCATGTTAATGCCAACATGATGGCAATGAAAATACTTAGAGGGGGCTATTTTTGGTCCACCCTGAAAAGGGAGTGTCACGATCATGTTAGGAAGTGTCATTCATGTCAAGTGCATGGGCACGCCATTCATATCCCATCATCTGCATTGCATTCCGTGGTCAGCCCCTGGCCATTTACCATGTGGGTGTTTGACATTGTAGGCCCAATATTTCCAAAGGCCTCGAATGGGCATCGATTTATTTTAGCAGCCACGGAGTATTTCTCCAAGTGGGTGGAAGCCATTTCCCTAACCAATGTGATGGGGCAACATGTGGTGGCTTTCATCTGGAGGAATATCTTGGCTCGATTTGGGGTTCCACGAGACCTTGTGTTAGATAATGGTACCCCATTCAAGAACGAGCGGATGGTTAAGTTGTGCAACACGTATGGCATAACTCACCACTTCTCCTCGCCCTACTACCCACAAGGCAACGGCCAAGCCGAAGCCACAAACAAGACTCTCATTAGCATAATTGAGAAAACCTTAGAGAAAGGTAGGACGTGGCACGAGAAGCTGGATGAAGCCTTATGGGCTTATAGGACTTCCATCCGGACTCCCACGAATGCCACACCATTCGAATTGGTCTATGGCACAAACGCCATTCTTCCCATTCATACTCAACTACATTCATTCCATACATCTATAGCACTCGACCTCCCCCTAGAGACGCTTCAGCATGCTAGGATGGCCGAACTAGATTTGCTAGATGAGAGGCGACTCCTTGCCATTGATCATGCTCATGCATACCGGCAAAGGATAGCCCGACATTATAGCAAACACATGAGACCTCGCCACTTTGAAGTGGGAGATCTGGTCTTAAAAACCATCCACCATCGTGGCCCACACCCCCTAAGCAAGTGGCGCCACAACTGGGATGGACCCTATGTTGTACGAGCAACCACTACGAACAATTCGTATTGGTTGATCAATGTAGAGGGTAGGAATTTAGCAGATCCTATCAATATTCAATACTTAAAGAAGTATCATGTGTAGGATCTGGATTAAATTCCATTTTTCGAAAATTTTTAGGGATAGCTGCCTTGAGACATGTGAATAAGGTGCAAAAGCAAAGTCGTGTGAACCTAAGTGGAGAGAATTCGCACTTGTGAAAGAGTGGAGTTTTCAAAATCGTGGTTACATTTCAAAATCCTTCTTCTTACAAAGAAAGGCCTAGTTCAACATAGCAAGATACTTGCAAGTAGTACATGCTATTTCTAAATAGGCTGATCTGGAATGGATCGAGTGTAGGCTTGGGATAAGTCCTCCCCTCTTCTCTTCTACTTCTAAAAGGAAAACAAAGGCCCAAATAAAGGGAATTTCCCATTTCGAAGTATCTTTCCAAAAGAAAGAAACCAGATTTCCAAAGAAAAATCGAATCTCTTGTGAAAAAGAGGGATTAAAGAAAAAATACTCCCAAAGGGAGACCCTCTATGAAAAAAAGGAAAAAGAGGCCAAAAAGCTCAAAAAGAGCAGTTTTCCGCCTTCTGTGCCTCAAACCACGGGACGCTTCAGAAGGGATCGTGGTATCTCTTTCCCATCCCTGGCTTATCCCAAGCTAAAGCATGGTTCATTTCGAGGAATCCTAAAGTAAAAATAGGATTTACTTACTTGAATTTCATCTTGTTTGAGAATTCGACGTTTCGAGTAAGGCGTAGGAATTTGAAATATGCCTTGTTTTCTTATAAAACCTCCACTAGATAAGCGAGTGTTAAGACTCAAACAAGGGCAAATACGAAGAGCTCGAGATCCTTAGGATCGAGACTCAAGACAGTTGTCCCTTTTGTAAATAGCTTTTGTAAATAAGTTTTGAAAACCGAACATCGAACAGCATAGGATTTGCTCACTTGGAGCAGTAGGCCTTGTAAGTCTCTAGAGTTCGACCACATCTGGTCTCTGGGAGGTCGCCACTCTTGGCACCACACCCATGTCATTTGCATTCCACGCATGGTACTTGCATGAACAAGATCCCATTTAGGACCAGATTCCATAGTATAACCCTTTGGCGTGATATCTCCTCCTACCAGAGTTTGTAAATTGAGATTTTTGCTAAAAATGGGGACGATCCCATGTTCTTCATGGATAGATCTAGGGAGACATTAAAAGGGGTGTTTGTCATCGTTGCCCTTATCCAAATCGATTTGGACAAGGCCAAAGAGGGGCATATGTAAACACCCCGAAATCCCACGAATTCCTCGAAACAACCTGGTTTTGCAAAAGCAGCCCCAAAAGGCTATTTTGAGTCTGGAAACCCAGGAGGCCTTCCAGACAACCCTGTATATATGTCTTGAACTCTATATTTCGAAAACATACAATATGGCTTTTAAAACCTTTTTAAAACATGTTTTGAAACCCCGAAGCGGCTTGGCCCGATCAAGACAAGACTAGGAGAGTTAAGAAGAGCCCGGAACCGGAGCACATGTCAAGCCCGGCACAACAACTCTTGTATCACATCCATACCCCCAGGATCTCGAACGTCCAAGACCCTGTTATTATCAAAATATCATTTGAAGTCATCTCCGAAAGGCAGAAACGGAGGCGGACGATTATGTTGGCGAAGACCCAACGCAGACGGAGTGCTGATGCTGTCAGACCCCGCACAAATCGTCTGTTTCGAACACAGCTCGAAGGAGTCAGAGTTCAGTTTGGATTGGATCTGGACCATATATATCCAGATCCCAATCCAAACCCATATGTGGACTTGGATTTGGATTTGGATCCAGAGATCCAATCCAATATCCATATCCATGGCCCACATCACCTTCTCATAAATGGAGGTGGGGCCCACTTGAAATTCACGTGGGATCATGGGTATGAGAGAGAGTGGGGGTGGATAAGATCAAGAGTGTTGTAATTAAGCTTGACTTGTGTGTCAAGTTTGGGGTTAATCATGTGGGTTAGCCTAATTGAGTGGGTTTAAGCTTGTAATTAGCCAAAACCTAACCTAGGGCTGCACAAACATGAGGTGGTTAAGGTCTATGGGCCATGCAAAGGGAGCTCCTTCACCTAAACCTAACCCAAAACACCTAATCCTAGCCTTCCACCCTAATCCACCCCTAATCTGAGCCTAATCACCTAACCCACTTCCCTAATCCCGGCCTAATCCCAACCTAATCACCTAACCCACTTCCCTAATCCTTCCCTAAACCTAGGTTAATTTCCCTAAACCTAGCCTAATCCTAGCCTAATCACCTAACCTAGTTCACTAAACCTCACCCTAGAACCCAACCACCTAACCAAACCCTAAACCCCTAAACCACCCCTAGCCCACAATCTACCCAAACCACTAGTATTTAAAATATCAGGCCCTACCCTTTCCAGCCCACCTTATCTTCATACCACCCTACCTAAACCACCTAACCACTACCCCAAACCCAACCCTAACCGACCTACCCATCCCTATGTAAACCCCCCCCCTTGGGGGCTGGTTTTCCTATCTAGAACCCCTCACCCAAGCCAGCCGGGTCATCTCCTTCCTCCACTTCCCCAAGCTCCACCTGCTCCACCTGCTCCACATCTCACCACACCAGCACCACCACCACACACATTGAGCCTTCGCTCTTATTTGAAAGACCCAAGTAAGGGCCGACCTATACTATTTGGGTTTTATTTCATGTCGTGTGTGTAAGTCTTTCAATTCAAGCACTCACACACATTGAGCTTTCGCTCTTATTTGAAAGACCCAAGTAAGGGCCGACCTATACTATTTGGGTTTCATTTCATGTCGTGTGTGTAAGTCTTTCAATTCAAGCACTCTCACACACATTGAGCCTCCGCTTTTACTCCCAAGACCTTAGTAAAGGCCTTATTGCAGTTATATTTGGGTTTAATTTCATGTCGTGTGCGTAGTACTTCAATTCAAGCACTCACACACATTGAGCTTTCGCTCTTATTTCCAAGACCTTAGTTAAGGCCATACTGCAATTTATATTTGGGTTTAATTTCATGTCGTGTGTGTAAGTCTTTCAATTCCAGCACGCACCCACATTGAGCCTTTGCTCTTATTTGCAAGACCCGAGTAAGGGCTCATATACATACTCTATATACATATTTCCCTTCGGTTATTTCCCTTCGGTTATTTCCCTTCGGTTATTTCCCTTCAGTATTGTCTTTACATTCGGGTTTTCCCTTTGGAGTAGCGTGAGTTTGCATTGCATCTACGCCATACCACGAGGTAGGACGCATATTGCATCAAAGCAAGCCCCGCTCGAATTCGCCCATGTAGTGGAGTGTTCATAACACACAAACTAGGTGGCCCGAAAAGGGATAAAAGAAAAAGACTTAGGCACGTGCCAATCCACGTGATCTAAAACATGCAATCGCATTTAAAAGACCCGAATTAGATACCTCGAACCGCTTCGTAGACTTTCTCTCCCAAAACTCGATTTTTGCAAAGCATATAGACTGACCCTTGTACATCGGTGCAAGAAGGTTTGCGACGACAAGAGCTCACTTGCTCACAGTCGCCACGATTAGAAGTCAGTGTTAAATATATCTTCGCTTGCTTAGGTAAGCTAGCTGGCATGCCCTGTTTGCATAAATAAGGCCTTAGACGCACGAGAGGATCCGCTCCAAGCCCTGAAAAGGTGAGAGGCGGGGATTTTTCGCGCGTCTACACTTTGATTACTCTAAAGTATTTCTAGGAAAAGGATTATGCAAGAGAGAAGGATTATGCACAATAGAATTATTCACAATGGTATGAAATGACTTGGGTTTGAGAATGTACATTGGTTTTGCCAAACCTGATTTTTGAACTTGCACATAATTTTGAAGACTAAACTTTTTGAAATTTTCAACTTTTTCAATTTTTCTAGATTTTTTCAAATAAATACTAGAAGGATAAACATAAAAGACTTTCTTTTTAGAATTTTCATATTTTTCAAATGTTTTTGGGTTTTGAAAGTTTTCTAGATTTTTTTGGTTTTTCCAAATATATACTTTTTGGGGATTATTTTCTAAAAAGGTGTCTTTCATTAAACCTACAAAGAAAAAACCCTGAATTAAACTCTAAACAAGAGGTCTAAGTCATAAGTTTTAGTTTTAGTGGATTTTAGGGCATCCTTGACACAATTGGTCTTAGGTGGTGGCTCAGGGGGTATGGATGAGCTATATCCTAATCCACGTCGACCTAAGTTAGGTGGAGGCAAGTTGGGTTTTAAACTACCTTGGTTCTTGGCAACTACACTCTTGTATGGTGCGTATCTCATGTTCAATAACATATTCCAAGGCTTTTTGAGTTTTGAAAAGTTTTGATAAAGAGGATGACCTTCGAATAGTGTATCATCAACAACATGGTTATGTACTCTAGTTTGCTTGGATATGTAAGGTTTGAATGGTGCAAGGCTTGGGTTTCCCTAAGATACACACAGCCCTAGGATTAGGTGACTTAGGATGTTTAGGGGTTCCTAGGAGATGGACGACCTTAAGTGGGTGAGACTTGGGCTCTCCTACAGGGTAGACGATTTTGGGTGAGTTGGGTGTCTCCATGGACCTCTCACTTGATGGGTCACTTGATAGGCAAGAGAAGCTTTGTATTCCCTTGAGATGTGGGTTGTCTTCTCCAAGGATTACTATCACTTTATTATCCCATGAAAACTTTAGGCATTTATGAAAGGTTGAAGGGATAACTCGGAGTGAATGTATTCAAGGCCTCCCTAACAACAAGTTGTAGTGGGGTTTCTATCTAAGACATGAAACAGCCCCACATGTGGGATATTATGACCTCTATGGATAACTCAATGAATCCTAAGGGGTGGGATGAGTGGTCATCGTATCCTGTGATGACGATGAGACTTGGTTCAAGACTAGACATAGATAATCCTATTTGAAAGGCCACATGAAGAGGAATAATGTTTAGACCTCCTCCCCTATCAACCAAGCATTTGCTTAGGGTGTGGTGATTCAATACCCGCTCTATATATAAAGCTTGGTTGTAGGTTGTATTGGGTCTTTCTAATTCATCCTCGGTGAACACGATCGGGTTCTTGGCAAAGATGGGGGAGACCAAGAAGGATAGAGATTCGGGAGTTATGAAAGTATTAACCTTAGCTTTTTCTAGGATTCCCTTTAAGACTTGTATATGTTTAAGTGAGGTTTGTATCAACTCTAAGATAGACATGTTTATAGGAAGTTTTGAAATATGAAGTTACAAATCATATTGGGTTAACACAACACTTTTACCCTTGTCCATGCCATGAGATGCATTAGGAATGCATGCTTTTGGAGGGCCAGACAAAACGACCACCCCCTTGCTAACTTGTTTAGCTAAGTGTAGGGGTTGATAGATCCTTTCGAATCTAGTCACCTCCCCTATACTCTCCCTAAGGCTTAATCCTATCTTGACTCTACTTTGTGCCTTAGAGCACCTCAAATTTTTACAAAGGCTCTAACCGAGTGTAGGACTCTAAGCGCTCCCCGGATCACTACTTGATTGTCTTTTTTTATTATGAGAGAGAGCGGTGTGTGACAAGTAGTGTGAACCATATGCAATGTATGCTCAATCCTGTAAACACCCCAAAATCCCACGATTTTTCCAAAATACTTGGTTTTGCAAAAGCTATCCCAAAGGGCTATTTTGAGTCTAGAAACCCAAGAGCCTTCCAGGCAACCCTGTACATATGTTTAAATCATATGTGTTTTAAAATAGGTGTTATACAGTTTTAAAACCTTTAAAAAGGTATTTTGAAACCCCGGAAAGTAACTTGGCCTGATGAAAGTAGGACCAGAGGAGCGAAAGAGAGCCCGGATCCGGAGCATATGTCGAGCTCAGCACATCAACTCTCGTATAAGATTCATCCCCAGAAATCTCGGACTTCCAAGCCCCTGTTATCAACCAATCTATCGAAATGATCTCCGGAAGGTGAAAAGAGGAGTGGACGACAATGTTGGCGAAGACCCAACGCAAGACGGAGTACTGATGCTGTCAAGCCCCGCACAAACCGTCCGTTTTGAACATACCATGAAGGAGTCAGAAATTCAGATTTGGATCGGATCTGAACCATATATATCTAGATCCAAATCCAAACATGCATGTGGATTTGGATTTGGATCCAAATATCCAATCCAATATCCACATCCATGGCCCATATCACCTTCTCATAAATGGAGGTGGGGCCCACAAGAAATTCACGTGAAAAGCTTGGGCATGAGAGAGAATGGGGGGATAAAATATGAGTGAAAATGTGGTTGGCTTGACTTTTGTGTCAAGTTTTGGGTTAATCATGTGGGTTAGCCTAATGAGTGTGGGTTTAAGCTTGTATGCAGCTACACCTAACCTAGGGCTGTACCAACTTGCTGCAACTAGGTCCATGGGTCGAAGGCAAAGGGATGCTTCTAAGCCTAACCCACCTTACCTAGCCATTTCCCCCTAAATCCGACCTAATCCTAGCCTAATCACCTAACCCACTTCCTTAATCCTTCCCTAATCCTAGTCTAATCACCTAACCCACTTCCTTAATCCTTCCCTAAACCTAGCCTAAACCCCCTAACCTCACCCTAATCCTAGCCTAAACACCTAACCCACTCCACTAAACCTCACCCTAAGCCCAACCCACCTAGCTAAGCCCTAAACCACTAAACCAGCCCACCTAAACACCTAGCACACCATATCCCTAAACCACCCAAGACAAATATCTGGCCCACCTAAACATCTAGCACACCATACCCCCAAACCACCACCACCAAACCAACCCAACCGACTCCCCAATACCAGCCCAGCCACCGACCCCATTAAGCCTATAAATACCCCTCCCATGCATGCGGGTGGGAGGTCTTTGGCTCTCAAAAATCTGGGATTTCTCCCCCCCTCTTGGAACCCGCCACCTCCACCCTTCGGCCAGCACCACTCCACACCACCTTCCACCTTCCACCCGCTGCACTCGGCCAACATCATTCCACGCCACCTGCCACCTCCTTCCATCCGGCCAAGACCTCACCTGCCGCCTCTTCCTCATCCATTCGGCCAGCTGCCCTCCATGGCTTCCCTTAGGTAAGCCTCACCTCTCACTCTCCCCTCCTTCTCCTCCATCTCACCCCCCCTAGGCTGACTCCACCAACACCTCCACCTTCTCTCGCCACCCCACAAACCTGCCATTCCATCACCCGACTGCCCCCAACATCTCCCATACACCCGGCCAGTACTTGCACCATCCGGCCAGTCTCTCTCTCTCAGCCACCCACGCCTTACACCCACCTTACCTCTCCCTAAGACCTACCCCAAGCCTTAGTGACATACCCTAGTCCAACCTACCTCCCCTAAGCACTTCAAGCCCAGCCAAGACAGCATTCCATCCACTCGGTCAGGACCTGCACCTTCATCACTCGGCCATCCTCAAGCTTTTGTTCGGCCAGCACCCCCACTTGCCGCGCCCATCCAAGGAGCTCCTTCTCGCAGCCCAAGGCGACTCACTAGGCCCGAGTGCAAGCAAGTCACACCTGGACCAGCTATACGTAAGTGCCTAACTCGGTCCTTGTTATAGACTTGCTTATGCTTAATTAAATTTGATACAGGGTTGTAATAATGGAGCGTTGTCTCCCCCCGCTTGTAATAATGTGGTTTGGCACACCCACACACATGTGCACTTGAGCCTATTCTGCTCTTAGCTGCACACGATTTTGACACACACATGGGCCTAATCAACCCTTAAGATATAGCTATACTTATATGATTTAAGTTGCATGGGTTTTCATTAAGTTGTGTGTGTTGTCTTTCAATTTCCACACTCACCCACATTGAGCTTTCGCTCTTATTTCCAAGACCCTAGTAAGGGCCTATTGCAATTTCGTTTTGGGGTGTTTTCATTCATGTCGTGTGCGTAGTATTTCAATTCTACACTCACACACATTGAGCTTTCGCTCTTACTCCCAAGACCTTAGTCAAGGCCTATTGCAATTATATTTGGGTTTCATTTAAGTTGTGTGCGTAGTATTTCAATTCTACACTCACACACATTGAGCTTTCGCTCTTACTCCCAAGACCTTAGTTAAGGCCATATTGCAATTATATTTGGGTTTCATTTACAAGTCGTGTGAGTTGTCTTTCAATATACACACAACACCCACGCACATGTTGGCGACCTTCAGGCCCATATATATTATAAGTATTTCCCTTCGGCTGTCTTTTAGATTTGGGTTTTAAGGTTCAGCAGTGTGCGTAGTCTTTACATATATACATGGCACACACTTGCACAATTGAGCCTTTCCGCTCTTAAGATATAGCTATATTTCCCTTTCGCAATTTCTCTTTTGCAAATTTACATTAAGTCATTTCCCTTCAGCATTATCTTTCAATTCGGGTTTTCCCTTTGGAGTTGCGTGAGTTTGCATTGCATATACGCCATACCATGAGTTAGGATGCATATTGCATCAAAGCAAGCCCTACACTCCCGCTCAAAATCGCCAAACTCAGGTCACTTGTGCACACACACACCTAGTTGGATCGAAAAGATAAAAAGAAAAGACATAGGCACGTGCAAATCCCACGTGTAATAAAATATGAAATCGTACATCCAAAGCCCCAAAAACTTAGGGTATTTTCAAAGAGGTTTAATTAAAAAGACTTTGCCAAGCATACAGACTGACCCTTGCACATCGGTGCAAGAAGGTCTGCGACGAAAAGAGCTCACTTGCTCACAGTCGTCCCGATAGAAGTTAGATTTCAAAACGTTTCTTCGCTAGCTTAAGCAAGCTAGCTGGCATGCTCTTTTGCTAAAATACGACTTTGACACACGAAAAAGATTTGCTTCAGGCCTAAGAACCAGAGGCGAGGATTTTCAGTGTCTATAAATCCCATGAGTTTGGTTTGGAATATGACATACTTCTTTGTTCTTCTCGCTTGTGCTTGCATGATTCGGGAAATGCTCTTTGAGTATGGCTTGAGAGTGCTCGAGTACTTCCGAGACGTTGAGCCTACCTTGATCTATCAAATCTTATATTTTATTTTGTAAAGAAAAACATTTATTGGTATCATTGCCTTTGAGCCTATGATACTTGCAAAAGTCATTTAGAAATTTTTCTTTAGGGGGTACCTCTTTGGGAATGGCTGGGAGATCTATTAGGCTTTGTGCCAACTATAAACACCCAAAATCAAAATTTTAACTAAACTCCTAATTTCAAAAATTCAAATGATTTAAAACATTTTTGTTTTAAATGAAAAGTTCAAATCTTTTAAAAAATGCTTCAAATTAAAGGTTTTAAATTCAAGTTAAAAGCCCAAATTATTCGAGAAAATCAAGCGAACAAGTGAGACCCAATTCTATCCGGGATCGAGCTTAAGCCTAAATGAAAAGGGATGGACTAGGTCAAAGGCAAATCTTCCTCAAACAAATCAAATTACACGGGCCATTAGCAAGGCATCTTGAGTTGGTTATGCAAATCAAGGAGCCGTTTGGATCAAATATAACCTTGGGATAAGGATGAGCTAGTTCATTTCAAATTTAAAATAGATGGACGTTTGGGGCTTATTTCGAAGGTTTATTAAAATCTTATCCAACTCATATATCAAGTCAAAAGCAGCAAGGTCAAGGCAAGACATACCGGAGATTGATCAAGACATTTCCTCAAGCCTAGCCGAGTGCATTTGGGTTCAATTGGCTAGGGCTAGACGTGCTTGATTGGAGCAAAGAACTAGCCCACATGGGGCTGGTCTATATTGACTAAAGGAGACCACATGAAGACCAAACCTTGGGGCTAGATTTGGGCCATGGAAGGCCCGCCCTAAGGAAGGGCCTAGAAGAGCCCCCCCTTGGCCTATAAATAGAGGCTAGAGGGGGTGAGATTCATTCAAGGAAGGGTTGCATCAATGGGTCTTGGGTGCTTAGCAAGACAAGGGGTTGCATCTAGGGAATCTGTGGGTTGCTAGGGAAGAGTAGAGAGAGAGAGGAAAAGAGGGTAGAACTTAGGCCAATTGCTACAAACATTGGTGAGTTGTGAGTGAAAAACAAAGAGAGAATCAAGGGGAGAGTGAGGGCCGAGATTCATCCCTTAGAACCGATTCTTGGGGAAATCCTTGTAAGTATTTCTCATCCCTGGTTCTTTCATATCTCTTTTTCATATTCAATTTGAAAGGGGTTGTATTAATGGAGCTTTGTCTCCCCCCATGATGTAATAAGAAGTAGATGTGCTGTGAATTTTTCTATTCTTACGCACTTTATGTTTTTGATTTCTTGATTCTACCCCAATATATTATATAAACACTCTATATTCTCTAATCCCCTCTATGCTTAAGCTAAGATATATATTTTCATTCATTTTCCTTCAGTAATTTGGTTTGTGTTGTTGGTTTGTTGCAATTTAAATTCAGGTGAGTTTGCATTCATGTATGTTTTAAAAAATGAAATTCTGGTTTTTCAACATCTGCATACCTTGATTACCATAATTTTCATTTTCTAATCTGTGATCCGAATGCTCTAAAATTTTAGGCACTACACCTACACATACAAACACATTATAAATAAAATTGGCAAGAATTTTAGGACCGTTCAACTATATAAATAAAATTGAGCAAGATCGGACAAACTCAATTATGTTTTCTTCATAGTCAATTTTCCTACAACAAGGGTTTCGTAAAAGTCGCATATCTTTGTCTATAGGAAACCAAATTTGATAAAATTAGTCTCATAAAAAAGCTGACATTCATAACTTTGTGAAAAACTAAGATAATAACATTTGGATTTCTATACGCTGAGATATAGAGGATTATTTGAGCCTCTGTGTTTCTATCACATAACGTTCTAAAGCTGTTGAGTTGAGTCTAGTCTCCGATTTAATTTTGTAGATTTATTGTCCCAAAATTCAAAATAAAAAGTGGTTTAGGATCTCAACAATTCTATAGCCTGTAAATTTTTTATGAATTTTGGAGATACTAGGATACTAAAAAAATTTTGGGAACAAGCTCTGAAAACAAAACAGCTTCTGTTTTTCCAGAACTTACTAATTTTCCAACTTGAAACCAAGTGCACCCATTTATTCTTGACAAACACCTTATTTTCACGTGGATTTGGAAAATCACCTATGTAGTTGGAATCCCTAAGCGCTTAGGCTAACCCTTGAGCATCAGTTTAAGAAGGCCTAAAGCGAAAAGAGCCTACTTAGCCATAATCGCCCATTAGATTCAATTTTGCTAGTTTTTAGAAAACTGGCTAGCACGCTTGCACATCAAGTAGAGTTGAAGGTTTTATTCCAAGTCTCTACATAGGCTTTGAGTAAAAATTTCACGTCTACAAAATTGGCACGCCCGGTGGGACTCGAGTCTTGTGGGATTTCAAGCTTAGGTGAAACATTCCAATTCTAACTTTTTCAAAGTTGTAGTGTTAATCTTTAACTTGTGCACAGGTTTTCTTATCTCAAAGCATGTCTAGTTTGGATAGATCGTGTGAAGTGTCAAGTTGGGCTTCATTCTCATCAAGTCCTATTTTGAAAAAGTTTTCAAAAACATATTACAAAAATCGAGAAGATTCACTTGTTTCCCTTAGAAGAAATTTCAAACTCTTAGGAGAAAAGATTGCCGCCTTAAGCCAAGAGGCCGAGGCGGTGGAATCATGTTTTTCTCATGGGAAATAAGTGAAAGCTCACAAAAGATCAAACCGATCGAAGAAGCCCAAGGAGACCTCGATAATAGAAGGGGAAAAAGAACATGAATCCTTTATGCTAAAAGATAGAAAAGCCTTACAACAATTGTTGAAAGGCCAAACTAAGGAGAAGAGGTCATACGTACTATTGAACTTTTTACCATCCGATTATCAAACCGATAGTGAGGATGACATACCGAATTTCCATCGATATGACGGAAGTGGGGATCCTAGATCCCACCTTCAACTCTTCTCCCGTAGGGCTTACGAGAAGAAAAAGGATTCAACGAAATGGATCTATTGGTTTCCCCTCTCCCTTAAGGAAAACGCTTCAAAGTGGTTGGCTTCCTATGATCTAATCCAATTTGCTACCTTTGAGGAGTTAGTAAATTGCTTTATGCAACGATTTTCTCATAACGTGGAAGTCACTCCCACCTTTAACACTTTAAGGGATACTAAATAAGCACCCAACAAGGATGCCCATGCATTCATTGTTAGGTAGAGGTTGCTATTGGGGCAAGTAAGAGAGCCCATCTCTGAGGGGTGTGCTGTGATGCTCATCCTTGAAAACTTTAAAATGGATTTAAAAGCCCATCTCTCCCTCCACGAAATCTCAACATTTCATAAACTGATAAAAAAGGCTTCACTTTTCGAAGCAAATTTGAAAAAGAGAGTTTACGAAGATTTGGGGAAGGGGAAAACGTTTCAAAAAACTCGGTTTGAAAAACCAGGAGTATATGGGTCACCCATGGTGGACAATGGGGCAAAACCCCAAAAGATTGCAAATATCCGCATGGAATCAAGCCAGACCAACCCTTCCAAGAAAGCTTAACAAAAACATGCTAAGAAACCTCAAAAAAATTTAGAACAGAGGGAATTCACTCAATTAGGACAGCTAATCACGGAAATCCTAGACCTCCTTCTAGCCCAAGGAATGGTCACCCTCTCTACTCTTCCTGAGATGACACCCCCTAAAGGAAATTTTTTGAACGAGTTTTGTAAGTATCATAGGCTCAAGGGCCATGATACAAATAAATGTTTCTCACTCCTAAATAAAATAGAGGACTTGATCGAGCAAGGAAGGCTCCACGTCACGGAAGAACAGGAGCCCTCCCAAGCAATCCTAAAAGAACCCTTCACTAATCATGTGAGTACCAGCGGAAAGGGAAAAGAAGTACACCTTCTCTCACTCATGGCTCATGGAATGGATCATGTATTGCATACGATATACACTACTTGCCACACACCACCTGCTCTCATAATGAAAAAAGCCAAGCAAGTAGTGATCCAAAGAGCGCTTAGAGTCCCGCCCTGGCTAGAACCTTATTAGAAATTCGTGGTGCTCCGAAGCATCGAAATAAAGATAGGAACAAGCCTTAGGGAGGGTGTGGGCGAGGTGACTAGGTTCGAGAGGATCTATCAACCCCCACACTTAGCTAAAAATTCTAGCAAGGAAGTGATCGTTATACCCGACCCTTCAAAAGCATGCATCCCTAATGCACCTCATGGCATGAACAAGGAAAAAACATGGTATTAACCCCTTATGATTTCGAACTTCACCTTTCAAAAATTTCATAAACATGTCTATCCTAGAGTTGATCCAAACCTCACCTAGACATAGACAAGTCTTAGAAGGAATCCTATAAAGGGCCAAGGTTAGCTCCTCTATAACTCCCAAGTCCTTATCCTTCTTGGTCTCCCCGATATGTGCTAAGGCCCCCATCATGTTTATAGAGGATGAATTAGAAATACCATATATGGCCCATAACTAAGCCTTGCATATAGAGGTGGTCTTGAATCACCACACTCTAGACAAGTGCTTGGTCGATGGGGGAGGAGGTCTAAATATCCTTCCATTGCACGTGGCCTTCCAAGTAGGAGTCACGATGTCATGCTTAGAGCCAAATTCTATCGTTATCACGAGATACGAAGGCAATGCATCCCATCCTTTAGGAGCCATAGAATTGCCCACGGAAGTCAGAACATTCGACACACGGGATTGTTTCATGTCTTAGACATAAACCCCCATTACAACCTTTTGTTAGGAAGGCCATGGATTCATAGCCTCCGGGTTGTGCCTTCCACATTCCATAAGTTTGTGAAAATCCCATATGAAAAACCAAGTGTAAACAACCAAAATTAAAAAAAAATTCCTAAACTCCTAATTTCGAAAATCCAATGATTTAAAAACCTTTTAAAAGTTCTAATCTTTTAACTCTCCAAAATAAAGGTTTTAAATCAAGTTAAAAAGCCCAAATGATCAAAGTGAATCAGATGAACAGGTGAAGACCCAATCCAATTCAAGATCGAGATCCAGTCAAAAAGCGAAGTCAAAGGCTTATCTTCTTCAAACAAATTAAGTTACAAAGCATATCAGGTTGGATATGAAGATTGAAAATACTGATTAGATAAGGTGGGCTGGTTCAATGCAAATCCAAGGGCCGATTCATTTTTCATGGGATAGTTCGTTTTAAATCAAAGACCATGATGAACCGATTTTACAAAATGAATCGAACTTGGAAGTGCTAATTTTGAAGACTTATTCAAGCTACATCCAGCCAACACATCGATTTAAATCAAACCAAGTGGTGACAAGCTGCACAAAGGAGGACGAGCTACATCAAGCCTAATTGGCCACAAAGGTGCACCTAGCTAGGGCTAGACTTGCCCAACAAGGACTTGAAAACCAGCCCACATGGGGCTAGTCCATGGCACCACAAGGGGACCACTCGGTTTGGATCATGGGGCTTGATATGGACCATGCAAGGTCCACCCCAAGGAAGCCACTAGAATCAGCCCCCTTGGCTTATAAATAGGGCCAAAGGGGGTGGGGGGTATTCTCCATGCTTGGAGAGTTAGAGAGATCATCTTGTCATCTTTTATCATCTTGAGAAATTGGAGGCTTAGCAATCTTGGGAATTGGTGTGAGAGAGAGAGGGGCTACTCTAGGGTGAAGGGTTGCACCAAGCTTGGGTCGTGGGCTGCAAGGGAGTGAAGAAAGAGAGGGAGATTGGGGTAGTTCTAGGCTAAGGGCTGCATTTGTTAAGTGAGAGTGATATATTGAATTAAGAGAGCAAAGGAGTACCGAATTCCTTCTTGGGAGTTCGAATTCTTGGGGGAAAATTTGTAAGTATCCCTCAACTTTGATTCTCATACTTCTCCTCCTTTAATTCAATTTAAAATAGGTTGTATTAATGGAGCCTTGTCTCCCCCCATGTTGTAATAAGGAGTAGATGTGCTGAATTTTTATTCTCACGTATGCACTCTATGTGTTTGGTTATGTGATTCTTCCCCAATATATTCTATAGAACACTCTATATTCTCTAACCCCTCTATGCTTAAGCTTATATATATATATTTTAATTCATTTCCCTTCAACAATTTAAATTCGTGATGTTGTGTTGTTGCTTTTCAATTTGTGTGAGTTTGCATCACATATGATTCTAAAAACCTGAAAACTGGATTTTATCATCTCTACATATGTAGATTGCTTTATTTTTAATTCTCGAATCTCTGTCCAACTGCTCCGAAACTTTGCACACATATTCTACACACACAGGCCCACTTCTAATAAATTTTCAAGAATTTTAGGGTTGTCCAACCTCGTAATCAAAATTGTGAAAATCAGAATAATTTCTATAAACTGTTTGTCCAACCAGTTTTCCTACAAAAGAGCCTAGGTTTTCATCCCATAACTCTGTCTGTAGGTCTCCAAAATCGATGAATTTTGATTCATTGGAAAACTGACATCTATAGATTTCTATTAAGATTAAATTTATTAAATTTGAAACCTTAAGAACTAAGATATAGACTCATCTTTGAGTCTATATATTTCTATGACAAAACAGTTTCGAGTGCTTGAGTAGAGGCACTTCTCAGATTTAATTTTGCAGCAATACAACTCCGAATCATGATCTGAAAAATGCTACCACATCTCAAGATTTCTCTTGAAAAATTTTGATGATTTTAGGAGGTCTAAATGGCATTTAAAATGATTCAGTAAACAAGTCCTTAAAATAGAACTTTCTATTTTTCAGAACTTGTTCATTTAGAAGCTTGAAACCAAGTGCACTCACTTCTTCTTTGACAAACACTTCATCCTCATGTGAATTGGAGTCTCTCACCTCTAGAATTGAAGTTTCTAAGTGTAAACACCCCGAAATCCCACGAATTTCTTAAACAAATCTGGTTTTATACAAGCAGCCCCAAAGGGCCATTTTTGAGTTTGGAAACCCAGGAGCCTTCCAAACAACCCTGTATATATGTTTTAAACTTTATCTTTCAAAAACATATGATATAGCTTTTGAAAACCCTTTTAAAACATGTTTTGAAACCCCAAAGTGGCTTGGCCCGATCAAGACAGGACCAGGAAAGCCAAGAAGAGCCCGGAACCGGAGCACCTGTCAAGCCCGACGCAGCAACTCTTGTATCTGATTCACACCCCAGGATCTCGAACGTCCAAGACCCTGTTCTTACCAAAATAGCATTTGAAGTCATCTCCGGAAGGCAGAAACGGAGGCGGACGACTATGTTGGCGAAGACCCAACGCAGACGGAGTACTGATGCTGTCAGACCCCGCACAAATCGTCCGTCTCGAACCCAGCTCGAAGGAGTCAGAGTTCAGTTTGGATTGGATCTGGACCATATATATCCAGATTCCAATCCAAACCCATATGTGGACTTGGATTTGGATTTGGATCCAGAGATCCAATCCAATATCCATATCCATGGCCCACATCACCTTCTCATAAATGGAGGTGGGGCCCACTTGAAATTCACGTGGGATATTGGGCATGAGAGAGAGAGTGGGGGTGAAAAATATCAAAGAGTGTTGTATTAAGCTTGACTTGTGTGTCAAGTTTGGGTTTAATCTTGTGGTTTAGCCTAATTGAGTGGGTTTAAGCTTGTAATTAGCTAAAACCTAACCTAGGGCTGCACCAACATGGGGTGATCAAGGTCTATGGGCCATGCTAAGGGAGCTCCTTCACCTAAACCTAACCCAAAATGCCTAAACTTAGCCTAAACCCCTAATCCACCCCTAATCTGAACCTAATCACCTAACCCACTTCCCTAATCCCGGCCTAATCCCAACCTAATCACCTAACCCACTTCCCTAATCCTTCCCTAAACCTAGATTAATTTCCCTAATCCTAGCCTAAACCTAGCCTAAACCACCTAACCTAGCTCACTAAACCTCACCCTAAAACCCAACCACCTAACCTAGCCCTAAACCCCTAAACCACCCTTAGCCCACGATTTTCCCAAACCCCTAGTTTTAAAATATCTGGCCCAACCCCATCCAGCCCACCTTATCTACATACTACCCTACCTAAACCACCTAACCACTACCCACAACCCAGCCCTAACCGACCTACCCATCCCCTATTTAAACCCCCCTCATTGTGGGCGGGTTTTCCAAGTGGGAACCACTCTCCACTCCCAGCCGGGCCCTCTCCTTCTCCCATCTTCCATCCACGTGACCTGTTCCACCAGCCGCCACCTGTTCCACCAGCCGCCACCTGCTCCACCAGCCGCCACCTTCCCTCTTCCGTCCACCATCACTGCCCCCCCAGCCGGACACCACCACCTCACTCAGCCGAACTCCCATTGCACTCAACTTCCCTCTTCATCCATCCGCCACTCCTCCCCATTCGGTAAGTCCCCCTAACTCCCTCAAAGCCACTCTCTACCACCTCTCCACTCTTAGCCACCCATCTTCCCTTCAGCTCAGCACCTTTGCCGCCACCACCTAAGCCTAGCCGAACCTAGGATAACCCAAGTGGCTGGCCACTACTTAGCCACCATCTCCCATTCGGCCAACCCCCGTAGGTGTCCTAGTTGGCCTTCCCACTAGCTCACCTTTAGGTCCAGTTTCCCTAAGTACCTAACTTCCCTAGTGACCCTAAGACCCACTTATTCAGCCACTCTAAACTCCCTACTTGGAGGCGCCGCCTACTTGCCACCGGCCCCCTTCGAGGCGTCTATCCCGCGCCCCACTTGCAGCCGGCCAGCACCCTTGACCACCTACCTTCGCGGAGCTCCCACTTGCAGCCCAAGGCCAAGCCTACGCTCAAGCAAGACCTCTACGGACCAGCTACTCGTAAGTGTCTAAACTCGGTCTTTAGTCATACGCTTGCTTGAAATTCAATTTGATACGGGGTTGTAATAACGGAGCATAGTCTCCCCCCGCTTGTAATAACGTGGCTTGGCACAACCACACACATGCACTCTCTTAGTCGTGCACAATTTTGAACACACACGGGCCTAATCAGCCCCTAATATATATAAGTATACGTATATATTTCACTTCCGAAGGGTTTTGTTTAAGTTAGGTGCGTTGTCTTTCAATTCAATCACTCTCACACACATTGAGCTTTCGCTCTTATTTGAAAGACCCAAGTAAGGGCCGACCTATACTATTTGGGTTTCATTTCATGTCGTGTGAGTAAGTCTTTCAATTTAAACACTCTCACACACATTGAGCTTTCGCTCTTATTTGAAAGACCCAAGTAAGGGCCGACCTATACTATTTGGGTTTTATTTCTTGTCGTGTGAGTAAGTCTTTCAATTCGAGCACTTTCACACACATTGAGCCTTCGCTCTTACTCCCAAGACCTTAGTAAAGGCCTTATTGCAGTTATATTTGGGTTTCATTTATGTCGTGTGTGTAGTACTTCAATTCAAGCACTCTCACACACATTGAGCCTTCGCTCTTACTCCCAAGACCTTAGTCAAGGCATACTGCAATTTATATTTGGGTTTAATTTCATGTCGTGTGTGTAAGTCTTTCAATTCAAAACACGCACCCACATTGAGCCTTCGCTCTTATTTGCAAGACCCGAGTAAGGGCTCATATACATAAGATATATACGTATCTCCCTTCGGTTATTTCCCTTCGGTTATTTCCCTTCGGTTATTTCCCTTCTGTTATTTCCCTTCAGTATTGTCTTTACATTTCGGGTTTTCCCTTTGGAGTAGCGTGAGTTTGCATTGCATCTACGCCATACCACGAGGTAGGACGCATATTGCATCGAAGCAACCCCCGCTCGAATTCGCC
Organism: Brasenia schreberi; assembly: GCA_036023115.1. Taxonomy (NCBI): domain Eukaryota; kingdom Viridiplantae; phylum Streptophyta; class Magnoliopsida; order Nymphaeales; family Cabombaceae; genus Brasenia; species Brasenia schreberi. The sequence continues at coordinate 9,914,063 of JAYKKT010000088.1, forward strand.
CATGTAGTGGAGTGTTCATAACACACAAACTAGGCGACCCAAAAAGGGATAAAAGAAAAGACTTAGGCACGTGCAAATCCACGTGATCTAAAACATGCAATCGCATCTTAAAGACCCGAAATAGACACCTCGAACCGTTTCGTAGACTTTCTCCCCAAAACTTGATTTTTTGCAAAAGCGTACAGACTGACCCTTGCGCATCGGTGCAAGAAGGTCTGCGACGACAAGAGCTCACTTGCTCACAGTCGCCACGTTTAGAAGTCAGTGTTAATATATCTTCGCTAGCTTAAGTAAGCTAGCTGGCACGCCCTGTTTGTATACATAGGCCTTAGACGCACGATAAGATCCACTCCAAGCCACGAAAGAGGCAAAGAGGCGGGGATTTTCGCGCGTCTACAGAGATTGGCACGCCCGGTGGGACGTGAGCCTTTTCAAAAATCGAGTTTACTTGTAGAAGTCTTGCGAAAATTTTATAAAGGTGTCGTTTTAACTTGTTTTCTTTGCTTTTACTTAGGAAATTTTGAAAAAGCTTGAAAAGCATGTCAAAATCCAATCCAAGTGAAGTGTCGAGCCAAGGCTCATGCGCATCAAGTTCTCACTCTAGGAGGATTTTCAAAAACAAAATAAAACTAGATGAAATCGAGGACTTGAGAAGGGAATTTGAGGCCAAAATCGATGCTCTCAGCCAAGAGGCTGAAGTAGGCGATTCGTGTTCATCAAACGGTGAACAAAGGCCTAAAAAGAAAATTGAAAAACCTCGCAAGCAAAAAGAGGCCTCCGTAATGGAAGGCAACCAATACCACGAGTCCTTCACACAAAAGGACCGTAAAGCCCTACAGCAACTGCTGAAAGGGCAAAATAAAGAGAAAAGAAGCTACGCCCTGTCTGATTTCCTTCCTATGGATTACGAAACAGACAGTGACGATGAAATACCAAACTTCCATCGGTATGATGGCATGGGAGACCCTAGGTCTCACTTACAGCTTTTCTCACGTCGAGCCCATAAGAAGAAAAAGGACTCGATGAAATGGGTGTATTGGTTCCCTCTATCCCTTAAAGGCACGGCTGCCAAATGGCTGGCTTCCTACGACTTAAGCCAGTTCGCTACTTTTGAAGAGTTAGCGAACTGCTTCATGCAAAGGTTTGCACACAACGTGGAAGTCACGCCAACCCTGAATACCTTAAGGGATACAAAGCAAGGCATGAACGAAGACGTGCATGCCTTCATTATAAGATGGAGGTCTCTTTTAGGCCAAGTGCGAGAGCCTATATCCGAAGGATGCGCAGTAATGCTCATCCTGGATAATTTCAAAAGCGAGTTAAAAACCCTTCTCTCGCTCCATGAGATTTCAACTTTCCATAAGTTGATCAAAAAGGCCTCCCTTTTCGAAACCAACTTGCGAAAAGGGACATACGACCACTTATGGAAAGGAAGTGCCGTTCCCAAAACACGTGTGGAAAAGCCCATCGCATATGGGCTGCCCACAACGGACAAAGGGGCAAAGCCCCATAAAATCGCCAATGTCCGGGTGGATCCAGGCATGGCAGGCACTTCTAAAATTTTTGAAAAAATAGAAAATAAGAGAGAACGCAATTTTTCAAAACCAATTGAAAAACGGGAGTACACTCCGCTGGGGCAACCTGTGTCGGAGGTCCTAGACCTCCTACTTGCCCAGGGCATGATCGAACTCCCTGAAATCCCCGAAGGAGTCACATCCAAAGGGGGGTATTTAAACCGATTTTGCAAGTATCATCGGCTCAAAGGCCATGATACCAAACGGTGCTTCTCTTTTCTAAATAAAATTGAGAACTTGATAGCGGAGGGCCGGCTCCAGGTCACTGCGGAACCTGAGCCACCTCAAGCTATCTTCAAGGAACCCTTTCCCAAACACGCCAGTGGCAGTGGGAAAGGAAAGGAGGTATGTACCCTCACCATTTCCAAGGAACTAGCGCAAAAGCCCGAACCTGGTCGACCTGCTTGTGCGCCCATCCTTGTATTATACAAGAGGCCCGCCCAAGTCGTCATTCGGGGACCATCAAAAGTGGAAACCCCGGCAAAACCAGTTTTGAAAATCCAAGGTTCTCCTCATATCATCCTTAGAGCCAAGTTTAGCGCGAACCCTAGGCTGGTCGTGGGGGAAGTCACTAGATCCGGGAGGATCTACCAACCCCCGCACCTTCAAGGTGCTCAAAAGGTGGTCAGTGTGCCTGGCCCCTCAAAAGCATGTATCCCTAGTGGTCTGCCAAAAGCAGATAAGGACAAAATCATCCTAAATCCTTATGATTTCGAAAACCACCTTTCAAAGATTCCTATTCACATGTCTATCCTAGAGCTTATCAAAACCTCGCCTAGGCATAGACTTGTCTTAGAGAAAATTCTAGAAAGGGCCAAGGTTGGTTCGAACATAAGTCCGGAATCCTTGTCTGCCCAAGTGGCTTTATTAGGAGCAAAATCGCCCATCACCTTTTCGGAAGATGATGTAGATAGACCCTACGAAACCCATAACCAGGCCCTGCATATCGAGGTGGTTCTAAACAACCACTCTCTGGACAGGTGCCTAGTCGATGGTGGAGGAGGGCTCAACATCCTTCCACTTCACGTGGCGTACAAAATCGGAGTCACCTTGACTTCAGTAAACCCAAGCCCCATCGTTATCACTGGATACGATGGGAATGCGTCTAGGCCTTTAGGATCCATCGAACTCCCAATGGAAACGGGAGGGATCGAACACACGGGGGTATTCCATGTCTTGGACATCCACCCCCATTATAACCTGTTACTGGGAAGACCCTGGATACACAGTTTGTGCGCTGTGCCATCCACCTTCCACAAGTGTGTCAAGATCCCTTTTAGGGACCAAGTCGTAGTGATCCTAGGTGAGAGTCACCCACAGCTTCAGGGGATCATAAACTCCCCTTGTTTATCGAGCTCCCAGGCCCATGAGGCTAACCTGGGGCAAATTATGGTTGAGCCACCTCGGCTCGTGTTGAAAAACCCTAGGAAGGTTGTATGTGTGAAGGGGCCGCCCAAAGCAGGCCCCCTCCCGACCCTAATCCTCCTAGGAAAACCCAAACGTTCCCTATTTCCAAAACCCCTGGACAAAAGGCCATACGAGCCTAATATGGACGATAGCATGTTCCAGGACCACGACTAATATCCCATCTTTTCAAAAAACAAAAGGTCGTGGAACATGTTATTGAACATGGGCTACACGCCCTACAAGAGTCTAGGGGCACAAAACCAGGGTCTCCTAGAGCCCATCCTGCCTAGGGCCAACCCAAGCCGATATGGGATCGGCTATACTCCCCGAATACCGCCGGAGCCACCCCCTGTGACCACCTGGGTCAAGGGTGCCCCGGAGCCTGTCTTAGAAGAAACCTATGGTTTAGATCTCCTATTCCGAGTCTAACCCATAGTGTTTTCCCTTTGTAGGTATGACGGAAGATCCCTTTTTCTAAAAATACCAAAAACATTTGAAAACTTAAAATAAAAAAAAATCGAAAAAACAAGAAAAACCAAAACAATGGAAAAACAAAAACTCGAAAAACATGTGCTTTGTATAGTTCCCAAAATTCTTGTTTTACAAAAACCAAAAAAAATCGAAAATTTGGAAAATACCAAAAAGATTTTGTACATAGCTGCTCCTGGTATGACTTTGGCGAAAGAAAAGGATTTCGAAAGAAACGTTGTCTGCATAGCGAGACCAAAAATTTCGAAATCACTTGAAAATCCAAGTACAAAACCAGGTTATTTTGAAAACCACGCATCAAGTTCCCTCGGGTCTAAAGTCCACGAGAATGATCGAAGCCCAGAAGTGGATCCCCTTGAGGAAGATCCCACTTCTGAGCTCCCAGAATTTCATAGAATTCTCGATTTTGAAAGACCTTCCCAATCAGTAGGAGGAGATTTCGTAGAGGTGAACCTAGGGGATGATTCCAATCCCAAAACCATCAAAATAGGCGCATGCTTGCATGAAGCTGAAAAGTTAGCATTCCTTGCATTTCTACGAACCTATTTAGATGTGTTTGCATGGACGTATGAAGACATGCCGGGCATAGATCCCAGCATAGTCGAGCATCGTCTTCCCTTAGATATAGGTGTAAAACCAATAAAGTAGAAGCTTAGGAAAATACACCCGAATGTACACACGCAAGTCAAAGAGGGTTTAGAAGATCTGCTAAAAGCCGGATTTATAAAACCCATTGCGTATTCTGATTGGTTGTCAAATATCGTTGTAGTTCGAAAAACCAATGGGAAAATTCGAATATGCATCGATTTCAAAAACCTGAATAAAGCCACTCCAAAGGATAATTATCCTTTACCAAACATAGATTTGATAGTCGATAGTACTGCAAATCATGAAATGTTTTCATTTATGGATGGCTATTCAGGCTATAATCAAATCAAACTAAATCCACGAGATCAGGGTAAGACCGCCTTTACAACCCCATGGGGCACGTACTGCTATACAGTCATGCCCTTTGGTTTGAAAAATGCCGGCGCAACATACCAACGAGCCATGAACATGATCTTCCATGATCAAATTCACGAGCTTGTAGAAGTGTATGTAGATGATCTCTTGGCAAAATCCAAAACCCGATGCACCCATATCGAATGTTTACAAAAGATTTTCGAAAGGCTTAGGCTTTACAAAGTAAAGCTAAACCCTCAAAAATGTGTGTTCGGGGTAGAATCAGGAAAGCTTCTAGGCTTTATGGTGAGCCAAAGGGGAATAGAAGTCGACCCCTCTAAGTGTCGAGCCATCATAGACATGGCTCCACCCTCCAATCTCACCCAAGTCCGTAGCCTTCAAGGTCGATTACAATCTGTGCGCCGATTCATATCGAATCTGGCAACTAGATGCGAACCCTTCAACAAACTGTTGAGGAAGGGCACGAAATTCTTATGGGATGACGAATGCCAAAAGTCCTTCGAGAGACTAAAGGCATACTTGGTTAATCCCCCCGTTTTGAATCCTCCAAAACAAGGAAAACCGCTTTTATTATACATCTCCGTGCATGTAAACGCTTTAGGAGCCCTGTTGGCTTAATACGAGGATGACACCCATAAGGAGTATGCCATCTACTATATTTCGAAAACTCTCTTGGCTTATGAACGAAATTATCAAGCCATGGAGAAGACGTGCTTGGCCCTAGTCTGGGCCTGCCAGAAATTCAGACACTACTTCCTAGATCATGAGATCTGGATAGTGTCCAAGCTTGATCCAATCAAGCACTTGTTCGAAAAACCCATTCTCACGGGTAGATTGGGCAAATGGCAACTCCTTCTAATGGAGTATGATCTAAAATACCATCACCAGATCTCCGTTAAGGGGCAAGCCCTAGCAGATTACGTGGCTGACTTCCCCTTGGAGGACGCATATCCCACTCTTGTCGAAATGCCTGATGAAGGCATATGCAAAACCATTTTCAAAACCACATTTTGGCAAATTCTTTCGAAAACCAAGTGTGGAAGATGCACTTCGACGGGGCACGAAACCAACGAGGGGCTGGTGCCGGGATCATCCTAATCTCCCCTGAAAAGGGCGAGATTCCCATAGCAGTCCGCTTAGATTTCGAATGTTCCAACAACGTAGCTGAGTATGAAGCACTCATACAAGGCTTAAGGATTTCGAAAACTCTAGGGGCATCATGCATCGAGGTCTTTGGAGATTCACTCCTTGTCATAAACCAGGTTTTAAAAATTTGGCAAGTACGTAATGAGAAACTACTTCCATATCACGAGTTGGCCACTCGATTGGTCCAATCCTTCCAATCGTGTAAGCTCACACACGTGGGAAGAGAGGACAATGGCATCGCCGATGCCCTCTCTTCCTTGGGTTCAGCCCTAAAGGTCGATCCCATTTCAGGGACCAGATCTTTGGAAATATGGCATACGCCCCAGCCATCCACACACGACTTGGATATTTGCCAAAACAACCCAGAGTCTATTGAAAAACCCTGGTTTTATGACATAAAACAATTTTTAGAAAATGGGGGATTCACCGAGGATGCCACATCCAAAGATAGGGCATTCATTCGTAAGATTTCGACCCGATACACCATTCTGGGTGGGGTCCTATACAAAAAGAGTTTTACCGGCATTCTGCTTAGGTGTATCGACCTAGAGGAGGCTAGGATAGTGATGCACGAGTTCCACGACGGAGAATGTGGAGGTCATGTTAATGCCAACATGATGGCAATGAAAATACTTAGAGGGGGTTATTTTTGGTCCACCCTGAAAAATGATTGTCACGATCATGTTAGGAAGTGTCATCCATGTCAAGTGCATGGGCACGCCATTCATATCCCTTCATCTGCATTGCATTCCGTGGTCAGCCCCTGGCCATTTACCATGTGGGCGTTTGACATTGTAGGCCCCATATTCCCAAAGGCCTCGAATGGGCATCGTTTTATCTTAGCAGCAGCCACGGAGTATTTCTCCAAGTGGGTGGAAGCCATTTCCCTAACGAATGTAATGGGGCAACATGTGGTGGCTTTCATCCGGAGGAATATCTTGGCTCGATTTGGGGTTCCACGAGACCTGGTGTCTGATAATGGTACCCCATTCAAGAACGAGCGGATGGTTAAGTTGTGCAACACGTATGGCATAACTCACCACTTCTCCTCGCCCTACTACCCTCAAGGCAACGGCCAAGCCGAAGCCACAAACAAGACTCTCATTGGTATCATTGAGAAGACCTTAGAGAAGGGTAGGAGGTGGCATGAGAAGCTGGATGAAGCCTTATGGGCTTATAGGACTTCCATCCGGACTCCCACGAATGCCACACCATTCGAATTGGTCTATGGCACAAACGCCATTCTTCCCATTCATACCCAACTGCATTCATTTCATACATCCATTGCACTCGACCTCCCCCTAGAGACGCTTCAGCATGCTAGGATGGCCGAGCTAGATTTGCTAGATGAGAGGCGACTCCTGGCCATGGATCATGCTCGTGCATACCGACAAAGGATAGCCCGACATTATAGCAAACACATAAGACCTCGCCACTTTGAAGTGGGAGATCTGGTCTTGAAAACCATCCACCATCGTGGCCCACACCCCCTAGGCAAGTGGCGCCCCAACTGGGATGGACCCTATGTTGTGCGAGCAACCACTACGAACAATTCGTATTGGTTGATCGATGTAGAAGGTAGGAATTTAGCAGATCCTATCAATATTCAATACTTAAAGAAGTATCATGTGTAGGATCTGGATTAAATTCCAGTTTTCGAAAAATTTTAGAGGGATAGCTGCCCTGAGACGTGTGAATAAGGTGCAAAGGCGAACTCGTGTGACCCTAAGTGAGAGAATTCGCACTTATGAAAGAGTGGAGTTTTCAAAATCGTGGTTGCATTTCAAAATCCTTCGTTTTACAAAGAAAGGCCTAGTTCAACATAGCAAGATACTTGCAAGTAGTACGTACTATTTCTAAATAGGCTGATCTGGAATGGATCGAGTGTAGGCTTGGGATAAGTCCTCCCCTCTTCTCTTCTCCTTCCAAAAGGAAAACGAAGGCCCAAATCAAAAGGGAATTTCCCATTTAGAGTCTCTTTCCAAAAGAAAGAAACCAGACTTGAAAAAGAAAAATCGATTCTCTTATGAAAAAGAGGGATTAAAGAAAAAATACTCCCAAAGGGAGACCCTCTATGAAAAAAGGAAAAAGAGGCCAAAAAGCTCAAAAAGAGCAGTTTTCCGCCTTCTGTGCCTCAAACCACGGGACGCTTCAGAAGGGACCGTGGTATCTCTTTCCCATCCCTGGCTTATCCCAAGCTAAAGCATGGTTCATTTCGAGGAATCCTAAAGTAAAAATAGGATTTACTTACTTGAATTTCATCTTATTTGAGAATTCGACGTTTCGAGTAAGGCGTAGGAATTTGAAATGAAGCTTGTTTTCTTATAAAACCTCCGCTAGATAAGCGAGTGTTAAGACTCAAACAAGGGCAAGCACGGAGAGCTCGAGATCCTTAGGATCGAGGCTCAAGACAGTTGTCCCTTTTGTAAATAGCTTTTGTAAATAAGTTTTGAAAACCGAACATCGAACAGCATAGGATTTGCTCACTTGGAGCAATAGACCTTGTAAGTCTCTAAGAGTTCGACCACATCTGGTCTCTGGGAGGTCGCTATTCTTGGCACCACACCCATGTCATCTGCATTCCACGCATGGTACTTGCATGAACATGATCCCATTTAGGACCAGATTCCATAAGTAAACCCTTTGGCGTGATTTCTCCTCCTACCAGAGTTTGTAAAATTGAGATTTTTGTTAAAATGGGACGATCCCATATTCTTCGTGGCTAGATCTAGGGAGACATTAAAAGGGGTGTTTGTCATCTTTGCCCTTATCCAAATCTATTTGGACAAGGCCAAAGAGGGGCATCTGTAAACACCCCGAAATCCCACGAATTTCTTAAACAAATCTGGTTTTATACAAGCAGCCCCAAAGGGCCATTTTTGAGTTTGGAAACCCAGGAGCCTTCCAAACAACCCTGTATATATGTTTTAAACTTTATCTTTCAAAAACATATGATATAGCTTTTGAAAACCCTTTTAAAACATGTTTTGAAACCCCAAAGTGGCTTGGCCCGATCAAGACAGGACCAGGAAAGCCAAGAAGAGCCCGGAACCGGAGCACCTGTCAAGCCCGGCGCAACAACTCTTGTATCTGATTCACACCCCAGGATCTCGAACGTCCAAGACCCTGTTCTTACCAAAATAGCATTTGAAGTCATCTCCGGAAGGCAGAAACGGAGGCGGACGACTATGTTGGCGAAGACCCAACGCAGACGGAGTACTGATTCTGTCAGACCCCGCACAAATCGTCCGTCTCGAACCCAGCTCGAAGGAGTCAGAGTTCAGTTTGGATTGGATCTGGACCATATATATCCAGATTCCAATCCAAACCCATATGTGGACTTGGATTTGGATTTGGATCCAGAGATCCAATCCAATATCCATATCCATGGCCCACATCACCTTCTCATAAATGGAGGTGGAGCCCACTTGAAATTCACGTGGGATATTGGGCATGAGAGAGAGAGTGGGGGTGAAAAATATCAAAGAGTGTTGTATTAAGCTTGACTTGTGTGTCAAGTTTGGGTTTAATCTTGTGGTTTAGCCTAATTGAGTGGGTTTAAGCTTGTAATTAGCTAAAACCTAACCTAGGGCTGCACCAACATGGGGTGATCAAGGTCTATGGGCCATGCTAAGGGAGCTCCTTCACCTAAACCTAACCCAAAATGCCTAAACTTAGCCTAAACCCCTAATCCACCCCTAATCTGAACCTAATCACCTAACCCACTTCCCTAATCCCGGCCTAATCCCAACCTAATCACCTAACCCACTTCCCTAATCCTTCCCTAAACCTAGATTAATTTCCCTAATCCTAGCCTAAACCTAGCCTAAACCACCTAACCTAGCTCACTAAACCTCACCCTAAAACCCAACCACCTAACCTAGCCCTAAACCCCTAAACCACCCTTAGCCCACGATTTTCCCAAACCCCTAGTTTTAAAATATCTGGCCCAACCCCATCCAGCCCACCTTATCTACATACTACCCTACCTAAACCACCTAACCACTACCCACAACCCAGCCCTAACCGACCTACCCATCCCCTATTTAAACCCCCCTCATTGTGGGCGGGTTTTCCAAGTGGGAACCACTCTCCACTCCCAGCCGGGCCCTCTCCTTCTCCCATCTTCCATCCAGCCGTGACCTGTTCCACCAGCCGCCACCTGTTCCACCAGCCGCCACCTGCTCCACCAGCCGCCACCTTCCCTCTTCCGTCCACCATCACTGCCCCCCCAGCCGGACACCACCACCTCACTCAGCCGAACTCCCATTGCACTCAGCTTCCCTCTTCATCCATCCGCCACTCCTCCCCATTCGGTAAGTCCCCCTAACTCCCTCAAAGCCACTCTCTACCACCTCTCCACTCTTAGCCACCCATCTTCCCTTCAGCTCAGCACCTTTGCCGCCACCACCTAAGCCTAGCCGAACCTAGGATAACCCAAGTGGCTGGCCACTACTTAGCCACCATCTCCCATTCGGCCAACCCCCCTAGGTGTCCTAGTTGGCCTTCCCACTAGCTCACCTTTAGGTCCAGTTTCCCTAAGTACCTAACTTCCCTAGTGACCCTAAGACCCACTTATTCAGCCACTCTAAACTCCCTACTTGGAGGCGCCGCCTACTTGCCACCGGCCCCCTTCGAGGCGTCTATCCCGCGCCCCACTTGCAGCCGGCCAGCACCCTTGACCACCTACCTTCGCGGAGCTCCCACTTGCAGCCCAAGGCCAAGCCTACGCTCAAGCAAGACCTCTACGGACCAGCTACTCGTAAGTGTCTAAACTCGGTCTTTAGTCATACGCTTGCTTGAAATTCAATTTGATACGGGGTTGTAATAACGGAGCATAGTCTCCCCTCGCTTGTAATAACGTGGCTTGGCACAACCACACACGTGCACTCTCTTAGTCGTGCACAATTTTGAACACACACGGGCCTAATCAGCCCCTAATATATATAAGTATATGTATATATTTCACTTCCGAAGGGTTTTGTTTAAGTTGGGTGCGTTGTCTTTCAATTCAATCACTCTCACACACATTGAGCTTTCGCTCTTATTTGAAAGACCCAAGTAAGGGCCGACCTATACTATTTGGGTTTCATTTCATGTCGTGTGAGTAAGTCTTTCAATTTAAACACTCTCACACACATTGAGCTTTCGCTCTTATTTGAAAGACCCAAGTAAGGGCCGACCTATACTATTTGGGTTTTATTTCTTGTCGTGTGAGTAAGTCTTTCAATTCGAGCACTTTCACACACATTGAGCCTTCGCTCTTACTCCCAAGACCTTAGTAAAGGCCTTATTGCAGTTATATTTGGGTTTCATTTATGTCGTGTGTGTAGTACTTCAATTCAAGCACTCTCACACACATTGAGCCTTCGCTCTTACTCCCAAGACCTTAGTCAAGGCATACTGCAATTTATATTTGGGTTTAATTTCATGTCGTGTGTGTAAGTCTTTCAATTCAAAACACGCACCCACATTGAGCCTTCGCTCTTATTTGCAAGACCCGAGTAAGGGCTCATATACATAAGATATATACGTATCTCCCTTCGGTTATTTCCCTTCGGTTATTTCCCTTCGGTTATTTCCCTTCTGTTATTTCCCTTCAGTATTGTCTTTACATTTCGGGTTTTCCCTTTGGAGTAGCGTGAGTTTGCATTGCATCTACGCCATACCACGAGGTAGGACGCATATTGCATCGAAGCAACCCCCGCTCGAATTCGCCCATGTAGTGGAGTGTTCATAACACACAAACTAGGCGACCCAAAAAGGGATAAAAGAAAAGACTTAGGCACGTGCAAATCCACGTGATCTAAAACATGCAATCGCATCTTAAAGACCCGAAATAGACACCTCGAACCGTTTCGTAGACTTTCTCCCCAAAACTCGATTTTTTGCAAAAGCGTACAGACTGACCCTTGCGCATCGGTGCAAGAAGGTCTGCGACGACAAGAGCTCACTTGCTCACAGTCGCCACGTTTAGAAGTCAGTGTTAATATATCTTCGCTAGCTTAAGTAAGCTAGCTGGCACGCCCTGTTTGTATACATAGGCCTTAGACGCACGATAAGATCCACTCCAAGCCACGAAAGAGGCAAAGAGGCGGGGATTTTCGCGCGTCTACACTAAGCGCTTAGGCTGACCCTTGAGTATCAGTTCAAGAAGGCCTAAAGTGAAAAGGGCCTACTTAACCACAATCACCATTTTAGTCAGATTTGTTTATACTTTTGCTAGTTTTTGAAAACTAGCTAGCACACTCACGGAAGAGTAGATTAGAAATTCTCGTTTCAAGTCTCTACATAGGCTTGGAGTGAAAATTTCATGTCTACACCAAGTAGTGGTGATTCTAGAAGAAGACCACCCACAACTTAAGGGAATCTGGAATTTCCCTTGCATATCAAGTCACTCATCCCATGAACAAGTCGTGGGGGAGCTTCCTCCACCCTTAGTCAAGTTTCCCTTAGTCAACCCCCACTTAGGAGTCATTCACCTTCTAGGGAAACCCAAGCCGATCCCAATTGATCAAACACTTAGGGTCGTGTGCATCCATGAGCAGCCCAAGCCATGCCCGAGTGAAGCCCCTCCCTCTAGGGTCGTGTGTATCCTAGGGAAGCCCAAGACATCCATTACCCATGTCTCCAAGCCCCTAGCAAAGTCTAAGTATGTGTATATACATGATATGGATGATACCATGTTCCAAGGCCATCCATTATACAAAAAAAATTCAAAACTCAAAATAGTCCTAACCAAGGTCAGCTTGAACCAATCCTACATAGTCCTAACCCGAGTCAATATGGATTGGGATACACCCCATCCATACCCCCTCAGCCTCCACCTATGACCACTTGGGTCAAGGGTGCCCTAGAACCCACTAACACTGAAACCTATGACTTAGACCTCTTGATTTAATAGTGGATAGCACTGCAAATCATGAAATGTTTTCTTTCATGGATGGCTACTCGGGTTATAACAAAATCAAGTTAGTACCAAAAGATCAGGCAAAAACTGCTTTTACTACACCTTGGGGCACATATTGTTACACAGTTATGCCATTTTGTTTAAAAAATTACCTGTGCCACATACCAAAGAGCCATGACTACCATTTTCTATGATCAAATTCATGAGCTCTTGGAAGTATATGTGGATGATCTTTTGGTAAAATAAAAAACCCGATACATACACATAGAATCTTTGCAAAAGGTTTTCGAAAGACTTAGGATTTATAAAGTAAAGCCAAACCCTCAAAAATGTGTTTTTGGAGTGGAATTGGGAAAACTCTTAGGGTTCTGGTAACCAAAGGGGCATAGAAGTTGATCCCTCTAAGTGTCGAGGCATCATATACATGCCTCCACCCTCCAACTTGACCCAAATCCGAAGCCTCCAAGGTCGACTCCAAGCCATTAGGAGATTTATCTCCAATCTAGCAACAAGATACGAACCTTTCAATAGGCTTTTGAGAAAAGGGGTTAAATTTAAATGGGATGAGCATTGCCAAAATGCTTTCGAAAAATTGAAAACTTATTTGGTAAATCCTCAAATTTTAAAACCTCTAAAGCAAGGAAAACCTTTATTGCTTTACATTTCCATTCATGTGAATGCATTAGGTGCTTTGCTTTCTCAATATGAGGATGATAGCCATAGGGAGTATGTTATTTACTACATTTTGAAAACTCTATTGGCATATAAAAGAAATTATCAAGCCATGGAGAAAACGTACTTGGCCTTGGTATGGGCTTGCCAAAAGTTTAGACATTATTTCCTAGATCATGAAATTTGGATAGTGTCTAAGCTTGATCCAATCAAGTACTTGTTTGAAAAACCTATCCTAACGGGTAGGCTAGGTAAATGGTAGCTCCTCTTAATAGGGTACGATTTAAAGTTTCATCATCAAACTTCCATTATGGGACAAACCCTAGCCGATCATGTGGCCGGGTTGCCTCTTGAGGATACATATCCCATACTTGATGAAATGCCCAATGAAGGCATATTTGCAAATGAATTTCAAAACCATGTTTTAGCAAATTGTTTTAATGAAAAGAATTTACATGTTCAAATGATGTTGCCATTCAACTAGATTTTACATGTTCAAATGATGTTGCCAAGTATGAAACATTAATACAAGGCCTAAAAATTTCGAAAATGTAGGAACTCATACATTAAAATCTTTGGAGATGCTTTTTATAAACCAAGTTTTGAAAATTTGGCAAGTCAAGAATGAAAATTCATCCAGAATTGGCCATTAGAGTGGTCGACTCTTTCAAAATATGCACAATTGGCACTCACGATTTGAGATGCTTGCCAAAATGACCAAAATTGTATTAAAAAGCCTTGGTTTCAAGACATTGAAAATTTTTAGAAAGGGATGATTTCCCGAACTTAGCTTCTTCAAAAGATCAAGCTTTGATTGGAAAAATTTTAACCCTACATATGACTTTGAAAAGAAAATTTTTCAGCATCTTGTTGATATGAAAACCTTGATAAGGTTAGGATCAATACATGAATTCCACAATGGAGAATGTGGAGATCATGTCAATTCAAATATGATGGCCATGAAGATCACTTAGGGTTGGTTATGTTTGTCCATCCTTAAGCAAGAACTTATTATGATCATGTTAGAAATGTCATAATTGTCAAATGCAAGGACATGTCATTCCATCGTCCACCTAGAATTTCTTTTAAAAATCCATGGCCCTTCACTATGTGGCCGTGTGAATCATCCATCGTCCACCTAGAATTCCCTTTGAAAATCCATGGCCCTTGTGATATCATAGACTCATATCAAACTAGGGGCATTAAAAATGCATCCCCTAGACACTTTCATGGAGATTTAAGCTCATAAACATGTATCTCCATCATATCACGTGGAATACATTTCATATTGTCATCATTTCATAAAGCATGTATTTTCATTGTATCACATAGAGTACATTTTTACATATCATGCATATCATTCACCCAAAAAGGCCCAAAAAGGTGATAGCCCAAGTAGGAAAGTTCCCATGTCATAAAAAAGGACGACAAAAATCGATGATACATGTTGATTGATTGATATTGTGGGTAGAAATTTAGTAGACCCCAAAAATGCCAAATACTTGAAAGGGTCTATGTTAAATTCTTTTGAAAAGATTTTTAAAATTGAGCTCCTTTGAAACTTCTTGAAAGAAGGATGAAGATTGATTGTATGACCCCGAATGAAGGAATTGATGATTTACGAAAAGTAGAGTTTTCAAAAACAAGTTGGAGACATTTCAAAAACTCATTGGCTCACAAAATGAAGCCTTGTTCAAAATAGCAAAATATTTTCAAATGGTATGTGCTATTAGGAAATGGGATGATCTTCGTTGAATCGAGTAATCAAAGGGATAAGTTTCCCCCCCATTTTACTCATCTCTCGAAAAAAGGAAAATTGGCAATATGCAAAAGAAAAAAGAAAAGACAAAGAGAATACAAAAACTCCTTGAAAAAGAAGTCTTCCCCGAAAAGAAAAAAGGAATACAAAAACTTCTTAAAATTGAGTATTCTCTTTGAAAGAAAAAAAAGAAAAAAGAAAAGAGAATGCAAAAACTCCTTCAAGAAGAAGTGTTCCCCGAATAGACAGAGGGAATACAAAAACTTCTTCAAAAGAGGTGTTCTCTTGAAAAATGAGAAAAAGAAAAAAAAGAAAGCCAAAGCTGAAAAGAGCAATTTTTCGACTCTTTGCCTTAAACCACGAGACGCTTCAGAAGGGACCGTGGTAACTTTTTCCAATGTCCCCATAACTTATCCCAATGGAAAAAGGTTCAACTATGAAAATCCTAGAGTAGGAATAGAATCTACTCATTTGGATTTCATTTTGTTTGAGAATTAGACTTTGTTATGTAGGAAATGGAACTTTGAAATGTTTTCCAAAATTTCCTACCAAAAACCTCTACCAAGTAGTAGGTATTGAAACCCGCATGAAGGGAAGTATGAAAAATTGGAAGTCATTTTTTATAGAAGATAAAAGGAGTTCCTTGTGGGAAAAGAAATTTTCAAAAACCCAAAATGTCAAAAAGACATGGGATAAACCTACTTGGGGCAGTCGCCCTTTAAAGGCTCTCTCCAAGCTCAAAAACCCCAAAATTGACTCTCCCAAAAGCTCACCTCACTCATGCATGCATTCAAAAATCATTCATGCATGATCATACCTAGGAAAAGTACCCCACATAGGAAAAGTCCCTTTTGGCGGGAAATCCTTCTCTTATGATCCAAGAAAAGGAGTCTACGAAATGAAGGGAGATTTATATTTTCAAGGAAATTTTGGGAAGTAAATCCATAAAGGGTGTTTCTTATTTGCCATTATCCAAATCAATTTGTATTAATGCCAAAGAGGGGTATCTATAAACACCCAAAAAAAAATTTCAAATATTTTCAAAACTCCTCAATTTCCAAAAACCAGTTTAAAACCTTTATGAACTTTCAAATTCAAAAACACCCCAAATTTTAAAGTTTAAACATTTGGGAAATACTTTAAAGGTTTTAAATTAGAGTTGAAATAACCCCTGAGTTTCGAAGCATACAAAGACCCTGGCACAGATTCAGATTCAAATCAAGACTAGATCAACCAGATCAAGTCCAAATTCTAGTGTATCTCGAGGCAAATTCAAATCTAGGGACAAATGAAGCCTAGCTTATCCAAGAAATGTCAGGTCGATACATGCCCAACTTGAACCAGGATCATAAAGCACAAGCCACTGCATGGCCGTAATGAAGCACCAACCCGATTCAATTCAAGGCATGATCATTGAAGCCCAAGCCCTGCAAGGCTGCATGAAGCCAAAATTCACCAAGGGATATGACATTGAGGACATTCAATTAAACAAGTGTATGAAGTTCAACAAACACAAAGTAAGGCTGAACCGATCCAAGCCTCAAGAGGACAAACCTGAAAACGAGTCAAGGTTGGAGCTAAGACCGAACCAAGAAGGGAGTCAAAGACACACGCTTAAAAAGGACACGGCTGGTTGCATCAAAGCCTAGGCAAGTTGTAAAGACCAGCCTTGTGCACCTAGGCCCCAATCAAGTCAAAACGGCTGAACCCATGTCTAGCCCACATGGGCTGGCTTAGGTGGACTCAAGGGGGACCACTTAGGGCTGGCTTGGAGTGGATCAAACCCATCAACAATCAGCTCCGACCCATCCCATAGAACTCCCTAGAACCAGTCCCCCTTGGCCTATAAAAAGGGCCAAGAGGGGGGCGGGTTTCACAACTTGGAAGCTTTGAAATTTTGGAAAGCTAGAGAGAGAGGCTCTAAACTAAGGAGTTTGTGTGATAGTTAGCTGCAGGAATCCAGCCAAGCAAGGGACATCCAAGTGTGGGGAAGAAAGGTGAGTATTAGATAGGTGAGAGTGTGGGAGAAAGAAGGAAGAAAAAAGGGCTCCATGGCCGGATTCATTCTTGAATCCCGACCATCTTGTATTAAACTTGGGTAAGTGTTGCCTTCTTCAATTAAATTCTCATCTTCCTTCTTCAATATCATTAAATTGGGATTGTATTAATGGAGTTTCATCTCCCCCACGTTGTAATAATTAGAGTTGCTACAAATTTTATTTCGTGGATGAATCACCATTAAACACACACTTGAACTCTAATTGTTTGATTAAGCTCCTACCCCAATATATTCTATAATCGTCCTATACTTCTAATCCCCTCTATGCTTAAGCTAATATATACATCTCAATTCGTGTGAGTTTTAATTCGGGACGTAGAGTGGTTGCAATTTCTATTCACGTGAGTTTTAATTCATGATGTAGAGTGGGTGCAATTTAAATTCGTGTGAGTTTGCATCATTACATTAATAAAAGCAGAAATTGGATTTCAATATCTCTACATATATTCCTTTTTGTAATTTTAATTTCTTGATGCTTGCTTCAATTAGACTGAAATTGGCACACATATTCCGTACATATTAGGCCACTCTAAATAAAATTTGCAAGATTTTTAGGGTCGTTCAACCCCGTGATAAAACTAGGAAAAGGCCAAAGCACTTTCTGAACACTTGTTGCACAGTCAAATTTCATAAAACAGAGGTTGGTTAAAAGTCTCATATCTTTGTCCATAGGAATCCAATTCATCAGATTTTTAGTGCATTGGAAAGATGACATCTATTTTTCAACAATACCAAAATCATTAAATTCGGAATTCGAATCATAGAGATACAGGCTCATCTGTGACCCTCTATATTTATGGGACAAAGTAATTCTGGTTCAGTGAGTTAGGTTTGTTCAAACATTTAATTTTGATTCAATATATCTTCAAATTGAGATCTATAAAAAGCACAGAGTTTTCCACACTACCAGCTTCGTCTGGTAAAATTTTGAGAATTTTTGGAGACCTATAGCACATCCAAATCGACTTTAGAAACAGGCCTTGAAAATAGAAAACTCTGTTTTTCAGTACTTGTTCATTTCAAACATTGAATCAAAAGTGCACAAACCAAATTCTTTCAAAACACTAGCTGTTCACGTGATTTGAAGTAAAACCTGTTTGCAAATTAAAGCTTCTAAGCGCTTAAACTGACCCTTGAGCATCAGTTCAAGAAGGTTTAAGTGAAAAGATCCTCCTTGCCTACAATCGCCAAGAAAGTTAAATCTTTGCTAGTTTGTGTAAACTAGCTGGCACGCTCATGCAAGCATAGATAGAAAAAGGTTTACTTCAAGTTTTCCATAGCTTAGGAGTGAAAATTTTTATGTCTACACTTAGGACCGGTTATTTTTAGTCCACCCTTAAGCAAGATTGCCATGATCATGTTAGGAAATGTCATCAATGTCAAGTGCATGGACATGCCATTCATATCCCATCGTCCACCTTACATTCCATTGTAAGCCCATGGCCCTTCACTATGTGGACATTTGATATTGTAAGCACCCCAACATCCCACGATTATCATAAAACATACCTGGTTTGCAAAATCAACTTTAAAAAGACCCTTTGAGTTTTGAAAACCCAGGAGCCTTCCCAAAACCTTGTAAATATTGTTTTTGAATCCTGTAAATAGTGTTTTGAAGCCCTGTATCGAATATGAGTTTTTAAACCCGGGCTAAACCCCATTTTCCAAAGAAACCAAAGACGAACAGGTGAAGCATACAAAGATGACACCTGATAAAAATGCAGCCCAACAAGTGGCTCACAAAGGCAAATTCCAGAAGCAGGCTTAGGAGCAGTTTCCAGAGCCCAGAAGAGCATCCTAGCCTGATAAAAGCCAGGTTCAAAAGTGTAGACGCGCGAAAATCCCCGCCTCTTTACCTTTTCAGGGCTCGGAGCGGATCCTCTCGTGTGTCTAAGGCCTATGTATGCAAACAGGGAGTGCCAGCTAGCTTACTTAAGCTAGCGAAGATATTTTTAACACTGACTTCTAAACGTGGCGACTGTGAGCAAGTAAGCTCTTGTCGTCGTAGACCTTCTTGCACCGATGCGCAAGGGTCAGTCTGTACGCTTTGCAAAAATCAAGTTTTGGAGAGAAAGTCTACGAAGCGGTTCGAGGTGTCTATTTTGGGTCTTTAAAATGCGATTGCATGTTTTAGATCACGTGGATTTGCACGTGCCTAAGTCTTTTCTTTTATCCCTTTTCGGGCCACCTAGTTTGTGTGTTATGAACACTCCACTACATGGGCGAATTCGAGCGGGGCTTGCTTTGATGCAAATATGCGTCCTACCTCGTGGTATGGCGTAGATGCAATGCAAACTCACGCTACTCCAAAGGGAAAACCCAAAATGTAAAGACAATACTGAAGGGAAATAACCGAAGGGAAATAACCGAAGGGAAATATGTATATAGATTATGTATATGAGCCCTTACTCGGGTCTTGCAAATAAGAGTGAAGGCTCAATGTGGGTGCGTGCTTGAATTGAAGACTTACTCACACGACATGAAATTAAACCCAAATATAAATTGCAGTATGGCCTTGACTAAGGTCTTGGGAGTAAGAGCGAAGGCTCAATGTGTGTGAGAGTGCTTGAATTGAAGTACTTACTCACACGACATGAAATGAAACCCAAATAGTATAGGTCGGCCCTTACTTGGGTCTTTCAAATAAGAGCGAAAGCTCAATGTGTGTGAGAGTGCTTGAATTGAAAGACTTACTCACACGACATGAAATGAGGCCCTTACTTGGGTCTTTCAAATAAGAGCGAAAGCTCAATGTGTGTGAGAGTGCTTGAATTGAAAGACTTACTCACACGACATGAAATGAAACCCAAATAGTATAGGTCGGCCCTTACTTGGGTCTTTCAAATAAGAGCGAAAGCTCAATGTGTGTGAGTGCTTGAATTGAAAGACAACGCACCCAACTTAAGCAAAAACCCTTCGAAAATGAAAGTATATATATATACTTATGTATTAGGGGCTGATTAGGCCCGTGTGTGTTCAAAATCGTGCACAACTAAGAGAGTGCACGTGTGTGGGTGTGCCAAGCCACGTTATTACAAGCGGGGGGAGACTATGCTCCGTTATTACAACCCCGTATCAAATTGAATCTCAAGCAAGTATACAACTAAAGACCGAGTTTAGGCACTTACGAGTAGCTGGTCCGTAGAGGCCTTGCTTGAGCGTGGGCTTGGCCTTCGCCTTGGGCTGCAAACGGGAGCTCCGCGAGGGTAAATGACAAAGGGTGCTGGCCGGGTGCAAGTGGGGCGCGGGATGGGCGCCTCGAAGGTGGCCGGCTGCAAGTAGGTGTCGCCTTGATGTAGGGGGATTAAAGGGGCTGGGCCAAGTTAGTGTGTAGGGCCACTAGGAGAGTATAGAGTGTTAGGGGGGTATGGACCTAAGGGGAGCCTATGGGAAGGCCGAATGGGACACCTAGGGGAAAGGAGGTGGCTGGCCGAATGGAAGGGATAGTCGGTTGGAGTGGCCGACTAGGAGAATGTGGTGGTGGCGGGCGGCTAGGATGACTAGGGCTGGAGTATGGGAAGGAAGCTAGCTAGGTGATGGGGCTAGGTGGTAGTGGGTGTAGTGGGTATAAGGGAGTGCTATGGGTAGGCCTTAGGAAATCGGATAGGGTGGCCGAGTGTAGCTAGGGTAGTTAGGTAGCGGCGAATAGCTAGGGCGGCTAAGGCTTGGCCGAGTGGGAGTGGTGGCGGCGAGTGGCTGATATTAGGGTAAAGTGGTGGTATGGTGGGTGGCTGGGAGTGGAGAGAGAGTGGAGAAGGAGCTAGGTAGAGTGTGGGGTACTTACCGAGTGAAGAGAAGGTGGCGCTCGGCTGGAAGGGAGTCGGGCAGGTGGTGATGTTCGACCGGGAGGTGGTGGAGATCGCGGCGCAAGTGGTGGTGGGATGGAGAGTAGGTGGTGGTGTAGGCGGAGCAGGTGGAGCAGCTGGGGAAGTGGAGGAAGAGAGGGCCCGACTGGGATGGGTGAGGGGTTCTAGCTAGGAAACCCGCCCCCAAGGGGGGGGGGGGTTTATATAGGGATGGGTAAGTCGGTTAGGGCTGGGTTTGGGGTAGTGGTTAGGTGGTTTAGGTAGGGTGGTATGAAGATAAGGTGGGTTGGAAAGGGTAGGGCCAGATATTTTAAAAACTAGTGGTTTGGGTAGGTTGTGGGCTAGGGGTGGTTTGGGGGTTTAGGGCTAGGTTAGGTGGTTGGGTTGTAGGGTGAGGTTTAGTGAGCTAGGTTAGGTGATTAGGCTAGGTTAGGTGATTAGGCTAGGTTTAGGGAAATTAACCTAGGTTTAGGGAAGGATTAGGGAAGTGGGTTAGGTGATTAGGTTGGGATTAGGCCGGGATTAGGGAAGTGGGTTAGGTGATTAGGCTCAGATTAGGGGTGGATTAGGGTGGTAGGCTAGGATTAGGTGTTTTGGGTTAGGTTTAGGTGAAGGAGCTCCCTTTGCATGGCCCATAGACCTTAACCACCTCATGTTGGTGCAGCCCTAGGTTAGGTTTTGGCTAATTACAAGCTTAAACCCACTCAATTAGGCTAACCCACATGATTAACCCCAAACTTGACACACAAGTTAAGCTTAATTACAACACTCTTGATATTATCCATCCCCACTCTCTCTCATGCCCATAATCCCACGTGAAATTCAAGTGGGCCCCACCTCCATTTATGAGAAGGTGATGTGGGCCATGGATATGGATATTGGATTGGATCTCTAGATCCAAATCCAAATCCAAGTCCACATATGGGTTTGGATTGGGATCTGGATATATATGGTCCAGATCCAATTCAAACTGAACTCTGACTCCTTCGAGCTGGGTTCGAAACGGATGATTTGTGCGGGGTCTGACAGCATCAGTACTCCGTCTGCGTTGGGTCTTCGCCAACATGGTCATCCGCCTCCGTTTCTACCTTTCTAAGATGACTTCAAATGACATTTTGATAAGAAAAGGGTCTTGGACGTTCGAGATCCTGGGGGTGTGGATGTGATACGAGAGTTGCTGTGCCGGGCTTGACATGTGCTCCGGTTCCGGGCTCTCTTTGACTTCGCTGGTCCTGTCTTGATTAGGCCATGCTGCTTTGGGGTTTCAAAAACGTGTTTTTAAAAGGTTTTCAAAAGCTATATTATATATTTTTGAAATGCAGAGTTTAAAACATATGTACAGGGTTGTCTGGAAGGCTCCCGCGTTTCCAGACTAAAAATGGCCCTTTGGGGCTGCTTTTACAAAACTAGGTTTTAAGAAATTCGTGGGATTTCGGGGTGTTTATAGATGCCCCTCTTTGGCCTTGTCCAAATCGATTTGGATAAGGGCAAAGATGACAAACACCCCTTTCAATGTCTCCCTAGATCTATCCATGAAGAACATGGGATCGTCCCAATTTTCAGCAAAAATCTCAATTTACAAACTCTGGTGGGAGGAGATATCACGCCAAAGGGTTCTACATGGAATCTGGTCCTAAATGGGATCATGTTCATGCAAGTACCATGCGTGGAATGCAAATGACATGGGTGTGGTGCCAAAAGTGGCGACCTCCCAGAGACTAGGTGTGGTCGAACTCTAGAGACTTACAAGGCCTATTGCTCCAAGTGAGCAAGTCCTATGCTGTTCGATGTTCGGTTTTCAAAACTTATTTACAAAAGCTATTTACAAAAGGGACAACTGTCTTGAGCCTCGATCCTAAGGATCTCGAGCTCTTCGTGCTTGCCCTTGTTTGAGACTTAACACTCGCTTATCTAGCGGAGGTTTTATAAGAAAACAAGGCATATTTCAAATTCCGACGCCTTACTCAAAACGTCGAATTCTCAAACAAGATGAAATTCAAGTAAGTAAATCCTATTTTTACTTTAGGATTCCTCGAAATGAATCATGCTTTAGCTTGGGATAAGCCAGGGATGGGAAAGAGATACCACGGTCCATTATGAAGCGTCCCGTGGTTTAAGGCATAGAAGGCGGAAAACTGCTCTTTTTGAGCTTTTTGGCCTCTTTTTCCTTTCTTTCATAGAGGGTCTCCCTTTGGGAGTATTTTTTCTTTAATCCCTCTTTTTCATAAGAGAATCAATTTTTCTTTTTGAAGTCTGGTTTCTTTCTTTTGGAAAGAGACTTTGAATGGGAAATTTCCTTTTGTTTTGGGCATTTGTTTTCCTTTTGGAAGAAGAAGAGAAGAGGGGAGGACTTATCCCAAGCCTACACTCGATCCATTCCAGATCAGCCTATTTAGAAATAGCACGTACCCCTTGCAAGTATCTTGCTATGTTGAACTAGGCCTTTCTTTGTAAGAAGAAGGATTTTGAAATGTAACCACGATTTTGAAAACTCCACTCTTTCACAAGTGCGAATTCTCTCACTCAGGGTCACACGAGTTCGCCTTTGCACCTTATTCACATGTCTCAGGGCAGCTATCCCTTTTTAATATTTTCGAAAAATGGAACTTAATCTAGATCCTACACATGATACTTCTTTAAGTATTGAATATTGATAGGATCTGCTAAGTTCCTACCTTCTACATCGATCAACCAATACGAATTGTTCTTAGTGGTTGCTCGTACAACATAGGGTCCATCCCAGTTGGGGCGCCACTTGCCTAGGGGGTGTGGGCCACGATGATGGATAGTTTTTAAAACCAGATCCCCCACTTCAAAGTGGCGAGGTCTCATGTGTTTGCTATAATGTCGGGCTATCCTTTGTCGGTATGCACGAGCATGATCCATGGCAAGGAGTCGCCTCTCATCTAGCAAATCTAGTTCGGCCATCCTAGCATGCTGAAGCGTCTCTAGGGGGAGGTCGAGTGCTATGGATGTATGGAATGAATGCAGTTGAGTATGAATGGGAAGAATGGCGTTTGTGCCATAGACCAACTCGAATGATGTGGCATTCGTGGGAGTCCGGATGGAAGTCCTATAAGCCCATAAGGCTTCATCCAGCTTCTCGTGGCACGTCCTACACTTCTCTAAGGTTTTCTCAATAATACTAATGAGAGTCTTGTTTGTGGCTTCGGCTTGGCCGTTGCCTTGAGGGTAGTAGGGCGAGGAGAAGTGGTGAGTTATGCCATACATGTTGCACAACTTAACCATCCGCTCGTTCTTGAATGGGGTACCATTATCAGACACAAGGTCTCGTGGAACCCCAAATCGAGCCAAGATATTCCTCCGAATGAAAGCCACCACATGTTGCCCCATTACATTGGTTAGAGAAATGGCTTCCACCCACTTGGAGAAATACTTCGTGGCTGCTAAAATAAATCGATGCCCATTCGAGGCCTTTGGAAATATTGGGCCTACGATGTCAAACGCCCACATGGTAAATGGCCAGGGGCTGACCACGGAATGCAATGCAGATGAAGGGATATGAATGGCGTGCCCATGCACTTGACATGGATGACACTTCCTAACATGATCGTGACAATCCTTTTTCAGGGTGGACCAAAAATAGCCCCCTCTAAGTATTTTCATCGACATCATGTTGGCGTTAACATGACCTCCACATTCTCCATCGTGGAACTCATGCATCACTATCCTAGCCTCCTCTAGGTCGATACACCTAAGTAGAATGCCGGTAAAACTTTTTTTGTATAAAACCCCACCCAAAATGGTGTATCGAGTCGAAATCTTACGAATGAATGCCTTATCTTTGGATGTGGCATCCTCGGTGAATCCCCCATTTTCTAAAAATCGTTTTATGTCATAAAACAGGGTTTTTCAATAGACTCGGGGTTGTTTTGGCAAATATCCAAGTCGTGTGTGGATGGGTGGGGCGCATGCCATATTTCCAAAGATCTGGTCCCTGAAATGGGATCGACCTTCAGGGCTGAACCCAAGGAGGAGAGGGCATCAGCGATGCCATTGTCCTCTCTTCCTATGTGTGTGAGTTTACATGACTGGAAGGATTGGACCAATCGAGTGGCCAACTCGTGATATGGAAGTAGTTTCTCATTACGTACTTGCCAAATTTTCAAAACTTGGTTTATGACAAGGAGTGAATCTCCAAAGACCTCGATGCATGATGCCCCTAGAGTTTTCGAAATCCTTAAGCCTTGTATGAGTGCTTCATACTGAGCTACGTTGTTGGAACATTCGAAATCTAAGCAGACTGCTATGGGAATCTCACCCTTTTCAGGGGAGATTAGGATGACCCCGGCACCAGCCCCTCGTTGGTTTCGTGCCCCATCGAAGTGCATCTTCCACACTTGGTTTTCGAAAGAGTTTGCCAAAATGTGGTTTTGAAAATGGTTTTGCAATATGCCTTCATCAGGCATTTCGACAAGAGTGGGATATGCGTCCCCTAAGGGGAATTCAGCCACGTAATCTGCTAGGGCTTGCCCCTTAATGGAGATCTGGTGATGGTATTTCAGATCATACTCCATTAGAAGGAGTTGCCATTTGCTCAATCTACCGTGAGAATGGGTTTTTCGAACAAGTGCTTGATTGGATCAAGCTTGGACACTATCCAGATCTCATGATCTAGAAAATAGTGTCTGAACTTCTGGCAGGCCCAGACTAGGGCCAAGCACGTCTTCTCCATGGCTTGATAATTTCGTTCATAAGCCAAGAGAGTTTTCGAAATATAGTAGATGGCGTACTCCTTATGGGTGTCATCCTCGTATTGAGCCAACAGGGCTCCTAAAGCATTTACATGCACGGAGATGTATAATAAAAGCGGTTTTCCTTGCTTTGGAGGATTAAAAACGGGGGGATTAACCAAGTATGCCTTCAGTCTCTCGAAGGACTTTTGGCATTCGTCATCCCATAAGAATTTCGTACCCTTCCTCAACAGTTTGTTGAAGGGTTCGCATCTAGTTGCCAGATTCGATATGAATCGGCGCACGGATTGTAATTGACCCTGGAGGCTACGGATTTGGGTAAGATTGGAGGGTGGAGCCATGTCTATGATGGCTCGACACTTAGAGGGGTCGACTTCTATTCCCCTTTGGCTCACCATAAAGCCTAGAAGCTTCCCTGATTCTACCCCGAACACACATTTTTGTGGGTTTAGCTTTACTTTGTAAAGCCTAAGCCTTTCGAAAATCTTTTGTAAACATTCGATATGGGTGCATCGGGTTTTGGATTTCGCCAAGAGATCATCTACATACACTTCTACAAGCTCATGATTTTGATCATGAAAGATCGTGTTCATGGCTCGTTGGTATGTTGCGCCGGCATTTTTCAAACCAAAGGGCATGACTCTATAGCAGTACGTGCCCCATGGGGTTGTGAAGGCGGTCTTACCCTGATCTCGTGGGCTTAGTTTGATTTGATTATAGCCTGAATAGCCATCCATAAATGAAAACATTTCATGATTTGCAGTACTATCAACTATCAAATCTATGTTTGGTAAAGGATAATTATCCTTAGGAGTGGCTTTATTCAGGTTTCTGAAATCGATGCATATTCGAATTTTCCCATTGGTTTTTCGAACCACAACGATATTTGACAACCAATCAGAATACGCAATGGGTTTTATAAATCCAGCTTTTAGCAGATCTTCTAAACCCTCTTTGACTTACGTGTGTACATTCGGGTGTATTTTCCTAAGCTTCTGCTTTATGGGTTTTACACCTGCATCTAAGGGAAGACGATGCTCGACAATGCTGGGATCTATGCCCGGCATGTCTTCATACGTCCATGCAAACACATCTAAATAGGTTCGTAGAAATGCAATGAATGCTAACTTTTCAGTTTCATGCAAGCATGCGCCTATTTTGATGGTTTTGGGATTGGAATCATCCCCTAGGTTCACCTCTATGAAATCTCCTCCTACTGATTGGGAAGGTCTTTCAAAATCGAGAATTCTATGAAATTCTGGGAGCTCAGAAGTGGGATCTTCCTCAAGGGGATCCACTTCTGGGCTTTGATCATTCTCGTGGGCTATAGACCCGAGGGAACTTGATGCGTGGTTTTCAAAATGACCTGGTTTTGTACTTGGATTTTCAAGTGATTTCGAAATTTTTGGTCTGGCTATGCAGACGACGTTTCTTTCGAAATCCTTTTCTTTTGCCAAAGTCCTACCAGGAGCAGCTATGTACAAAATCTTTTTAGTATTTTCCAAATTTTCGATTTTTTGGGGTTTTTGTAAAACAAGAACCTTGGCAACTATACAAAGCACTCTTTTTTCGAGTTTTTGTTTTTCCATTGTTTTTGGTTTTTCTTGATTTTCGATTTTTTTGATTTTAAGTTTTTCAAATGTTTTTGTATTTTTAGAAAAGGGATCTTCCGTCATACCTACAAAGGAAAAACACTACGGGTTAGACTTGGAATAGGAGATCTAAATCGTAGGTCTCTTCTAAGGCAGGTTCCGGGGCACCCTTGACCCAGGTGGTCACAGGGGGTGGCTCCGGCGGTATTCGGGGAGTATAGCAGATCCCATATCGGCTTGGGTTGGCCCTAGGACCCTGGTTCTGCGCCCCTAGACTTTTGTAGGGCGTGTAGCCCATGTTCAACAACATGTTCCACGACTTTTTGTTTTTTGAAAAAGTAGGATACAAGTCGTGGTCCTGGAACATGCTATCGTCCATATTAGGCTCGTATGGCCTCTTGTCCAGGGGCTTTGGAAATAGGGAACGCTTGGGTTTTCCTAAGAGGATTAAAGTCGGGAGGGGGCCAGCTTTGGGAGGCCCCTTCACACATACAACCTTCCTAGGGTTGTTCAACACGAGCCGTGGTGGCTCAACCATAATTTGCCCCAAGTTAGCCTCATGGGCCAGGGAGCTTGATAAACAAGGGGAGTTTATGATCCCCTGAAGCTGTGGGTGACTCTCACCTAGGATCACTACGACCTGGTCCCTAAAAGGGATCTTGACACACTTGTGGAAGGTGGATGGCACAGCGCACAAACTGTGTATCCAGGGCCTTCCCAAGAACATGTTATAATGGGGGTGGATGTCCAAGACATGGAACACCCCCGTGTGTTCGATCCCTCCCGTTTCCATTGGGAGTTCGATGGATCCTAAAGGTCTAGACGCATTCCCATCGTATCCAGTGATAACGATGGGGCTTGGGTTCACTGAAGTCAAGGTGACTCCGATTTTGTACGCCACATGAAGTGGAAGGATGTTGAGCCCTCCTCCACCATCGACTAGGCACCTGTCCAAAGAGTGGTTGTTTAGAACCACCTCGATATGCAGGGCCTGGTTATGGGTTTCGTAGGGTCTATCTACATCATCTTCCGAAAAAGTGATGGGCGATTTTGCTCCTAATAAAGCCACTTGGGTAGACAAGGATTCCGGACTTATGTTCGAATCAACCTTGGCCCTTTCTAGAATTTTCTCTAATACAAGTCTATGCCTAGGCGAGGTTTTTATAAGCTCTAGGATAGACATGTGAATAGGAATCTTTGAAAGGTGGTTTTCGAAGTCATAAGGATTTAGGATGACTTTGTCCTTATCTGCTTTTGGCAGACCACTAGGGATACATGCTTTTGAGGGGCCAGGCACACTGACCACCTTTTGAGCACCTTGAAGGTGCGGGGGTTGGTAGATCCTCCCGGATCTAGTGACTTCCCCCATCACCAGCCTAGGGTTCGCGCTAAACTTGGCTCTAAGGATGAGCTGAGGAGAACCTTGGATTTTTAAAACTGGTTTTACCGGGGTTTCCACTTTTGGTGGTCCCCGAATGACGACTTGGGCGGGCCTCTTGTATAGTACAAGGATGGGCGCACAAGTAGGTCGACCAGGTTCTGGCTTTCGCGCTAGTTCCTTGGAAATGGTGAGGGTACATACCTCCTTTCCTTTCCCACTGCCACTGGCGTGTTTGGGAAAGGGCTCCTTGAAGATAGCTTGAGGTGGCTCAGGTTCCGCAATGACCTGGAGCCGGCCTTCTGCTATCAAGTTCTCAATTTTATTTAAGAGAGAGAAGCAGCGTTTGGTGTCATGGCCTTTGAGCCGATGATACTTACAAAATCGGTTTAAATACCCCCCTTTGGACGTGACTCCTTCGGGGATTTCAGGGAGTTCTATCATACCCTAGGCAAGTAAGAGGTCTAGGACCTCCGACACAGGTTGCCCTAGCGGAGTATACTCCCGTTTTTCAACTGGTTTTTGAAAATTGCATTCCCTCTTATTTTCTAATTTTTCAAAATTTTTGGAAGTGCCTGCCATGCCGGGATCCACCCGGACATTGGCGATTTTATGGGGCTTTGCCCCTTTGTCCGTCGTGGGCAGCCCATATGCAATGGGCTTTTCCAAACGGGTTTTTGGAACGACACTTCCTTTCCATAAGTGATCGTATGTCCCTTTTCGTAAGTTGGTTTCGAAAAGGGAGGCCTTTTTGATCAACTTATGGAAAGTTGAAATCTCATGGAGCGAGAGAAGGGTTTTAACTCGCTTTTAAAATTATCCAGGATGAGCATTACTGCGCATCCTTCGGATATGGGCTCTCGCACTTGGCCCAAAAGCGACCTCCATCTTATAATGAAGGCATGTACGTCTTCGTTCATGCCTTGCTTTGTATCCCTTAAGGTATTCAGAGTCGGCGTGACTTCTACGTTGTGTGCAAACCTTTGCATGAAGCAGTTCGCTAACTCTTCAAAAGTAGCGAACTGGCTTAAGTCGTAGGAAGCCAGCCATTTGGCAGCTGTGCCTTTAAAGGATAGAGGGAACCAATACACCCATTTCATCGAGTCCTTTTTCTTCTTATGGGCTCGACGTGAGAAAAGCTGCAAGTGAGACCTAGGGTCTCCCATGCCATCATACCGATGGAAGTTCGGTATTTCATCGTCACTGTCTGTTTCGTAATCCATAGGAAGGAAATCAGATAGGGCGTAGTTTCTTTTCTCTTTATTCTGCCCTTTCAACAACTGCTGTAGGGCTTTACGGTCCTTTTGTGTGAAGGACTCGTGGTATTGGTTGCCTTCCATTACGGAGGCCTCTTTTTGCTTGCGAGGTTTTTCAGATTTCTTTTTAGGCCTTTGTTCACCGTTCGATGAACATGAATCGCCTACTTCAGCCTCTTGGCTGAGAGCATCGATTTTGGCCTCAAACTCCCTTCTCAAGTCCTCGATTTCATCTAGTTTTATTTTGTTTTTGAAAATCCTCCTAGAGTGAGAACTTGATGCGCATGAGCCTTGGCTCGACACTTCACTTGGATTGGATTTTGACATGCTTTTCAAGCTTTTTCAAAATGTCCTAAGTACAAGCAAAGAAAACAAGTTAAAACGACACCTTTTTACAAAATTTTCGCAAGACTTCTACTTGAAAACTCGATTTTTGAAAGGCTCACGTCCCACCGGGTGTGCCAATCTCTGTAGACGCGCGAAAATCCCCGCCTCTTTACCTTTTTAGGGCTCGGAGCGGATCCTCTCGTGTGTCTAAGGCCTATGTATGCAAACAGGGCATGCCAGCTAGCTTACTTAAGCTAGCGAAGATATTTTTAACACTGACTTCTAAACGTGGCGACTGTGAGCAAGTAAGCTCTTGTCGTCGCAGACCTTCTTGCACCGATGCGCAAGGGTCAGTCTGTACGCTTTGCAAAAATTGAGTTTTGGAGAGAAAGTCTACGAAGCGGTTCGAGGTGTCTATTTCGGGTCTTTAAAATGCGATTGCATGTTTTAGATCACGTGGATTTGCACGTGCCTAAGTCTTTTCTTTTATCCCTTTTCGGGCCACCTAGTTTGTGTGTTATGAACACTCCACTACATGGGTGAATTCGAGCGGGGCTTGCTTTGATGCAAATATGCATCCTACCTCGTGGTATGACATAGATGCAATGCAAACTCATGCTACTCCAAAGGGAAAACCCGAAATGTAAAGACAATACTGAAGGGAAATAACCGAAGGGAAATATGTATATAGATTATGTATATGAGCCCTTACTCGGGTCTTGCAAATAAGAGCGAAGGCTCAATGTGGGTGCGTGCTTGAATTGAAAGACTTACTCACACGACATGAAATTAAACCCAAATATAAATTGCAGTATGGCCTTGACTAAGGTCTTGGGAGTAAGAGCGAAGGCTCAATGTGTGTGAGAGTGCTTGAATTGAAGTACTTACTCACACGACATGAAATGAAACCCAAATAGTATAGGTCGGCCCTTACTTGGGTCTTTCAAATAAGAGCGAAAGCTCAATGTGTGTGAGAGTGCTTGAATTGAAAGACTTACTCACACGACATGAAATGAAACCCAAATAGTATAGGTCGGCCCTTACTTGGGTCTTTCAAATAAGAGCGAAAGCTCAATGTGTGTGAGTGCTTGAATTGAAAGACAACGCACCCAACTTAAGCAAAAACCCTTCGAAAATGAAAGTATATATATATATACTTATGTATTAGGGGCTGATTAGGCCCGTGTGTGATCAAAATCGTGCACAACTAAGAGAGTGCACGTGTGTGGGTGTGCCAAGCCACGTTATTACAAGCGGGGGGAGACTATGCTCCGTTATTACAACCCCGTATCAAATTGAATCTCAAGCAAGTATACAACTAAAGGACGAGTTTAGGCACTTACGAGTAGCTGGTCCGTAGAGGCCTTGCTTGAGCGTGGGCTTGGCCTTCGCCTTGGGCTGCAAACGGGAGCTCCGCGAGGGTAAATGACAAAGGGTGTTGGCCGGGTGCAAGTGGGGCACGGGATGGGCGCCTCGAAGGTGGCCGGCTGCAAGTAGGTGTCGCCTTGATGTAGGGGGATTAAAGGGGTTGGGCCAAGTGAGTGTGTAGGGCCACTAGGAGAGTATAGAGTGTTAGGGGGGTATGGACCTAAGGGGAGCCTATGGGAAGGCCGAATGGGACACCTAGGGGAAAGGAGGTGGCTGGCCGAATGGAAGGGATAGTCGGTTGGAGTGGCCGACTAGGAGAATGTGGTGGTGGCGGGCGGCTAGGATGACTAGGGCTGGAGTATGGGAAGGAAGCTAGCTAGGTGATGGGGCTAGGTGGTAGTGGGTGTAGTGGGTATAAGGGAGTGCTATGGGTAGGTCTTAGGAAATCGGATAGGGTGGCCGAGTGTAGCTAGGGTAGTTAGGTAGCGGCGAATAGCTAGGGCGGCTAAGGCTTGGCCGAGTGGGAGTGGTGGCGGCGAGTGGCTGATATTAGGGTAAAGTGGTGGTATGGTGGGTGGCTGGGAGTGGAGAGGGAGTGGAGAAGGAGCTAGGTAGAGTGTGGGGTACTTACCGAGTGAAGAGAAGGTGGCGCTCGGCTGGAAGGGAGTCGGGCAGGTGGTGATGTTCGGCCAGGAGGTGGTGGAGATGGCGGTGCAAGTGGTGGTGGGATGGAGAGTAGGTGGTGGTGCAGGCGGAGCAGGTGGAGCAGCTGGGGAAGTGGAGGAAAGAGAGGGCCCGGCTGGGATGGGTGAGGGGTTCTAGCTAGGAAACCTGCCCCTAAGGGGGGGGGGTTTATATAGGGATGGGTAGGTCGGTTAGGGCTGGGTTTGGGGTAGTGATTAGGTGGTTTAGGTAGGGTGGTATGAAGATAAGGTGGGCTGGAAAGGGTAGGGCCAGATATTTTAAAAACTAGTGGTTTGGGTAGGTTGTGGGCCAGGGGTGGTTTGGGGGTTTAGGGCTAGGTTAGGTGGTTGGGTTGTAGGGTGAGGTTTAGTGAGCTAGGTTAGGTGATTAGGCTAGGTTTAGAGAAATTAACCTAGGTTTAGGGAAGGATTAGGGAAGTGGGTTAGGTGGTTAGGCTCAGATTAGGGGTGGATTAGGGTGGTAGGCTAGGATTAGGTGTTTTGGGTTAGGTTTAGGTGAAGGAGCTCCCGTTACATGGCCCACAGACCTTAACCACCTCATGTTGGTGCAGCCCTAGGTTAGGTTTTGGCTAATTACAAGCTTAAACCCACTCAATTAGGCTAACCCACATGATTAACCCCAAACTTGACACACAAGTCAAGCTTAATTACAACACTCTTGATATTATCCATCCCCACTCTCTCTCATGCCCATAATCCCACGTGAAATTCAAGTGGGCCCCACCTCCATTTATGAGAAGGTGATGTGGGCCATGGATATGGATATTGGATTGGATCTGTAGATCCAAATCCAAATCCAAGTCCACATATGGGTTTGGATTGGGATCTGGATATATATGGTCCAGATCCAATCCAAACTGAACTCTGACTCCTTCGAGCTAGTTTCGAAATGGACGATTTGTGCGGGGTCTGACAGCATCAGTACTCCGTCTGCATTGGGTCTTCACCAACATGGTCGTCCGCCTCCGTTTCTGCCTTCCGGAGATGACTTCAAATGACATTTTGATAATAACAGGATCTTGGACGTTCGAGATCCTGGGGGTGTGGATGTGATACGAGAGTTGCTGTGCCGGGCTTGACATGTGCTCCGGTTCTGGGCTCTCTTTGACTTCGTTGGTCCTGTCTGGATTAGGCCATGCTGCTTTGGGGTTTCAAAAACGTGTTTTTAAAAGGTTTTCAAAAGCTATATTATATATTTTTGAAATGCAGAGTTTAAAACATATGTGCAGGGTTGTCTGGAAGGCTCCTGGGTTTCCAGACTAAAAATGGCCCTTTGGGGCTGCTTTTACAAAACCAGGTTTTAAGAAATTCGTGGGATTTCGGGGTGTTAACAAAAAGGCGAAAGGAAGGCCAAGGCACAAAGCAGTTTGCAAGCCAGGAGCACCAAGTAGCCAGGTCGACCATCCTTGTCCAAGCATCAAGAATTTGAACCAGAAAAATCACAAATGAGCAGAAACGGAGTCCGAAAAGGCGAAAAGGAATCCAAACGACAAAGATTGGGGAAACCAACACCAGACGGAGCACTGATGAAGCCAGGGCTCGCATAGATCGTCCGCCTCGAAAAGCTAAGAAGGACCATCTAGAGAAAATTTGGATTGGATCTGGACCATAAATATCCAGATCCATATCCAAATAGTGTTTGGATTTGGGTCAATCCAAATAGTGTTTGCATTTGGATTGGATGCAAATAGTGTTTGGATTAGATCGGATCTGGCTCAAAATATCCAGATCCATATCCATAAAAATGTTGGATTTGGATCGGATACGGATCTCAAAATATTCGAGATCCAAGATCCAGATCCAAATAGTATTTGGATTTAGATTTGGATCCAAATCTCAAACCCAAACCCAAATCCAAGACCCACCTCACTTGCCTATAAATAGGAGTGAGGGGGTCTCCAAGAGTTCACGTGAAAACTCAACTTGGAGGAGCTTGGAGGATAGAGAGGGTATTAAGGTGAGTGCTTAGTGCTTTCTTCATTTGTTTAGGGTTTTTAATTGTGGGTTTGTGAGGGATTAGAAGGGCTGCCCCACCTTAATTGAAGGGCTGAATTTGCTTGAACAAGGATGCTTAAGGTGGCTGATTGGAGCTTGAGCACACCCTAAACTGCCATTAAGAGGTAAGCCCTAATCCACCCTAAACCTCTTCTTAACTCCTCTAAACCACCCCAAACCTACCCTAATTCACCCCACTTAAACCCTCACAACACCCTTAATCCCCATTAGACTAAACCCAACACCCTAACCAACCCTAATCTAAACCACCCGGCCACCCCTAGACCTACCCGAACCCTCTCACTACCCCCTGCGCACCTCACGCGTCCTGCGCGTAATGCAGGTGCCCCATGCGCCACGCCCGTGCCCCGTACCGCCTTACCGCCCCGCGAACCTCCCTGGCGCCTGTCGCCTTGCCTAGCGCCTAGCGCCCGTCGCCTGGTGTTTAGCGCCTAGCGCCACACACCCTCAGTCGGCCTACCCACCAACCGACCTAACACCGACTCTACCTAATTCCCTGCCACCACACTGCCGCCTCAACCGACCTACTGCCACCTACCACCACTACCTTACACTCCACAACCGACCTACCCAACACCCAGCCGCATTCCCTCCTTAGCCGACCTAGTTCCACCACACACCCCATCCACCTAGTGCCGCCCATAGCTCACCCCACTACCACACACCCTAACCGACCTTACCGTGATCCCCAACTCCACATCCCATCCTAGGCTAACACTCGCCCACCTAACCTCCCATCCGTGACCTTTACCTCCCACACACCCCGATTCCATACCACACCCGTGACCTCCTCACCATAACCCCTACCTAACACCCCAGTCGTGACCCTTAGCTCCCACACACCCCAACTACCATCCCACACCACCGCCTCATATCCCCACCTAACACCTTGCCATAACCCCCCCCATACAACCCGTAGCTCACCTCCTTGGCCGTAACCCTACAAAGCCCCACTAAGACCTGCACCCACCTCTTGCCGTGAATCCATACCTCTCAAGCCAAAAGCCTGCCAAGCTCAAAGGCTCCGCCCAACCACTTTTCACCTCAAGCTTCAAGGGAGGCCTGTTCGTGATTGTAAAGCACAAGCCCGTGTAGATTGGAGTGGACAAACATCCGAATCACTTGTAAGTGATTCAAATTCGGTATTTCATATCTCCTTCTACGTTTAATTCAATTTGGATAGGGGTTGTATTAACAGAGCGTTGTCTCCCCTCGGGTTATAATATTGGTGCTTGATACACAAGACACACACGAGCACTTGAGCCTTAGCTCTTAACTCGTACACAAGCAACCACATGCACGATTGAGCCTTCGCTCTTACTCCCAAGACTCTAGTAAGAGCTGCGTGAGTCGTCTTTAATTTTACACACTCCACACACGTGTGCATTGAGCCTTCGCTCTTATTATATTTATGCATTTCAATTCAGCTGGGTTGTTACATTAAGTCGTGTGAGTTTGTCTTTCAATTACACACTTGCACCCAAAGAACACCCGAGCGCTTGCTCAAGCACCTCATGCACCATTTTGGCCTCAGCAACCACTAAGATATAGCCATATCTCTATATTTTCTGCTGCGTTTTCCCTGTTCAGCTGCGTGTGTTGCCTTTACATTTACACACAAACACAACACGTGCACGTTGACGATGTTCGGGCTCATATATATATAGTTGTATCTCCCTTTCCGCTGGGTTTTATATTTCAGCTGCGTGTGTTGCATTTCAATTTATACACAATACATACGCACACGTTGGCAACCTTCGGGCCCATATATATATAAGTATTTCCCTTCCGCACTTTACATTCAAGTCGAGCGGGGTTTTACATTTAAGTCGTGTGAGTTGTTTTTCAATTTATACACAACACACATGCCCACAATTGAGCCTTTCCGCTCTTAAGATATAGCTATATTTCCCTTTTGCAATTTCCCTTCCACAATTTCCCTTCGGATATGTCTTTTAAATTCGGGTTTTAAGGTTCAGTTGTGTGAGTTTGCATTGCATATCCGCCATACCACGAGATAGGGTGCATACTTGCATCAAAGCAACCTCGAACCACCAGTGCAAAATCACCAAGACTTAGGCACTTGATGCACACATCTCACGCCTAAGTAGCTAAAATCAAAGACATAGGATACATGCAAAACCCCACGTAAATAAAATCTGCAACTAGTCAAACCAAATCGATCAAAACACTTTCAAAAAGGTCATACTTGTTCAAAATCGAGTTTTCTAAAGCATACAAACTGACCTTGAGCATCAGTTCAAGAAGGTTTGCGACGAAAAGAACCCACTTGTCCACAGTCGCCCCATAAGTCAGATATTTTGAAAACTTACTTCGCTAGCTTGAGTAAGCTAGCTGGCATACCCTTTAAGTGACTTAGACATACGAAAAGGTTCACTTCAGGCCTAAGCACCCGGAGTAGAAATTTTTGCGTGTCTACAAAATTGGCACGCCTGGTGGGACGTGGGTCTTAAGAAAAGTCGATTCAAATAAACAGACCTCTTGAAAAAAAATTTCAAGAAAAAGTGTTTTAACTCTTTTGTGTTGCATTTTCATAGATGGGTTTTAAAAGCATCGGAGCCATGTCAAGTCCAGGCTCCCAAGAAGTGTCTAGCCATGCCTCATGCACATCAAGTTCTCATTCTAGGAAATTTTTGAAAACCCGAGATCAAAAAGAGAAAATCGAGGAGTTAAGAAA
Organism: Brasenia schreberi; assembly: GCA_036023115.1. Taxonomy (NCBI): domain Eukaryota; kingdom Viridiplantae; phylum Streptophyta; class Magnoliopsida; order Nymphaeales; family Cabombaceae; genus Brasenia; species Brasenia schreberi. Next base: position 9,950,902 of record JAYKKT010000088.1, read on the forward strand.
GGACTTTGAGGCCAAGATCGCTGCTCTTAGCCAAGAGGCTGAAGCAGCTGATTCATGTTCGTCACATGGCGAACCAAAGGCCAAAAAGCAATTTGAAAAAACTCAAAAACACAAGGAGACCTCTACAATGGAAGGCAACCAATACCACAAATCCTTCACTCACAAGGATCGTAAAGCCCTATAGCAGCTACTGAAAGGGCAGAACAAAGAGAAAAGAAACTACGCCCTGTCTGATTTTCTTCCTTTAGACTATGAAATAGACAGTGACGATGAAATATCGAACTTCCATTGGTATGATGGCATGGGAGAACCTAGGTCTCACTTGCAACTTTTCTCTCATCGAGCCCATAAGAAAAAGAAGGACTCAATGAAATGTGTATATTAGTTCCCTTTATCCCTCAAAGGCACAGCTTCCAAATGGCTGGCTTCCTACGATCTTAGCCAGTTCGCTACTTTTGAAGAGTTAGCGAACTACTTTATGCAGAGATTCTCGCATAACGTAGAAGTCACACCCACTTTAAACACATTGAGGGATATGAAGCAAGGCATAAACGAAGACGTGCATGCCTTTATTTTTAGATGGAGGTCCCTCCTTGGGCAAGTATGAGAACCCATATCAGAAGGGTGTGCAGTAATGCTCATCCTAGATAATTTCAAAAATGAGTTGAAAACCCTTCTTTCCCTTCACGAAATCTCAACTTTCCATAAGTTGATTAAAAAAGCATCTCTTTTTGAAACGAATTTGAAGAAAGGGATTTACGACCACTTATGGAAAGGGAATGTGGTTTCAAAAACTCGCTTGGATAAGCCCGACACTTATGGGCTACCCACCATGGACAAAGGGGCAAAACCCCACAAAGTCGCTAATGTCCTGGTGGATCAAAGCCCGACAAGCACTTCTAAAAATTTTGAAAAAATTGAAAATAAAAGAGAGAAAAATTTACAAAAAACCTTTGAAAAATGGGAGTATACTCCGCTGGGGCAACCTGTGTCGGAGGTCCTAGACCTCCTACTTGCCCAAGGAATGATCGAACTCCCCGAAATTCTTGAGGGAATCACTTCGAAAGGGAGATTTTTAAACTGATTCTGCAAGTATCATAGACCTCCTACTTGCCCAAGGTTTGGAAGGATCTATCAACCCCCACATCTACAAAATGCTAAAAAGGTGGTTAGTATACCTGGCCCTTCAAAAGCATGTATTCCTAGAGTCTCGCCAAAAGAAGACAAAGGAAAAGTTGTTTTAACCTTGTACGATGTTGAAAATCATCTTTCAAAGATTCCTATTAACATGTCCATCCTAGAGTTAATACAAAACTCGCCTAGGCATAGACTTGTTCTAGAGAAAATTCTAGAAAGAGCCAAGGTTAGCTCAAACATAATCTCGGAGTCCTTATCGACCCAAGTGGCGTCTATAGGTGCAAAAACGTCCATCATGTTCTCAGAAGATGATGTAGAAAGACCCTACGAAGCCCACAACCAAGCCCTACATATCGAGGTAGTATTGAATCACCACTCTCTGGACAGGTGCCTAGTTGATGGGGGAGGAGGGCTCAACATCCTTCCGCTCCACATGGCGTACCAAATCGGAGTCACCTTGACCTTTGTGAACCTAAGCCCCATCGTAATCACTGGATATGATGGGAATGCGTCAAGACCCTTAGGATCCATAGAATTACCCATGGAAACCGGAGGGATAGCTCACATGGGGGTGTTCCATGTCTTGGACATCCACCCCCACTATAACCTATTGTTGGGAAGGCCTTGATACACAGCCTGCGTGCTGTGCCATCCACCTTCTATAGGTGTGTCAAAATCCCTTTTGAGGATCAAGTCGTGGTAATTCTAGGTGAGAGTCACCCATAGCTTCAGAGAATCCAAAATTTCTCATGCTTATCAAGTTCCCAGGCCTATGAGGCCAAACTGGGGCAGACCTTGGTCGAGCCACCAAAGCTCACACTCCAAATATCTAGGAAGATCGTGTACATCAAGGGGCAACCCAAGGCTAGCCCACTTAAAACACTAACCATCTCAGGGAAGGCCAAGAGTCACCTATTTCAAAAACCTCTAGACAAAAAGCCTTATGTGCATAACATGGAAGATAGCAAGTTTCAGGACCATGACTTATATGAAAACTTTTCAAAAAACAAAAAATCATGGAACATGTTATTGAACATGGGGTATATGCCATACAAGAGTCTAGGGGCACAAAACCAGGGTCTCATAGAACCCATATTGCCCAAGGCCAACCAAAGCCGACATGGGATCGACTATACTCCCAAAATACCACCAGAACCACCACCTGTGACCACTTGGGTCAAAGGTGCCCTAGAGCCTACCCAAGCAGAAACATACGATTTAGACCTCTTGTTTAGAGTCTAACATGTTGGGTTTTCCTTTGTAGGTATGATGGAAGATCCCTCAACCAAAAACACAAAAAATTGGAAAAACTCAAAATTCAAAAAATTGGAAAACCCCAAAAACCAAAAACATTTGAAAGAGATAAAAAACTCAAAAAAGAGTTGTTTGTATAGTTCCTCAAGTTCTGGTTTTACAAAAGCCCAAAAAAATTGAAAATTTAAAAAATACCAAAAACAAAACCTTGTATATAGCTGCTCCTGGTAAAAACTTGGAAAAAGCCAAGGATTTCGAAAGAAAAGTTGTCTTCATAACAAGACCAAAAATTTCAAAACCCATAGAAATCCCAAGTCAAAAACCAGGTATTTTCAAAACCCATGCATCAAGCTCAAATTCCCTAGGATTTAGAAACCTCGAGAATGATCAAAGCCCGGAGGTGGATCCCCTTGAGGAAGATCCCACTTCCGAGCTCCCAGAATTTCATAAAATTCTCGATTTTGAAAAACCTTCGAATTCAGTAGGAGGAGATTTCATAGAGATAAACCTAGGAAGTGATTCAAAGCCCAAACACATTAATATAGGCGCATGTTTGCATGAGCATGAAGCATCATCATTCATTGTATTTCTGAAAACCTACATCGATATGTTTGCATGGACGTATTAAGACATGCTGGGTATAGACCCAAGAGTCGTAGAGCATCGTCTTCCCTTATATTCGGATGCAAAACCCATAAAGCAAAAGCTTAGGAAGATACATCCGAACGTACACCCACAGGTCAATGAGGGTTTAGAAGATCTATTAAAAGCCGGATTTATAAAACCCATTGCGTACTATGATTGGATGTCAAACATCGTTGTTGTTCAAAAATCCAGTGGGAAAATTTGAATATGCATCGACTTTAGAAACCTAAATAAGGCCACGCCAAAAGACAATTTCCCTTTGCCAAACATTGATTTGATAGTCGATAGTACTGCAAATTATGAGATGTTTTCGTTCATGGATGGCTATTCAGGGTATAACCAAATCCAATTAGACTCACGAGATCAGGCTAAAACTGCTTTCACAACCCCATGGGGCACATACTGCTATACAGTCATGCCCTTTGGTTTGAAAAATGCCAGCGCCACCTACCAAAGAGCTATGACTACGATCTTTCACGATCAGATTCATGAGCTGGTAGAGGTATATGTGGATGATTTCGAAAGGCTTAAGCTTTACAAAGTAAAGCTAAACCCTCAAAAATGCGTGTTCGGAGTAGAATCCGAGAAGCTTTTAGGATTTATGGTGAGCCAAAGGGGCATTGAAGTCGACCCCTCTAAGTGTAGAGCCATCATAGACATGGCTCCACCCTCCAATCTCACGCAGATTCGTAGCCTCCAAGGTCGTCTACAATTCATTCGCAGGTTTATCTCAAACCTTGCAACTAGATACGAACCCTTCAACAAACTTTTGAGAAAAGGGACGAAATTTTTATGGGATGACAATTGCCAAAAATCTTTTGAAAGATTAAAAGCATACTTAGTTAATCCTCCTATTTTAAACCCTCCAAAGCAAGGAAAACCTCTTCTGCTTTATATCTCTGTGCATGCAAATGCTTTGGGTGCCTTGTTAGCTCAATACGAGGATGATACCCACAAGGAGTATGCCATCTATTACATTTCGAAAACTCTCTTGGCTTACAAAAGGAACTATCAAGCCATGGAGAAGACGTGCTTGGCCTTGGTATGGGCCTTCCAAAAATTCCGACACTATTTCCTAGATCATGAGGTCTGGATAGTGTCTAAGCTAGATCCAATCAAGCACTTATTCGAAAAACCCATCCTCACGGGTAGGTTGGGCAAATGGCAGCTCCTCTTAATGGAGTATGACCTAAAATATCACCATCAAATCTCCGTTAAGGGGCACGCCCTAGCAGACTATGTGGCTGAGTTTCCCTTAGAGGATGCATATCCCACACTTGATGAAATACCTGATGAAGGCATATTGCTAAACCAATTTCAAAACCACATTTTGGCAAATTCTTTTGAAAACCAAGTGTAGAAGATGCACTTTGATGGGGCACAAAACCAAAGAGGGGCCGGTGCCGGGGTCATCCTCATATCCCCTGAAAAGGGAGAGATACCCATAGTCATTCGCCTAGATTTCGAATGTTCCAACAACATAGCCGAGTATGAAGCACTCATATCATACAAGGCTTAAAAATTTAAAAAACTCTAGGGGCATTGTTCATTGAGGTCTTTGGAGATTCATTACTCGTTATAAACCAAGTTTTAAAAATTTGGCAAGTTAGAAATGAAAAGCTTCTTCCATATCATAAGTTGGCCACTCGATTGGTCGAATCCTTCCAATCATGCACACTCACACACGTAGGAAGAGAGGATAACGGCATTGCCGATGCCTTCTCATCCTTGGGTTCAGCTCTATGGGTCGATCCCACTTTGGGAACCCGATCCTTAGAGATATGGTATGCACCCACTCCATCCACACACGATTTGAAAAATTGCCAAAACAACACAGACTCTGATGAAAAACCTTGGTTTCATGACATAAAAGGCTTTTTAGAAAATGGGGGATTTGCTAAAAATGCCACATCCAAGGATAAGGCATTCATCCGAAAAATTTCTACCCGATATGCGATTTTGGGTGGGGTTCTATAAAAAAAAAGTTTTACCGGCATCTTACTAAGGTGTGTCGACCTAGAGGAGGCTAGGATTATAATGCATGAATTCCATGATGGAGAATGTGGAGGCCAAGTTAATGCCAATATGATGGCAATGAAAATACTTAGAGCGGGTTATTTTTGGTCCACTCTGAAAAGGGATTGCCACGATCATGTAAGGAAGTGCCATCCATGTCAAGTGCATGGGCACGCCATTCATATCCCCTCATCTTCATTGCATTTCGTGGTCAGCCCCTGGCCATTTAGCATGTGGGCGTTTGATATTGTAGGACCAATATTTCCAAAGGCATCGAATGGGCATAGGTTCATCTTAGCAGCCACTGAATATTTCTCCAAGTGGGTCGAAGCCATCTTCTTGACCAACGTACAAGGGCAACATGTAGTGGCTTTCATTAGGAGAAATATCTTGGCTCGATTTGGGGTTCCAAGAGACCTTGTATCCGATAATGGCACCCCATTAAAAAACGAGCGGATGGTCAAGTTGTGCAACACTTATGGCATCACTCACCACTTCTCCTCGCCCTACTACCCTCAAGGCAACGGCCAAGCCGAAGCCACGAATAAGACTCTCATTAGTATAATTGAGAAGACTTTAGAGAAGGGTAGGATGTGGCACGAGAAGCTAGATGAAGCCTTATGGGCTTATAGGACTTCCATCCGGACTCCCACGAATGCCACGCCATTCGAATTGGTCTATGGCACAAACGCCATTCTTCCCATTCATACACAATTGCATTCATTCCATACATCCATTGCACTCGACCTCCCCCTAGAGACGCTTCGGCATGCTAGGATGGTCGAACTAGATTTGTTAGATGAGAGGCGACTCCTTGCTATGGATCATGCTCATGCATACCGGCAAAGGATAACCCGACACTATGAGAAACATATGAAACCACGCCACTTTAAAGTGGGAGATCTCGTTTTGAAAATCATCCACTATCGTGGCCCACATCCACTTGGAAGTGGCGGCCCAAGTGGGATGGCCCTTATGTTGTACGTGGAACCACCACAAACAACTCTTATTGGTTGATCGATGTAGAAGGTAGGAATTTAGTAGATCCTATCAATATTCAATACTTAAAGAAGTATCATGTGTAGGGTCTAAGTTAAATTCCCATTTTTTCGAAAATGTTTTAGGGATATCTGCTTTGAAACTTCGAAAGAAAGGATCAAAGGCGAATTGTGTAAACCTGAGTGAGAGAATCAACACTTGCGAAAAAGTGCAGCTTTCCAAAATACGTGGTTACATTTCAAAATTCTTCTTCTTACAAAGAAAGGCCTAGTTCAATATAGCAAGATACTTGCAAGTAGTACGTGCTATTTCTAAATAGGCTAATCTGGCATGGATCGAGTATGACCTTGGGATAAGTCCTCCCCTCTTATCTTCTTCTTCCAAAAGGAAAATTTGGCAAAAACAAAGGGAAATCCCTACCAAAAGAAAATCTCTTTCCCAAAAAGAAAGCAGCATTGTAAAGGAAAATTTGATTCTTCTATGGAAAAGAGGGAAGAAAGAAAAAATACTCCCGAAGGGAGACCCTCTATGGAAAAAGAAAGAAAAGGCCAAAAGGCTCAAAAAGAACAGTTTTCCGCCTCTTTGCCTCAAACCGCGGGACACTTCAGAAGGGACCGTGGTATCTCTTTTCCTATCCCTGCGACTTATCCCAAGCAAACAAGGTTCATTTCAAGGAATCCTAAAGTAAAAATAGGATTTACTTACTTGAATTTCATTTTGTTTGAGAATTCGACGTTTTGAGTAAGGCGTAGGAATTTTGAAACTTAGCTTGTTTTCTTGTCAAACCTCCGCTAGATTAGCGAGTGCTAAGACTCAAGTAAAGGCAAACACGAGAAGCCAGAGGTCCTTAGGATTGAGGCTAAAAGGAGTTTTCCTTTTTGAAATAAAATTTCAAAAACTCGAACATCGAGCAACATAAGGCCCGCTCACTCGAAGCAGCAGGTCCCATAAGACTCAAAGGTTCAACCACCCAACATAGTCTCTAGGAAATCACCCTTCCTGGCATCTCATTCATGACATGCACTTACATATTCACGCATGAATACTTCATACATGATCCCAATTAGGACTAGAACCCATAGGAAAGTCCCCTTTGGCGAGAATCTCCTCCTACTAGGTTCGAAAAGAAACTGTTTTATCAAAATTGGGACGATCCCATATTTTTTAGGATAGATCCAGGGAGACACTAAATAGGGGTGTTGTCTTTGCCATTATCCAAATCAATTTGGATAATGCCAAAGAGGGGCATCTGTAAACACCCCAACATCCCACGATTTTCATAAAACATATCTGGTTTGTAAAATCAACTTCAAAAAGACCCTTTGAGTTCTGAAAACCCAGGAGCCTTCCCAAAACCTTGTAAATATTGTTTTGGAATCCTGTAAATAGTGTTTTGAAGCCCCGTATCGAATATGAGTTTTTAAACCCAGGCTAAACCCCATTTTCCCAAGAAACCAAAGACGAACAGGTGAAGCATATGAAGATGACACTTGATAAAAAAGCAGCCCAACAAGTGGCTCACAAAGGCAAATTCCAGAAGCTGGCTCAGAAGCAGTTTCCAGAGCTTAGAAGAGCATCCTAGCCTGATAAAAGTCAGGTTCAAAAGGCGAAAGTGTAGACACCTGTAAACACCTCGAAATTCCACAAATTTCTTCAAAACAACCTCGTTTTATACAAGCAGCCCCAAAGGGCCATTTTTGAGTCTGGAAACCCAAGAGCCTTCCAAACAACCCTGTACATATGTTTTAAACTTCATATTTCAAAAATATATAATATAGCTTTTGAAAACCTTTTAAAACACGTTTTTGAAACCCCGAAGCGGCTTGGCCCGATCAAGACAGGACCAGGAAAGCTAAGAAGAGCCCGGAACCGGAGCACATGTCAAGCCCAGCACAACAACTCTTGTATCACATCCATACCCCCAGGATCTCGAACGTCCAAGATCCTGTTATTATCAAAATGTCATTTGAAGTCATCTCCGGAAGGCAGAAACGGAGGCGGACGACCATGTTGGCGAAGACCCAACGCAGACGGAGTACTGATGCTGTCAGACCCCGCACAAATCGTCCGTTTCGAACCCAGCTCGAAGGAGTCAGAGTTCAGTTTGGATTGGATCTGGACCATATATATCCAGATCCCAATCCAAACCCATGTATGGACTTGGATTTGGATTTGGATCTAGAGATCCAATCCAATATCCATATCCATGGCCCACATCACCTTCTCATAAATGGAGGTGGGGCCCACTTGAAATTCACGTGGGATTATGGGCATGAGAGAGAGTGGGGATGGAAAATATCAAGAGTGTTGTAATTAAGCTTGACTTGTGTGTCAAGTTTGGGGTTAATCATGTGGGTTAGCCTAATTGAGTGGGTTTAAGCTTGTAATTAGCCAAAACCTAACCTAGGGCTGCACCAACATGAGGTGGTTAAGGTCTATGGGCCATGCAAAGGGAGCTCCTTCACCTAAACCTAACCCTAAACACCTAATCCTAGCCTTCCACCCTAATCCACCCCTAATCTGAGCCTAATCACCTAACCCACTTCCCTAATCCCGGCCTAATCCCAACCTAATCACCTAACCCACTTCCCTAATCCTTCCCTAAACCTAGGTTAATTTCCCTAAACCTAGCCCAAACCTAGCCTAATCACCTAACCTAGCTCACTAAACCACACCCTAGAACCCAACCACCTAACCTAGCCCTAAACCCCTAAACCACCCCTAGCCCACAATCTACCCAAACCACTAGTTTTTAAAATATCTGGCCCAACCCTTTGCAGCCCACCTTATCTTCATACCACCCTACCTAAACCACCTAACCACTACCCCAAACCCAGCCCTAACCGACCTACCCATTCCTATATAAACCCCCCTCTTGGGGGCGGGTTTTCCTATCTAGAAGCTAGAACCCCTCACCAATCCCAGCCGGGCCCTCTCTTTCCTCCACTTCCCCAGCTGCTCCACCTGCTCCAGCTGCTCCAGCTGCTCCGCCTGCACCACCACCATCCCTCCATTCCACCACCACTTGCACCGCCATCTCCACCACCTCCCGGCCGAGCCTCACAACCTGCCCATCTTCCTTCCAGCCGAGCACCACCTTCTCCCCATTCGGTAAGTACCCCACACTCTACCTAGCTCCTTCTCTACTCCCTCTCCACTCCTAGCCACCCACCATACCACCACCTTACCTACACATCAGCCCTTTACTGCCACCATTCTCACTCAGCCGAACCTATCACAACCTAAACCACCGGCCACTAACCAACCTAGCTACATCCAGCCACCCTATTGGACTCCCATTCGGCCTTCCCTTAAACTCCCCTTAGGTCCATATTCCCTAACACTCTATACTCTCCATTCGTGACCCTACATACTCACTTGGCCCAGCCCCTTTAATCCCCCACATCAAGGTGACACCCACTTGCAGCCGGCCACCTTCGAGGCGCCTATCCCGCGCCCCACTTGCAGCCGGCCAGCACCCTTTGTCATTCACCATCGCGGAGCTCCCGTTTGCAGCCCAAGGCGAAGGCCAAGCCCACACTCAAGCAAGGCCTCTACGGACCAGCTACTCGTAAGTGCCTAAACTCGGTCTTTAGTTGTATACTTGCTTGAGATTCAATTTGATACGGGGTTGTAATAACGGAGCGTAGTCTCCCCCTGCTTGTAATAACGTGGCTTGGCACACCCACACATGTGCACTCTCTTAGTTGTGCACGATTTTGAACACACACAAGCCTAATCAGCCCCTAATACATAAGTATATATATACTTTCATTTTCGAAGGGTTTTTGCTTAAGTTGGGTGCATTGTCTTTCAATTCAAGCACTCACACACATTGAGCTTTCGCTCTTATTTGAAAGACCCAAGTAAGGGCCGACCTATACTATTTGGGTTTCATTTCATGTCGTGTGAGTAAGTCTTTCAATTCAAGCACTCTCACACACATTGAGCTTTCGCTCTTATTTGAAAGACCCAAGTAAGGGCCGACCTATACTATTTGGGTTTCATTTCATGTCATGTGAGTAAGTCTTTCAATTCAAGCACTCTCACACACATTGAGCTTTCGCTCTTATTTGAAAGACCCAAGTAAGGGCTGACCTATACTATTTGGGTTTCATTTCATGTCGTGTGAGTAAGTCTTTCAATTCAAGCACTCTCACACACATTGAGCCTTCGCTCTTATTCCCAAGACCTTAGTAAAGGCCTTATTGCAGTTATATTTGGGTTTCATTTATGTCGTGTGTGTAGTACTTCAATTCAAGCACTCACACACATTGAGCCTTCGCTCTTACTCCCAAGACCTTAGTCAAGGCCATACTGCAATTTATATTTGGGTTTAATTTCATGTCGTGTGTGTAAGTCTTTCAATTCAAGCACGCACCCACATTGAGCCTTCGCTCTTATTTGTAAGACCCGAGTAAGGGCTCATATATATACTCTATATACGTATCTCCCTTCGGCAATTACTTTACAAGTCATTTCCCTTCGGTTATTTCCCTTCGGTTATTTCCCTTCAGTATTGTCTTTACATTTCAGGTTTTCCCTTTGGAGTAGCGTGAGTTTGCATTGCATCTACGCCATACCACGAGGTAGGACGCATATTGCATCGAAGCAAGCCCCGCTCGAATTCGCCCATGTAGTGGAGTGTTCATAACACACAAACTAGGTGGCCCGAAAAGGGATAAAAGAAAAGACTTAGGCACGTGCAAATCCACGTGATCTAAAACATGCAATCGCATCCTAAAGACCCGAAATAGACACCTCGAACCGCTTCGTAGACTTTCTCTCCAAAACTCGATTTTTGCAAAGCGTACAGACTGACCCTTGCGCATCGGTGCAAGAAGGTCTGCGACGACAAGAGCTTACTTGCTCACAGTCGCCACGTTTAGAAGTCAGTGTTAGAAAATATCTTCGCTAGCTTAAGTAAGCTAGCTGGCACGCCCTATTTGTATACATAGGCCTTAGACACACGAGAAGATCCACTCCAAGACCCGAAAGAGGCAAAGAGGCGGGGATTTTCGCGCGTCTACAACACCCAAAATTTTCTTTTAAAATTCTTACCTTTTTAGGAAAGTGACCATTTTTAGCAATTTTGGGGTTTTTGAAGGAAAAAGGCACTAAACGAGTTTGTTTTGGTACCAAAATTTTATGGAAGCTTTAAAATGATGAAAGAATGCTTTCCGTTCTGAAAGTTTCAAATTTTGACAAAATTGGAAAAAATGACGATTTTGCCCCCAGCATGGAAAAGCTGGATTTCATTTTCTTAAAAGATTTATGACAAAATGTATGTTGAAAGATTGCCTTTTGAAAAGATACAGGTATCAAAAAGACAAGTTGACACTTGAAAAGAACGGTGGACGCCCAGAAAGGGAAAACGGGCATTAAAAAGGGAAAGTGAGCTTCCTAGAAAGAAACGCTCACATTTGGAAAGAAATCAATTTCTAGAGGGTAAGGTCGGCATTATCAAAAGAAAGGAAAGGTGGAAGCAAGAACAAAAGCCTCCGAAAATGAAGGTTTGGTATCAAACGCCTTTCGTAACGTGTCTACGTTATGTTTGGGTATCGAGGTAATTAGTATTGATATACATCCATTTACATCGTCATTTGTTACTGGTATGCTATTGATATGTTATGATAAGAGCAATTTTAATATCCCAACACTCGTGGAAAGGATTGAATGAGCATGAAAGTTGATTTTCAAAAATGTAACATGGGCTTAATTCAAATATGTTCCTAATAGGTAAGTATGTAACATCATTTGCATTTACTGCTAGACTATCTTAGTAGTGTTCATTTGCATTTCAAAGCTTCAGTTCAGATGTTCCATGAATGAGGTTGGAACCATATCGGAGGGAAGGCTGTCTACTTGACAATGAGAGGGTGAGCTGTACGCTAAGTTAGTTGATAAAGGATATGCAGTAAGATTTGCCTTTGCTGCATCACTTTTTGAAGATCCCTCTGAAGCAATTTTTTGGTTACAATTGCCTTATTTTCTTTCCCTCCTCAAAAGGAAATTGATTGAGAAATCTACTCAGAAAACTGAATCGTTTATGTCCATTCAAGAGCATAGAGACACAACCATGTCCCATATAAGGACACCCTCATGGAAAGCATTATTGGGAAGCTGGTAAAAAATCAGAACAATAAGACATCTGTAACGATAACATCATTTTGTTGAGGGGGGTGCCAAATCTAGTTTAATGGCATTTGAACAAAGGGAAATACATGCGAATGCTAGTGAAAGAATCTCTTGGCATGAAAAACTTGATGGAGAGGATGCTGTACAAAAACGTGTTCATGATTGGAAACTTGGAAGCTGCAGTGACGCTGTTACTTTCCACCCCACCTGAGGGATCCTATTTCTATGTAATTGCTTTGCGTGTAGTTGCTCTTTCATCAGCTGTGTCCATGTCATTGCATGAGCTTGCAGTTAAGGTGGTTGCTGCAAATATGGTCAATAGGATTAGATAACTTCAACAACCTTCAACAAACCTTCAACGACTCCTGGCTGCAGCCTTCAACAAACCTTCCACGATTCCTAGCTGCAGCATATCTGCAACAGACCGAAGAAGGAGCAGAAGATCACGTTCAAGGCATATGAGATCAAAGAAGGATCAGATAACGTTCGAGGCTTACCAGATAAAGGAAGATCATCAAATGCAGATAACGTCATCAACTGCAGATAATGTCCCAACCAATTCACAAGAGACCAAATGCAGATAACGTTAGATCATGTTATCAATTGCAGATAACGTCCCAGGCCTAACCAATTCACAAGAAATCAAAAGGCATGATAAGTTCCAGACCTAACCAATTCAAATGAAAAAGGCAGATAACGTTCAGGAAGATTATGCCTATCAAATACAGATGACGTTCCAAACAAAATTAGGTAGAAGATGGAGCTTATCAAAACAGTCAAGATCAGGCTTATCCAAATCACAACAAACAAGTATCCGTGAGCCTATAAAAGGGCCCTCCTAGGTGCTGTAGAGGGGAGGAAGGGGGAAGGAACAACAAAGCATCAACGAGTCAAGCATCAACCAGCGAGCATCAACAGAAAACGATCAACCAAGATACAACCACATTCAGTCCAAAAATACAGAGAAATAGAGAGAGAAAGAGAGAGAAAGGAGGGGAAGAAGAAGAAAAAAGGGAGGCCGGACTGGTTCCGACGTCCGACGATCATCCAACGAAGCTCTTCTATGTTCCCTCTCACTCACACAGGTTCGAATCCATGCACAAATTTGTTTTAATTCATGAGAATCTCAAGAAGCACAGATCCTGAAAATTTGTATATGAATCAAGGCTTCGAGCTCATGTTCTTCATTTATATCGATACAAACACACATGATTCCTTCATGAACGAAATTAAAATCCATGTTTAGATGATTCCCATGCATCATTAGGACTGATACAGGTTGAATTTCGTTTTAAAATCACGTTAGGAACATTATGAAATTTTCTGTAAAACTGGTTTCTGAAACTGTCTGTGCACACATGTCTGATCACGGAATTTTTATAGACAAACGGATAAGCCAATTGCTTTGAGATTTTGCATGAATAATCTAGACATATCAGACTTTATCAGATAAAAGTTTGAAGAATTTTTATAAACTATTGCCTAGTCAATTAGCTCCGTGAAGTTTATATAAAATCCAGATTGCGTTTTACAGAAACAGAACGTTCAGTAACAGACCTCTGTTCTTTTGCCCATATCTCTGCAACCACTAAATGAAATTGGATGAAATTTGATTCTTTGGAAACCTAACATCCGTATCTTTCTAACAAAATAAATTTTATCAAAATTGGGTGACTGAGTGCTGAGATATGACTGTTTTTCGGAGATTCTGATTCATAGAAATAGGACTGTTCTGAATTTTATAATAGTTTTTGATTCTGTATTTAATTCTCAGAAAATAAAGAACTAAATTATAAAATAAAAATATATTCTGATTCTACACACGTGTCTCTATTCTGTAAAAGTTTTATAATTTTTGGTGAATCAGAAGTATTTTTAAAAAATTTGGAGAACAGGTCTTTGGAACTGAATAGATTCTGCAACTTTCAGAATCTGAAAATTTTCAGAAATCAAGAACTTAAACACAAATCTGAAACTTTGGAAAATCTGGTTTTTCCTTTCTCGAATTAACAGATTCAAACAAATTTCAAGCGTCTAGGCTGACCCTTGAGCGCCGGTTCAAGAAGGCCTAAGTCGAAAAGATCTCACTTGTCCACAATCGTCCTTAGAAGTCAGAAAATCAGAATTTGTTAGTTTTGATAAACTAACTGGCACGCTCGCGCAACCCAACGTAGTTCGAGGGTTTGATTTCGAATCCCACGATTTGAAATAAAATCACGTCTACAGAATTGGCACGCCCGGTGGGACTTGAGTCTTAGAAACTTGTTTGAATCCGTGATACTAACTAAATTTTCAGGTTTGTGATAAGATTCCATTCACAGGTTGATCATGTCGAGCTCAGAAGGATCTTGCGAGGTATCCAGTCGGGTCTCCCGCTCTACCAGCCGCTGCTCGAACAAAATTTCAAAAAGCTTTTCAAAAGGAGACAGGTTCGCTGCCCTAAGGGAGGGAATAAAGGTACTAAGAGAAGAAATCGACGCTTTAAGCCAAGAAGCTGAAGCAGTCGAATCCTGCTCTTCCCATGATAGAAAAACAAAACGAATAGGAAATCAAACCACTCTAGGAAGCCTAGGGTCGTTTTCAAAATTGAAGAAGAACTTGTGCCCGAATCCTTCACCATGAAAGATCGAAAGGCTCTACATCAACTTTTGAAAAACCAAAAACATGAGAAAAAGTCCTATGCCTTATCAGATTTCCTACCTTTCGACTACCAAACCGATAGTGATGATGAGATACCCAGCTTCCACCGTTATGATGGAAATGGAGACCCTAGGTCTCATGTCCAACTTTTCTCCCAAAGTGCCTATAAAAAGAAAAAAGACTCCTCTAAGTGGGTCTATTGGTTCCCTCATTCTCTAAAAGGAAGTGCTGCAAAATGGTTGGCCTCTTATGACTTAAGCCAGTTTGCCGATTTTGAAGAATTAGCCAACTGTTTTATGCAAAGATTTTCGCATAATGTTGAAGTTACCCCCACTTTAAATACATTGAGGGACACCAAATAAGGATCTAACGAAGATGCCCACGCGTTCATTGTTAGATGGAGATCAATCTTAGGGCAAGTCAAAGAACCTATCTCCGAAGGGTGTGCAGTGATGCTCATCCTAGACAATTTCAAAACTGATTTGAAAGTCCTCCTTTCCTTACATGAGATTTCTACTTTCAAAAATTGATCAAGAAAGCTTCCCTTTTCGAGACTAATTTGAAAAAGGGAACTTATGAAGATTTATGGAAAGGAAAAAGTTTTCCAAAAAAGTTTGAAAAACCTGGGGCATATGGGCCACATGCACCAGAGGGAGGGATAAAAGTACCAAAAGTGGCTAATGTTCGAGTAGAGCAAGGTTCAGCAGGACCCTCAAAACCTTCAGGGCAAAAAGATTTCGAAAAGAACCAAAAAAATAAAAAGAGATTTGAAAGAAGGGAGTACACTAACCTAGGACAACCACTCACGGAGGTCCTAGACATCCTATTGGCACAAGGTCTCATAACACTCCCAGAGGTTCCCGAAGGGGCACCACCCCAAGGAAAGTTTTTAAACAAGTTTTGTAAATATCATAGGCTCAAGGGCCATGATACCCAACACTGCTACACCCTGAAGAATAGGATAGAGGATTTGATCGAACAAGGTAAGCTGCACATGTCTGAAGAGCCGGAGTCACCCCAGGCCATTTTTAAAGAACCCTTCCCTAACCACGCTAGTACGAGTGGGAAGGAAAAAGAGGTATGCTCCCTATCACACTCCAATCATGCAGTGCATATCGTGCATCCCACACCTCACACACCACACTTTCCCGAAATAAAAAATGCCCAAGCAATAGTGATCCGGGGAGCACTTAGAAACCCGCCCTCGACTAAAGCCTTGGTAGTAATTCGAGATGTCCCGAGACACCAAGTTAGAGCCAAAATAGGAACGAGCCCTAGGGATAGTGTAGAGGAAGTGACTAGATCGGGGAGGATCTATCAACCCCCACACTTAGCAAAACAAACAAGAAGGGAGTGGTCGTTCTACCAGGCCCCCCACAAGCATGCATACCAAACTCATCCCAGGGTGTCGATAAAAAGGGTGTGGTAATAAACCCCTATGACCTAGAAATGCATCTTTCTAAACTACCCATAAACATGTCTATCTTGGAACTGATAAAAATTTCTCCCAAGCATAGACGAGTCCTAGAGGAGATTTTAGAGAAGACTAGAGTCGACACTACCATATCCCCTGAATCCCTATCTACCTTGGTTTCTCCCGTCTTTGCAAAAACTTCCATTGTATTCACAGAGAATGATTTAGGAAAGTATGATGTGATCCATAACCAAGCACTCCATATAGAAGTTGTGTTAAACGGCTACCCTATTAGTAAATGCCTAGTCAATGGAGGAGGAGGCCTTAATATCCTCCCCCTCATGTGGCTTTCCAAATAGGAATCTCTACCTCTATGCTTGAACCGAGTCCCATAACCATTATAGGATATGATGGGAACCCATCCAACCCCTTAGGCTCCATAAAGTTACCCATGAAAGTCGGACAAATACCTCACGAGGGATTATTCCACGTCTTGGATATAAATCCCCATTACAACCTATTATTAGGAAGACCATGGATACACTCTCTTAGAGCCGTCCCATCTACCTTCCATAGATGTCTCAAAATCCAATGGAAAAATCAGGTAGTGGTTGTTTTTGGAGAAGACCATCCCTAATTAAATGGAATACAAACCTTTCCTTGTATATCAGGGGAGCCAAACCAGAAAGTAAAGACCAATCGGGAAACTGCCAAAATAAACCTCCTTCAAATAGCCAAACCTTCCAAAATGAGAGTAGTCCGTATTTTAGGCAAGTCAAAACTTTCCAAATCCCTCCATCCTCCTAAAAGAACCATTAGGATAAGTAAACCTGCCATAGATGATTCATCTTTCCAAAATCATCCTCTATATCAAAAATTTTCAAAATTCAAAAAACCTTGGAAGATGTTGCTAAATATGGGATATACTCCTTACCAAGGATTGGGGGTTCAAGGCCAAGGAAAACTAGAGCCTATTATACCTATGCCAAATATAGGACGCCATGGTTTAGGATATAGCCTATCCATACCACCCGAGCCACCACCCGAAACCAATTGGGTTAAGGGTGCCTTAGAACCCGCTAAAACCGAGACCTATGGTTTAGACATCTTATTTGGAGTCTAATTCATAGTGTTTTATTTGCAGGTTTGATGGAAGATCCCTCTTTTGAGAAAAATACAAAAAAAGTATATATTTCCAAAAACCAAAAAAATCTAGAAAAACCCAAAAACCCAAAAAAATGTTTGATTTCCAAAGATTTAGTTGTTTCCCCTTTTGTTATTTATGGTGAAAATTATCAAAAATCCAAAAAAATGTTGGTTTCCCCTTCCGTTTGTTTTCAAAAAACCAAAAAAATAGAAAATTATGAAAACTCAAAAAAAATGTTTATTTCCCAAAAACAGAAAAGTTTAGATTCAAAAATGTCTTCTTTTGATATTTTCCTAGAGACAAAGATGCTTGAAAATGATCAAGGCAGAAAGGAGGATCCCCTCATTCATGAGGATGATCTTGCCTCTAGCCTGCCTGAATTCCATAAAGTCCTAGACTTGGATAAACCTTCTAGTGCCATAGGGGGAGATTTTGTGGAAGTCAACTTAGGGAGTGAGTCAAATCCAAAGAAAGTCAAGATAGGTCTTTGTTTGCATGAGCATGAGAAAGCATCCTTCATTGCATTCTTAAAGGACTATATAGACGTGTTTGCAATGAGGATATGCCTGGTTTAGATCCTTGTGTAGTAGAGCATCAGTTGCCATTAGACCCCCAAGTCAAACCCATAAAACAAAAACTTAGGAAAATTCATCCTGATATCCACTCCCAAGTAAAAGAAGGGTTAGAAGATCTTTTAAAAGCTGGATTTATAAAACCCATTATATATTCTGATTGTCTTTCAAATATTGTTATAGTTAGAAAAAGCAATGGAAAAATTCGTATTTGCATAGATTTTCAAATTTTGAATAAAGCCACTCCAAAAGATAACTTTCCGCTTCCAAATATAGATTTGATAGTAGATAGCATTGCAAATCATGAAATGTTTTCTTTTATGGATGGTTATTCGGGTTACAATCAAATTAAACTAGCACCAAAAGACCAAGCCAAAACGGCTTTCACTACTCCTTGGGGTACGTATTGCTATACTGTTATGCCTTTTGGTTTGAAAAATGTAGGGGCCACGTACCAAAGAGCCATGACCACAATTTTCCATGATCAAATTCATGAGCTTTTGAAAGTATACGTAGATGATCTCTTAGTAAAATCAAAAACCCGAAATTTACATTTGGAAACTTTGCAAAAGGTTTTTGAAAGACTTAGGATTTATAAAGTGAAATTGAACCCTCAAAAATGTGTTTTTGGAGTGGAATCAGGGAAACTTCTAGGGTTTATGGTCAGCCAAAGAGGTATAGAGGTTGACCCTTCTAAATGTTGAGCCATCATAGACATGCCTCCACCTTCTAATTTGACCCAAATTCGAAGTCTCCAAGGACGACTTCAAGCAATTCGGAGATTTATCTCCAACTTAGCCACGAGATGTGAGCCTTTCAACAAACTCTTAAGGAAAGGGGTTTAGTTTGATTGGGATAGTGATTGTCAAAATGCTTTTGAAAGACTAAAATCATATTTGACAAACCCTCCCGTTTTGAAACCTCCAAAACCAGGAAAACCCTTGTTACTTTACGTTTACATTCATGAGAATGCATTGGGAGCTTTGCTGGCTCAATATGAAAATGATAGTCTTAAAGAATATGCTATTTACTATATTTCAAAAACTCTGTTGGCATATGAAAGAAAATATCCAACCATGGAGAAGACGTGTTTAGCTTTGGTATGGGCTTGCCAAAAGTTTAGGCACTATTTCCTAGATCATGAGATCTGGATAGTATCTAAACTAGACCCTATCAAACATGTTTTCGAAAAACCTATCTTAACAGGTAGGCTCGGTAAATGACAGCTTCTTTTGATGGAATATGATTTAAAATTCCATCACCAAAGTTCTATCAAGGGGCAGGCCTTGGCCGACCATGTTGCTGACTTACCTTTGAAAGATACGTATTCCATACATGATAAAATGCCCGATGAAGGCATCTTTTCCCACGACTTTCAAAAACATATTTTATCAAATTATTTCAATAATAACCAAGTATGGAAAATGTATTTTGATGAATCAAGAAATCAACATGGAGCAGGTGTGGGAATCTTGCTCATATCCCCTGAAAAGGCAGAAATCCCAATGGCTTTCCGATTATATTTTCCATGTACCAATAATGTGGCTGAATATGAAGCACTCATACAAGGCCTAAAAGTTTTGAAAAATCTAGGGGCATCACAAGTGGAAATTTTTGGAGATTCCATGCTTGTTATAAATCAAGTTTCAAAAATTTGGCAGGTTAAGAATGAGAAGTTGACTCCCTACTTTGAATTAGCTATCCAATTGGTTAGCTCTTTCCAAGAATGCACACTCACTCACATAGGCAGGGAGGATAATAGTGTGGCAGACGCCCTGTCATCACTAGGATCTTCTATAAAAATAGACCCCTTTACGGGAGCTAGGTTTTTAGAAATCGTCCACCTACCTAATCCATCCACACATGGTTTTGAAACCTGCCAAAATGACTAAAATAGCAATGAAAAACCCTGGTTTTATGATATTAGAAACTTTTTAGAAAATGGAAGTTTTCCTGATTTTGCTTCCCCTAAAGATAAGATTTTTATAAGGAATGTTTCAACCCGATATGTTATCTTGGGATGTGTCCTTTATAAGAAAAGTTTCACTGGGATTTTGTTGAGGTGTATAGATGACGAAGAGGCTAAGGTAATCATGCATGAATTCCACGATGGAGAATGTGGAGGTCATGTCAATGCTAATATGATGGCAATGAAAATACTTAGAGCAGGGTATTTCTGGTCCACACTAAAGCAGGATTGTCACCAACATGTTAGGAAGTGTCACCAATGTCAGGTACATGGGAACGCCATCCATATTCCATCATCAGCATTGCATTCAGTCGTGAGTCCATGGCCCTTCACCATGTGGGCATTTGACATCATAGGACCCATCTCACCCATTGCCTCAAATGGGCATAGATTCATTTTAGGAGCAACAGAATATTTTTCTAAATGGGTTGAAGCTACTTCCTTGGCTAACGTCCAAGGGCAACAGGTAGCGACATTCATTAAGAAAAATATACTTACTAGATTTGGAATCCCAAGGGATTTGGTTTCAGATAATGGAACTCCCTTTAAGAATGAAAAAGTGGAGAAATTATGTAGAACCTATGGGATTACCCAGCATTTTTCATCACCCTACGATCCCCAAGGTAACGGTCAAGCCGAAGCTACCAATAAGAGCCTCATAAGCATAATAGAAAAGACTTTAGAGAAGGGTAGGGCATGGCATGAGAAATTAGATGAGGCTTTGTGGGCTTATAGGACATCCATTCGCACACCCACAAACACTATACCATTTGAATTAGTTTATGGTACAAGTGCCATATTACCCATTCATGCCAAACTGCATTCATACCATACTGCTTTAGCATTGGACCTACCTATAGAAACTCTACAACAAGCCAGGTTGGCCGAGCTTGACCTTATTGATGAAAAAAGACTTCTTGCCATGAATCATGCATATGCATATAGGCAAAGGATAGATAGGCACTATGAAAAGCACATGAAAGCTCGTGATTTCAAGGTAGGAGACCTAGTTCTGAAAATCATCCATCATAGAGGCCCACATCCACTAGGGAAATGGCGACCCAAATGGGATGGCCCTTATGTCATAAGAGGGGCAACTTCTAATAATGCCTATTGGTTGATGCAGAAGGAAAGAATCTGGCAGATCCCATAAATGCCCAGTATTTGAAAGGTATTACATCTAAAATCCCCCTTATTTCCATTTGAAAGAAAATGTTTCCAAAAACAAAAAGGGAGGTGTAAACACCCCGAAATCCCACGAATTTCTCAAACCCATCTGGTTTTGTAAAAGCAGCCCCAAAGGGCTATTTTGAGTTTGGAAACCCAGGAGCCTTCTAGACAACCCTGTACATATGTTTTGAACTCTGTATTTCAAAAATATACAATATGGCTTTTAAAACCTTTTTAAAACATGTTTTGGAACCCCGAAGCAGCTTGGCCTAATCCAGACAAGACCAGGAGAACTAAGGAGATGTCGAGCCCGGCACAGCAACTCTCGTATCAAATCCACACCCCTAGGATCTCGAACGTCCAAGACCCTGTTATCATCAAAACATCCTTTGAAGTCATCTCCGGAAGGCGAAAACAGAGGCGGACGATCATGTTGGCAAAGACCCAACGCAGACGGAGCATTGATGCTGTCAGGCCCCGCACAAACCGTTCGTTTCGAATACAGCTCGAAGGAGTCAGAGTTCAGTTTGGATTGGATCTAGACCATATATATCCAGATCCCAATCCAAACCCATGTATGGACTTGGATTTGGATTTGGATTCAAAAATCCAATCCAATATCCATATCCATGGCCCACATCACCTTCTCATAAATGGAGGTGGGGCCCACTTGAAATTCACGAGAGATTATGGGCATGAGAGAGAGTGGGGGTGGATAAGATCAAGTGTGTTGTAATTAAGCTTGACTTGTGTGTCAAGTTTGGGGTTAATCATGTGGGTTAGCCTAATTGAGTGGGTTTAAGCTTGTAATTAGCCAAAACCTAACCTAGGGCTGCACCAACATGATGTGGTTAAGGTCTATGGGCCATGCAAAGGGAGCTCCTTCACCTAAACCTAACCCAAAATACCTAATCCTAGCCTTCCACCCTAATCTGAGCCTAATCACCTAACCTACCTCCCTAATCCCGGCCTAATCCCAACCTAATCACCTAACCCACTTCCCTAATCCTTCCCTAAACCTAGGTTAATTTCCCTAAACCTAGCCTAATCCTAGCCTAATCACCTAACCTAGTGTAGACGCGCGAAAAATCCCCGCCTCTCACATTTTCAAGGCTCGGAGCGGATCCTCTCGTGCGTCTAAGGCCTTATTTATGCAAACAGGGCATGCCAGCTAGCTTACCTAAGCTAGCGAAGATATATTTAACACTGACTTCTAATCGTGGCGACTGTGAGCAAGTGAGCTCTTGTCGTCGTAGACCTTCTTGCACCGATGCGCAAGGGTCAGTCTGTACGCTTTGCAAAAATCGAGTTTTGGAGAGAAAGTCTACGAAGCGGTTCGAGGTGTCTATTTCGGGTCTTTAAGATGCGATTGCATGTTTTAGATCACGTGGATTTGCACGTGCCTAAGTCTTTTCTTTTATCCCTTTTCGGGCCACCTAGTTTGTGTGTTATGAACACTCCACTACATGGGCGAATTCGAGCGGGGCTTGCTTCGATGCAATATGCGTCCTACCTCGTGGTATGGCGTAGATGCAATGCAAACTCACGCTACTCCAAAGGGAAAACCCGAAATGTAAAGACAATACTGAAGGGAAATGACTGAAGGGAAATAACCGAAGGGAAATAACCGAAGGGAAATAGCCGAAGGGAGATATGTATATAGATTATGTATATGAGCCCTTACTCGGGTCTTCCAAATAAGAGTGAAGGCTCAATGTGGGTGCGTGCTGGAATTGAAAGACTTACACACACGACATGAAATTAAACCCAAATATAAATTGCAGTATGGCCTTGACTAAGGTCTTGGGAGTAAGAGCGAAGGCTCAATGTGTGTGAGAGTGCTTGAATTGAAGTACTACACACACGACATAAATGAAACCCAAATATATCTGCAATAAGGCCTTTACTAAGGTCTTGGGAGTAAGAGCGAAGGCTCAATGTGTGTGAAAGTGCTTGAATTGAAAGACTTACTCACACGACATGAAATGAAACCCAAATAGTATAGGTCGGCCCTTACTTGGGTCTTTCAAATAAGAGCGAAAGCTCAATGTGTGTGAGTGTGCTTGAATTGAAAGACTTACTCACACGACATGAAATGAAACCCAAATAGTATAGGTCGGCCCTTACTTGGGTCTTTCAAATAAGAGCGAAAGCTCAATGTGTGTGAGTGCTTGAATTGAAAGACAACGCACCCAACTTAAACAAAACCCTTCGAAAATGAAAGTATATATATACACTTATGTATTAGGGGGCTGATTAGGCCCGTGTGTGTTCAAAATCGTGCACGACTAAGAGAGTGCACGTGTGTGGTTGTGCCAAGCCACGTTATTACAAGCGGGGGGAGACTATGCTCCGTTATTACAACCCCGTATCAAATTGAATCTCAAGCAAGTATACAACTAAAGACCGAGTTTAGACACTTACGAGTAGCTGGTCCGTAGAGGTCTTGCTTGAGCGTGGGCTTGGCCTTCGCCTTGGGCTGCAAATGGGAGCTCCGCGAGGATAGGTGACCAAAGGTGCTGGCCGGCTGCAAGTGGGGCACGGGATAGGCGCCTCGAAGGTGTCCGGCTGCAAATGGGTGTAGCCTCGATGTTGGGGGGTTAAAGGGGCTGGACCAAGTGAGTGCTTAGGGTCACTAGGATAGTCGAGTGTTTAGGGAAACTGGACCTAAAGGGGAGTTTGTGGGAAGGCCGAATGGGACACCTAGGGGAAGGCCGAAGGGGATAGGATGGTTAGGTAGTGTAGGTTGTGCTAGGTTCGGTTAAGTGAAAAGGATGGTGACAAAGGGCTGAGGTGATGATAGGGTGGGTGGCTAGGAGTGGAGAGGTAGTAGAGAAGGGTTTTGGTAGAGTTAGAAAGTGCTTACCGGATGGGGAGAAGTGGCGGATGGAAGAGAGAAGCCGGGTGTGGATGGGAGCTCAGTTGGTTCGGTTGGGTGAAGGTGGTGGCATCCGGCTGGTGGATGGTGGTGGAGAGTGGAAGCGGGAAGGTGGCGGTGCAGGTAGAGCTGGTGGAGCAGGCGGAGGTGATGGAGAGTGGTCCCGGCTAGGTGAGGGAATGGGAGAAGGAGAGGGCCCGGCTGGGTGAGGTGAGGGTTCCAGCTTGCAAAACCAGCCCCCAAGGGGGGGGGTTTAAATAGGGGATGGGTAGGTCGGTTAGGGCTGGGCTTGGGGTAGTGGTTAGGTTTTAGGGTGAGGTTGTGGGCTAGGGGTGGTTTAGGGGTTTAGGGCTAGGTTAGGTGGTTGGGTTTTAGGGTGAGGTTAAGTGAGCTAGGTTAGGTGATTAGGCTAGGTTTAGGCTAGGATTAGGGAAATTAATCTAGGTTTAGGGAAGGATTAGGGAAGTGGGTTAGGTGATTAGGTTGGGATTAGGACGGGATTAGGGAAGTGGGTTAGGTGATTAGGTTCAGATTAGGGGTGGATTAGGGGTTTAGGCTAGGATTAGGCATTTTGGGTTAGGTTTAGGTGAAGGAGCTCCCTTAGCATGGCCCATAGACCTTGATCACCTCATGTTGGTGCAGCCCTAGGTTAGGTTTTAGCTAATTACAAGCTTAAACCCACTCAATTAGGCTAACCCACATGGTTAAACCCAAACTTGACACACAAGTCAAGCTTAATTACAACACTCTTGATATTTTTCATCCCCACTCTCTCTCATGCCCAATATCCCACGTGAATTTCAAGTGGGCCCCACCTCCATTTATGAGAAGGTGATGTGGGCCATGGATATGGATATTGGATTGGATCTCTGGATCCAAATCCAAATCCAAGTCCACATATGGGTTTGGATTGGGATCTAGATATATATGGTCTAGATCCAATCCAAACTGAACTCTGACTCCTTCGAGCTGGGTTCGAAACGGACGATTTGTGCGGGGCCTGACAGCATCAGTACTCCGTCTGCGTTGGGTCTTCGCCAACATGGTCGTCCGCCCCCGTTTCTGCCCTCCGGAGATGACTTCAAATGCTATTTTGATAAGAACAGGGTCTTGGACGTTCGAGATCCTGGGGGTGTGAATCAGATGCAAGAGTTGCTGTGCCGGGCTCGACATGTGCTCCGGTTTCGGGCTCTTCTTAGCTCTCCTGGTCCTGTCTTGATCGGGCCAAGCCACTTCGGGGTTTCAAAACATGTTTTAAAAAGTTTTCAAAAGCCATATTGTATATGTTTTTGAAATATGAAGTTTAAAACGTATGTACAGGGTTGTCTGGAAGGCTCCTGGGTTTCCAGACTCAAAATGGCCCTTTGGGGCTGCTTGTATAAAACCAGGTTGTTTTTAAGTAATTCGTGAGATTTCGGGGTGTTTATTAGCCAAAACCTAACCTAGGGTTGCACCAACATGAGGTGGTTAAGGTCTATGGGCCATGCAAAGGGAGCTCCTTCACCTAAACCTAACCCAAAACACCTAATCCTAGCCTTCCACCCTAATCCACCCCTAATCTGAGCCTAATCACCTAGCCCACTTCCCTAATCCCGGCCTAATCCCAACCTAATCACCTAACCCACTTCCCTAATCCTTCCCTAAACCTAGGTTAATTTCCCTAAACCTAGCCTAATCACCTAACCTAGCTCACTAAACCTCACCCTAGAACCCAACCACCAAACCAAACCCTAAACCCCTAAACCACCCATAGCCCACAATCTACCCAAACCACTAGTATTTAAAATATCTGGCCCTACCCTTTCCAGCCCACCTTATCTTCATACCACCCTACCTAAACCACCTAACCACTACCCCAAACCTAGCCCTAACCGACCTACCCATCCCTATATAAACCCCCCCCATTGGGGGCGGGTTTAGCTAGCTAGAACCCCTGACCCATCCCAACCGGGTCCTCTCCTTCCCCCAAGTCCAGCCGAATCCTCCACTTCCCCAGCTGCTCCACCTGCTCCACCTGCTCCGCCTGCACCACCACCTACTCTCCATCCCACCACCACTTGCACCGCCATCTCCACCACCTCCCGGCCGAACATCACTACCTGCCCAACTCCCTTCCAGCCGAGCGCCACCTTCTCTTCACTCGGTAAGTACCCCACACTCTACCTAGCTCCTTCTCCACTCCCAGCCACCCACCATGCCACCACCTTACCTTAATATCAGCCACTCGCCGCCACCACTCCCACTCGGCCAAGCCTTAGCCACCCTAGCTACTCGCCACTACCTAACTACCCTAGCTACACCCGGCCACCCTATTCGACTTCCTAAGACCTGCCCATAGCACTCCCTTACACCCACTACCCCCACTACCACCTAGCCCCGTCACCTAGCTAGCTTCCTTCCCATACTCCACCCATAGCTATCCTAGCAGCCCGCCACCACCACATTCCCCTAGTCGGCCACTCCAACCGACTATCCCTTCCATTCGGCCAGCCATCTCTTTTCCCCTAGGTGTCCCATTTGATCTTCCCTTAGGTTCCCCTTAGGGCCATACTCCCTAACACTATATCCTCCCCTAGTGACCCTATATACTCACCTTGCCCAGCCCCTTTTATCCCCCACATCAAGGCGACACCCTTGCTTGCAGCCGGCCACCTTCAAGGCGCCTCTCCCGCGCCCCATTTGCAGCCGACTAGCACCCCTTGTCGCTCAACCTCGCGGAGCTCCCGTTTGCAGCCCAAGGCGAAGGCCAAGCCCACGCTCAAGCAAGGCCTCTACGGACCAGTTACTAGTAAGTGCCTAACTCGGTCTTTAGTTGTATACTTGCTTGAGATTCAATTCGATACGGGGTTGTAATAACGGAGCCTAGTCTCCCCCCGCTTGTAATAACGTGGCTTGGCAACCCACACACGTGCACTCTCTTAGTTGTGCACGATTTTGAACACACACGGGCCTAATCAGCCCCTAATACATAAGTATATACATATACTTTCATTTTTGTAGGGTTTTTGCTTAAGTTGGGTGCGTTGTCTTTCAATTCAAGCACTCACACACATTGAGCTTTCGCTCTTATTTGAAAGACCCAACTAAGGGCCGACCTATACTATTTGGGTTTTATTTCATGTCATGTGTGTAAGTCTTTCAATTCAAGCACTCTCACACACATTGAGCTTTCGCTCTTATTTGAAAGACCCAAGTAAGGGCCGACCTATACTATTTGGGTTTCATTTCATGTCGTGTGTGTAAGTCTTTCAATTCAAGCACTCTCACACACATTGAGCCTCCGCTCTTACTCCCAAGACCTTAGTAAAGGCCTTATTGCAGTTATATTTGGGTTTCATTTCATGTCGTGTGTGTAAGTCTTTCAATTCAAGCACTCTCACACACATTGAGCCTCCGCTCTTACTCCCAAGACCTTAGTCAAGGCCATACTGCAATTTATATTTGGGTTTAATTTCATGTCGTGTGTGTAAGTCTTTCAATTCAAGCACGCACCCACATTGAGCCTTCGCTCTTATTTGCAAGACCCGAGTAAGGGTTCATATACATTCGGGTTTTCCCTTTGGAGTAGCGTGAGTTTGCATTGCATCTACACCATACCACGAGGTAGGACGCATATTGCATCAAAGCAAGCCCCGCTCGAATTCGCCCATGTAGTGGAGTGTTCATAACACACAAACTAGGTTGCCCGAAAAGGGATAAAAGGAAAGACTTAGGCACGTGCAAATCCACGTGATCTAAAACATGCAATCGCATCTAAAAGACCCGAATTAGACACCTCGAACCGCTTCATAGACTTTCTCTCCCAAAACTCGATTTTGGCAAAGCGTACAGACTGACCCTTGCGCATCGGTGCAAGAAGGTCTGCGACGACAAGAGCTCACTTGCTCACAGTCGCCACGATTAGAAGTCAGTGTTAAATATATCTTCGCTAGCTTAGGTAAGCTAGCTGGCACGCCCTGTTTGCATAAATAAGGCCTTAGACACACGAGAGGATACGCTCCGAGCCCTGAAAAGGTAAGAGGCGGGGATTTTTCGCCCGTCTACACCTCCCACACACCCCGATTCCATACCACACCCGTGACCTCCTCACCATAACCCCTACCTAACACCCCAACCGTGACCCTTAGCTCCCACACACCTGAACTACCATCCCACACCACTGCCTTATATCCCCACCTAACACCTTGCCATAACCCCCCCACACAAAACCCATAGCTCACCTCCTTGGCCGTAACCCTACAAGGCTCCACTAAGACCCGCACCCACGTCTTGCCATGAATCCATACCTCTCAAGCCAAAAGCCCGCCAAGCTCAAAGGCTTTGCCCAGCCACTTTTCGCCAGAAGCTTCAAGGGAGGCCCATTCGTGATTGTAAAGCACAAGCCCATGTAGATTGGAGTGGACAAACATCCGAATCACTTGTAAGTGTTTCAAATTCGGTATTTCATATTTCCTTCTACGTTTAATTCAATTTGGATACGGGGTTGTATTAACGGAGCGTTGTCTCCCCCCGGGTTGTAATATTGGTGCTTGATACACAAGACACACACGAGCACTTGAGCCTTAGCTCTTAACTCGTACACAAGCACCCACATGCACGATTGAGCCTTCGCTCTTACTCCCAAGACTCTAGTAAGAGCTGCGTGAGTCGTCTTTAATTTTACACACTCCACACACGTGTGCATTGAGCCTTCGCTCTTATTATATATATGTATTTCAATTCAGCTGGGTTGTTATATTAAGTCGTGTGAGTTTGTCTTTCAATTACACACTCGCACCCAAAGAACACCCGAGCGCTTGCTCAAGCACCTCATGCACCATTTTGGCCTCGGCAGCCACTAAGATATAGCCATATCTCTATATTTTCCGCTGTGTTTTCCCGGTTTAGCTGCATGTGTTGTCTTTACATTTACACACAAACACAACACGTGCACGTTGACGACCTTCGGGCTCATATATATATAGTTGTATCTCCCTTTCTGCTGGGTTTTACATTTCAGCTGCGTGTGTTGCATTTCAATTTATACACAACACATACACACACGTTGGCGACCTTCGGGTCCATATATATATATAAGTATTTCCCTTCCGCACTTTACATTCAAGTCGAGCGGGGTTTTACATTTAAGTCGTGTGAGTTGTCTTTCAATTTATACACAACACACACGCCCACAATTGAGCCTTTCTGCTCTTAAGATATAGCTATATTTCCCTTTTGCAATTTCCCTTCGGCTATGTCTTTTAAATTCGGGTTTTAAGGTTCAGTTGTGTGAGTTTGCATTTGTAGACACCGAAAATTTTCACTTACGGGTTCTTAGGCCTGAAGTGAACCTTTTCGCAATCTACTTCGCTTTATGGGCGTGCCAGCTAGTCTACTTTAACTAGCAAAGTATGTTTTGAAAACAATCTGACTTTTGAAAGGCGATTGTAGGCAAGCGGGATTTTTACGTCGCAGACCTTCTTGCACCGATGCGCAAGGGTCAGTCTGTACGCTTAGAGACTTCGTTTTGAAACAAGTTTAACTCAAAATATATTTTGAATGAAGAAGTGTTTTAAAACCTTTTGAAAACCATGCATTTGGGCGATTTTGACTTTGTAAGGGTTGGACGACCCTAAGTCTTTCAAATTTTAATCTACTTAGGCACGATGGGCGTGCATCGAAATAGCCTAAGTCTTGCACGATTTGATTCGGGTTTGTACGATTTTCAGATTTTAGATCACGTGGATTTGCACGTGCCTAAGTCTTTCTTTTTATCCCTTTATGGGCCACCTAGGTGTGTGTTATAAACACTCCACTACATGGGGCGAATAGTACGGGGCTTGCTTCGATGCAATATGCGTCCTACCTCGTGGTATGGCGTAGATGCAATGCAAACTCACGCTACTCCAAAGGGAAAACCCGAAATTAAAAGACAATGCCGAAGGGAAATTGCCGAAGGGAAATAACCGAAGGGAAATGACTTGTAAAGTAAATAGCCGAAGGGAAATGACTTGTAAAGTAAATAGCGAAAGGGAAAATATGGCTATATCTTAAGAGCGGAAAGGCTCAATTGTGTAAGTGTGTGTCGTGTATATATTGAAAGACAACGCACATGACTTGAACCTTAAAACCCGAATCTTAAAGACGTAGCCGAAAGAAATACTTTATATAGAGTATATGTAGGGGCCCTTACTTGGGTCTTGTAAATAAGAGCGAAGGCTCAATGTGTGTGCGTGCTTGAATTGAAAGACTTACACACACGACATGAAATGAAACCCAAATATAAATTGCAGTATGCCTTGACTAAGGTCTTGGGATTAAGAGCGAAAGCTCAATGTGTGTGAGTGTAGAATTGAAGTACTACGCACACGACATAAATGAAACGCAAATATAACTGCAATAAGGCCTTTACTAAGGTCTTGGGAGTAAGAGCGAAGGCTCAATGTGTGTGCGTGTGGAAAATGGAAAGACAACACACACGACTTAATTAAAAACCCCCTTGACTTAAAATATATAAATATAACTATATATTAAGGGCTTGTTAGGCCCGTGTGTGTGCAAGAAGTGTATGACTAAGAGCGGAAAGGCTCAAGTGCACGTGTGTGTGGGTGTGTCAAACCACGTTATTACAATGGGGAGGAGACGAAGCTCCTTTACTACAACCCCGTATCAAAATTTAATTGAATATAAAGCAAGTTAATGTAATAGACCAAGTTTAGACACTTACAAATAGCTGGTCCATGTTCAACTTGCTTGCACGTGGGCTCACGGTTCACCTTGGGCAGCCAAGAGGGGGTTATCCTAGGGAGCTTTGAGGGAGGTTCTATGGGGCACGGTTAGGGCCTTAGGGGAACTAAGGTTCGACAAAGATGGGGCTGTCTAGGGTCTGTCCTAGGTGGCTGGAAGAGGTGCAGGTCACGGCCAGGGTGCAGGTTAGGTCGGCAGGGGGGTGGTCAAATCAGCAGGGAGGTGGTCGGGTGGCTGGCGCGGCTGTTGGGCGCCTGGCGCAGCGGACGGGCGCCTGACGCGGCTGCAGTGGCGCGGGGCGCGCTGTGGCACAGGACGCGCTGCGGCGCGGGGCGTGCAGGCAGCCGAGGGGCGCGTGGCAGGAAGCAGGGCGCGGTGTGCTGCGGGGAGCGCTGTGGCGCGTGGCGCGGCAGGCAACAGGGGCGCGCGGCAGCAGAAGGGGCGCGCGGCAGCAGAAGGGGCGCGCGGCAGGCGCTGTTTGCTCACGGCCGGCCGGGGTGAAGTTGTTGGGGTTTGTTAGGGATGGTTTGAGGCGGTTGGGGTTAGGTTAGGTCTAGTTAGGGTTCAGTTAGGGTTAGGTTGATTCAGTTAGGGTTAGGTTCAGTTAGGGTTAGGTAGGTTCGAACCTAGGCTAGGTCGGGGGTTAGGTTTACCTCTTGGAGCCGGTCCTTCATGGCTTGAGCCCACGTCTCCATGGTTGCAGCCTCTTGGTCCAGCCCACCTTGGTTGCAGCCCCTTGGTCTAGACCCACTTAGCCCACATGGCTTGAACCCACCTCACCCAATGAGCCCACATGGCTAGGTTTATCACTCCCTCTCTCTCCTCCCAAATATTTGCATGAACCCTTTACATGGACCCCCTCACCTCTATTTATAGAGATTTGAGGTGGGTCTTGGATTTGGGTTTGGGTTTGGGGTTTGGATCCATACCCAAATCCAAACACTATTTGGATCTGGATATTGGATCTCAGATATTTTGAGATCTGTATCCGATCCAAGCCCAATATTTTTATGGATACGGATCTAGATATTTTGATCCAGATCTGATCCAATCCAAACACTATTTGGATCCAATCCAAATCCAAACACTATTTGGATCGACCCAAACACTATTTGGATTGACCCAAACACTATTTGGATTGGCCCAAATCCAAACACTATTCATTACATGGATTTGGATCTGGATATATATGGTCCAGATCCAAATCAAAATTTCTTCGGACAGTCCTTCTTGGCTTCTCGAGGCGAACGATCTGTGCGGACACTGGCTTCATCAGCGCTCCGTCTGGTGCTGGGTTTTCCCCAACTTTGTTGTCCGGACTCCGTCTCGCCGTTCTAGACTCCGTTGAGCTTTTCATCAAACGGGCTCAGCCTTCTTTTGTTTTTTTATCAGGGAGTGGCTTCTGAAGCTCTGGGCTTGAATCCTCTTCGGGCCTAGGGTCTTCTTTTGCCTTTTGTACCTGTTTTCACATTTCAAAACAGGTCGTCGTTTTGGCTCAAACGAGCTTTTTGGTGTTTTGAGAGTTTTTGAAAAATAGAAGATTTGGGGTGTTTACAGATGCCCCTCTTTGGCATTATCCAAATGTATTTGGATAATGGCAAAGAAGAAACACCCCGTTCTCTCAAATTTTCTCGAGAATACACCATTTATTTCGCAAAAACCCTGTTTTCTTTTTCCATAAGTGGGGATTTTCAGCAAAAAGGGGGCTTTTCCTAGCTATTTCCCTATATGTATGATCATGCACGAATGACTCTTTGAATGCATGCATGAGAAAAAATTTATTTTTTGTTTTTGAGCCCGAAGAGAGCCTTTTGAGGCTGGTTGCTCCGAGCAGGTTTTTACCCATGTCCTTTTGACATTCGTGGGTTTTTCAAAAATTTCTTTTTGAAAAGGAACTCCTTTTAACTTGTATCGAAAAGGACTTCCATTTTTCATACTTCCCTTCATTCGGGTTTCAATACCTGCTACTCAGTAGAGGTTTTTGGGTAGAAAAACTTGGAAAACATTTCAAAGTTCCATTTCCTACAAAACAGAGTCGAGTTCTCAAACAAAATGAAATCCAAATAAGCCGATTTTATTCGTACTTTAGGATTTTCACAAATTTGAATCTTTTTCCTCGGGGATAAGCCGTAGGGGTATGGAAAAGAGATACCACGGTCCCTTCTGAAGCGTCCCGTGGTTTTAGGCAAAGAATCGGAAAATCGCTCTTTGGAGCTTTGGCTTTTTGTTTCTTTTTCATAGAGGGTCTCCCTTTGGGAGTATTTTTTCATTAATCCCTCTTTTCTTTAAAGGAGAGCAGCTCTTTGGAGGAGTTTTTGTATTCCCTGTTTATGAAGGGAAGACCTCTTTGGGAGGAGTGTTTTTATATCTCCTTTTTCTTTTGAACGAGAAGACCTCTTTCGGAGGAGTTTTTGTATTCCCTGTTTATGAAGGGAAGACCACTTTCGGAGGAGTTTTTGTATTCTCGATTTTTTTTTCTTTCTTTTGAAAATAGCCAATTTTCCTTTTCGGAGAGAAAGTAGGATGGGGGAGGGCTTATCCCTTTGGTTACTCGATTCAAACGAGATCGTCCTATTTCTTAATAGCATCTGCTATTCGAAAATATTTTGATATTTTGAACAAGGCTTAATCTTGTAAGCCAGGGTTCTTTGAAATATAGCCAATTCATTTTTGGAAGACTCTACTTTTTGAAAAGTATAGATTCCTCCATTCAGGGTTATACAATCTACTTCGATCCTTCTTTCAAGAAGTTTCAAAGGAGTTCGATTTTTCAAAATCTTTTTGAAAAAGAATTCAGCATAAACCCTTTTGAATATTCGGGCATTTTCGGGGTTTTGCTAATTTCTATCCACAATATCAACAAATTTCTAATTTTTGTTCCCTTTCGAAGACATGGGGACATTTCTACTCGAGTTTGCCACCCTTTTGGGCTTTCTTCGGGGTGATATGATGCATGCTATGCACTCCATGTGATTTAAAATGGAAATACATGTTTTTATGCAACGATGAACACATGAAATGTATCTCACAAATCATGAAGGAGATGCGTTCACTTATCCATGGAAAGTGTCTAGGGGCTGTGTTTAAAAATGCCCCTAGCTTGATGGGAATTTCGCATGGCCATATGGTGAAGGGCCATGGTTTTTCAAAGGGATTTTGGATGGACAATGGTATGTTCATGTCCATGCACTTCCATGGTTTTTCTAACATGATCATGATACTTTTTGCTCAAGGATGGGAAACATAACCAGCCCTAAGTGATCGTCATGGCCATCAGGTTTTAGTTTTGACATGGTCTCCATATTTCATCGTGAGATTCATGTTCTTTATCCTAACACAATCAAGGTTTTTATATAAACCAGAAGTTGAAGAAAATCTTTCTTTTCAAAGCCATGAAAGGTTTTTGTGAAATGTGTGTAGACGCGCGAAAATCCCCGCCTCTTTGCCTCTTTCGGGGCTTGGAGTGGATCTTCTCGTGTGTCTAAGGCCTATGTATACAAATAGGGCGTGCCAGCTAGCTTACTTAAGCTAGCGAAGATATTTTCTAACACTGACTTCTAAACGTGGCGACTGTGAGCAAGTAAGCTCTTGTCGTCGCAGACCTTCTTGCACCGATGCGCAAGGGTCAGTCTGTACGCTTTGCAAAAATCGAGTTTTGGAGAGAAAGTCTACGAAGCGGTTCGAGGTGTCTATTTCGGGTCTTTAGGATGCGATTGCATATTTTAGATCACGTGGATTTGCACGTGCCTAAGTCTTTTCTTTTATCCCTTTTCAGGCCACCTAGTTTGTGTGTTATGAACACTCCACTACATGGGCAAATTCGAGCGGGGCTTGCTTTGATGCAATATGCGTCCTACCTCGTGGTATAGCGTAGATGCAATGCAAACTCACGCTACTCCAAAGGGAAAACCCGAAATGTAAAGACAATACTGAAGGGGAAATAACAGAAGGGAAATAACCGGAGGGAAATAACCGAAGGGAAATAACCGAAGGGAAATAACTGAAGGGAAATAACCGAAGGGAAATAACCGAAGGGAGATATGTATATATCTTATGTATATGAGCCCTTACTCGGGTCTTGCAAATAAGAGCGAAGGCTCAATGTGGGTGCGTGCGTGAATTGAAAGACTTACACACACGACATGAATTTAAACCCAAATATAAATTGCAGTATGGCCTTGACTAAGGTCTTGGGAGTAAGAGCGAAGGCTCAATGTGTGTGAGAGTGCTTGAATTGAAAGACTACCCACACGACATAAATGAAACCCAAATATAACTGCAATAAGGCCTTTACTAAGGTCTTGGGAGTAAGAGCGAAGGCTCAATGTGTGTGAAAGTGCTTGAATTGAAAGACTTACTCACACGACATGAAATGAAACCCAAATAGTATAGGTCGGCCCTTACTTGGGTCTTTCAAATAAGAGCGAAAGCTCAATGTGTGTGAGAGTGCTTGAATTGAAAGACTTACTCACACGACATGAAATGAAACCCAAATAGTATAGGTCGGCCCTTACTTGGGTCTTTCAAATAAGAGCGAAAGCTCAATGTGTGTGAGAGTGCTTGAATTGAAAGACTTACTCACACGACAAGAAATGAAACCCAAATAGTATAGGTCGGCCCTTACTTGGGTCTTTCAACTAAGAGCGAAAGCTCAATGTGTGTGAGTGTTTGAATTGAAAGACAACGCACCCAACTTAAACAAAACCCTTCGAAAATGAAAGTACACTTATATATTAGGGGCTGATTAGGCCCGTGTGTGCTAAAAATCGTGCACGACTAAGAGAGTGCACGTGTGTGGTTGTGCCAAGCCACGTTATTACAAGCGGGGGAGACTATGCTCCGTTATTACAACCCCGTATCAAATTGAATCTCAAGCAAGTATACAACTAAAGACCGGGTTTAGACACTTACGAGTAGCTGGTCCGTAGAGGTCTTGCTTGAGCGTGGACTTGGCCTTGGGCTGCAAACGGGAGCTCCTCAAAGATGGGTGATCAAAGGTGCTGGCCGGCTGCAAGTGGGGCGCGGGATAGGCGCCTCGAAGGTGGCCGGTGGCAGGTAGGTGTCGCCTCAAGGTAGGGGGTTTAAAGGGGCTGAATGAGTGGGTTCTTAGGGTCACTAGGGGAGTTGAGAGTTTAGGGAAACTGGACCTAAAAGGTGAGCTGGTGGGAAGGCCGAATAGGACACCTAGGGGAAGGCCGAATGGGAAATGATGGCTAGGTAGTGGCCGGCCGTTTGGGTTATACTAGGTTCGGCTAGGTTAAAGTGGTGGTGGCAAAGGGGCTGAGATGAAGATAGGATGGGTGGCTAGGAGTGGAGAGGTAGTAGAGAAGGGGGCTAGGTAAGGTGCAGGGTACTTACCGAATGGGGAGAGGTGGCGGATGAAGTGGGAAGCAGGCGGGCAGGTTGGAGAGTGGAGTTGGCTGGGCTGTTGGCTGGTTCGGTTGGGTGGAGGTGGTGGCGTCCGGCTGAGGGATGGTGGTGGTGGATGGAAGAGGGAAGGTGGCGGTGCAGGTGGAGCTGATGGAGCAGGTGGAGCAGTTGGAGAGTGGAGCAGGCGGACAGGTTGGAGAGTGGAGTCGGCTGGGCTGAGGTGAGGGCTCCCACTTAGAAAACCCGCCCCCAAGGAGGGGGGTTTAAATAGGGGATGGGTAGGTCGGTTAGGGCTGGGCTGAGGGTAGTGGTTAGGTGGTTTAGGTAGGGTGGTATGTAGATAAGGTGGGCTGGAAAGGGTTGGGCCAGATATTTTAAAACTAGGGGTTTGGGTAAATCGTGGGCTAAGGGTGGTTTAGGGGTTTAGGGCTAGGTTAGGTGGTTGGGTTTTAGGGTGAGGTTTAGTGAGCTAGGTTAGGTGATTAGGCTAGGTTTAGGCTAGGATTAGGGAAATTAATCTAGGTTTAGGGAAGGATTAGGGAAGTGGGTTAGGTGATTAGGTTGGGATTAGGATGGGATTAGGGAAGTGGGTTAGGTGATTAGGCTCAGATTAGGGGTGGATTAGGGGTTTAGGCTAGGATTAGGCATTTTGGGTTAGGTTTAGGTGAGGGAGCTCCCTTAGCATGGCCCATAGACCTTGATCACCCCATGTTGGTGCAGCCCTAGGTTAGGTTTTAGCTAATTACAAGCTTAAACCCACTCAATTAGGCTAACCCACATGATTAACCCAAACTTGACACACAAGTCAAGCTTAATACAACACTCTTGATATTTTTCACCCCCACTCTCTCTCATGCCCAATATCCCACGTGAATTTCAAGTGGGCCCCACCTCCATTTATGAGAAGGTGATGTGGGCCATGGATATGGATATTGGATTGGATCTCTGGATCCAAATCCAAATCCAAGTCCACATAGGGGTTTGGATTGGAATCTGGATATATATGGTCCAGATCCAATCCAAACTGAACTCTGACTCCTTCGAGCTGGGTTCGAAACGGACGATTCGTGCGGGGCCTGACAGCATCAGTACTCCGTCTGCGTTGGGTCTTCGCCAACATAGTCGTCCGCCTCCGTTTCTGCCTTCCGGAGATGACTTCAAAGGATATTTTGATAAGAACAGGGTCTTGGACGTTCGAGATCCTGAGGGTGTGAATCAGATACAAGAGTTGCTGTGCCGGGCTTGACATGTGCTCCGGTTCCGGGCTCTTCTTGGCTCTCCTGGTCCTGTCTTGATCGGGCCAAGCCACTTCGGGGTTTCAAAACATGTTTTAAAAGGGTTTTCAAAAGCCATATCGTATGTTTTTGAAAGATATAGTTTAAAACATATGTACAGGGTTGTCTGGAAGGCTCCTGGGTTTCCAGACTCAAAATAGCCCTTTGGGGCTGCTTTTACAAAACCAGATGAATTTGAGAAATTCGTGGGATTTCGGGGTGTTTACAGATGCCCCTCTTTGGCCTTGTCCAAATCGATTTGGATAAGGGCAAAGATGACAAACACCCCTTTTAATGTCTCCCTAGATCTAGCCACAAAGAATATGGGATCGTCCCATTTTAGCAAAATCTCAATTTTACAAACTCTGGTAGGAGGAGATATCACGCCAAAGGGTTATACTTATGGAATCTGGTCCTAAATGGGATCATGTTCATGCAAGTACCATGCGTGGAATGCAAATGACATGGGTGTGGTGCCAAGAGTGGCGACCTCCCAAAGACCAGATGTGGTCGAACTCTAGAGACTTACAAGGCCTATTGCTCCAAGTGAGCAAATCCTATGTTGTTCGATGTTCGGTTTTCAAAACCTATTTACAAAATTATTTACAAAAGGGACAACTGTCTTGAGCCTCGATCCTAAGGATCTCGAGCTCTTCATGCTTGCCCTTCTTTGAGTCTTAACACTCGCTTATCTAGCGGAGGTTTTATAAGAAAACAAGTTTCATTTCAAATTCCTATGCCTTACTCGAAACGTCGAATTCTCAAACAAGATGAAATTCAAGTAAGTAAATCCTATTTTTACTTTAGGATTCCTCGAAATGAACCATGCTTTAGCTTGGGATAAGCCAGGGATGGGAAAGAGATACCACGGTCCCTTCTGAAGCATCCCGTGGTTTAAGGCATAGAAGGCGGAAAACTGCTCTTTTTGAGCTTTTTGGCCTCTTTTTCCTTTTTTCATAGAGGGTCTCCCTTTGGGAGTATTTTTTCTTTAATCCCTCTTTTTTATAAGAGAATCGATTTTTCTTTTAAAACTCTGGTTTCTTTCTTGTGGAAAGAGACTTTGAATGGGAAATTCCCTTTTGTTTGGGCCTTTGTTTTCCTTTTAGAAGGAGAAGAGAAGAGGGGAGGACTTATCCAAAGCCTACACTCGATCCATTCCAGATCAGCCTATTTAGAAATAGCACGTACTACTTGCAAGTATCTTGCTATGTTGAACTAGGCCTTTCTTTGTAAGATGAAGGATTTTGAAATGCAACCATGCTTTTGAAAACTCCACTCTTTCACAAGTGCGAATTCTCTCGCTCAGGGTCACACGAGTTGCCTTTGCACCTTATTCACATGTCTCAGGGCAGCTATCCCTATAAAATTTTCGAAAACTGGAATTTAATCCAGATCCTACACATGATATTTCTTTAAATATTGAATATTGATAGGATCTGCTAAATTCCTACCTTCTACATCGATCAACCAATACGAATTGTTCGTAGTGGTTGCTCGTACAACATAGGGTCCATCCCAGTTGGGGCGCCATTTGCCTAGGGGGTGTGGGCCATGATGGTGGATGGTTTTCAAGACCAGATCTCCCACTTCAAAGTGGCGAGGTCTCATGTGTTTGCTATAATGTCGGGCTATCCTTTGCCGGTATGCACGAGCATGATCCATGGCAAGGAGTCGCCTCTCATCTAGCAAATCTAGTTCGGCCATCCTAGCATGCTGAAGCGTCTCTAGGGGGAGGTCGAGTGCTATAGATGTATGAAATGAATGTAGTTGGGTATGAATGGGAAGAATGGCGTTTGTGCCATAGACCAACTCGAATGGTGTGGCATTCGTGGGAGTCCGGATGGAAGTCCTATAAGCCCATAAGGCTTCATCCAGCTTCTCATGCCACGTCCTACCCTTCTCTAAGGTTTTCTCAATAATACTAATGAGAGTCTTGTTTGTGGCTTCGGCTTGGCCGTTGCCTTGAGGGTAGTAGGGCGAGGAGAAGTGGTGAGTTATGCCATACGTGTTGCACAACTTAACCATCCGCTCATTCTTGAATGGGGTACCATTATCAGACACAAGGTCTCGTGGAACCCCAAATTGAGCCAAGATATTCCTCCGGATGAAAGCCACCACATGTTGCCCCATTACATTGGTTAGGGAAACGGCTTCCACCCACTTGGAGAAATACTCCGTGGCTGCTAAAATAAATCGATGCCCATTCGAGGCCTTTGGAAATATTGGGCCTATGATGTCAAATGCCCACATGGTAAATGGCCAGGGGCTGACCACGGAATGCAATGCAGATGAAGGGATATGAATGGCGTGCCCATGCACTTGACACGGATGACACTTCCTAACATGATCGTGACAATCCTTTTTCAGGGTGGACCAAAAATAACCCCCTCTAAGTATTTTCATTGCCATCATGTTGGCATTAACATGACCTCCACATTCTCCATCGTGGAACTCATGCATCACTATCCTAGCCTCCTCTAGGTCGATACACCTAAGCAGAATGCCGGTAAAACTCTTTTTGTATAAGACCCCACCCAGAATGGTGTATCGGGTCGAAATCTTACGAATGAATGCCTTATCTTTGGATGTGGCATTCTCGGTAAATCCCCCATTTTCTAAAAATTGTTTTATGTCATAGAACCAGGGTTTTTCAATAGACTCTGGGTTGTTTTGGCAAATATCCAAGTCGTGTGTGGATGGATGGGGCGCATGCCATATTTCCAAAGATCTGGTCCCTGAAATGGGATCGACCTTCAGGGTTGAGCCCAAGGAGGAGAGGGCATCGGCGATGCCATTGTCCTCTCTTCCCACGTGTGTGAGCTTACACGACTAGAAGGATTGGACCAATCGAGTGGCCAACTCGTGATATGGAAGTAGTTTCTCATTACGTACTTGCCAAATTTTTAAAACCTGGTTTATGACAAGGAGCGAATCTCCAAAGACCTCGATGCATGATGCCCCTAGAGTTTTTGAAATCCTTAAGCCTTGTATGAGTGCTTCATACTCAGCTACGTTGTTGGAACATTCGAAATCTAAGCGGACTGCTATGGGAATCTCGCCCTTTTCAGGGGAGATTAGGATGATCCCGGCACCAGCCCCTCGTTGGTTTTGTGCCCCGTCGAAGTGCATCTTCCACACTTGGTTTTCGAAAGAATTTGCCAAAATGTGGTTTTGAAAATGGTTTTGCAATATGCCTTCATCAGGCATTTCGACAAGAGTGGGATATGCGTCCTCTAAGGGGAATTCAGCCACGTAATCTGCTAGGGCTTGCCCCTTAACGGAGATCTGGTGATGGTATTTCAGATCATACTCCATTAGAAGGAGTTGCCATTTGCCCAATCTACCCGTGAGAATGGGTTTTTCGAACAAGTGCTTGATTGGATCAAGCTTGGACACTATCCAGATCTCATGATCTAGGAAATAGTGTCTGAATTTTTGGCAGGCCCAGACTAGGGCCAAGCACGTCTTCTCCATGGCTTGATAATTTCGTTCATAAGCCAAGAGGGTTTTCGAAATATAGTAGATGGCATACTCCTTATGGGTGTCATCCTCGTATTGAGCCAACAGGGCTCCTAAAGCGTTTACATGCACGGAGATGTATAATAAAAGCGGTTTTCCTTGTTTTGGAGGATTCAAAACGGGGGGATTAACCAAGTATGCCTTCAGTCTCTCGAAGGACTTTTGGCATTCGTCATCCCATAAGAATTTCGTACCCTTCCTCAACAGTTTGTTGAAGGGTTCGCATCTAGTTGCCAGATTCGATATGAATCGGCGCACAGATTGTAATCGACCCTGGAGGCTACGGACTTGGGTAAGATTGGAGGGTGGAGCCATGTCTATGATGGCTCGACACTTAGAGGGGTCGACTTCTATTCCCCTTTGGCTCACCATAAAGCCTAGAAGCTTCCCTGATTCTACCCCGAACACACATTTTTGAGGGTTTAGCTTTACTTTGTAAAGCCTAAGACTTTCGAAAATCTTTTGTAAACATTCGATATGAGTGCATCGGTTTTGGATTTCGCCAAGAGATCATCTACATACACTTCTACAAGCTCGTGAATTTGATCATGGAAGATCGTGTTCATGGCTCGTTGGTATGTTGCGCCGGCATTTTTCAAACCAAAGGGCATGACTGTATAGCAGTACGTGCCCCATGGGGTTGTGAAGGCGGTCTTACCCTGATCTCGTGGACTTAGTTTGATTTGATTATAGCCTGAATAGCCATCCATGAATGAAAACATTTCATGATTTGCAGTACAATCGACTATCAAATCTATGTTTGGTAAAGGATAATTATCCTTTGGAGTGGCTTTATTCAGGTTTCTGAAATCGATGCATATTCGAATTTTCCCATTGGTTTTTCGAACTACAACGATATTTGACAACCAATCAGAATACGCAATGGGTTTTATAAATCCGGCTTTTAGCAGATCTTCTAAACCCTCTTTGACTTGCGTGTGTACATTCGGGTGTATTTTGCTAAGCTTCTGCTTTATGGGTTTTACACCTGCATCTAAGGGAAGACGATGCTCGACTATGCTGGGATCTATGCCCGGCATGTCTTCATACGTCCATGCAAACACATCTAAATAGGTTTGTAGAAATGCAATGAATGCTAACTTTTCAGTTTCATGCAAGCATGCGCCTATTTTGATGGTTTTGGGATTGGAATCATCCCCTAGGTTCACCTCTACGAAATCTCCTACTGATTGGGAAGGTCTTTCAAAATCGAGAATTCTATGAAATTCCGGGAGCTCAGAAGTGGGATCTTCCTCAAGGGGATCCACTTCTGGGCTTTGATCATTCTCGTGGGCTATAGACCTGAGGGAACTTGATGCGTGGTTTTCAAAATGACCTGGTTTTGTACTTGGATTTTCAAGTGATTTCGAAATTTTTGGTTTGGCTATGCAGACGACACTGCTTTCGAAATCCTTTTCTTTTGCCAAAGTCCTACCAGGAGCAGCTATGTACAAAATCTTTTTGGTATTTTCCAAATTTTCGATTTTTTTGGGTTTTTGTAAAACAAGAACTTTGGGAACTATACAAAGCACTCTTTTTTCGAGTTTTTGTTTTTCCATTGTTTTTGGTGTTTCTTGTTTTTTGATTTTTTTGATTTTAAGTTTTTCAAATGTTTTTGGTATTTTTAGAAAAAGGGATCTTCCGTCATACCTACAAAGGGGAAACACTACAGGTTAGGCTCGGAATAGGAGGTCTAAACCATAGGTCTCTTCTAAGACAGGCTCCGGGGCACCCTTGACCCAGGTGGTCATAGGGGGTGGCTCCGGCGGTATTCGGGGAGTATAGCCGATCCCATATCGGCTTGGGTTGGCCCTAGGAAGGATGGGCTCTAGGAGACCCTGGTTTTGTGCCCCTAGACTTTTGTAGGGCGTGTAGCCCATGTTCAATAACATGTTCCATGACCTTTTGTTTTTTGAAAAGATGGGATATAAGTCGTGGTCCTGGAACATGCTGTCGTCCATATTAGGCTCGTATGGCCTTTTGTCCAGGGGTTTTGGAAATAAGGAACGCTTGGGTTTTCCTAGGAGGATTAGAGTCAGGAGGGGGCCTGATTTGGGCGGCCCCTTCACACATACAACCTTCCTAGGGTTGTTCAACACGAGCCGAGGTGGCTCAACCATAATTTGCCCCAGGTTAGCCTCATGGGCCTGGGAGCTTGATAAACAAGGGGAGTTTATGATCCCCTGAAGCTGTGGGTGACTCTCACCTAGGATCACTACGACCTGGTCCCTAAAAGGGATCTTGACACACCTGTGGAAGGTGGATGGCACAACGCACAAACTGTGTATCCAGGGTCTTCCCAGCAACAGGTTATAATGGGGGTGGATGTCCAATACATGGAACACCCCCGTGTGTTCGATCCCTCCCGTTTCCATTGGGAGTTCGATGGATCCTAAAGGTCTAGGCGCATTCCCATCGTATCTAGTGATAACGATGGGACTTGGGTTCACTGAAGTCAAGGTGACTCTGATTTTGTACGCCACGTGAAGTGGAAGGATGTTGAGCCCTCCTCCACCATCGACTAGGCACCTACCTGTCCAGAGAGTGGTTGTTTAGAACCACCTCAATATGTAGGGCCTGGTTATGGGTTTCGTAGGGTCTATCTACATCATCTTCCGAAAAAGTGATGGGCGATTTTGCTCCTAATAAAGCCACTTGGGCAGACAAGGATTCCGGACTTATGTTCGAATCAACCTTGGCCCTTTCTAGAATTTTCTCTAAGACAAGTCTATGCCTAGGCGAGGTTTTGATAAGCTCTAGGATAGACATGTGAATAGGAATCTTTGAAAGGTGGTTTTCGAAATCATAAGGATTTAGGATGACTTTGTCCTTATCTGCTTTTGGCAGACCACTAGGGATACATGCTTTTGAGGGGCCAGGCACACTGACCACCTTTTGAGCACCTTGAAGGTGCGGGGGTTGGTAGATCCTCCCGGATCTAGTGACTTCCCCCACGACCAGCCTA
Organism: Brasenia schreberi; assembly: GCA_036023115.1. Taxonomy (NCBI): domain Eukaryota; kingdom Viridiplantae; phylum Streptophyta; class Magnoliopsida; order Nymphaeales; family Cabombaceae; genus Brasenia; species Brasenia schreberi. Next base: position 9,994,735 of record JAYKKT010000088.1, read on the forward strand.
GGGTTCGCGCTAAACTTGGCTCTAAGGATGAGCTGAGGAGAACCTTGGATTTTTAGAACTGGTTTTGCCGGGGTTTCCACTTTTGGTGGTCCCCGAATGACGACTTGGGCGGGCCTCTTGTATAATACGAGGATGGGTGCACAAGTAGGTCGACCAGGTTCTGGTTTTTGCGCTAGTTCCTTAGAAATGGTGAGGGTACATACCTCCTTTCCTTTCCCACTGCCACTGGCGTGTTTGGGAAAGGGTTCCTTGAAGATAGCTTGAGGTGGCTCAGGTTCCGCAGTGACCTGGAGCCGGCCTTCCGCTATCAAGTTCTCAATTTTATTTAAAAGAGAGAAGCAGCGTTTGGTATCATGGCCTTTGAGCCGATGATACTTGCAAAATCGGTTTAAATACCCCCCTTTGGATGTGACTCCTTCGGGGATTTCAGGGAGTTCGATCATGCCCTGGGCAAGTAAGAGGTCTAGGACCTCCGACACAGGTTGCCCCAGCGGAGTGTACTCCCGTTTTTCAATCGGTTTTGAGAAATTGCGTTCTCTCTTATTTTCTAATTTTTCAAAATTTTTGGAAGTGCCTGCCATGCCTGGATCCACCCGGACATTGGCGATTTTATGGGGCTTTGCCCCTTTGTCCGTCGTGGGCAGCCCATATGCGATGGGCTTTTCCAAACGGGTTTTTGGAACGACACTTCCTTTCCATAAGTGGTCGTATGTCCCTTTTCGCAAGTTGGTTTCGAAAAGGGAGGCCTTTTTGATCAACTTATGGAAAGTTGAAATCTCATGGAGCGAGAGAAGGGTTTTTAACTCGCTTTTGAAATTATCCAGGATGAGCATTACTGCGCATCCTTCGGATATGGGCTATCGCACTTGGCCTAAAAGCGACCTCCATCTTATAATGAAGGCATGCACGTCTTCGTTCATGCCTTGCTTTGTATCCCTTAAGGTATTCAGGGTTGGCGTGACTTCCACGTTGTGTGCAAATCTTTGCATGAAGCAGTTCGCTAACTCTTCAAAAGTAGCGAACTGGCTTAAGTCGTAGGAAGCCAGCCATTTGGCAGCTGTGCCTTTAAGGGATAGAGGGAACCAATACACCCATTTCATCGAGTCCTTTTTCTTCTTATGGGCTCGACGTGAGAAAAGTTGCAAGTGAGACCTAGGGTCTCCCATGCCATCATACCGATGGAAGTTCGGTATTTCATCGTCACTGTCTGTTTCGTAATCCATAGGAAGGAAATCAGACAGGACGTAGCTTCTTTTCTCTTTATTCTGCCCTTTCAGCAGCTGCTGTAGGGCTTTACGGTCCTTTTGTGTGAAGGACTCGTGGTATTGGTTGCCTTCCATTACGGAGGGCTCTTTTTGCTTGCGAGGTTTTTCAAATTTCTTTTTAGGCCTTTGTTCACCGTTCGATGAACATGAATCGCCTACTTCAGCCTCTTGGCTGAGAGCATCGATTTTGGCCTCAAACTCCCTTCTCAAGTCCTCGATTTCATCTAGTTTTATTTTGTTTTTGAAAATCCTCCTAGAGTGAGAACTTGATGCGCATGAGCCTTGGCTCGACACTTCACTTGGATTGGATTTTGACATGCTTTTCAAGCTTTTTCAAAATTTCCTAAGTACAAGCAAAGAAAACAAGTTAAAATGACACCTTTTTACAAAATTTTCACAAGACTTCTACAAGTAAACTCGATTTTTGAAAAGGCTCACGTCCCATCGGGTGTGCCAATCATCTGTAGACGCGCGATAATCCCCGCCTCTTTGCCTCTTTCGGGGCTTGGAGTGGATCTTCTCGTGTGTCTAAGGCCTATGTATACAAATAGGGCGTGCCAGCTAGCTTACTTAAGCTAGCGAAGATATTTTCTAACACTGACTTCTAAACGTGGCGACTGTGAGCAAGTAAGCTCTTGTCGTCGCAGACCTTCTTGCACCGATGCACAAGGGTCAGTCTGTACGCTTTGCAAAAATCGAGTTTTGGAGAGAAAGTCTACGAAGCGGTTCGAGGTGTCTATTTCGGGTCTTTAGGATGCGATTGCATATTTTAGATCACGTGGATTTGCACGTGCCTAAGTCTTTTCTTTTATCCCTTTTCGGGCCACCTAGTTTGTGTGTTATGAACACTCCACTACATGGGCGAATTCGAGCGGGGCTTGCTTTGATGCAATATGCGTCCTACCTCGTGGTATGGCTTAGATGCAATGCAAACTCACGCTACTCCAAAGGGAAAACCCGAAATGTAAAGACAATACTGAAGGGGAAATAACAGAAGGGAAATAACCGAAGGGAAATAACCGAAGGGAGATATGTATATATCTTATGTATATGAGCCCTTACTCGGGTCTTGCAAATAAGAGCAAAGGCTCAATGTGGGTGCGTGCTTGAATTGAAAGACTTACACACACGACATGAATTTAAACCCAAATATAAATTGCAGTATGGCCTTGACTAAGGTCTTGGGAGTAAGAGCGAAGGCTCAATGTGTGTGAGAGTGCTTGAATTGAAAGACTACCCACACGACATAAATGAAACCCAAATATAACTGCAATAAGGCCTTTACTAAGGTCTTGGGAGTAAGAGCGAAGGCTCAATGTGTGTGAAAGTGCTTGAATTGAAAGACTTACTCACACGACATGAAATGAAACCCAAATAGTATAGGTCGGCCCTTACTTGGGTCTTTCAAATAAGAGCGAAAGCTCAATGTGTGTGAGAGTGCTTGAATTGAAAGACTTACTCACACGACATGAAATGAAACCCAAATAGTATAGGTCGGCCCTTACTTGGGTCTTTCAAATAAGAGCGAAAGCTCAATTTGTGTGAGAGTGCTTGAATTGAAAGACTTACTCACACGACAAGAAATGAAACCGAAATAGTATAGGTCGGCCCTTACTTGGGTCTTTCAACTAAGAGCGAAAGCTCAATGTGTGTGAGTGTTTGAATTGAAAGACAACGCACCCAACTTAAACAAAACCCTTCGAAAATGAAAGTATATATGTACACTTATATATTAGGGGCTGATTAGGCCCGTGTGTGCTAAAAATCGTGCACGACTAAGAGAGTGCACGTGTGTGGTTGTGCCAAGCCACATTATTACAAGCGGGGGGAGACTATGCTCCGTTATTACAACCCCGTATCAAATTGAATCTCAAGCAAGTATACAACTAAAGACCGGGTTTAGACACTTACGAGTAGCTGGTCCGTAGAGGTCTTGCTTGAGCGTGGACTTGGCCTTGGGCTGCAAACGGGAGCTCCTCAAAGATGGGTGATCAAAGGTGCTGGCCGGCTGCAAGTGGGGCGCGGGATAGGCGCCTCGAAGGTGGCCGGTGGCAGGTAGGTGTCGCCTCAAGGTAGGGGGTTTAAAGGGGCTGAATGAGTGGGTTCTTAGGGTCACTAGGGGAGTTGAGAGTTTAGGGAAACTGGACCTAAAAGGTGAGCTGGTGGGAAGGCCGAATAGGACACCTAGGGGAAGGCCGAATGGGAAATGATGGCTAGGTAGTGGCCGGCCGTTTGGGTTATACTAGGTTCGGCTAGGTTAAAGTGGTGGTGGCAAAGGGGCTGAGATGAAGATAGGATGGGTGACTAGGAGTGGAGAGGTAGTAGAGAAGGGGGCTAGGTAAGGTGCAGGGTACTTACCGAATGGGGAGAGGTGGCGGATGAAGTGGGAAGCAGGCGGGCAGGTTGGAGAGTGGAGTTGGCTGGGCTGTTGGCTGGTTCGGTTGGGTGGAGGTGGTGGCGTCCGGCTGAGGGATGGTGGTGGTGGATGGAAGAGGGAAGGTGGCGGTGCAGGTGGAGCTGATGGAGCAGGTGGAGCAGTTGGAGAGTGGAGCAGGCGGACAGGTTGGAGAGTGGAGTCGGCTGGGCTGAGGTGAGGGCTCCCACTTAGAAAACCCGCCCCCAAGGAGGGGGGTTTAAATAGGGGATGGGTAGGTCGGTTAGGGCTGGGCTGAGGGTAGTGGTTAGGTGGTTTAGGTAGGGTGGTATGTAGATAAGGTGGGCTGGAAAGGGTTGGGCCAGATATTTTAAAACTAGGGGTTTGGGTAAATCGTGGGCTAAGGGTGGTTTAGGGGTTTAGGGCTAGGTTAGGTGGTTGGGTTTTAGGGTGAGGTTTAGTGAGCTAGGTTAGGTGATTAGGCTAGGTTTAGGCTAGGATTAGGAAAATTAATCTAGGTTTAGGGAAGGATTAGGGAAGTGGGTTAGGTGATTAGGTTGGGATTAGGATGGGATTAGGGAAGTGGGTTAGGTGATTAGGCTCAGATTAGGGGTGGATTAGGGGTTTAGGCTAGGATTAGGCATTTTGGGTTAGGTTTAGGTGAGGGAGCTCCCTTAGCATGGCCCATAGACCTTGATCACCCCATGTTGGTGCAGCCCTAGGTTAGGTTTTAGCTAATTACAAGCTTAAACCCACTCAATTAGGCTAACCCACATGATTAACCCAAACTTGACACACAAGTCAAGCTTAATACAACACTCTTGATATTTTTCACCCCCACTCTCTCTCATGCCCAACATCCCACGTGAATTTCAAGTGGGCCCCACCTCCATTTATGAGAAGGTGATGTGGGCCACGTGAATCAGATTGGTCTAAGACATGGGTTTCGGTTTTAGAGGTTCTACAAGGCACCCTTGACCCAGATGGTCTTAGGTGGCGGCTCTGGTGGTATGGGTGGGTTGTAGCCCAATCCATATCGTTCCCTATTGGTTCTAGGTAGGACAGGCTCAAGCCTACCTTGGTTTCGGGTTCCCAGGCCCGCGTAGGGTTTATATCCCATATTCAGAATCATGTTCCAAGACTTTTTGCTTTTCGAAAAGTTTTGGTATAAATCATGGTCTTGGAACATGGAATCGTCCATGTTGGGGATATATACCCTTTTGGATATCGGGAGTTTAGATTCCGTGGTGATGGAAGACTTGGGCTTCCATACAAACCTGGTTTGGGAGACTTTGCCCTCAAGGAAAGCTAAGCTTGGTTCCTTGAGGAGTTTTGGACATAGCAGGGTTATGGAAAACTTATGGTTCCATACCCCATTTTGGGAAAAATTTACTTCAAGGGGAGCCATGCAAGGTCCCTTGAAGTTTTTGACTTGGTCCCTAGGTTCAACTCGTGGTGCCCCTAGGGATTGATTTTTTTGTTTCAAAGCCATAGCCTTGGCTCCAGGGCACAAGACTAGGCTCGAAGAAGTGGGTTTTTCTATGGTAGGGTTATGAGCTCCTAAGATGTTGATGCATGCATTAGGGGTCTCCATGTCTACCATTTTCGGAACTTCTTTTTGCTTTTGAAATTCCTTTGAATGGTGCACGACAGTTGGCGCACCTTGAAAATCCTCAAGTTTTGGCATAGTTTGTGGGTTTGTGTGTACAAAGGGGTTATCCAATGCATCTGATGACCCTACATGAAGAAGAGAGTCTTGAGAAGGATGGGTTTCAGGCATACCTCTTTGTGGCTTGTCTACCTTTTCAAGGTGAGAGCAAGCCGATTTCCCGAGTAACTCTGTTTTGAGCCCCCGGGGTTTAACGAGGCGTTTCCTTTCGAAACCTTCCTGTTTTTCACTCTCGTTCCTTTGTAGGGTGTGGACTTCATGTCCCACTCTATGTGTGTGCCTAGACTTAGGACTTGAAGTTTTCGAAATTCCAAAATTTTGTTTTTCAATTTTTTGGTCTTTTTCCAAATTTTCAAGATTTTTTTGGTTTTTTGAAATAGAAAAATCTTTTTTTGGTTTTTCTATGGATTTTGAAAAGCTTGAAGTTGTAGGAGTGGATGACTTATCCCTTTGCCGGGATTTGTCTCTAATCTCCAATCCTTCGTTGAGTTTGAGATCGGTTTTCAATTCACGATCTGTATGTGCCCTCGAAGAGCTGCTATGTGTTCGATGGGCTTTAAGCTCCTTGCTTAAAGCATCCATCTTTTGAAATATTTTTTCAATCTCATCGAGCTCTCTTTGGGCTTTATCTGATTTGAAGACCTCTTTTAGTTTACTCAACGAAGATTTTTGTAGCTTTCTATCCATTTTCATGCAATTTTCCTAAGTATGCACGATTTTTGAAAAAACACTCTTTTTTTTCGAAAAATTGAGTATAACTCGTTTGTTTGAAGTCTGCTTAAGTCCCGGGTCCCACCGGGCGTGCCAAATCTGTAGACACCGAAAATTTTCACTTACGGGTTCTTAGGCCTGAAGTGAACCTTTTCGCAATCTACTTCGCTTTATGGGCGTGCCAGCTAGTCTACTTTAACTAGCAAAGTATGTTTTGAAAACAATCTGACTTTTGAAAGGCGATTGTAGGCAAGCGGGATTTTTACGTCGCAGACCTTCTTGCACCGATGCGCAAGGGTCAGTCTGTACGCTTAGAGACTTCGTTTTGAAACAAGTTTAACTCAAAATATATTTTGAATGAAGAAGTGTTTTAAAACCTTTTGAAAACCATGCATTTGGGCGATTTTGACTTTGTAAGGGTTGGACGACCCTAAGTCTTTCAAATTTTAATCTACTTAGGCACGATGGGCGTGCATCGAAATAGCCTAAGTCTTGCACGATTTGATTCGGGTTTGTACGATTTACAGATTTTAGATCACGTGGATTTGCACGTGCCTAAGTCTTTCTTTTTATCCCTTTATGGGCCACCTAGGTGTGTGTTATGAACACTCCACTACATGGGGCGAATTTGAGCGGGAGTACGGGGCTTGCTTCGATGCAATATGCGTCCTACCTCGTGGTATGGCGTAGATGCAATGCAAACTCACGCTACTACAAAGGGAAAACCCGAAATTAAAAGACAATGCCAAAGGGAAATTGCCGAAGGGAAATAAACGAAGGGAAATGACTTGTAAAGTAAATAGCCGAAGGGAAATGACTTGTAAAGTAAATAGCGGAAGGGGAAATATGGCTATATCTTAAGAGCGGAAAGGCTCAATTGTGTAAGTGTGTGTCGTGTATATATTGAAAGACAACGCACACAACTTGAACCTTAAAACCCGAATCTTAAAGACGTAGCCGAAAGAAATACTTTATATAGAGTATATGTAGGGGCCCTTACTTGGGTCTTGTAAATAAGAGCGAAGGCTCAATGTGTGTGCGTGCTTGAATTGAAAGACTTACACACACGACATGAAATGAAACCCAAATATAAATTGCAGTATGCCTTGACTAAGGTCTTGGGAGTAAGAGCGAAAGCTCAATGTGTGTGAGTGTAGAATTGAAGTACTACGCACACGACATAAATGAAACCCAAATATAACTGCAATAAGGCCTTTACTAAGGTCTTGGGAGTAAGAGCGAAGGCTCAATGTGTGTGCGTGTGGAAAATGGAAAGACAACACACACGACTTAATTAAAAACCCCCTTGACTTAAAATATATAAATATAACTATATATTAAGGGCTGGTTAGGCCCGTGTGTGTGCAAAAAGTGTACGACTAAGAGCGGAAAGGCTCAAGTGCGCGTGTGTGTGGGTGTGTCAAACCACGTTATTACAATCGGGGGGAGACGAAGCTCCTTTACTACAACCCCGTATCAAAATTTAATTGAATATAAAGCAAGTTAATGTAATAGACCAAGTTTAGACACTTACAAATAGCTGGTCCATGTTCAACTTGCTTGCACGTGGGCTCACGGTTCACCTTGGGCAGCCAAGAGGGGGTTATCCTAGGGGGCTTTGAGAGAGGTTCTATGAGGCACGATTAGGGTCTTAGGGGAACTAAAGTTCGGCCAAGACGGGGGCTGTGTAGGGTCTGTCCTAGGGTCTGTGCTAGGGTGCAGGTCACGGCCAGGGTGCAGGTTGGGTCGGCAGGAAGGTGGACAGGGCGGCAGGAAGGTGGACAGGGCGGCAGGGAGGCGTCTGGCGCCTGGCGCAGCAGACGGGCGCCTGGCGCTGGGCGCGCTGGGGCGCAGGGAGGCGTCTGGCGCGCGGGACGGCTGCGGCACGGGGCGTGCAGGCGACAGAGGGGCGCGCGGCAGGAAGCAGGGCGCGCGGCAGCAGAAGGGGCGCGCGGCAGGACTCAGGGCGCGCGGCAGGCGCTGGTTGCTCACGGCCGGCCGGGTTGAAGTTGTTGGGGTTTGTTAGGGATGGTTTGAGGCGGTTGGGGTTAGGTTAGGTCTAGTTAGGGTTCAGTTAGGGTTAGGTTGGTTCAGTTAGGGTTAGGTTCAGTTAGGGTTAGGTAGGTTCGAACCTAGGCTAGGTTGGGGTTAGGTTTACCTCTTGGAGCCGGTCCTTCTTGGCTTGAGCCCACGTCTCCACGGTTGCAGCCACTTGGTCCAGCCCACCTTGGTTGCAGCCACTTGGTCTAGACCCACTTAGCCCACATGGCTTGAACCCACCTCACCCAATGAGCCCACATGGCTAGGTCTATCACTCCCTCTCTCTCCTCCCAAATATTTGCATGAACCCTTTACATGGACCCCCTCACCTCTATTTATAGAGATTTGAGGTGGGTCTTGGATTTGGGTTTGGGTTTGGGGTTTGGATCCATACCCAAATCCAAACACTATTTGGATCTGGATATTGGATCTCGGATATTTTGAGATCTGTATCCGATCCAAACCCAATATTTTTATGGATACGGATATGGATATTTTGATCCAGATCCGATCCAATCCAAACACTATTTGGATCCAATCCAAATCCAAACACTATTTGGATCGACCCAAACACTATTTGGATTGGCCCAAATCCAAACACTATTCATTACATGGATTTGGATCTGGATATATATGGTCCAGATCCAAATCAAAATTTCTTCGGACGGTCCTTCTTGGCTTCTCGAGGCGAACGATCTGTGCGGGCACTAGCTTCATCAGCGCTCCGTCTGGTGCTGGGTTTTCCCCAACTTTGTCGTCCGGACTCCGTCTCGCCGTTCTGGACTCCGTTGAGCTTTTCATCAAACGGGCTCAGCCTTCTTTTGTTTTTTTTTTATCAGGGAGTGGCTTCTGAAGCTCTGGGCTTGAATCCTCTTCGGGCCTAGGGTCTTCTTTTGCCTTCTGTACCTGTTTTCACATTTCAAAACAGGTCGTCGTTTTGGCTCAAACGAGCTTTTTGGTGTTTTGAGAGTTTTTGAAATATAGAAGATTTGGGGTGTTTACAGATGCCCCTCTTTGGCATTATCCAAATGTATTTGGATAATGGCAAAGAAGAAACACCCCATTTTGGTTTTTCTCTCAAATTTTCTCGAGAATACACCATTTGTTTCACAAAAACCCTGTTTTCTTTTTACACAGGTGGGGATTTTTAGCAAAAGGGGTCTTTTCCTAGCTATTTCCCTATATGTATGATCATGCACGAATGACTCTTTGAATGCATGCATGAGAAAAATTTTATTTTTTTGTTTTTGAGCCCGAAGAGAGCCTTTTGAGGCTGGTTGCTCCGAGCAGGTTTTTACCCATGTCTTTTTGACATTCGTGGGTTTTTCGAAAATTTCTTTTTGAAAAGGAACTCCTTTTAACTTGTATCGAAAAGGACTTCCATTTTTCATACTTCCCTTCATTCGGGTTTCAATACCTGCTACTCAGTAGAGGTTTTTGGGTAGGAAAACTTGGAAAACATTTCAAAGTTCCATTTCCTACAAAACAGAGTCGAGTTCTCAAACAAAATGAAATCCAAATAAGCCGATTTTATTCGTACTTTAGGATTTTCGCAAATTTGAATCTTTTTCCTCGGGGATAAGCCGTAGGGATATGGGAAAGAGATACCACGGTCCCTTCTGAAGCGTCCCGTGGTTTTAGGCAAAGAATCGGAAAATCGCTCTTTGGAGCTTTGGCTTTTTGTTTCTTTTTCATAGAGGGTCTCCCTTTGGGAGTATTTTTTTCATTAATCCCTCTTTTCTTTAAAGGAGAGCAGCTCTTTGGAGGAGTTTTTGTATTCCCTGTTTATGAAGGGAAGACCTCTTTGGGAGGAGTGTTTTTATATCTCCTTTTTCTTTTGAACGAGAAGACCTCTTTCGGAGGAGTTTTTGTATTCCCTGTTTATGAAGGGAAGACCACTTTCGGAGGAGTTTTTGCATTCTCGTTTTTTTGTTTTTCTTTTGAAAACAACCAATTTTCCTTTTCGGAGAGAAAGTAGGATGGGGGAGGGCTTATCCCTTTGGTTACTCGATTCAAACGAGATCGTCCTATTTCTTAATAGCATCTGCTATTCAAAAATATTTTGATATTTTGAACAAGGCTTAATCTTGTAAGCCAGGGTTCTTTGAAATATAGCCAATTCATTTTTGGAAGACTCTACTTTTCAAAAAGTACAGATTCCTCTATTCGGGGTTATACAATCTACTTCGATCCTTCTTTCAAGAAGTTTCAAAGGAGTTCGATTTTTTTCAAAAATCCTTTTGAAAAAGAATTCAACATAAACCCTTTTGAATATTCGGGCATTTTCGGGGTTTTGCTAATTTCTACCCACAATATCAACAAATTTCTAATTTTTGTTGCCCTTTTGAAGACATGGGGATATTTCTACTCGAGTTTGCCACCCTTTTGGGCTTTCTTCGGGGTGATATGATGCATGCTATGCACTCCATGTGATTTTAAAATGGAAATACATGTTTTTATGCAACGATGAACACATGAAATGTATCTCACAAATAATGAAGGAGATGCATTTGCTTATCCATGGAAAGTGTTTAGGGGCTGTATTTAAAAATGCCCCTAGCTTGATGGGAATTTTGCATGGCCATATGGTGAAGGGCCATGGCTTTTCAAAGGGATTTTGGATGGACAATGGTATGTTCATGTCCATGCACTTCCATGGTTTTTCTAACATGATCATGATACTTTTTGCTCAAGGATGGGAAACATAACCAGCCCTAAGTGATCGTCATGGCCATCAGGTGTTAGTTTTGACATGGTCTCCATATTTCATCGTGAGATTCATGTTCTTTATCCTAACACAATCAAGGTTTTCATATAAACCAAAAGTTGAAGAAAATCTTCCTTTTCAAAGCCATGAAAGGTTTTTGTGAAATGCTAACCTTTTTTCGAGATTCTCATTTCCTTTTAAAATTTGCCTCGAAGGTGTTTGGTTTTGATTTGTATGGAGACATGCCTATGAAGGCTCGATATTTAGGGGGTCGACTCTTATCGCCCCTTTGATTTTGCAAAACCCTGAATTCGATTTCTAGAATGATGTCTAGACTCGATGCATATGAATGATTTCAAAGTGTAATGCATGATGCACATGCACACACTATGGGTTAACTTATTTCTAAAAATCCCCAATTTTTCATAAGTTAAGGATTTTTGCGAAGTTCAGGAAGCTTGGAGGTGTTTATTCCTCCTTGCTTTGGTGATTCTCGAGCTTTTCATTTTTGAAAAAGCTCTAGGCAAAAGGGTGGATAGGACCAGCTTTTTGGATACTTGGTTTTAAGGAGTATATACAATTTTCGAAAGCATTTTTACAATTTTTCGAAAATGGGCTTTGTACATGGCCAAAGGCTTTTGGAAATAAATTTCTTTTTGTAATTTTCGTTTTTCCAAATGTTTTTGAGATTTTGAGAGTTTTCAACTTTTTTTGTCTTTTTCAAAAGTAGGGATCTTCCATTGAACCTTCAAAGAAAACATTCATGAATCAGACTCTAATCAGATAGGTCTAAGACATGGGTTTCGGTTTTAGAGGTTCTACAAGGCACCCTTGACCCAGATGGTCTTAGGTGGCGGCTCTGGTGGTATGGGTGGGCTGTAGCCCAGTCCATATCGTTCCCTATTGGTTTTAGGTAGGACAGGCTCAAGCCTACCTTGGTTTCGGGTTCCCAGGCCCGCGTAGGGTTTATATCCCATATTCAGAATCATGTTCCAAGACTTTTTGTTTTTCGAAAAGTTTTGGTATAAATCATGGTCTTGGAACATGGAATCGTCCATGTTGGGGACATATACCCTTTTGGATATCGGGAGTTTGGATTCCGGGGTGATGGAAGACTTGGGCTTCCATACAAACCTGGTTTGGGAGACTTTGCCCTCAAGGAAAGCCAAGCTTGGTTCCTTGAGGAGTTTTGGACATAGCAGGGTTATGGAAAACTTATGGTTCCATACCCTATTTTGGGAAAGATTTACTTCAAGGGGAGCCATGCAAGGTCCCTTGAAGTTTTTGACTTGGTCCCTAGGTTCAACTCGTGGTGCCCCTAGGGATTGATTTTTTTGTTTCAAAGCCATAGCCTTGGCTCCAAGGCACAAGACTAGGCTCGAAGAAGTGGGTTTTTCTATGGTAGGGTTATGAGCTCCTAAGATGTCGATGCATGCATTAGGGGTCTCCATGTCTACCATTTTCGAAACTTCTTTTTGTTTTTGAAATTCCTTTGAATGGTGCGCGATAGTTGGCGCACCTTGAAAAACCTCAAGTTTTGGCACAGTTTGTGGGTTTGTGTGTGCAAAGGGGTTATCCAATGCATCTGATGACCCTACATGAAGAAGTGAGTCTTGAGAAGGATAGGTTTCAGGCATACCTCTTTGTGGCTTGTCTACCTTTTCAGGGTGAGAGCAAGCCGATTTTCCGGGTAACTCTGTTTTGAGCCCCCGGGGTTTAACGAGGCGTTTCCTTTCGAAACCTTCCTGTTTTTCACTCTCGTTCCTTTGTAGGGTGTGGACTTCATGTCCCACTGTATGTGTGTGCCTAGAATTAGGACTTTTACTTGAAGTTTTCGAAATTCCAAAATTTTGTTTTTCAATTTTTTGGTCTTTTTCCAAATTTTCAAGATTTTTTTGGTTTTTTGAAATAGAAAAATCTTTTTTTGGTTTTTCTATGGATTTTGAAAAGCTTGAAGTTGTAGGAGTGGACGACTTATCCCTTTGCCGGGATTTGTCTCTAATCTCCAATCCTTTGTTGAGTTTGAGATCGGTTTTCAATTCACGATCTGTATGTGCCCTCGAAGAGCTGCTATGTGTTCGATGGGCTTTAAGCTCCTTGCTTAAAGCATCCATCTTTTGAAATATTTTTTCAATCTCATCGAGCTCTCTTTGGGCTTTATCTGATTTGAAAACCTCTTTTAGTTTACTCAACGAAGATTTTTGTAGCTTTCTATCCATTTTCATGCAATTTTCCTAAGTATGCACGATTTTTGAAAAACACTTTTTTTTCGAAAATTTGAGTATAACTCGTTTGTTTGAAGTCTGCTTAAGTCCCGGGTCCCACCGGGCGTGCCAAATTGTAGACACCGAAAATTTTCACTTACGGGTTCTTAGGCCTGAAGTGAACCTTTTCGCAATCTACTTCGCTTTATGGGCGTGCCAGCTAGTTTACTTTAACTAGCAAAGTATGTTTTGAAAACAATCTGACTTTTGAAAGGCGATTGTAGGCAAGCGGGATTTTTACGTCGCAGACCTTCTTGCACCGATGCGCAAGGGTCAGTCTGTACGCTTAGAGACTTCGTTTTGAAACAAGTTTAACTCAAAATATATTTTGAATGAAGAAGTGTTTTAAAACCTTTTGAAAACCATGCATTTGGGCGATTTTGACTTTGTAAGGGTTGGACGACCCTAAGTCTTGCACGATTTGATTCGGGTTTGTACGATTCTCAGATTTTAGATCACGTGGATTTGCACGTGCCTAAGTCTTTCTTTTTATCCCTTTATGGGCCACCTAGGTGTGTGTTATGAACACTCCACTACATGGGGCGAATTTGAGCGGGAGTACGGGGCTTGCTTCGATGCAATATGCGTCCTACCTCGTGGTATGGCGTAGATGCAATGCAAACTCACGCTACTCCAAAGGGAAAACCCGAAATTAAAAGACAATGCCGAAGGGAAATTGCCGAAGGGAAATGACTTGTAAAGTAAATAGCCGAAGGGAAATGACTTGTAAAGTAAATAGCGGAAGGGGAAATATGGCTATATCTTAAGAGCGGAAAGGCTCAATTGTGTAAGTGTGTGTCGTGTATATATTGAAAGACAACGCACACAACTTGAACCTTAAAACCCGAATCTTAAAGACGTAGCCGAAAGAAATACTTTATATAGAGTATATGTAGGGGCCCTTACTTGGGTCTTGTAAATAAGAGCGAAGGCTCAATGTGTGTGCGTGCTTGAATTGAAAGACTTACACACACGACATGAAATGAAACCCAAATATAAATTGCAGTATGCCTTGACTAAGGTCTTGGGAGTAAGAGCGAAAGCTCAATGTGTGTGAGTGTAGAATTGAAGTACTACGCACACGACATAAATGAAACCCAAATATAACTGCAATAAGGCCTTTACTAAGGTCTTGGGAGTAAGAGCGAAGGCTCAATGTGTGTGCGTGTGGAAAATGGAAAGACAACACACACGACTTAATTAAAAACCCCCTTGACTTAAAATATATAAATATAACTATATATTAAGGGCTGGTTAGGCCCGTGTGTGTGCAAAAAGTGTACGACTAAGAGCGGAAAGGCTCAAGTGCGCGTGTGTGTGGGTGTGTCAAACCACGTTATTACAATCGGGGGGAGACGAAGCTCCTTTACTACAACCCCGTATCAAAATTTAATTGAATATAAAGCAAGTTAATGTAATAGACCAAGTTTAGACACTTACAAATAGCTGGTCCATGTTCAACTTGCTTGCACGTGGGCTCACGGTTCACCTTGGGCAGCCAAGAGGGGGTTATCCTAGGGGGCTTTGAGAGAGGTTCTATGAGGCACGATTAGGGTCTTAGGGGAACTAAAGTTCGGCCAAGACGGGGGCTGTGTAGGGTCTGTCCTAGGGTCTGTGCTAGGGTGCAGGTCACGGCCAGGGTGCAGGTTGGGTCGGCAGGAAGGTGGACAGGGCGGCAGGGAGGCGTCTGGCGCCTGGCGCAGCAAACGGGCGCCTGGCGCTGGGCGCGCTGGGGCGCAGGGAGGCGTCTGGCGCGCGGGACGGCTGCGGCACGGGGCGTGCAGGCGACAGAGGGGCGCGCGGCAGGAAGCAGGGCGCGCGGCAGCAGAAAGGGGCGCGCGGCAGGACTCAGGGCGCGCGACAGGCGCTGGTTGCTCACGGCCAGCCGGGTTGAAGTTGTTGGGGTTTGTTAGGGATGGTTTGAGGCGGTTGGGGTTAGGTTAGGTCTAGTTAGGGTTCAGTTAGGGTTAGGTTGGTTCAGTTAGGGTTAGGTTCAGTTAGGGTTAGGTAGGTTCGAACCTAGGCTAGGTTGGGGTTAGGTTTACCTCTTGGAGCCGGTCCTTCTTGGCTTGAGCCCACGTCTCCACGGTTGCAGCCACTTGGTCCAGCCCACCTTGGTTGCAGCCACTTGGTCTAGACCCACTTAGCCCACATGGCTTGAACCCACCTCACCCAATGAGCCCACATGGCTAGGTCTATCACTCCCTCTCTCTCCTCCCAAATATTTGCATGAACCCTTTACATGGACCCCCTCACCTCTATTTATAGAGATTTGAGGTGGGTCTTGGATTTGGGTTTGGGTTTGGGGTTTGGATCCATACCCAAATCCAAACACTATTTGGATCTGGATATTGGATCTCGGATATTTTGAGATCTGTATCCGATCCAAACCCAATATTTTTATGGATACGGATATGGATATTTTGATCCAGATCCGATCCAATCCAAACACTATTTGGATCCAATCCAAATCCAAACACTATTTGGATCGACCCAAACACTATTTGGATTGGCCCAAATCCAAACACTATTCATTACATGGATTTGGATCTGGATATATATGGTCCAGATCCAAATCAAAATTTCTTCGGACGGTCCTTCTTGGCTTCTCGAGGCGAACGATCTGTGCGGGCACTAGCTTCATCAGCGCTCCGTCTGGTGCTGGGTTTTCCCCAACTTTGTCGTCCGGACTCCGTCTCGCCGTTCTGGACTCCGTTGAGCTTTTCATCAAACGGGCTCAGCCTTCTTTTGTTTTTTTTTTTATCAGGGAGTGGCTTCTGAAGCTCTGGGCTTGAATCCTCTTCGGGCCTAGGGTCTTCTTTTGCCTTCTGTACCTGTTTTCACATTTCAAAACAGGTCGTCGTTTTGGCTCAAACGAGCTTTTTGGTGTTTTGAGAGTTTTTGAAATATAGAAGATTTGGGGTGTTTACAGATGCCCCTCTTGGCATTATCCAAATGTATTTGGATAATGGCAAAGAAGAAACACCCCATTTTGGTTTTTCTCTCAAATTTTCTCGAGAATACACCATTTGTTTCACAAAAACCCTGTTTTCTTTTTACACAGGTGGGGATTTTTAGCAAAAGGGGTCTTTTCCTAGCTATTTCCCTATATGTATGATCATGCACGAATGACTCTTTGAATGCATGCATGAGAAAAATTTTATTTTTTTGTTTTTGAGCCCGAAGAGAGCCTTTTGAGGCTGGTTGCTCCGAGCAGGTTTTTACCCATGTCTTTTTGACATTCGTGGGTTTTTCGAAAATTTCTTTTTGAAAAGGAACTCCTTTTAACTTGTATCGAAAAGGACTTCCATTTTTCATACTTCCCTTCATTCGGGTTTCAATACCTGCTACTCAGTAGAGGTTTTTGGGTAGGAAAACTTGGAAAACATTTCAAAGTTCCATTTCCTACAAAACAGAGTCGAGTTCTCAAACAAAATGAAATCCAAATAAGCCGATTTTATTCGTACTTTAGGATTTTCGCAAATTTGAATCTTTTTCCTCGGGGATAAGCCGTAGGGATATGGGAAAGAGATACCACGGTCCCTTCTGAAGCGTCCCGTGGTTTTAGGCAAAGAATCGGAAAATCGCTCTTTGGAGCTTTGGCTTTTTGTTTCTTTTTCATAGAGGGTCTCCCTTTGGGAGTATTTTTTTCATTAATCCCTCTTTTCTTTAAAGGAGAGCAGCTCTTTGGAGGAGTTTTTGTATTCCCTGTTTATGAAGGGAAGACCTCTTTGGGAGGAGTGTTTTTATATCTCCTTTTTCTTTTGAACGAGAAGACCTCTTTCGGAGGAGTTTTTGTATTCCCTGTTTATGAAGGGAAGACCACTTTCGGAGGAGTTTTTGCATTCTCGTTTTTTTGTTTTTCTTTTGAAAACAACCAATTTTCCTTTTCGGAGAGAAAGTAGGATGGGGGAGGGCTTATCCCTTTGGTTACTCGATTCAAACGAGATCGTCCTATTTCTTAATAGCATCTGCTATTCAAAAATATTTTGATATTTTGAACAAGGCTTAATCTTGTAAGCCAGGGTTCTTTGAAATATAGCCAATTCATTTTTGGAAGACTCTACTTTTCAAAAAGTACAGATTCCTCTATTCGGGGTTATACAATCTACTTCGATCCTTCTTTCAAGAAGTTTCAAAGGAGTTCGATTTTTTTCAAAAATCCTTTTGAAAAAGAATTCAACATAAACCCTTTTGAATATTCGGGCATTTTCGGGGTTTTGCTAATTTCTACCCACAATATCAACAAATTTCTAATTTTTGTTGCCCTTTTGAAGACATGGGGATATTTCTACTCGAGTTTGCCACCCTTTTGGGCTTTCTTCGGGGTGATATGATGCATGCTATGCACTCCATGTGATTTTAAAATGGAAATACATGTTTTTATGCAACGATGAACACATGAAATGTATCTCACAAATAATGAAGGAGATGCATTTGCTTATCCATGGAAAGTGTTTAGGGGCTGTATTTAAAAATGCCCCTAGCTTGATGGGAATTTTGCATGGCCATATGGTGAAGGGCCATGGCTTTTCAAAGGGATTTTGGATGGACAATGGTATGTTCATGTCCATGCACTTCCATGGTTTTTCTAACATGATCATGATACTTTTTGCTCAAGGATGGGAAACATAACCAGCCCTAAGTGATCGTCATGGCCATCAGGTGTTAGTTTTGACATGGTCTCCATATTTCATCGTGAGATTCATGTTCTTTATCCTAACACAATCAAGGTTTTCATATAAACCAAAAGTTGAAGAAAATCTTCCTTTTCAAAGCCATGAAAGGTTTTTGTGAAATGCTAACCTTTTTTCGAGATTCTCATTTCCTTTTAAAATTTGCCTCGAAGGTGTTTGGTTTTGATTTGTATGGAGACATGCCTATGAAGGCTCGATATTTAGGGGGTCGACTCTTATCGCCCCTTTGATTTTGCAAAACCCTGAATTCGATTTCTAGAATGATGTCTAGACTCGATGCATATGAATGATTTCAAAGTGTAATGCATGATGCACATGCACACACTATGGGTTAACTTATTTCTAAAAATCCCCAATTTTTCATAAGTTAAGGATTTTTGCGAAGTTCAGGAAGCTTGGAGGTGTTTATTCCTCCTTGCTTTGGTGATTCTCGAGCTTTTCATTTTTGAAAAAGCTCTAGGCAAAAGGGTGGATAGGACCAGCTTTTTGGATACTTGGTTTTAAGGAGTATATACAATTTTCGAAAGCATTTTTACAATTTTTCGAAAATGGGCTTTGTACATGGCCAAAGGCTTTTGGAAATAAATTTCTTTTTGTAATTTTCGTTTTTCCAAATGTTTTTGAGATTTTGAGAGTTTTCAACTTTTTTTGTCTTTTTCAAAAGTAGGGATCTTCCATTGAACCTTCAAAGAAAACATTCATGAATCAGACTCTAATCAGATAGGTCTAAGACATGGGTTTCGGTTTTAGAGGTTCTACAAGGCACCCTTGACCCAGATGGTCTTAGGTGGCGGCTCTGGTGGTATGGGTGGGCTGTAGCCCAGTCCATATCGTTCCCTATTGGTTTTAGGTAGGACAGGCTCAAGCCTACCTTGGTTTCGGGTTCCCAGGCCCGCGTAGGGTTTATATCCCATATTCAGAATCATGTTCCAAGACTTTTTGTTTTTCGAAAAGTTTTGGTATAAATCATGGTCTTGGAACATGGAATCGTCCATGTTGGGGACATATACCCTTTTGGATATCGGGAGTTTGGATTCCGGGGTGATGGAAGACTTGGGCTTCCATACAAACCTGGTTTGGGAGACTTTGCCCTCAAGGAAAGCCAAGCTTGGTTCCTTGAGGAGTTTTGGACATAGCAGGGTTATGGAAAACTTATGGTTCCATACCCTATTTTGGGAAAGATTTACTTCAAGGGGAGCCATGCAAGGTCCCTTGAAGTTTTTGACTTGGTCCCTAGGTTCAACTCGTGGTGCCCCTAGGGATTGATTTTTTTGTTTCAAAGCCATAGCCTTGGCTCCAAGGCACAAGACTAGGCTCGAAGAAGTGGGTTTTTCTATGGTAGGGTTATGAGCTCCTAAGATGTCGATGCATGCATTAGGGGTCTCCATGTCTACCATTTTCGAAACTTCTTTTTGTTTTTGAAATTCCTTTGAATGGTGCGCGATAGTTGGCGCACCTTGAAAAACCTCAAGTTTTGGCACAGTTTGTGGGTTTGTGTGTGCAAAGGGGTTATCCAATGCATCTGATGACCCTACATGAAGAAGTGAGTCTTGAGAAGGATAGGTTTCAGGCATACCTCTTTGTGGCTTGTCTACCTTTTCAGGGTGAGAGCAAGCCGATTTTCCGGGTAACTCTGTTTTGAGCCCCCGGGGTTTAACGAGGCGTTTCCTTTCGAAACCTTCCTGTTTTTCACTCTCGTTCCTTTGTAGGGTGTGGACTTCATGTCCCACTGTATGTGTGTGCCTAGAATTAGGACTTTTACTTGAAGTTTTCGAAATTCCAAAATTTTGTTTTTCAATTTTTTGGTCTTTTTCCAAATTTTCAAGATTTTTTTGGTTTTTTGAAATAGAAAAATCTTTTTTTGGTTTTTCTATGGATTTTGAAAAGCTTGAAGTTGTAGGAGTGGACGACTTATCCCTTTGCCGGGATTTGTCTCTAATCTCCAATCCTTTGTTGAGTTTGAGATCGGTTTTCAATTCACGATCTGTATGTGCCCTCGAAGAGCTGCTATGTGTTCGATGGGCTTTAAGCTCCTTGCTTAAAGCATCCATCTTTTGAAATATTTTTTCAATCTCATCGAGCTCTCTTTGGGCTTTATCTGATTTGAAAACCTCTTTTAGTTTACTCAACGAAGATTTTTGTAGCTTTCTATCCATTTTCATGCAATTTTCCTAAGTATGCACGATTTTTGAAAAACACTTTTTTTTCGAAAATTTGAGTATAACTCGTTTGTTTGAAGTCTGCTTAAGTCCCGGGTCCCACCGGGCGTGCCAAATTGTAGACACCGAAAATTTTCACTTACGGGTTCTTAGGCCTGAAGTGAACCTTTTCGCAATCTACTTCGCTTTATGGGCGTGCCAGCTAGTTTACTTTAACTAGCAAAGTATGTTTTGAAAACAATCTGACTTTTGAAAGGCGATTGTAGGCAAGCGGGATTTTTACGTCGCAGACCTTCTTGCACCGATGCGCAAGGGTCAGTCTGTACGCTTAGAGACTTCGTTTTGAAACAAGTTTAACTCAAAATATATTTTGAATGAAGAAGTGTTTTAAAACCTTTTGAAAACCATGCATTTGGGCGATTTTGACTTTGTAAGGGTTGGACGACCCTAAGTCTTGCACGATTTGATTCGGGTTTGTACGATTCTCAGATTTTAGATCACGTGGATTTGCACGTGCCTAAGTCTTTCTTTTTATCCCTTTATGGGCCACCTAGGTGTGTGTTATGAACACTCCACTACATGGGGCGAATTTGAGCGGGAGTACGGGGCTTGCTTCGATGCAATATGCGTCCTACCTCGTGGTATGGCGTAGATGCAATGCAAACTCACGCTACTCCAAAGGGAAAACCCGAAATTAAAAGACAATGCCGAAGGGAAATTGCCGAAGGGAAATGACTTGTAAAGTAAATAGCCGAAGGGAAATGACTTGTAAAGTAAATAGCGGAAGGGGAAATATGGCTATATCTTAAGAGCGGAAAGGCTCAATTGTGTAAGTGTGTGTCGTGTATATATTGAAAGACAACGCACACAACTTGAACCTTAAAACCCGAATCTTAAAGACGTAGCCGAAAGAAATACTTTATATAGAGTATATGTAGGGGCCCTTACTTGGGTCTTGTAAATAAGAGCGAAGGCTCAATGTGTGTGCGTGCTTGAATTGAAAGACTTACACACACGACATGAAATGAAACCCAAATATAAATTGCAGTATGCCTTGACTAAGGTCTTGGGAGTAAGAGCGAAAGCTCAATGTGTGTGAGTGTAGAATTGAAGTACTACGCACACGACATAAATGAAACCCAAATATAACTGCAATAAGGCCTTTACTAAGGTCTTGGGAGTAAGAGCGAAGGCTCAATGTGTGTGCGTGTGGAAAATGGAAAGACAACACACACGACTTAATTAAAAACCCCCTTGACTTAAAATATATAAATATAACTATATATTAAGGGCTGGTTAGGCCCGTGTGTGTGCAAAAAGTGTACGACTAAGAGCGGAAAGGCTCAAGTGCGCGTGTGTGTGGGTGTGTCAAACCACGTTATTACAATCGGGGGGAGACGAAGCTCCTTTACTACAACCCCGTATCAAAATTTAATTGAATATAAAGCAAGTTAATGTAATAGACCAAGTTTAGACACTTACAAATAGCTGGTCCATGTTCAACTTGCTTGCACGTGGGCTCACGGTTCACCTTGGGCAGCCAAGAGGGGGTTATCCTAGGGGGCTTTGAGAGAGGTTCTATGAGGCACGATTAGGGTCTTAGGGGAACTAAAGTTCGGCCAAGACGGGGGCTGTGTAGGGTCTGTCCTAGGGTCTGTGCTAGGGTGCAGGTCACGGCCAGGGTGCAGGTTGGGTCGGCAGGAAGGTGGACAGGGCGGCAGGGAGGCGTCTGGCGCCTGGCGCAGCAGACGGGCGCCTGGCGCTGGGCGCGCTGGGGCGCAGGGAGGCGTCTGGCGCGCGGGACGGCTGCGGCACGGGGCGTGCAGGCGACAGAGGGGCGCGCGGCAGGAAGCAGGGCGCGCGGCAGCAGAAAGGGGCGCGCGGCAGGACTCAGGGCGCGCGACAGGCGCTGGTTGCTCACGGCCAGCCGGGTTGAAGTTGTTGGGGTTTGTTAGGGATGGTTTGAGGCGGTTGGGGTTAGGTTAGGTCTAGTTAGGGTTCAGTTAGGGTTAGGTTGGTTCAGTTAGGGTTAGGTTCAGTTAGGGTTAGGTAGGTTCGAACCTAGGCTAGGTTGGGGTTAGGTTTACCTCTTGGAGCCGGTCCTTCTTGGCTTGAGCCCACGTCTCCACGGTTGCAGCCACTTGGTCCAGCCCACCTTGGTTGCAGCCACTTGGTCTAGACCCACTTAGCCCACATGGCTTGAACCCACCTCACCCAATGAGCCCACATGGCTAGGTCTATCACTCCCTCTCTCTCCTCCCAAATATTTGCATGAACCCTTTACATGGACCCCCTCACCTCTATTTATAGAGATTTGAGGTGGGTCTTGGATTTGGGTTTGGGTTTGGGGTTTGGATCCATACCCAAATCCAAACACTATTTGGATCTGGATATTGGATCTCGGATATTTTGAGATCTGTATCCGATCCAAACCCAATATTTTTATGGATACGGATATGGATATTTTGATCCAGATCCGATCCAATCCAAACACTATTTGGATCCAATCCAAATCCAAACACTATTTGGATCGACCCAAACACTATTTGGATTGGCCCAAATCCAAACACTATTCATTACATGGATTTGGATCTGGATATATATGGTCCAGATCCAAATCAAAATTTCTTCGGACAGTCCTTCTTGGCTTCTCGAGGCGAACGATCTGTGCGGGCACTAGCTTCATCAGCGCTCCGTCTGGTGCTGGGTTTTCCCCAACTTTGTCGTCCGGACTCCGTCTCGCCGTTCTGGACTCCGTTGAGCTTTTCATCAAACGGGCTCAGCCTTCTTTTGTTTTTTTTTTTATCAGGGAGTGGCTTCTGAAGCTCTGGGCTTGAATCCTCTTCGGGCCTAGGGTCTTCTTTTGCCTTCTGTACCTGTTTTCACATTTCAAAACAGGTCGTCGTTTTGGCTCAAACGAGCTTTTTGGTGTTTTGAGAGTTTTTGAAATATAGAAGATTTGGGGTGTTTACAATAACGAACCTATGTTCTAAGACCAAAACAAAACACACAACACACACTTACATCAACTGGACTGGAATGAACTGAACACTTCCACAGAACATTAATCTGTCCGCACAGATTCTAGCTACTTATGGTTCACACACAAACCACACTGAGCCCACACACTCAATTAGCTAAGTTCTATCGTGGAAGACTCCCCACACCACAGGGAAGATTAACGGCAACACATCTGCTGCCCAACGTTCAGCACCACTGCTGTGGAACTCGGCTGATACCTGAAGCTTCGGTCCTGCTGCTGCCAAGGAGCATACTTGACTGCACCTAGTCCGCCTATCACTTGCTGTCGCAGCCTGCTGCCAGACCCAAATGCTAGCCTGCTACAGCACTCGGCTGCTGTGAAGCTTCTGCAACAACCGCAATGAGCAACCTGCTGCTGCAGGTTCTCTTCAGCTTCACGAGGGAACAGTGTCTCCCTCTTCTGCAAGTGGTTCAGCTGCACGTAATCAGCTGCAACGGACGACCTCAGCAACTGCTCAAGAAGCACTTCAGATGGTTCGGCTGGCTGCTGCTTGACTTCACAAAGTCATCAAGGCTCCACGAGAACCGCAAATCCAGCGTTCTCTTCTCCACGATATCTCGAGTGAAACTCGGCTATCTGCAGTGGAACTCGGCTGCACTCCAACGCACCAATGCTGCGTCTGCAAAGGAGTCCGGCTGTTGCTGCTCTAAAGAGAAGGGCCTGCGGCTGCTGCTGCTGCAAGGAGAACTGCGGGTGCTCTGCGACGCTTCAGCGTTTCACGTCCTGAGTTTCCAGTTCAGCACGATCTGCCTTCAGCCACCGGAACTCCAATCTGTAGTTCCACGATCCACCTTCTTCAGCAATTCTAGCGCGATCCGCAGGGACACTTGAACTTCAGCCTCATCGGATGGAATCTTGCTGCGATGTTGGACGATCAGCCGTTTTGCACCAACCGCAGCTTCCGCCTTCCAAGCCCTGCCCGAATCACCAGCCTGCACGGGAAGACACCAATCTACGGGAACTCTCCAGCCTCCTCCAAACTCCAGCCTGTTGCCGTCCTTTTGAAGCCGTGAGTAGCTGTAACTGCTCCCGCCAGATTGCTCCCCATCGTGCGGTTCTTTGCTCCAACTGCAACCGCCCAATTTGCTCTTGGGGTAACCGCATAACACAAGGCTTCCACGCTTCAGCTTGTAACCGACTCCAATGTGCTGGCTTCACTTCATTCCACCTAGCTGGAAAAACCGCAGCCCATCAACCAAGGGACGGTTCCACATAACCGTTCCCTCCAACCTGGTACAGCTCCCACTCGGTTCAAAAATGAACCGGACCAGCAACCCACTTGACTAACAAGCCTAACCTAGGTACTACTAGTCCTAACTCAACTAAGAACTAATACATAATGGATCCACACCCGATCCAAAACCTAAATTAGACCCAACTCACACCACTAGACCTAGCCCAAGTTCATAGAACACACCCGGGCTTTACAATGGACCAAATACAACACATGTACATACAAGGGAGGTTTACAACAATCTGCGCGTGCGTCTACGCCCATGCGTCGCCTGGCGCTCGCGCTCTCTGAAGCCATCGGACGAAGGATGGGATGGGTGTGCGCGGATGCGCGCGCCACAGGAATCCATCCTGTGACACGGTCCACCTTGGGCAGCCAAGAGGGGGTTATCCTAGGGAGCTTTGAGGGAGGTTCTATGGGGCACGGTTAGGGCCTTAGGGGAACTAAGGTTCGGCA
Source organism: Brasenia schreberi (assembly GCA_036023115.1). Classification (NCBI taxonomy): domain Eukaryota; kingdom Viridiplantae; phylum Streptophyta; class Magnoliopsida; order Nymphaeales; family Cabombaceae; genus Brasenia; species Brasenia schreberi. Next base: position 10,019,354 of record JAYKKT010000088.1, read on the forward strand.
AAGATGGGGCTGTCTAGGGTCGGTCCTAGGTGGCTGGAAGAGGTGCAGGTCACGGCCAGGGTGCAGGTTAGGTCGGCAGGGGGGTGGTCAAATCAGCAGGGAGGTGGTTGGGTGGCTGGCGCGGCCGTTGGGCGCCTGGCGCAGCGGACGGGCGCCTGACGCGGCTGCAGTGGCGCGGGGCGCGCTGTGGCACAGGACGCGCTGCGGCGCGGGGCGTGCAGGCAGCCGAGGGGCGCGCGGCAGGAAGAAGGGTGCGGTGTGCTGCGGGGAGCGCTGTGGCGCGTGGCGCGGCAGGCAACAGGGGCGCGCGGTAGCAGAAGGGGCGCGCGGCAGGCGCTGTTTGCTCACGGCCGGCCGGGGTGAAGTTATTGGGGTTTGTTAGGGATGGTTTGAGGCGGTTGGGGTTAGGTTAGGTCTAGTTAGGGTTCAGTTAGGGTTAGGTTGATTCAGTTAGGGTTAGGTTCAGTTAGGGTTAGGTAGGTTCGAACCTAGGCTAGGTCGGGGGTTAGGTTTACCTCTTGGAGCCGGTCCTTCATGGCTTGAGCCCACGTCTCCATGGTTGCAACCTCTTGGTCCAGCCCACCTTGGTTGCAGCCCCTTGGTCTAGACCCACTTAGCCCACATGGCTTGAACCCACCTCACCCAATGAGCCCACATGGCTAGGTTTATCACTCCCTCTCTCTCCTCCCAAATATTTGCATGAACCCTTTACATGGACCCCCTCACCTCTATTTATAGAGATTTGAGGTGGGTCTTGGATTTGGGTTTGGGTTTGGGGTTTGGATCCATACCCAAATCCAAACACTATTTGGATCTGGATATTGGATCTCGGATATTTTGAGATCTGTATCCGATCCAAGCCCAATATTTTTATGGATACGGATCTGGATATTTTGATCCAGATCCGATCCAATCCAAACACTATTTGGATCGACCTAAACACTATTTGGATTGACCCAAACACTATTTGGATTGGCCCAAATCCAAACACTATTCATTACATGGATTTGGATCTGGATATATATGGTCCAGATCCAAATCAAAATTTCTTCAGACAGTCCTTCTTGGCTTCTCGAGGCAAACGATCTGTGCGGGCACTGGCTTCATCAGCGCTCCGTCTGGTGCTGGGTTTTCCCCAACTTTGTCGTCCGGACTCCGTCTCGCCGTTCTGGACTCCGTTGAGCTTTTCATCAAACGGGCTCAGCCTTCTTTTGTTTTTTTATCAAGGAGTGGCTTCTGAAGCTCTGGGCTTGAATCCTCTTCGGGCCTAGGGTCTTCTTTTGCCTTCTGTACCTGTTTTCACATTTCAAAACAAGTCATCGTTTTGGCTCAAACGAGCTTTTTGGTGTTTTGAGAGTTTTTGAAAAATAGAAGATTTGGGGTGTTTACAGCATTGCATATCCGCCATACCACGAGATAGGGCGCATACTTGCATCAAAGCAACCTCGAACCACCCGTGCAAAATCGCCAAGACTTAGGCACTTGATGCACACATCTCACGCTTAAGTAGCTAAAATCAAAGACAAAGGATACGTGCAAAATCCCATGTAAATAAAATCTGCAACTAGACAAACCAAATCGATAAAAACACTTTCAAAAAGGTCATACTTGTTCAAAATCGAGTTTTCTAAAGCGTACAAACTGACCCTTGAGCATCGGTTAAAGAAGGTTTGCGACGAAAAGAGTCCACTTGTCCACAGTCGTCCCATAAGTCAGATATTTCGAAAACTTACTTTGCTAGCTTCAGTAAGCTAGCTGGCACGCCCTTTAAGCGACTTAGATATACGAAAAGGTTCACTTCAGGCCTAAGTACCCGGAGTGGAAATTTTCGTGTTGTAGACATGAAAATTCTCATTTTGAAGTTTATGAGACAAACTTGAAATGAAACTTTCCACACCTACGCTTGGGCGAGCGTGCCAGCTAGTTTGAAACTAGCAAATATTAGGAAATTTGAGACTTCTAGGCGATTGTGTGCAAGCGGGATCTTTTCACTCACACCTTCTTGAGACGATGCTCAAGGGTCAGTGTTGAGCGCTTAGAAATTTCATTTTACAGCAAACACAACTCCCTTTTATATAAACAAGTGTCTTTAAACAAAATTGTTGAACTTGTGCACTCGAATTCAATACTTGGAAAAACACAAGCTGCTGAAAATAGAGAATTCTGTTTTCAAAGCTGTTTTCTATGGGAGATTTGAAGGCGTCACATACTTCCAAAAATTATCAAAATTTTACCAGATGAAGCTGGTAGTGTGGAGAGACGGTAGCCTTTTTCAAATCTGCATTTGGAGTAGTATTGAATCAGAAACAAATAATCAACTCAGACCACCTCACTGACTCGGAATAATTCTGTTTCAGAAATACAAAAACTCAAAGATGAGTCTGTATCTCTTTGCTCAAAACTCCGATTTTGATGATTTTGATGTTGCTGGAAATCTATGGATGTTAGCTTTCCAATGCATCAAAAATCAATTAAATTGGACTCTTGAGTACAGAGATATGAGACTTTTACCTAACCTCTATTTCAGGAAATCCGATTGTGCAGACAGTGGTGCAGAAATTTGGTCATTCTTAATCTACTTTTATTACATGGCTGAGCGGCCCTAAAATCTTGTCAATTTTAAGTAGAGTGTCCAAATGTATGTGGAACTAGTGTACTGAATTTCGAGACAATCGGAGCAAGATCATAAAATTAAAATTGCAGAAACAGACATATGCAGAGATGCAGAAATCTTGTTTTCTATTTTATAAATATAATGATGCGTAACCCACCCAAAATTAAAGTGCAACACCCTCAAAGCAAATTTGCTGGAATGTAAATGAATGGAAAGTACTTTATAGCTTATACATAGAGGGGGTTAGAAGTATAGAGGGTATATACCATATAGGAAGGAAGAAGCATTAAAGCAAACACTTGACGTGCATGTGGGTGTATAGTGTTTCATCCACGAAATTGAAATTGCAGCAAAGCTAGATTATTACAACTCGGGGGGAGATGAAACTCCATTAATATAACCCCATTTAATGAATTGAATGGAAGAGAATGAAACTTAGATTAAGTAAGAAAGATCTTACACGAGTTTTGGAGTGTGAAGGACCGGGTTTCAATGATGAAGTCGGCCTTCCTCTTGATGGCCTTCCTTCTCAACTCCCACAAGTTCTCACCTATTTTCCCCTTTTTCCCACACTAGAGGACGTCCCTCCTTGCTGAAAATTCCAGTACCTAGTCTAGCACACACCACCCAAGGTCTAGAGCTTCTCTCTCCTCTCTCTCCAATATTCCAAGTTATGGAACCCGCCCCCCCTCTTGGGCCTTTTTATAGGCCAAGGGGGGCTGGTTCTAGTGGTTTCTTGTGGGGCAGGTTGGAGCTTTTGCTTGGTGGATTTGATCCGCTCCAAACCGGCTTCTTGTAGTTCCTCATTGAGTCGATTTGGACCAACCCATGTGGGCTGGTCTAGGTGCCATGGTTTGGTGTAGCCCTAGAGCATGCGGTTGGTTTTAAACAACCTTACAATGTGTAACATGTTTTGTTTGGGCTGATTTCTTTAAACTTCGACCCACTTGAATTCGCTTCTTTCTTTGATTCACCTCGCACCTTGATTTAAACTCCACACGGACACGGCTTGATCTTTGGCTTTAGTTCTTTACACGATCCCACTTGATTTGGGCCCGTCTATTTGGGCTTGAGCTTGATGATCATGCCTTGAACCACATCGAGTTGGTGCTTCGTGTTCTTGGTTAGTCGCATCCTTTAGGCTTGTCTTGATGTGATGAGATTTCGGTGCCGCTTTACTCAACATATTTCGAACATGATTCACTTGACAAGGTAGGCCTTGACACGACCCATTTGGGAGAGCTGCATTCGATCCATACTTTTGGGCTTGGATTGGATCTTACCCGCTTTGAACTTTAGAGGCTTTTTAACTTGAATTTAAAACCTTAAAGTATCTCCCTGAATGTTTAAACTTTAAAATCTGGGGTGTTTTTGAATTTAAAGGTTCATAAAGGTTTTAAAATGATTTTTGGAAACTCAGGACTTTTGAAAATTTTGGGTGTTTATACGCGTGTCTACAGATATCATAGGACCAATCTCCCCAACTGCATCCTATGGACATAGGTTTATATGAGCAGCCACCGAATATTTTTCTAAATGGGTTGAAGCTACTTCCTTGGTGTAGACACGCAGAAATTTCTACTTCGGGTTCTTGGACCTAAATTGAACCTTTTCGTATGTCTAAGTCGCTTAAAGGGCGTGCCAGCTAGCTTACTCAAGCTAATTATAGACACGAAAAATCTTCGACTCCGGGTTCTTAGGCCTGGAGTGAATCTTTTCGCAATCTACGTTCGCTTTTAGGGCGTGCCAGCTAGCTTACTCAAACTAGCGAATTAAATTTTGAAAATATCTGACTTTTGGGGTGACTGTGGACAAGTGGGCTCTTTTCGTCGCAGACCTTCTTGCACCGATGCGCAAGGGTCAGTCTGTATACTTAGAAAAACTCGATTTTGAACAAATATGACCTTTTCGAAAAGTATGAGAGTGTTTGATCAATTGGCTTTTGTCAAATTGCAGATTTTATTTATGGAATCCACACGTTCCTATGTATTTGGGTTTTAGCAAATTTTAGGCGTGTAGGTGTGTGCATCAAGTGCTCGATTTTGGCAAGTTCTACACGATTTTGCTCAAGATGGTTTGATGCAAATATGCTCCCTATCTTGAGTGTGGCGTATATGCAATGCAAACTCACACAACTTGAAGGGAAAACCCAGAATTAAAAGACATAGCAGAAGGGAAAATATGGCTATATCTTAGGTGCGGAAAGAAAATATAAAGCTATATCTTAAGAGCGATAAGGCTCAATGTGAGTGAGTGCTTTGAGTGTATAAATTGAAAGGCAACTCACGCAACTTGAATTTAAAACCCAGCTGAAATGGAAATCTTATATATATACGTAAGAGCAGAAAGGCTCAATGTGAGTGAGTGCTTTGAGTGTATAAAATGAAAGACAACTCACACAACTTGAACCTTAAAACCCAGCTGAATATATATAAATAGAGTTATATCCTATGGGCTGTTAAGGCCCGTTTGTGTGCAAAAGTGTGTAGATAAGAGCGGAAAGGCTCGAGTATACGTGTGTATGTTTTGCATCAAGCACATATATTACATCTGGGGGGAGACAAGCTCCGTTATTACAACGCCATATGAATTTAATTAAACTTGAAGTAATGTAAAAGACCAGATTCGAACACTTACACGTCGTCTGGTTGGGATTTCTTTATCAATGAAATCCGACCTTGGGTACAGCTGTTGGATGGACCTCCCGCTGCGAATCGATCAGCTGCGTGGGGTGTTGATCCTAGTTTTTTGATCTAGGCTAGGTTGACATATGGAGATGCTATGGGTTTGGGTAAGACATGGACAGATCTAGGGCAAGATGTAAGGGATCTAGGCCAGGTCTAAATGGGTGGTCTTGGGTAAGAGTGAAGCCAAGGTCCTAAGGGGATATTCGGCCAGCTGATGAATATTGATAGGATCTGCTAAATTCCTACCTTCTACATCCATCAACCAATACGAATTGTTCGTGGTGGTTGCTCGTACAACATAGGGTCCATCCCACTTGGGGCGCCACTTTCCGAGTGGATGTGGGCCACGATAGTGGATGATTTTCAAAACCAGATCCCCCACTTCAAAGTGGCGAGGTCTCATGTGTTTGCTATAGTGTTGGGCTATCCTTTGCCGGTATGCATGAGCATGATCCATGGCAAGGAGTCTCCTCTCATCTAGCAAATCTAGTTCGGCCATCCTAGCGTGCTGAAGCGTCTCTAGGGGGAGGTCGAGTGCAATGGATGTATGGAATGAATGCAGTTGAGTATGAATGGGAAGAATGGCGTTAGTGCCATAGACCAATTCGAATGGTGTGGCATTCGTGGGAGTCCGGATGGAAGTCCTATAAGCCCATAAGGCCTCATCCAGCTTCTCGTGCCACGTCCTACCCTGCTCTAAAGTCTTCTCAATTATACTAATGAGAGTCTTGTTTGTGGCTTTGGCTTGGCCGTTGCCTTGAGGGTAGTAGGGCGAAGAGAAGTGGTGAGTTATGCCATACGTGTTGCACAACTTAACCATCCGCTCGTTCTTGAATGGGGTACCGTTATCAAACACAAAGTCTTGTGAAACCCCAAATCTAGCCAAGATATTCCTCCTGATGAAAGCCACCACATGTTGCCCCAGCACGTTGTTTAGAGAAATGGCCTCCACCCACTTGGAGAAATACTCCGTGGCTGCTAAAATAAATCGATGCCCATTCGAGTCTTTTGGAAATATTGGGCCTACAATGTCAAACACCCACATGGTAAATGGCCAGGGGCTGACCACGGAATGCAATGTAGATGATGGGATATGAATGGCGTGCCCATGCACTTGACATGGATGACACTTCCTAACATGATCGTGACAATCCTTTTTTAGGGTGGACCAAAAATAGCCCCCTCTAAGTATTTTCATTGCCATCATGTTGGCATTAACATGACCTCCACATTCTCCATCATGGAACTCATGCATCACTATCCTAGCCTCCTCTAGATCGATACACCTAAGCAGGATGCCGGTAAAGCTCTTTTTGTATAGAACCCCACCTAGAATGGTGTATCGGGTCGAAATCTTACGGATGAATACCTTATCTTTGGATGTGGCATCCTCGGCGAATCCCCCATTTTCTAAAAACTGTTTGATGTCATAAAACCAGGGTTTTTCGATAGACTCGGGGTTATTTTGGCAAATATCCAGATCGTGTGTGGATGGGTTGGGCGCATGCCATATTTCTAAAGACCGGATCCCTGAAATGGGATCGACCTTTAGGGTTGAACCCAAGGAGGAGAGGGCATCGGCAATGCCATTGTCCTCTCTTCCTACGTGTGTGAGTTTACACGATTGAAGGACTGGACCAATCGAGTGGCCAACTCGTGATATGGAAGTAGTTTTTCATTACATACTTGCCAAATTTTCAAAACCTGGTTTATAACGAGGATCGAATCTCCAAAGACCTCGATGCATGATGCCCCTAGAGTTTTCAAAATCCTTAAGCCTTGTATGAGTGCTTCATACTCAGCTACGTTGTTGGAACATTCAAAATCTAGGCGGACTGCTATGGGAATCTCGCCCTTTTCAGGGGAGATGAGGATGACCCCAACACCAGCCCCTCGTTGGTTTTGTGCCCCATCGAAGTGCATCTTCCACACTTGGTTTTCGAAATTGTTTGCCAAAATGTGGTTTTGGAAATGGTTTTGTAATATGCCTTCATCAGGCATTTCAGCAAGTGTGGGATATGCGTCCTCTAAGGGGAACTCAACCACGTAATCTGCCAGGGCTTGCCCCTTAATGGAGATCTGGTGATGGTATTTCAGGTCATACTCCATTAGAAGGAGTTGCCATTTTCCCAATCTACCCATGAGAATGGGTTTTTCGAACAAGTGCTTGATTGGATCAAGCTTGGATACTATCTAGATCTCATGATCTAGGAAATAGTGTCTGAATTTCTGGCAGGCCCAGACTAGGGCCAAGCACGTCTTCTCCATGGCTTGATAATTTCGTTGATAAGCCAAGAGAGTTTTCGAAATATAGTAGATGGCGTACTCCTTATGGGTGTCATCCTCGTATTGAGCCAATAGGGCTCCTAAAGCATTTGCATGCACGGAGATGTAAAGTAAGAGTGGTTTTCCTTGCTTCGGAGGATTCAAAACGGGGGGATTAACCAAGTATGCCTTTAGTCTCTCGAAGAACTTCTGGCATTTGTCATCCCATAAGAATTTCATGCCCTTCCTCAACAATTTGTTGAAGGGTTCGCATCTAGTTGCCAGATTCGATATAAATCGGCGAACGAATTGTAAACGACCCTGGAGGCTACGGATTTGGGTGAGATTGGAGGGTGGAGCCATGTCTATGATGGCTCGACACTTAGAGGGGTTGACTTCTATACCCCTTTGGCTCACCATAAAGCCCATAAGCCTCCCTGATTCTACCCCGAATACACATTTTTGAGGGTTTAGCTTTACTTTGTAAAGCCTAAGCCTTTCGAAAATCTTTTGCAAACATTCGATATGAGTGCATCGGGTTTTGGATTTCGCCAAGAGATCATCTACATACACTTCAACGAGCTCATGAATTTGATCATGGAAGATCATGGTCATGGCTCGTTGGTATGTTGCACCGGTATTTTTCAAACCAAAGGGTGTGACTGTGTAGCAGTATGTGCCCCATGGGGTTGTGAAGGCGGTCTTACCCTGATCTCGTGGACTTAGTTTGATTTGATTATAGCCTAAATAGCCATCCATAAACGAAAACATTTCATGATTTGCAGTACTATCGACTATCAAATCTATGTTTGGTAAAGGATAATTATCCTTCGGAGTGGCTTTATTCAAGTTTCTGAAATCGATGCATATTCGAATTTTCCCATTGGTTTTTCGAACTACAACGATGTTTGACAACCAATCAGAATACGCAATGGGTTTTATAAATCTGGCTTTTAACAGATCTTCCAAACCCTCTTTGACTTGCGTGTGTACATTCGGGTGTATTTTCCTAAGCTTCTGCTTTATGGGTTTTACATCCGCATCTAAAGGAAGACGATCCTCGACAATGCTGGGGTCTATGCCCGGCATGTCTTCATATGTCCATGCAAACACATCTAAATAGGTTCGTAGAAATGCAATGAATGCTGATCTTTCATGTTCATGCAAGCATGCGCCCATTTTGATGGTTTTGGGATTGGAATCACTCCCTAGGTTTACCTCTATGAAATCTCCTCCTACTGAATTGGAAGGTCTTTCAAAATCGAGAATTTTATGAAATTCTAGGAGCTCAGAAGTGGGATCTTCCTCAAGGGGATCCACTTCTGGGCTTCGATCATTCTCGTGGGCTACAGACCCGAGGGAATTTGATGCATGATTTTCAAAAAGACCTGGTTTTGTACTCAGATTTTCAATTGATTTCAAAATTTTTGGTCTGATTATGCAGACGACGTTTCTTTCGAAATCCTTTTCTTTTACCAAAGTCCTACTAGGAGCAGCTATATACAAAATCTTTTTGGTATTTTCCAAATTTTCAATTTTTTTGGGTTTTTGTAAAACAACAACTTTAGGAACTATACAAAGCACTCTATTTTCGACTTTTTGTTTTTCCATTGTTTTTGGTTTTTCTACTTTTCGATTTTTTTGATTTTAAGTTTTCCAAATGTTTTTGTATTTTTATAAAAGGGATCTTCCGTCATACCTACAAAGGGAAAACACTACGGGTTAGACTCAGAATAGGAGATCTAAATCGTAGGTCTCTTCTAAGGCAGGTTCCAAGGCACCCTTGACCCAGGTGGTCACAGGGGGTGGCTCTGGCGGTATTCTGGGAGTATAGCCGATCCCATATCGGCTTGGGTTGGCCCTAGGAAGGATGGGCTCTAGGAGACCCTGGTTCTGCGCCCCTAGACTTTTGTAGGGCATATAGCCCATATTCAACAACATGTTCCACGATTTCTTATTTTTTGAAAAGTTTTGATAAAGATCGTGGTCCTGGAACTTGCTGTCGTCCATATTGTGCTCATATGGCTTCTTGTCCAAGGGCTTTGGAAATAGGGAACGCTTGGGTTTTCCTAAAAGGGTTAAGATCGGGAGGGGGCCTGCTTTGGGCGGCCCCTTCACACATACAACCTTCCTAGGGTTGTTTAACACGAGCCTTGGCGGCTCAATCACAATCTGCCCCAGGTTAGCCTCATGGGCCTGGGAGCTCGATAAACAAGGGGAGTTTATGATCCCCTGAAGCTGTGGGTGACTCTCACCTAGGATCACTACGACTTGGTCCCTGAAAGAGATCTTGACACACCTGTGGAAGGTGGATGGCACAGCGCACAAGCTATGTATCCAGGGCCTTCCCAGCAACAGGTTAGAATGGGGGTGGATGTCCAAGACATGGAACACCCCCGTGTGTGTGATCCCTCTCGTTTCCATCGGGAGTTCGATTGATCCTAATGGCCTAGATGCATTCCCATCGTATCCAGTGATAACGATGGGGCTTGGGTTCACTGAAGTCAAGGTGACTCCGATTTTATACGCCACATGAAGTGGAAGGATGTTGAGCCCTCCTCCCCCATCGACTAGGCACCTGTCCAGAGAGTGGTTATTCAGAACCACCTCGATATGCAGGGCCTGGTTATGGGACTCGTAGGGTCTATCTACATCATCTTTCGAGAAAGTGATGGGCGATTTTGCTCCTTTTAAAGCCACTTAGGCAGACAGGGATTCCAGACTTATGTTCGAATCAACCTTGGCTCTTTCTAGAATTTTCTCTAGCACGAGTCTATGCCTAGGCGAGGTTTGTATAAGCTCTAGGATAGACATGTGGATAGGAATCTTTGAAAGGTGGTTTTCAAAGTCATAAGGATTTAGGATGACTTTATCCTTGTCTGCTTTTGGCAGAACTCCAGGAATACATGCTTTTGAGGGGTCAGGCACACTAACCACCTTTTTAGCACTTTATAGGTGTGGGGGTTGATAGATCCTCCCGGATCTAGTCACTTCCCCCATGACCAGCCTAGGGTTTGCGCTAAATTTGGCTCTAAGTATGAGTTGAGGAGAACCTTGAAGTTTCAAAACTGGTTTTGCCGGAGATTCAACTTTTGGTGGTCCCCGAATGACGACTTGGGCGGGTTTCTTGTACATTACAAGAATGGGCACACAAGTGGGTCGACCAGACTCAGAATTTTGTGCTAGTTCCCTGGAAGAGGTGAGGGTACATACCTCCTTTCCTTTCGCACTGCCACTGGCGTGTTTGGGAAAGGGTTCTTTGAAGATAGCTTGAGGTGGCTCAGGTTCCGTAATGACATGGAGTCGGCCCTCTGCTATCAAGTTCTCAATTTTATTTAAAAGGGAGAAATAGCGTTTGGTATCATGGCCTTTGAGCCGATGATACTTACAAAATCGATTTAAATACCCCCTTTGGAAGTGACTCCTTCGGGGATTTCGGGAAGTTCTATCATGCCTTGGGCAAGTAGGAGTTCTAGGACCTCCGACACAGGTTGCCCCAGCGGAGTGTACTCCTATTTTTCAACCGGTTTTTGAAAGGTTCGCTCCCTTTTGTTTTCTAGTTTTTCAAAATTTTTGGAAGTGCCTGCCATGCCTGAATCCACCCGGACATTGGTGATTTTATGGGGCTTTGCCCCTTTGTCCATCGTGGGTAGCCCATAAGTGATGGGTTTTTCCAAGCGGGTTTTAGAAACGGCACTTCCTTTCCATAAGTGATCGTATGTCCCTTTTCTCAAATTTGTTTCGAAAAGGGATGCCTTTTTGATCAACTTATGGAAAGTTGAGATCTCATGGAGCGCGAGAAGGGTCTTTAGCTCGCTTTTAAAATTATCTAGGATGCGCATGACTGCGCATCCTTCGGTTATGGGCTCTCGCACTTGGCCCAAAAGGGACCTCCATCGAATAATGAAGGCCTGTACGTCTTCGTTCATGCCTTGCTTTGTATCCCTTAAAGTGTTTAAAGTCGGCGAGACTTCTACGTTATGTGCAAATCTTTGCATGAAGCAGTTCGCTAACTCTTCAAAAGTAGCGAACTGGCTTAAATCGTAGGAAGCCAGCCATTTGGCAGTTGTGCCTTTAAGGGATAAAGGGAACCAATACACCCATTTCATCGAGTCCTTTTTCTTCTTATGGGCTCGACGCGAGAAAAGTTGCAGGTGAGACCTAGGGTCTCGCATGCCATCATACCGATGAAAGTTTGGTATTTCGTCGTCACTGTCTGTTTTGTAATCCATAGGAAGTAAAGCAAACAGGGCGTAACTTCTTTTCTCTTTGTTTTGCCCTTTCAGCAGCTGCTGTAGGGCTTTACGGTCCTTTTGTGTGAAGGACTCGTGGTATTGGTTGCCTTCCATTACGGAGGCCTCTTTGTGCTTGCGAGGTTTTTCAAATTTTTTCTTAGGCCTTTGTTCACCGTTTGATGAACATGAATCGCCTACTTAAGCCTCTTGGCTGAGAGCATCGATTTTGGCCTCAAATTCTCTTCTCAGGTCCTCTATCTCGTCTAGTTTGTTTTTGTTTTTGAAAATCCTCCTAGAGTGAGAACTTGATGCGCATGAGCCTTGGCTCGACACTTCACTTGGGTTGGATTTTGACATGCTTTTCAAGCTTTTTCAAAATTTCCTAAGTACAAGTAAAGAAAACAAAGTTAAAACAACACCTCTTTGAAAAATTTTCGCAAGCTTCTAGACTTAACTCGATTTTTGAAAGACTCACGTCCCACCGGGCGTGCCAAATCTGTAGACACGGAAAATCTCTGCCTCCCTGGTTTCTTAGGCCTGGGGCGAACCTTTTCGTGTGTCTAAGTCCTATTTGAATAAACAGGGCATGCCAGCTAGCTTACCTAAGCTAGCGAAGATATATTTTAACCTGACTTCTAACGTGGCGACTGTGAGCAAGCAAGCTCTTGTCGTCGCAGACCTTCTTGCATCGATGCGCAAGGGTCAATCTGTACGCTTTAAAAATCGAGTTTTTTGGAGTGGAAAAAGCCTACGAAAGTTGTTCGAGGTGTTTGATTCGGGTCTTTAATACGATTTCCAGATTTTAGATCACATGGATTTGCACGTGCCTAAGTCTTTCTTTTTATCCCTTTATGGGCCACCTAGGTGTGTGTTATGAACACTCCACTAAATGTGGCGGATTTGAGAGGGAGTATGGGGTTTGCTTTGATGCAATATGCGCCCTAACTCGTGGTATGGCGTAGATGGAATGCAAACTCACGCTACTCCAAAGGGAAAACCCGAATGTAAAGACAATGCCGAAGGGAAATGAGTTAAGGGAAATAACCGAAGGGAAAATACGTATATAGGGTATATATGGGCCCTTACTCGGGTCTTGCAAATAAGAGCGAAGGCTCAATGTGGGTGTGTGCTTGAATTGAAAGACTACACACACGACATGAAATGAAACCCAAATATAACTTGCAATATGGCCTTAACTAAGGTCTTGGGAATAAGAGCGAAAGCTCAATGTGTGTGAGTGCTTGAATTGAAGTACTACGCACACAACATGAAATTAAACCCAAATAGTATAGCACGGCCCTTACTTGGGTCTTACAAATAAGAGTGAAGGCTCAATGTGTGTGAGTGCTTGAATTGAAGTACTACACACACAACATGAAATTAAACCCAAATAGTATAACACGGCCCTTACTTGGGTCTTACAAATAAGAGCGAAGGCTCAATGTGTGTGCGTGCTTGAATTGAAAGACAACACACCCAACTTAAGCAAAAACCCTACGTAAGTTAAAGTATATACATATATTTATATCCTAGGGGCTGATTAGGCCCGTGTGTGTTCAAAATCGTGCACGACTAAGAGAGTGCACGTGTGTGTGGGTGTGCCAAGCCATGTTATTACAAGCGGGGGGAGACTATGCTCCGTTATTACAACCCCATATCAAATTGAATTCAAGCAAGTCTACAACTAAGGACCGAGTTTGGCACTTACTTATAGCTAGTCCGAAGATGCCTTGCTTGAGCGTGGGCTTGGCCTTCGCCTTGGGCTGCAAGAGGGAGCTCCGCGGAGTTGAACGGCAAGGGGGGCTACTGGCCGGATGCTTTGGGTGCGCGGGAAGGGCGCCTTGAAGGTGGTCGGCTGTTATGAAGGGGGCTGCCTTGGCGTGTTGGGCTAAAGTGACTAAGTAGGGTCACTAAGGGAGGGTGTAGTATTAGGAAAGATGGCACTAAGTGGGAGACTAAGGGAGTGTCTTAGGGAATGCCTAAGGCTGGAAGATGGCTGGCCGAGTGGTTTAGGTATAGTCGGTTGGAGTGGCCGACTAAGGGAGACTTAGTGGTGGCCGGCTGTTAGGATGGCTAGGTAATGGCGAGGATGGGAAGGGAACTAGCTAGGGTATGGGGTAAGGTGGAGTTAGGGGCTGATGGGAAGTAATATGGGCAGGTCTTAGGGAGCTAAGCGGAGTGGCCGGGTGTTGCTAGGGGAAGTGGTTCTAGGTGGTTAGTTGAAATGGCTAAGGTCTAGCCGAATGGGTAGGATGGTGGGTGGCTGATGTTGGCAGGGTGTGGTGGTGGCGTAGGTGGTTAAGAGTGGAGGGGGAGTGAAGAAGAGGGAGAGTGAAGCTGAGGTACTAACCAGGTGATGAGGAGAGGCGGTGGATGGAAAAGGGGCAGTCGGGTGTCTTGGTTGTGCAGGATGGGGTTCGGCCGGATGGAATGGTGGCGACGGGAAGCTAGGCTGGAGCGGTGGTGGTGGTGGTGCTTGGCTGGAAGGCAGTGGCGCAGGTGGAGCAAGGTGGTGGCTGAATGTGGTGTAGGTGGAAGACTCGGCTGGGAGAGATGGTTGAGGTCGACTGAGCCAAGGAGGGCTTGAAGAACTTGAAAAACCCGCCCCTTGGGGGGGGGTTTATATAGGGCTGAAGAAGGCGGTTGGGGCTGGTATTAGGAGGGTGGTAAGGTGGTCTAGGGGTGGTGGTGTGGTGATAAGGTGGGCTGGTTTTGGGGAAGGGCCAGATATTTTGATTTAGGGGGTATTAGGAATATGGTGTTCTAGGTTTAGGTGGGGTGGTTTAGGGGTTTAGGGTTTAGCTAGGTGGGTTGGTTTTGGGGTGAGGTTTAGTGAGGTGGGTTAGGTGATTAGGCTAGGATTAGGTTAGGTTTAGGGAAATTAAACTAGGTTTAGGGAAGGATTAGGGAAGTGGGTTAGGTGATTAGGCTAGGATTAGGACAGGATTAGGGTAAAAGGCTAGGATTAGGGGTTTTTGATTAGGGTTGGGTTAAGGAGCTCCCTTTGCATGACCCATAGACCTTGTTGCATCATGTTGGTGCAGCCCTAGGTTAGGTTTTGGCTAATTACAAGCTTAAACCCACTTTAATTAGGCTAACCCACATGATTAACCCCAAACTTGACACACAAGTCAAGCTTAATTACAACCACACTCTAATCTTATCCTCCCCCACTCTCTCTCATGCCCATAATCCCACGTGAAATTCAAGTGGGCCCCACCTCCATTTATGAGAAGGTGATGTGGGCCATGGATGTGGATATTGGATTGGATCTCTGGATCCAAATCCAAGTCCACACATGGGTTTGGATTGGGATCTGGATATATATGGTGTAGATCCAATCCAAACTGAATTCTGACTCCTTCAGGCTGTGTTCGAAATGAACGGTTTGTGCGGGGTCTAACAGCATCAGTACTCCGTCTGCGTTGGGTCTTCGCCAACATGATCGTCCGCCTCTGTTTTCACCTTCCGGAGATGATTTCAAGTAATGTTTTGCTGATAACAGGGTCTTGGACGTTCGAGATCCTAGGGGTGGATTCAATTTGAGAGTTGTTTAGCCGGGCTTGACTTGTGCTCCGGTTCCGGGCTCTCTTTAGCTTTTCTGGTCCTGTCTTGATTAGGCCAAGCTGCTTCGGGGTTTCAAAACATATTTTAACAGTTTTAAAACATATTATACATATTTAAAATATATAAGAGTTTAAAACATCTGTACAGGGTTGCCTGGAAGGCTCCTGGGTTTCCAGACTCAAAATGTCCCTTTGGGGCTGCTTTTACAAAACCAGGTTGTTTTGAGAAGTTCATGGGATTTCGGGGTGTTTACAGAGTAGCGTGAGTTTGCATTGCATATATGCCATACCACGAGTTAGGACGCATATTGCATCAAAGCAAACCGCATACTCCCGCTCAAAATCGCCACATTTAGTGGAGTGTTCATAACACACACCTAGGTGGCCACAAAGAGGGATAAAAAGAAAGACTTAGGCACATGCAAATCCACGTGATCTAAAATCTGAAACCATACCAAAAAGACCCGAATCAAACACCTTGAACCACTTTCGTAGGTCCTTCTATCCAAAAACTTGATCTTTAAAAGCGTACAGACTGACCCTTGTGCATCGGTGCAAGAAGGTCTGCGACGACAAGAGCTTGCTTGCTCATAGTCGCCACGTTGGAAGTCAGGTTTTAAAATATATCTTCGCTAGCTTAAGTAAGCTAGCTAGCACGCCTTGTTTGTTTAAATAGGACTTAGACACACGAAAAGGTTCGCTTCAGGCCTAAGAACCAGGAGGCGAAGATTTTTTGCCTCTACAGAAGTTTGGCACGCCCGGTGGGACATGAGTCTTTTAAAAGTCGAGTCATTCTAGGAACTTGCGAAAAGATTTTCAAAGAGGTGTTGTTTTAACTCTGTTTTCTTTACTTGTACTTAGGAAATTTTGAAAAAGGCTTGAAAGCATGTCAAAATCCAACCCAAGTGAAGTGTCAAGCCAAGGCTCATGCGCATCAAGTTCTCACTCTAGGAGGATTTTGAAAAACAAGATCAAACTAGACGAGATAGAGGACCTGAGAAGGGAATTCGAGGCAAAAATCGATGCTCTCAGCCAAGAGGCTGAAGTAGGCGATTCGTGTTCATCGAATGGTGAACAAAAGGCCAAAAGAAAATCTGAAAAACCTTGCAAGCACAAAGAGGCCTCCGTAATGGAAGGCAACCAATACCACGAGTCCTTCACACAAAAGGACCGTAAAGCCCTACAGCAGTTGCTGAAAGGGCAAAATAAAGAGAAAAGAAGTTACGCCCTATCTAATTTCCTTCCTATGGATTACGAAACAGACAATGATGATGAAATACTAAACTTCCATCGGTATGATGGCATGGGAGACCCTAGGTCCCACTTGCAACTTTTCTCACGTCGAGCCCATAAGAAGAAAAAGGACTCGATGAAATGGGTGTATTGGTTCTCTTTATCCCTTAAAGGCACAGCTGCCAAATGGCTGGCTTCCTACGACTTAAGCCAGTTCGCTACTTTTGAAGAGTTAGCGAGCTGCTTCATGCAAAGATTTGCACACAACGTAGAAGTCACGCCGACTCTGAACCCTTTAAGGGATACGAAGCAAGGCATGAACGAAGACGTGCATGCCTTCATTATACGATGGAGGTCACTTTTGGGCCAAGTGCGAGAGCCCATATCCAAAGGATGCGCAGTCATGCTCATCCTGGATAATTTTAAAAGCGAGTTAAAAACCTTTCTCTCGCTCCATGAGATCTCAACTTTCCATAAGTTGATCAAAAAGGCATCCCTTTTCGAAACAAACTTGAGAAAAGGGACATACGATTATTTATGGAAAGGAAGTGCCATTTCTAAAACCCGCTTGGAAAAGCCCATCACCTATGGGCTACCCACGATAGACAAAGGGGTAAAGCCCCATAAAATCGCCAATGTCTGGGTGGATCCAAGCGTGGCGGGCACTTCCAAAAATTTTGAAAAACTAGAGAATAAAAGGGAGAGAAATTTCCAAAAGCTGATTGAAAAACGGGAGTACACACCACTGGGGCAACCTGTGTCGGAGGTCCTAGACCTCCTACTTGCCCAAGGCATGATAGAACTTCCCGAAATCCCTGAAGGAGTCACTTTCAAAGGGGGTATTTAAATCGATTTTGCAAGTATCATCGGCTCAAAGGCCATGATACCAAACGTTGTTTCTCCCTTTTAAATAAAATCGAGAACTTGATAGCTGAGAGCCGGCTCCAGGTCACTACAGAACCTGAGCCACCTCAAGCTATCTTCAAAGAACCCTTTCCCAAGCACGCCAGTGGAAGTGGGAAAGGAAAGGAGGTATGCACCCTCACCCTTTCAAAGGAACTAGCACAAAATTCTGAGTCTGGTCGACCCACTTGTGCGTCCATTCTTGTACTGTACAAGAAGCCCGCCCAAGTCGTCATCCGGGGACCACCAAAAGCTGAATCCCCGGCTAAACCAGTTTTAAAACTTCAAGGTGCTCCTCAACTCATACTTAGAGCCAATTTTAGTGCGAACCCTAGGCTGGTCATGGGGGAAGTGACTAGATCCGGGAGGATCTATCAACCCCCGCACCTACAAAGTGCTAAAAAGGTGGTCAGTGTGCCTGGCCCCTCAAAAGCATGTATTCTTGGAGTTCTGCCAAAAGCAGACAAGGGAAAAGTTGCCCTAAATCCTTATCACTTCGAAAACCACCTTTCAAAGATTCCTATCCACATGTCTATCCTAGAGCTTATACAAACCTCGCCTAGACATAGACTCGTGTTAGAGAAAATTCTAGAAAGAGCCAAGGTTGATTCGAACATAAGTCCGGAATCCCTGTCTGCCCAAGTGGCTTTAATAGGAGCAAAATCGCCCATCACTTTCTCGGAAGATGATGAAGATAGACCCTACGAGTCCCATAACCAAGCCCTGCATATCGAGGTGGTTCTGAATAACCACTCTCTAGACAGGTGCCTAGTCGATGGGGGAAGAGGGCTCAACATCCTTCCACTTCATGTGGCGTACCAAATCGGAGTCACCTTGACTTCTGTGAACCCAAGCCCCATCGTTATTGTAGACATGGAAAATCTTCGACTCCGGGTTTCTTAGGCCTAGAGTGAATCTTTTCGCAATCTACGTTCGCTTTTAGGGCATGCCAGCTAGCTTACTCAAACTAGCGAAGTAGTTTTTGAAATATCTGACTTTTGAAAGGCGATTGTAGGCAAGCGGGATCTTTTCGTCGCAGACCTTCTTGCATCGATGCGCAAGGGTCAGTCTGTACGCTCAGAGACTTCGTTTGAACAAGTTAAACTCAAATTCGATTTTTGAATAAGGAAGTGTTTTGAAAATCCTTTTGAAATCATGCACTTGGCGAGTTTTTGATTTGGGCGACCCTAAGTCTTTCAATTTTATCCACTTAGGCGTGTTTGCACATTTTGTTCGGGTTTGTTCGATGTAGGTATGCACTCTAGCTTGAGTATGGCGAGTATGCAATGCCACTCACATAACTTGAATGTAAAACCCAAAATTTAAAGACTTAGAAGAAGGGAAAACCCAAATTGAATGCAACTCACACGACTTGAATGTAAATTGCAGAAATTTAAATATATCTATATCTTAAGAGCAGAAAGGCTCAATGTGTGCGTGGGTGTTGTGTATAAATTGAAATGCAACACACGCAACTGAACCGTAAAACGCAGCAGAAGGGAGATATAGATATATATAAGAGCGAGAAGGCTCAATTGTGGCGTGAGTGCTTTGAGTGTATAAATTGAAAGGCAACTCATGCAACTTGAATTTAAAACCCAGCTGGAAGGGAAATACGTATATATACGTAAGAGCGGAAAGGCTCAATGTGAGTGAGTGCTTTGAGTGTATAAAATGAAAGACAACTCACACGACTTGAACCTTAAAACCCAGCTGAATGTATATAAATAGGGCTATATCCTACGGGATGTTGAGGCCCGTTTGTGTGCAAAAGTGTGCAGATAAGAGCGAAAAGGCTTGAGTGTACGTGTGTGTATTTTGCACATATATTACATCCGGGGGGAGACGATGCTCCGTTATTACAACCCCATATGACGAATTGAATTGAATAGAAAGGGATTTGATATATATCAAAATCAACTTACACTTTACAGCCTTTTGAGTTAGGATCGTACAAGGGGCGAATCCGCCTTCTTCTTATGGAGTCCGGGGCACGTGGGAGCGAAGTCGGAGAGCTTGAGAGCTTGGAGAGACTTGGAGTTCTGAGAGCTGCAAGCTACAATGGGTTTGGGGCTAGTTGGGGCCGGTTTGGGCAAGGTAAGACTCGAGTCACCTTGGCTCGAGTGATTGGGTTTTTGTATGGGATTTGGCCAACACTTGGCCTTGGTTTAGGTATAGTTTAGGCTTGGTATTAGGTATAGGATAGAGTTGGCTGGTCCTAGGTCAGGTGTTGGCTAAAGTTTTGAGATTTCGGCCAAGGTTCATGACCTTTGTTTGGTCTTGTGAGACTCGAGCCAAGGTGGCTCGAGTGGCATGGTTTTAGTATGGAATACGGCCAACACTTGGCCTTAGTTTAGGTCTTGTGAAACTCGAGCCAAGGTGGCTCGAGTAGGAGTGACTTGCTCTAAGGTTCGGCCAAGGTTGTTGTGGGGTTGTCTTGGGTTGACTTAGGTAAGTATGGGGGCTGATCCTAGGCAAACCACGACTAGGTTGAGGGCTGGCTAACTAAGATGGGCCAAGGTGAGCTTAGGTAGGGGACCACGGCCAGTATGGCCAAGTGGTTTCAAGGTGAACGGCCTTGGTGAAAGGAAGGACGCCCGGCCAACTTTGGCTGGGCTGTTTTGGGTGTGTGGGAAAGGGAAACCAGCCAAAGGTTGGGCTGGTTTTTAGATAGTTGGCCTGCCTTTAGGGCAGGTCGGGACTTAGGTAGAAAATGGGACACCGCCTGCACTTGCAGGCCATGGGTTTTAGGGAAAGAGCTCGAGCCAAGGTGGCTCGAGCTAGGTGGTTCTCAAAGGGAAGTTCGGCCAAGGTTGGCCGAACTTGATGGGATTCAAGGTGAAGTTCGGCCAGCACCTGGCCGAATTGGTTTAGGTCTTAGGATAGGTTGTTTAGGTGGTGGTTTTGGGTGGAAGACTTGGTGAAAAATGGCCAGCACTTGGCTGGTTTGGTGGTGGTTTTGGGAGGATGTTTGGGTAGGATGGGTGGTCTAGAGAGGTTTAGGGAAGAAAGGGGTTAGGTTTAGGTCTTAGGGGCTTACCTAGTTGCAGCACCGCTCCAAGCCGCCACTCAGGCCGCCAAGCTCCACCATGCAATGCTCCCAGCCATCTTGTAGGGGACGTTCCCTGGTTGGTGCAGCCCTTGGCTTCACGAGCCAACCCAAACTCTCAACAAAAAACAACTTTGGCCTATGGGCCTCTTTCTCTCTCATCCCCCCCCTTTATTCACGTGAGGTGCTTCCCTGGAGCCTCACTCATGCCTTTTTTCAAGCCCAGCACCTCTATTTATAGAGGTTTTAAGTGCGTCTTGGATCTTGGGTCTTGGATTTGGGTCTGGCTATCCGGATCCAATCCAAACTCTATGTCAATCTGGATCGTGGATCTCGGATATTTTGAGATCCAGATCCAGTCCAAATATTTATTTGGGTTTGGATCTCGGATCTCGGATCTTGGATTTTTGAGATCCAGATCCAATCCAAACACAATTTGGATCTCGATCTGGATATTTTTGTGTCCAAACCCAATCCAGACTTTTCTTCTGCTCCTTGGTTTTCTGGTCCTTTCTGGTGCTTTTCACCGTCGGTTTCGAGCGGGCTTCGATTCATCGGATGCCCAACTCTGGCCTAGTGTAGACATGAAAATTCTCATTTCAAAGTTTATGAGACAAACTTGAAATGAACCTTTCCACCCCTATGCTTGCGCGAGCGTGCCAGCTAGTTCAAAACTAGCAAATGTTTGTAAGACTTCTAGGCGATTGTGTACAAGCGGGATCTTTCCACTCACACCTTCTTGAGCCGATGCTCAAGGGTCAGTATTGAGCGCTTAGGAACTTCATTTGACAGCAAACATGACTCCCTTTTACATAAACAAATGTCTTTGAAAAATTTGTTGAACTTGTGCACTCGGATTCAATACTTGGAAAAACACAAGTTGCTGAAAACAGAGAATTCTGTTTTCAGAGCTATTTTCTAGGGGAGGTTTCAAGGCGTTACAGACTTCCAAAAATTATCAAAATTTTACCAGACAAAGTTGGTAGTGTGGAGAGACTGTAGCCTTTTTCAAATCTGCATTTGGAGCAGTATTGAATCAGAAACAAATAATCTACTCAGACCACCTCATTGACCCGGAACAGCTCTGTTTCAGAAATATAGAAACTCAAAGATGAGTCTGTATCTCTCTGCTCAGAACTCCGATTTTAATGATTTTGATGTTGATGGAAAGCTATGGATGTTAGCTTTCCAATGCATCAAAAATCAACCAATTTGGACTCCTGTGGACAGAGATATGGGACTTTTACCCGACCTCTGTTTCAGGAAATCCGACTGTGCAAACAGTGATGCAGAAATCTGGTCGTTCTTAATATGCTTTTATTACATGGCTGAGCGGCCCTAAAATCTTGCTAATTTTATACAGAGTGCCCAAAGGTGTCTGTAACAAGTGTGCAAAATTTCAGATAAAAAGGATCAACCGTTCGGAAATTAAAATTGCTGCAATCATCAGATGTAGAGATGCTGAAAGCTCAGATTTCGGTTTTTAAGAATCTAATGATGCAAACTCACCCAATTTAAAATGCAACAACTCTACATTCCCAAATTAAATTGCTGAATTGAAATGAAGGGAAATCATGTTTATAAGCATAAGCATAGAGGGGGTAGAGAATATAGAGTGATTATAGATTATATTGGGGAAGAAGCATATAAGCAAACACATGGAGTGCGTATGTGCAATAGTGAAAATTCTGCAAATGTAAATGAGGGCATCAAATCTACTCACTATTACAACGTGGGGGGAGACTTTTGCTCCATTAATACAACCCCAATTCAATTGAATTAATATGGAAGAAGGTTTTAAAAACAAAGTAAGAAGTACTTACAACTTTTGTCTCCGATCGGCCGGAATTCCAAGAGTGGAATCCGGCCAGCCCTTCTTCTTCTTCCTTCTATCTTCCGCACTCTCCCTCCTATGTCTACCCTCTTTTTCCCCTCTCTTTCCCTTCACTTGCAGCCCACGATTTTCCCTTGTGCAGGCCCTCTTTTCCAGCCCCAATTCCCAAGATTTTGATGAGAGATGAAGATAATCCAAGCCTCCTCCAACTTGCTCCCCCTTGGCCCCTTTTATAGGCCAAGGGGGCTGGTTTCTAGCCCCTTCCATGGGCGGATTGGACCAGCTCCTTGTTGGTTCTTGATCCAATTTGGCCCAGCTATATGTGGTCCCTCTTGTTGACTTGAACCAGCCCATGTGGGTTGGGCCTAGGTGCAGCCGACTTAGTCTTTGGGTGTAGCCGATTCAAGCTTGTCTAATGTTTTGTCCTAGCATGTATTGAACTTGATACCAAGTAGTGGCCGGGTATGCCTAATTAGGCTCTTCTAATTCAATGCCTCATTTGGTATTTGATTCTTTGAATGATCCGGCTCCACTTTGATTTTGATTCCATACGGCTTCACCATGGTCTCGAGTTCAACTTGAAATGTCCTTAAATTGGATGAGCTTGAACTGGGCCCTGGATAAGCTCGATCTTCTCCTGGTTTCGGATAAGCTTTAGAATTTGATCTTGATTCTGATATGCTCCAACTTTATCTTCTTTGCTTTTTGGGAATCGATGTGGATCCAAGATTGGGTCTCACCTGTTTATCTGCTTCAAAAACTCATGAGTTGTTTGAATTTAAAATCTTTATTTTGAAATATTCCCCAATAGGCTTAAACTTTAAAATTTGGGGTTTTGAATTTAAAGGTTCATAAAGGCTTTAAATTGGCTTTCAAAATTTAGGAGTTTTTGAAAATATTTGAAAATTTTTCGGTGTTTACAGATGCCCCTCTTTGGCATTAATCCAAATTGATTTGGATAATGGCAAAGAAGAAACACCCTTTTATGGATTTACTTCCCAAATTTTCTTGAGAATATAAATCAATCCTTCATTTTGTAAACTCCTTTTCTTGGATCTCAGGAGAGGGATTTTCAGCCAAAAGGGACTTTTTTCCTATATGGGATACGATCATGCATAAATGACTTCTGAATGCATGTATGGTATGAGTGAGGTGAGCTTTTTGGGAGAGTCAATTTTTGGGGTTTTTGAGCTTGGAGAGAGCCTTTGAAGGTCGGCTGCCCCAAGAAGAACTTTCCCATGCCTCTGGACATTTTGGGTTTTCAAAAACTTTTAAAAGGAACTCCTTTTACCTTCCATCAAAAGGACTTCCAATTTTTCATACTTCCCTTCATTTGGGTTTCGATACCTACTACTTGGTAGAGGTTTTTGCTAGGAAATTTTGGAAAACATTTCAAAGTTCCATTTCCCACCTAACAAAGTCTAATTCTCAAACAAAATGAAATCCAAATGAGTAGACTCTATTCCTACTCTAGGATTTTCATGGTTGAACCTTTTTCCATGGGGATAAGCTATGGGGACATGGAAAAGAGTTACCACGGTCCCTTCTGAAGCGTCCCGTGGTTTAAGGCAAAGAGACGGAAAATTGCTCTTTTTGACTTTTTTTTTTTTTTTTTTTTTTTTTTTTTTTTTTTTTTTTTTTTTTTTTTTTTTTTTTTTTTTCTTTTTTTTTTTTTTTTTTTTTTTTTTTTTTTTTTTTTTTTTTTTTTTTTTTTTTTTTTTTTTTTTTTTTTTTTTTTTTTTTTTGCTTTTTTTTTTTTTTTTTTTTTTTTTTTTTTTTTTTTTTTTTTTTTTTTTTTTTTTTTTTTTAATTTTTTTTTTTTTTTTTTTTTTTTTTTTTTTTTTTTTTTTTTTTTTTTTTTAATTTTTTTTTTTTTTTTTTTTTTTTTTTTTTTTTCTTTTTTTTTTTTACATCAATTTTTTTTTTTTAGAATTTTTTTTTTTTTTTTTTTTTTTTTTTATTTTTTTTTTTTTTTTTTTTTTTTTTTTTTTTTTCCGGGCGCGAACGAAAATTTTTTTTTTTTTTTTTTTTTTTTTTTTTTTTTTTTTTTTTTTCATAAATTATTTTTTTTTTTTTTTGCATGTTTTTTTTGCGACATAAATTTTTTTTTTTTTCACATTATTTTATTGCGCGCGAGGTAAAAAATAAATAAATGACAACACATTTTTTTTTTTTTTAAATAAAAACAAAAAATAACAACACTTAATTTCAACATTCTTCTTCAAGCAATGGCACACACATTAATTTTTTTTTTTTTTTTGCAAAAAAAAAAAAAAAAAAAATGCAACATAATTTACCGTTTTTTTTTTTTTTTTTTTTTTTTTTTTAAAATTTTTTTGCAAAATTTTTTTTTTATATCCATCAAATAAATTAAAAAATTAAATATTTTTTATAAAATTTTTTTTTATTTTTTAATTATTAAAATGCAACAATAAGTATGCATTATTTATAGCAAATTTTTTTTTTTTTTTTTTTTTTTTTTTATTTTTTTCCTGCATTTTTAAAAAAACAAAATAATAAAAGATTTTTTTTTTTTTTTGGTTGGCATTTTTTTTTTAAACAAAAAAACACAAAATGCAAATAAACGTTTTTTTTTTTTTTTTAAAAAATAAAAACCAAACAATGATGCAAATGTTTTTTTTTTTTTTTTTTTTTTTTTTTTTCAAAAAACATAAATATTTATTTTTTTTTTTTTTTTTTTTTCACATGTTGGTAAAAAAAATTTTTTTTTTTTTTTAACCAAAAAAACAATGCACAAGTGTTTTTTTATTTTGTGTTTTAATAAAAAAAATTACAAAAAAAAACAAAAAAAAAATACAAATAAATATTTTCAAATTATAAAATAAAAAATCACAATAAAATCATAAAAAATTTTTCAAAAAAAAAAAAAAAAAAAAAAAATTTTTTTTTTTTTTTTTTTTTTGCAAAAATTTCACACATTTTTTTTTTGCAAAAAAATGATTTTTTTTAAAAAAAATGCACTAAAGGCAAAAAAAAAAAAGTCAAAAACATCAAATACCAAATAAATAAAAAAATAAATATTTTTTTTTTTTAAATAAAAACAAGGCATTTTTTCATTTTTTGAAAAAAAATTTTTTTTTTTTTTTTTTTTTTTTTTTTTACACGCAAAAAATTTGTGCAAAATCATTTTTTGAAAAAAAGCGCAAATTTTTTGTGAAATAAAAATTTTTTTAAAAAATTTTTTTTTTTTTTTGTAAAAATAACATTTTTTTTTTTTTTTTTTACACATTTTGCAAAAAT